>OY728131.1:1012897761-1014147761 GCA_963277665.1 Viscum album
GGACATGATGCATCGTGTCCAGTTCTCCAGCTAGCGGCACAAGCAGGGCACCACCCCACCCTATGTAATAGCCAGCTCAATCCATCCTTTGAGTCCAGCTGAGCGGCCGGAGCGAGCCGCTCCATTCCAACACAGCGCGTTGGCGCCACATTCTCCACCCGCTGCAGCCCTAGTGCCCTCATATTTTTTCTTCATGGTGCCTAAGGGTGCAGCCATATCCATGTGTCTAGATCAATCTGATCTGCGGTGCTGCTAGTTGTCGGCGCTGTCATACCGGTGGATACTTCTTGTGGGCCACTAGAGATGCTCCAGTGGTCCATTTTTCATTCCCATCCGCACCTAAAGGCCTCCCGGGTCGATTAATTCTCAATGAATCCATTGGATTCATATTTCTACCACGTTTCTCAGTCCCCCATGAAAAATACTCAAAATGGAAGAGTTATAGAGGGTCTGGGTCTTGTTCAGATTGGCTAGTGCCATCTGCATTAGCGTTTTAACTAGGGGTGATAACAATCATTATTGAGAAAGTACAAACCCCAAATTAAAACCCCGCAAAAACCACCTAAAAGATAAAACAAGACGTGGATCAACCCGTCAGTCTGTTGATCCTTGGCTATTTTATTTTCGATGTACAGGATTATTGGAATGAGAAAAAACTTATAATTTAATTTATTTCCCCTACCTGAATTGTTTGGAATCCATTGCTGATTAAGGAATAAATTAGTTTCGAAGACATTTTTCGTCGTTCATCGATGTCTGGTCCGAATCCTTCAATAGTCATCGACCAATAAATGTTCTTCATTAGAGGGTGACACCTCCTATATTTCATCAAAGCATTCCATGTTATTTCTAATTCTTTCACGAACAGTTTGTTTAATTAAGAAGAAACAATCTCTATAATGCATTCATTAATTGGTTCCTTAATGAACCATAATGAATGAATCAATTAGTCACATGTGCTTTTTCATTACACAGACAAGTAACAGGTCATTAAATGACTCTCATTTAATGACCATTGTTACATTACAGTCCCCCCAACCATCGGTCAATGGTTGAAGAAAAATAAAATAACTCAAAGAGTTATTTTATTATTTTCTCAAAAGGTTCAATAATTATGCTTTTCATCTGACCCTTTTTGGTTGATGTTAAGCTTCTCCTACAAGAATATCATCATTGTTAATTCAAAAGTTCCCTATGATTTTCAATCTAAGCACCGGTTCAAATGGTAGAAAATCCCACTTGCACATTTTCTGAACATGACATAAAAAAGTTTCAAAATTCTGTTTCGGGCACTCCGGGCCTCGGAATCACATGTCGTTGATTTTCGCAATCTCATTATAATTCATTATAATAAAAAACCATTATAAAAAATTTTCAGGTCTTTACATATATTGGTTTTAAAAATAAAATTATCTAATAATGAAATCTTATTATAATTCATAGTATAATATATGATTCCCTCTATGACATATTAAAAACTATTCATTTACAATCATTTATTATCACTATGGTTTCAGGTGACAGTTGCATTGTTTTCTCATGCATGTTTTATCATTAATGTTATAGATCTCAAAAATAGGATGCAATTACACCATATAAAAAATTATATTATTTTTATGAATATTATTTCTTATTATATACATCTTTCTAATCATTATTCACATTTTATCATGGATAATTAATCACACTACTTTATGAAGATGGTTGGAGACACATACACATGAACGATGTTATCATATTCTTAATGAGTGAAAGGGTATAGAATAGGATTGTTTATTTATTTAAAAAAAATTAATAATAACTCTATATATATATATATCACTTGTGTTTATTAAATTCTTACTTTATTTCTTTTCATGTAAACCATTAGTTAAAAATTAATCACATCACCTCATAATGTGGTTGTCCTCCATAGGTAAGAGCAACGTTAGCATTTATTTAATCGATGGTAAGGTAACTAATTACGTGATGTATTAACTTTAAATAATTATTACTATTTCATTAATATCATATATGAACATAAAATTAATCCTTATTACATGTCATGTAAATTTTTAATGAAAAATTAATTGTGTCGCTTCTCAAGGTGGTCGTCCCCCATGCACATGAGCGATGTTATCATTTTCTTTACAGAATAGAAAGTAAAAAGGTATGTATGATATTATACTTATAGAATTATAATTATTTAATATATATCATACATAGATATTATATATTTCATTATAGCCTTTTCTGCGAGGTGGTGATATAAAATGAATTACATCAGTTCACAAGGCTATAGTCCACCCTACACATGATCAACATTTTAATATCCCATTTGAGGGAGTGGTATATATTACTATTATATGAACATAAAATAAAAAATATAATTATATGGATTAAAATGAGGTAAATATATCATCATGGTTCAAATATATTTTAATGAGTCGGAATGTGAAGTAAAATTAAATGCTCAGTTAAGGACTTCACCTCCTCTACAGGAAAGATCTTTTAGATTTTCCAAAAAGACACCATAGTTTGTATTTATAACAAAAAAAAGGGATGTAGGGTTGGTGGTGGAAATAAATAATGTGACATGGTCCAGTATTGGACAATACAATGGGCCTTTTATGTGATAATAGGAGGGGATTGTGGGTGGCCTAATATAAGGGTGGGATAGGACCCACTTGGAATTTTGGAAAATAAACAATTCAACCGATGTTTTTATCATGAAAAATTAATAAAAATTTACAATTTTAAATTATTAGATACTATAAAATCAAATTTTGATAATAAAATATTAATTATAATTTTTTTGTGTCATTTTTAAACCTTATCTATTTAGCTCAATCCCCAGTAAACCTGTTTTTACCATAAACATGGTAAATAACTTTTACTGTTTTTACAATTTATATTAGTCAAGAATTATGTTGAACATATTATATCATAGAAATAATTGTGATTTAAAATTTTTAACCCATTTTTAAAAATTAATCCCAAGTATGTAGCACAATATAGTTTAAAATTAATCCCTTAAAGGTACTGAAAAAACTATTTCTCAATAAATTCATTTTTAAGGAAAATATGATACCATATTAATTATGTTAAATTTAATAATTATTAAATTAATTTAAATTAATATTTTTAGATATATTATCTAATATTTTATTTTAAATAATTATACATTATGGTGTATTTTAATTGCCTAAAATTGTAAAATATTTTATACTTTAAAATATTTTTATGAACAAAATGTCTTCTAAATCCAAAAAATAAAACTATACTTAAATATAAATAAAGATGATTTAAATTTAACTAATTTTATTTACTATAAAAATACAATAATTATGTTATTTTTATATAAAATAAAATAATAATGGTACGAAATTTATAAAAAATATATGACAATTATAAAAAAATCTATTTTTTTACTATTCACTAACAATGTAATATTCTCTAAAAAGTCCAAAAATTTAACCATATGATAATATAAATATATTGAATTAAAAAAATCTTAATTAATACAGTTAAAATTAAATTTTAATTTAGGTATACAAATCATGATTAAACCACCTTTTATAAAACACGATTTTTAGATTTTTTTCATTCAAAAGTTGGTTAATTTTATTAATCATTAGATACCCATAGAATTAATTACAAACTTGTGTAAACCATATAATTTTGAAAATTTATTTATTAATATTTATAACCACTAATTTAATGTCTAGTTATTATGGTCTAGTTGACAAAATAACATTTTAATAGAGTGTCATGTTTTGTTTATGCCCAGTGTTACATTCATCACAACCTATCAAAGCGATTGAAATTATTTACAGATAAATATATCATATAGCCTTGGGGTGTAACATTATCATATAATTTTAGTGTTCATTGTAATATATGGTATCAAACATGACATTCCACTTTTATAATCATTGGGTGCTATATTTTACTTCCTTAATCTAGATCTTAGAAATAAAGGGTTTGAAAATTTCATTGTGGAAAATTGCACATCGTGAAAAGGGTTAATAATAATTCCACATCAAATGATAGAAATCGTATTAAAATGTTCATTTGGAAAAAAACATAACCAATGATCCATGATGGAGAACATTTGTGGTAGTTGAATGTATATACATAAAATAAAATAAAAATTAATTATTGAAAGAGGTAGATATCATTGATAAAAATAAATTGAATGATCATAAGAAATTAAATAATCACAAAAACATAAATTTTGGATGAATTAAAATATATTTGATTTAGTGGATACAAATTTAATAGGATAAATTTTTTTAAAGATCATTTATATAGAGTTGAGGTTTTCTTTTACTATTAATATAGGGATGATCAAAAAATATAATTCCATGAAATATTTTTATTTCATAAACACAAGTTCATCCTTTTTGTGTTTTATCAATTTAAAATTCTCTTCTTACTCTAAATAATAGATATAAAATATGAATTTATTATTATTTATTAACTAAAATTATCTTTTAAATCATCATAAGATCCATAAAAAGAGTAATAATCTATTCTTATTAGCTCTATTATATCCAAAATGGTTATAAAAAACTAATATAATACTAAAAATGAAAATTAATATAATAATTTGAAATATTTAAAAAGAAAAATAATGTTTAAAATTAATCATTCAATAAATAAATCACCATATATCTGAAATAACCTTAAAAACCTTAACATGAAATAAGGTCTTAACCTGAAAGGATCTCTCTTATCCTGTAAGCTATATCTCAAAAAATATAATAAAATTCTTCCCAAATGTTCATTTACATTAAACATAAGTTGTATATACATTTTTAAACCAATTAAATGTTTCCAAGAAATATGATATAAATTAAAAAAATAACATTGATCATTAAATCATTTTTTAACAACTATGGTTTTCTATATAAATTATTTTTCCATGATAATAAATTAATCATAATAGGATAAAATGTAAATGATACCAATACTTGTAAACTTTTTTCGTCAAAATATAAATTCATACTTCCTCAAATACCACTTTTTTATTAAAACCCATATTAAAGCCAATGGTTATTTTGCAATATTTATCTCCCAAAATACTCTTAACCTACTCGGACATAGATATAATTAATCCTCAAATGGGATATATATACTTTTAACATATGATCAACCTTAAACATATAAAACTAATAAACTTTAGGATTAACCTATCTTATCCATGATTGTCATATATTCAATTCCATTATGATGGTTTATAATGACCCTGTGGATTTCAAAGACTATTCCCCCAAGAGTGTCAAACCATGTGTATTGTAATGCCAATTGTCATGTACCAGGAAACACTGGAGTTAATCCCAACACACCTATTTCATATTTATTACGACTAGGTACATCTGATATAGAACCAAGTCAACATGTAGTATTTAGACAAGGATTTAATTTTTTGGAAACTCGTTGCTCTAGACATCACCATAATTATTGATTTGTTTCCTATATGTAGAATTATTCTTATATGTATCCATCTACATATCCTTAGTGGTCTCACTATGTATTTATCATTCTATTTTCCAAATTATAACTAGTTATTTAAAGTAATGCCAACATAGGTGACTTTGGAATCATAACATACAATGAATTAAGTTGATGAATTATAACACAAAACATCATAATTTTGTAAGTATAAATGATATATTATATAAATGGGAAATATACACACCACTCAAAAGAAACAATTCTATAAATATGGCCTTTATTAGCACTATAAAAGTGCATTAACGGTGCTAAAAAAGCATTTTTAATCGAGGCAAAGATAGGGGGTCCCTTTTATTAGTGCTCAGAAAATGGCGGATAAAATCACCTTTTATGAACGCTAAAAAAGTGATGCAAAAAGATTAAAAATTTAAAAAAGAATATATAATGTGGAGGGGGGGGGATTTTAACAGCGCTTGACCCCCCTTTATCTGTGCTAGGCAGACCCCCTACCACTTACTGTGCACTGCCCTTGCCCGCACATCACTCAACATGCCCATATGCACCTCATTGCTTCCTCCCGAACTCGAACCCGTGACCTCCCACCTTGCGGTCCTACACCTTTATCACCTACACCATTTTGTTTTTTCCATATTTATTTATATATTTCTATATATATAGTTATATTTATTCATATATTAATATAGATTCGTATTAATAAAAATATATTTAGTTATATTAATTCATATATATTTATTCATTTATTAATATATATATATAATCATATATTAATATATATATATAGTAATATTTATTCATATATTAAAATAGATTAATATTAAGAAAAATAAATATAGATATATTAATACATATATATTTATTCATATATTAGTATATAAATATATTTATTCATATATTTATATTTATTTATATTTATACTTACTTATAATTTTTTTCCATATATTGTTTTGTATATTAATATATATTTATAAGATTTGTTTTAAATTCATATATAAAATATTTTTTTTATGTGGGTTTATAAATAAATACATACATAAATACATACATACATACATACATACATACATATATACAACACACACACACACACACATATATATATATATATTTGTAAATACATAGAATGTTAAAATGACCACAAATTCTAATCCTGAAATCTGTATCATCTCCAAAACTAGTCAAATCGAAGATAATGAAACAATATTCGATATAATATGTGGTAAAGGCCTAGAGTACACCTGTATCAGAATTTATACCTTTTTTAATGTTATAAAATCATAGTACCCGATTAAAAACTCAGTTTTGGAGGCCTTCTAAACCTTTTTGGGCCATGGAAATTATGATAGTAGGTTTCCTTCAATCACTAAAGTGTAGAGCTTGTAACAAGATTCAATTTGATATTATGTATAGGTAAAACAGACACCCAGAACAAAATTTATTGCTGTTAAATGTTTGAGTTACATTTTCAACCTATTTTAGATATTTTATTCATTTTTTTTGTGTCTTCATATTGTTATTAAATGAATATTAATCAATAATAATTAGGAAATTTTTAATTAATAATATTTTATAAAATATTTTAAAACCATCTTCATTAAATTTCTTATGTAATATTCTATTTATACTAATCTAAAACATATTTAAAAAATTTATATTATATTGATATCAATATAAATATACTTATATAAGAATATATTATTTTTCATTATTTTTTTGGAAATATAAATTTAATCAGCGCTAGGAAAAAGAGCTGCTAAATCCCCCCTTTATAAACACTACTAAATAATAACTAATAAAGGGGTCCCCTTTATCAGCGCTAAAAATGCACTGATAATAGGGGGTCTTTCTAAGTGCTAAAAAAGAGCTGATAAAGGTAGAATTTTAAAAGGGCTTTTTTAGGGATGTTTAAATTACCCCTTTGTCAGCACATTATTCAGCACTAATAAATACCCCCCCTTTATTAGCACTTTTTTTGCACTGATAAAGGGTGGTTCTTACCTTTCTCATTTTTTAGTAATGTAATTAGGTGTATGAAATAACATGTGTGTCAATGAAGGATATTTGAGTTGAAACCCATACAGTGTTTGTATAATTGATGTGGGAGTTAATCAAAGGGGTAATTATGTGTAATAAATGTTTATCCTAAAAATATGTCTAAATACTACATAATTCAATCAAAAGTATTCTCACACATAATCTTTCAATAATATAATCATTGATGTAGACCTATAACCTAAAGAAAGAAAATTGATTTATGAAACTCTTTCATCGTGCTTATCTATAATTGAGTGGTATTGAACCTCATATATAGTTGATTCAAAATTCATATTAACTGATAAATAAATATATTATTAATAATATCACATATGATCCGTTTGTAACATCTTATCACATGTTAATTAATAATCACCCATTATTACCATAGTTTTAGGTGTTAATTACCTCAATTTCTCATTCATGTTTTTTCATGATTATTACAGATCATAAACATATGATATAGGTCATGATGATAAAGAATTATATTAATATTAAAAAAAACATTTCTTATTTGATACATATTTTTAATCCTTAATAAATTTTTATTATTGAGAATGAATGACATTACTTCAGAGATGATAGGTCATATGTGCACTTGTGCGACATTATAATTTCCATAATCTGAAAAAGGGAATGGAATATAATTGTATATTATTTATAAAAAACAAATATAAAAATATATCACTTTAATCAATTAAATTCAACCATTATTATCTCCCATGTAATGTGTTAGTGAAAAACAAATCATACCGCCTCCTGAGGCAGTAGTACACCATATATATTAGTTATATTATCACTTATTCAATGGATGGAAATGTAAGAAATTATATTATATATTTCCCTAAATTAATTATAAATATGTAATTAATATCATTAATAAATATTTTTATAATTATTACCTTGTTATATGTAAATTTCATGTCAATAAACAAATCACATCTCTTCGCAAGGCGATAATCCACTTTATACACGAGCGACATTATCATATTCCTTACAGAAAGGAAATTAAGAATTTATATATGTTAGTATCATTTTAGAAGTATAATTATATCATAAATATCATATATAATTACTAAATAAATCATTATATCTATCTGTGATAAGTAGTTCTGGGAAAGATATTTATCAGTTTGTAAGGTGGTAGTATGTCTTACACAATGTCAATATATTTTTTCCCAATTGAGGTTTGAGGGGATCACTGTATTTCATTACCATAAAATAGAAAAAACATATCTATGGAATATATTAAGATAATTATATCATCATTATTTAATAATATTTGAAGGAGTTTTATGACTAAAAAAATTAAATGCACGGATAAGAATGTAACCTCTTCATTGTTAAATTTGTTTTGGTTTTCACCAAAAGCCTTCTGAATATAGATTTATGAACAAACCATGGATTAAAGAATTATTGTAGGTATGTAAGGAATTTATTTTGATTAATATCATCCAAACCAATGGGTTTTGTATGTTTCAATAGTATTTGATATCATGTAGTAGTTTATAAGTGGGGGAGAGGATTCCCATGGAAATTTTGAAAAGAAAGAATTCCAGTGAAATTTAACTCATTGTAAAACACTCCAAAATGGAAAAATTTCAATCAATAATTTATATAATTTATAAATATGACCATTTAAAAGTAATTAGGCAATTATATGGGTAATAGTAATCCTTTTATTTTAGTTTTAAACCCTAGTAATCACTTTTTACCTTAACCATGGTTAATAATTTTTAATTTTTTCACTATTCATCCTCATATAAAATTAAATCGAATTTATTAGATAATATAAATAATTATGATTATGAATGAGGAGTAAATTTTCAAAATTAAACTCAATTAATTAAAATAATTTAATTTAAAATTGAACCAGTAGATGTGTTGGAAAATAGTTCCTCAAGAAATGCATTTTTAATGAAAAGATGGTCATTATTAAGTACATCAAAAGTAGTCATAATTAAATGAATTTAAATTCATATTTATGCTTATATAATATGTTAATTTCATTTAAATAATTCTTTTTTTGGTTATATTTTAATTATTTAAAATTAATAAATATAATGTCGTTTAAAATAGTATTCAGTAAAAATTAGTTTTAAATCCTAAAAAAAATTATAATATAATCTACTATAAATATGATTTAAATTTAATTAATTTGATTTAATTTATCAAACTAAAGATATGTTAATTTTAAATCAAATTAATATAATAATTATAAATAATTTATTAAAATTATATGAAAAATTTATAAAAATGGTCGTTTCAGTATTCACTGAAAAAGTTATATTTTCCAAATAAATCCAAAAAATCACTATAAGTTATTTTATATATTATTATTTATAAAATATTTTATTTCAAACTACATACACAAAATTTGGAATAAATTAATTATTAATTATTTTTACCAAGAAAAACTAGATCACCTTTTATAAAAATACAATTTTTCAGAAAACATTTTTTTAATTACAATTTTCTATTTTTTTCTATAAAGAAATAACCATTGATTTTTTTCTATAAATGTATAAACCTTATAATTTTTATGAATTAGGATTTCATATTAATACCCAACATAATTATCTCTATGTTATAATGGTCATGTCTAAAAAATAATATTTTAATTTAGTATCATGATTTGTTTAAACTCGGCATTTCATGCATATTAATATATCAAAAATATTGAATTAAAAAAAAATACTGTAAAGCATGGAGCTATTATATTTTCTACAAGTATTTGTGTTGTGTGTCATATATTCTATAAAAAATTATGCACCTATTTTAGAATCATAGGGTGATATAGTACCTATCATTCATTTATTGGGGACTTCCAAATATGTATAACATACACCTTAATTATGGGACTAAATGGGATGTAATATGATTTTATTTTCTATGATCTATGTGGAACACATATGCATGTTTGTGATATGAATGCGATTTGTGGACCTAAAGTGATATATCCCTCACATTCTATCACAACCTGTCCCCTGAGGCCCGTATCGTGACTACCCCAA
Organism: Viscum album; assembly: GCA_963277665.1. NCBI lineage: Eukaryota > Viridiplantae > Streptophyta > Magnoliopsida > Santalales > Viscaceae > Viscum > Viscum album. The sequence continues at coordinate 1,012,908,267 of OY728131.1, forward strand.
GCCCGCCTTCTATAGGCCAGGGGCTAGTGACTAGCATGAAAGGCATAAATCCCTAAACTGCGAAGGCATTGCCTTTATAAACTGAACACACACAACAGAGTAAGCAACTAGAAGTAAAACACTAAGTAAAATTGTATACAAAAGAGAGTGCTGAATGTAAAGGGGCCCGGAAATACAAGCCCAATAGTAAAGTACAAGGAAATGTAAAAGTAAAAGTACAACTAGAATAAGAAAAGTAAAGCAGCCATTGTGTCATCCTCCGAGGTTCCTACCTAATGGGTAGGTACAGATGGCCTCCGTAGCACTCCATGTCCGTCTATCCGCTCTGTGTACCGTCACGCTGGGTGGTCCACCTCTGGGTACCGTCTAGTAATGCTACTCTCTACCTCGATCAACACTGTTCGTCATCTGAAACCAACACAATGAGGTGCGGGCGTAGCCCGTGTAGGGGTGAGAGTAATGATACTCAGTAGGGACCCAGAGACCCTCAATGTCTCACTAAATCCAACAAGGATAAACCAAAATGTATGAAATCAATGAATAACCATTACTTAGGTATATTCCTATACATATACCTATGTTATCTAGTAACCCATCTCAATCTTGAGGAAAACGCTAACTTCATTGACTCAGCTCAAACCCAGGATTTCATTCTAGGGGTGGTAACATGTTACACTCCTAGTCAAACTATCCAAACCTTGGTTGCTAGTGTACTCCTTATCTATAGAGTAGTATGGGCATGCCGCATCACACAGAGGTTCTTCCCACTATCTTGGATTACAGTGGTACTCCTCTTTTCGAGTATCGTTGGTCTGTTGCGTCACACAGAGGCGCTCCCCACTATGGGTTTTCCATGTCACACAGAGGCACTCCCCCTCGTAGTCTACTAAGGTACTCCTCCTATCTAGTACCATGGGTCTGCATCATCACACAGCGGCGCTCCCCACTATGGGTTTGCTGCGTCACATAGAGGCGCTTACCACTGGGCCACTCAAAACACTCTCAGTCGAAAGGCCAGCAATCGTCAAGTCTCATCCAGCCATTAGGCCACTATACTACCCTCACTCGTCTCTGGGAGGATCTGCTCGACGAGTTACTGGTCGATATTCCAACTATCACGAAGTACCATGTATAAGTATCTCAAAGTTGTGCCTCATCATAGGGTTCTCAACATAATAGACGGCAGGTCAATCAGACACCCGGTCTGTGAGTTATTGGCATTTCCGTTATAGGGGCCTTGTTGATTTTTAGGTTCAAACCAACCCGAATGTATGCCAGCTGTGTCCAAACCTCATGTGAGTTATTCCTCAAGAACTGCCTTGCGCTATCCTTTCTATCATCGTAGATAGTTTGTCGATTGGACACCCGTAGCCCATGATATGGGTGAAAAGGTGTAAAAATTCCGAAGGGGGTCTGAGTCCGATCTGACTCAATCAGACTGACCCGGCCGGACCTGGGTCTAAACCGGGGTCTGACCCGGTCTGCGGGTCTGAACCAGCCCGAGGGTGGCCCAGCCTGAGTTGGAGGCCCGGCCCGAGTGGGAAGCCCGACCATATGGCAGCCCCAACCAAGGGGGTGGCCCGACGTGAAGGCGGCCCGACCCGACTGGTGGCCCGCGTGGCAAGGTTGGTGGCGTGCGTGGCCAAAATGGTTGGCCCGGTTGGCCCTGATGTCCCACGTAGCCCTTATGGCCACGCGTGGTGGGGGGGGGGGGGAGGGGGCCTCCCCTACTTGACGAACGAAAGCTGTATTAAGAGCCGATTAGGAATCCATGGGTCCCAGGGGGTTCACACCTAGTCTGGCGAGCGGTCAGCTGGTTTTGCACCACAGGCGGCCCACTCGACACCGTCCGCTCCTGGCTCCTCCACCGCGGCGTCATGGTTCTTGTCCTCCGCATAGTGAATCGGTGTCGGAACCCTCCTTCTGACCTCCGCGGCCCCTTCCACCCGTCCGGCGTGACGGCGTCGCGCACCTCCAGCGGCCTTCAGGCCGCCTTGCTACACTGCTGCCCACGCTGGCCGCGGCCCTTGCACCGCTGGTTTTCTTCACGGCCGGCCCATCACCGGCCACCATTTCTCCACCGCCATCATCAACAAACCATAACAACAAAGGGGGAGGGTCGGTAGGTGTTCATTGTAATGACCCAAAATTTTGAAAAAATCTTGTTTCATAATTTTGTGTGTTATTCTATTTTTTTATACTCAACAAAACTGTTTCATTTGATAACATGAGTATAATTAAAATGAGACTGTTGGGTTTTCAATATTATATGATCGTTGGTCAATATTACCACTGGAAACTAAACATTTTGATAATTTTCTCTAAATACAAGTGATCTTGGTTAATTAATATAGAAAGAAGATTCGATGGACCCATCCAGTAGTCTTGGACTGATCGAAGCCCATCTAACAGAACTTGTGAAGGAGGTAGCACCGCTGGGCTTTTCTCTGGAGAAAACCCAAGCCTAACTTCATCATGTGAAGCTAGAATGGAATCTCCTTCGCGAAAGTTCAAACTGATAGAAATTACTACTCGTGCGATGTTGGCCGAGCCTCCTTCAGATTCTCTCACCTTAGCACACCTTACACTTAGGTCATATGCTGGTGTGATAAAGGGGCTATGTAAGGAGACCGTTACTACCTTGTGTAATCCTTTTATTTAAATAAAAATTGGTATTTCTTCTTATGATTAAGTTTATGAATTTTCAAATGACCGGATAAAAATATAATGCATATTTTTGATGAATTTTAGAAAAGAGATATTTTAAAAAAATTATGTAAACATTAAATAATTAAAAATGTGTAATGATATTCAAGAAATGGTCTTCTACAATTATGTTCAGAATGAAATTTAAATTCTAATATGATCATCTTTATTTTTGATGAATAGTACATTATGAATAGTGTTTTTAGGATTAAGATTAGTAATTTGACCAAATGGATTATTAATCTCACTTAAAGAAAGTATTAATATAATATAGGCACCTTTATTAAGTAATGAAATTCAATAAAATGGTTAAATAAAGGTTTCATAAATTTTCAGTCAAGTATTAGTTTTTTTCAGTGAATAGTATTTTTAAATTATAAATTAAATTTAAAATATTTAAAAAATTATTTTTATAAAATGGATTTCATTTTTGAACTCAGAGCATCGAAATTATGTGAAGGTAATTTTTGGGGATTTTTCTGAAAAAAATAATTTTTCGGTGAATAGTTTATTTATTTAAAAAATAAATTAAAATATATTGAAAATTATTTTTACAAAATGGAGTTCATTTTTGAAGTCCGGGCATCTATATTTGGTTAAGGTGAAATTTTGGGATTTTTCTGAGAATTTTGAATTTTCGATGAATAATGAAAATATAGTTTTTAAGTTACGGGTATTTAATGACATCATTAAATGATGTATTAAGTATGTAATCAATATGGTCGACTTATGAATAGTAAGATAAGGTATTAGGTGTCCCATGTGGCCAATACCATGGGCAAATACCATGGGAAATCCCATGGTTTTTCGAAAACCACAAATGAGGTGTCCTTTGGCCATTAATGCCTTGTCCCCTCACTTTCCCTATAAATACCAAGCCATCCTCTTATCCATTCGACTACCAACTCTTCCCCAACGAATATCTGGTCTCAATACCTCCCAATGAGTCCTCCCAATGTTCCCCCAAGCCCTCAAGGTCCCAACCTTTGAGTTTTAAGAGTTACGTTTTAAGGTAAGGGATCCGACCTCTCTCTTTCTTTTCAAGTAATATCTTTTATGTCATTTCTTTTATTCTCCATGTTCATATCTTGGAGGATGTTTATTTATATTCATCTTACTTACCTTTTCATGTAACACCCCAAGCTTCTTCGGTACGTTTCTCTTTGAATAATGTGATAGCGTGTGTTGTACGCATCACCGAGTTCTAACACACCATAAACAATCAGACTAGACGTTATGAATAGTAATACCAACTTTTTGAAATTATATATATTTTATGTACATCATTTTTGGATTCCGAATATCTAATTTAGAGTAAGGGGAAATTTTGGTACTTTTCGGATAACTTTAATATTTTGATGAATAGTGAAAATTACTAAAATTTAATTAAAAACAACTTTTTTAATCAAAATAATTAATTGTGATAAATTATGAATTTGTGTGGTTTTAAAGTATATTTAAAATATATTTTTTCCATTTAATATAATGTTGGTCATTGGACATAATTTTACAATTAAACCGGACATAAACAAGTGTCAATCTTTTGATAGTTATTATTTCTTAAAAACACGCTTTTTGTTTTAAAACGGGAATTAATTTTAAATTAATTTCTCTCACTTCTGTGTTTTGAATTAGGAAAAATGGATTCAATATTTGGAATCAGGATTTTCAAATTGTGTAAGATAGGTAACTTTTAATTTTCGACATTTTGAATAATTACTTCGGTAAATATTTTATTTACCGCGGTTAAGGGTAAATCCGGAAAATAAGGGTTACAAAATAATATTATAATAATAAAATATTACCCTAAAAATGTCCTAACCTTATTGGTTGATACATGTTAGACCATAGACATCTTTTTTTCGATTTTGGGACCCCATGGTGACACTTGTAAGTCATAGGGACACTTAATTTTAATTAAGTTAAAATGAATACAAAAATGACAAAAGCATATATATTTTAGAAAAACAATTTTTACATAGGGTTATATATGTTGGATTTTAGACTATAAATATTCATTAGAAATCTAAAAAGATTTCATACATAATTATTTTTTATTTATAATTTTTAGAGATTACATAGTTTATGTTATTAATGACACAATGATGATGCAGTAATTACCATAATAGTGACAATTTAAAATAATTGATATTATAAATACCGAAATAAATATAATTTTAGACTTTTAATAAATTACACTAATTTTATAGGATAATATTACATGTTAGTATTGATTTAATTAACTTTTTGGAAATAATCATTCGGTTATGAGTTAAACAAAAATCAACTATTGAATAGTGTCAAAATTGACATAAAAGAGTTTTTAAAAAAAGTATTATATTATTAATTGATTTTAAATTCCAAAAAATCTATGGTTCGGCCAAGAGACTTATATCATAATAGGTTTATCATTAATAGACCACTTGGGGGTCGGTTGGATGTATATGGTATGTTTATTAACCATATAATATAAAATTACAAAGAGACATTGTAAAAGTGAAAATAATTAACTAAGAGTTAATACTTAAAGATAAGGTTAATATAGTTACCCAAACCTGTCTAAATTATATTTGTTGAGTGGTGTTCGACCTACACCCACCATAACATTTAAATAATACACTTTGGAGCCATTATAAACCGAATATGAATTTATTATAAAATAATATTTCTAGCTTTTCCAAAGGTGCCCCTCACCCCTCTTATAAAAGGGCACTCTCCCTTCTCATTAACTCACACCATAAAAGCCTTTTGGTTCGGCCAAACTCTGCCCAAATACTCTCCCAACTTCCCTCACTTCATCCTAGAGGCCTTACTTTAGTCCGAAAGCCATCCTAAGATCCCTTTTGATCAAATCAAAAGGAAGAACCCGAAGAAGAGGTAATGATTTCACCACCCTTTTTCAAGTTCCTTTCTTCTTCCACTTCTTCTTTCTTTGTTATTAACATTATAAAATAATTACTCTAGTTTATTATATATACTATGATGTTATTATAAATATGGTACAATAATATTTAGTATTCTATCCATCCTTTGAATAACATGTCACCATACCTGCGTAGGTACGGCTTACCGTCCCCACGTTGTGGTGTAATTATTTTTCAATATATTATCATTTGGATGGGTATAATAATTACGTGTAACTCATGTAAATAATAAATATAACATGATAATTATTCTTTATATATGATATACTATCCAATTATATATTAATTTAATATCGAAAGACTGATATTGTCGCCCGTGCGTACGTACGGACTACCGTCTCCACGAACGCGATGAGATTCATTCTCCATCGTATCCATTAAAGTATAATTCTCATTTGATGATTAATAATTGTATCTAAGGACTTGAAATCCTTATGGATATTATTAAGATACAACCTATCCATGAAAAACATATCTTATGTAACAAAACATATAAAATAAATCGAGTAAGTTAACACCCGAAACAACGATAATACTAAGATATTATTAACAAATCATTGTTAAAATATCATATATGATATCATATTAATATATATGATTCTTGTATAATTTCATAAAAATTATTTCACCATTATAAAGGAGGTTAACCTACCCCAACCATGGAAAAGTACAAGGTAAGGGTTATTTCACAATCTCTTCATTATCCGAGGTTGTTTATACGTAATAATCTACTAGGATATATTTATCATCCACATCCATGTTTCATAAAAATGTATTTCAAATCATTTTTACTATTTAAAAGAATATGGGTTAAAGTAATTTATAGCCTTGTTTGACTTTTTATAAGATTTTGATAAAGGAATCCTTCTGTCGTTTTCCAAACAAGGTGCTTTTTAACCTTTTCGACAAAATTAAGGTAAGAATGTTTTTTTAACTTATACGGCGGGTGCGGTTATTTTCCGCCATTATAAAATCGTCGAAGCTTCCCTTATAAGATTATAAGAATATTTTCAAAGAAAATGTTTTATTAAATGATTTCAAAATAAAAAGTGATATTTCTCAAAAAAGAGTCTTGATTTCATTTATGTCAACATCCTTTGATGGATTTTACGCTTATTTGAAGTTGATTTATTATAAAATAAAACTTCTATATTGTATTGAAGGTTTTGTGGTATGATTGACTGTGGATGTGTTATTTTTATACCATTCATGGTTTACGAATGAAGTATTTACATTTCGTATGCTAGTTTTAATACGAATGTTTATGTTATTTTTAAACCTTTTCATATGGGAATGCATTGGACTTAATATGTGACGGGTGGAGCCCGCTATAGCTCCTCGATGAATCGGTAGGTCTCATGAGACAAACTAGTGTCTTGGCACAAAGCCTTGATAAAATATTATTTGTAGTCTTGGCACGAGGCCTTGGCTATGTGGTTATGATAGTCTGGAATTATGCATTCCATCAATAGGAAAGTGGTTATTGATATTGCATGTGATTATTCGATTAGTATAATATCCATGTTAATAAGTAAATGACATTATTTCATTTTATTTACTCCATAATATGTCGAAGTTCAATTTTAAAATGTTTTTTGGTTTAGTTATACATTTCCTTAAATATTTATTCTTATTTATGAAAGTTTCCGCTATATTGTTATCCTTACTGGGAATTTGAGCTCACCCCTTTTCTATGTTTTATTTTTTCCAGGATGTGAAAAAGTAAATTATGAATGACCAGTAGGGATATTATGAGGGGATAATAGTGTGTACTATGGAGACAATATGATGTTGTAGTAGTTTTTAACTTTGTCATGTAATGTAAAACTTTATGAATATATCTAGTGTTTCCAAGGCTACTAAACCAATCGGTCATTCGAGATTTGATCTTTCTTGTGATCATGCCAATGTTATGTAATAATGCACCGACTCTGGGTAACTGGGGTTAGGCCATTACAGTTGGTATCAGAGGAAGTTTAGTACAAACCTTGGAAGATAGATTTAGATAAACTCTGATTAGAGCACGTAGACCTAAGATGAACATTGAGGATTAGTATAGAAGAACTTTTTAGAATTTTGTTATTGTAGAGATTTTGTGAGTTTTTCGAGAAATACATCCCTGTCTACATACGATCAGGTAGAGGCGGCTCTTGCACAGATGTACCTAGGGGTAAAACCCGAAAACACCGCTTTGAGCTTGACTCGAATGGGAACTGGTGCACGACAACGGGCCTTGCTGCACTCTTGGTTACGACACTCCCGGGGGATATGCTTAGGATAACTCTCATTTTCATTACAAATCATTATGAAGGGTTTATGAGTATATACTTCCTCAATGAATTTTTTTTATGATTATGAATTATATCCATAAATAGTTCAATTTATGTTAAGTGTTTTATAAGTATGGGATTATGTATTTTGATTCATAAACTGATCTAGTTTATGCCATTGTTTAGAAATGGCGCCTAGTGGAAGAAATGGAAACCGTATCAATGCACACACTCCATGTAGGGATTTCCCTCCTTCTCACGATAATTATAGTGGAGCTGGTGATGCAACTGATGCCGGTTAGCTAATCACCATACTGGGACAACTCACTCAAGTTATGAATAATAACCTTACCCGTATGGAGCACCCTAATCCGCAGCGTGGAGGATCAATGTTAGATCTATTCATGAGGCAACAACCACCAACATTCTATGGGAGTACAAATCCCTTAGTATCTGAGCAATGGATAAATTCCGTAGACAAAATATTTCAGGGTTTGAGGAGTAGTGAAAGGGAAAAGTTATCATGGCAGTTTACCGCCTCACTGGAGATGCTGATCAATGGTGGTTATTTATTCAAAACACGAAGGAATATGATGAAGTATCAAATATGGAATGGAGGGAGTTAAAAGATCTTTTTTTTAGAAAGATACTTTCCTCACGACCATCGAGCAGATATGGAAAGGCAATTTCTGAGTCTGAGACAGAAGGAGGATGAGAATGTCACAAATTATGAGGATAACTTTACAAGGTTATCATGGTATGATGGAGATTATATACGTAACCCAAGAAGTAAGATTGATCGTTTCATTGATGGGATAAAACCATTTCTCTGTCGAGCATTGGTCTCACAATCCTTCTCGCCGTACGAAGAAATTGTCTCATGCGCTATCAAGACTGAAAAGGAATTCTCTAAGTCTTATGACTTTAAAGCAAAGAAAGACAAGAAGAGACCTGTTGATCAATCTGGGAATGGAAATAAGGGGAATAAGGTAATGGTTGAATATCCATAATGTGGTAAATTTGGTAAGAAACACCCAGGTACTTTCTTGAAGGGAACATGAGTCTGTTACAAGTGTGGTGAAAAAGGACACCAAGATCGTGATTTCAAGGGGACGACGGAAGCTACCAATGTTCAGTGCTACAATTGCAGGGATATGGGACATTATGAAAATGAATGTCCTAAGATTCAGGAGAACTTACCTCAGAAAAGGCCAAGGGATCAAGGCCAAGCTTATGTTATCACTACTGCTGAGGTAGAAGCTCCTAAAGACGTGGTTGTAGGTAATTTAATGGTTTCCACAAGATTAGAAAATTCATTATTTGATTCTGGATCATCGCATTGTTTCATATCTTCCCAGTATGCTAAGAAAATTAGATATTTTTAATTTGATTTAACAAGAGAGTTTTCAGTTAAAACTCCTAAGGGAAGTATCGTTGCAACAATGTTTTGTGAATCAGTCCCCATTAGATCACATAAATGTTCTTTATCTGCTGATCTCATCGTCATACCTGTGATTGATTTTGATATAATCCTCGGTATGGATTGGATTTTAGACTATGATGTGAAGATTTATTGTAAGAAAAAGGAGGTTACTATTTTTGATGATGATGATAAGGAACACCTTATCTTCAGAGCAGAATCTTCACCACCTAATTCTTATCTAGATCCACCCCTTGTAGCTCAACTAACTTCAATTATTGGGGAGGAAGAGAATGAAATAACTGTGGGTGAGGAAAGGAATGTTCAAATATAGGATGTACCTGTTGTGAAAGAATTTGTAGATGTATTTCTGGAAGATTTACCTGGACATCCTCCAGAACGAGATGTTGAGTTTTCTATTGATTTAATTCCTGGGTCAAGGCCTATATCGAAGACCTATTATAGAATGGCCACTGTAGATTTAGTTGAACTAAAAAAAACTAGAGGAATTGAGTAATAAATTATTTATTCACCCAAGTGTTTCTCCATGGGGAGCCCCTATACTTTTTGTTAAAAAGAAATATGGATCTATGAGGTTATGTATTGACTATATGGAGATCAATGCTATAATGATAAAGAACAAGTATCTCCTACCTCGCATTGATGATTTATTTGTCCAACTGAATGGAGCTCAATACTTTTCAAAGACTGACCTTTGATCTGGATACCATCTGTTGTGTGTGAAGAAGGAAGACATTCTGAAGACAACATTTTGAACTAGGTACGGTCATTACATGTTTACTGTAATGCCTTTTTGATTGACTAATGCACCCTCTGTATTCATGGATCTGATGAATAGAGTTTTCAAGGAGTATCTCGATGAATTTGTGGTGGTATTTATTGATACTATCTTGGTATTCTCCAAAAGCTATGAAGATCATGAAAATCACTTGCGCATTATCTTGAAGACTCTGAGAAGACATGAATTATATGGGATGTTTAGCAAGAGTGAATTCTGGCTTTAGGAGATTTCTTTTCTTGGTCATATTGTCTCTAAAGATGGAATCTCTGTTGATCATTCTAAGACCAAGGCAATCCAAAAATGGCCAGCACTGACAAGTATAACTGAGGTATGTAGTTTTATTGGTTTAGCAGGTTATTATCGAGGTTTCGTCCAGAATTGTTCCCGATTGGCTAACCCATTAATGAAGCTCACACATAAAGGGGTTAATTTTTTTTGGACAAAAGAGTGTGAAGAATTTTTCGAAAAACTGAAGAGAAGATTAGTCAATGCTATTATATTTTATCTACCATCGGGGAATGATGGGTTTGTTATTTATAGCGATGCATCGAAGATAGGACTTGGTTGTTTCCTTATACAGAATGATAGGGTTATTGCCTATGCGTCACGACAGTTGAAAATTCATGAACAAAACTATCCTACTCATGATCTTGAGTTAGAAGCTGTGATCTTTACTTTGAAGATATGGAGGCACTACCTCTATGGTGAAAAATGTGAGATTTATATTGATCACAAGAGTTTGAAGTATATTTTCTCACAAAAAGAACTCAACATGAGGCAAAGGAGATGGCTTGAATTACTCAAGTATTATGATTGCACGATACACTACCACCCGGGGAAGGAAAACAAGGTGGCAGATGCTTTGAGCATAAAATATCATGGAGTTTTGAACAATATGAGAATTGAAAGGGATCTAATTTTCATGGATCTGTTGAAGATGGACATGGGAAGAACCAGGGAAGAGAAACATCAATGCTTTTTCAAATGGTTGACAAAACATCTTTACTAGAATGGATTATGAGTTCTCAGACTAATGATGGAGAATTTCAAAAGAAGATTAAATCTGTGAATGATGGGAGATTTAGAGATTTTGTGTATGAAAAAGGAATTTTGAAATTCGGGAAGAGACTTTGTGTTCCCGATATACCTGATCTAAAAAGGGAATTGTTGGATGATGCTCATAGTTCCAATTTCTCTATAAACCATTGGAGCACCAAAATGTATAGAGATTTGAAGGAACATTTAAGGTGAGACAACATGAAGAGGGAGATTTCTTATTTTGTGTTAAGATGTATGGTTTGTCAACAAGTGAAATCCAGAAGGCAACACCCTGGAGGAGTCATGCAACCTCTTCCCATACTGGAGTGGAAATGGGACAATATTACGATGGACTTTTTCATGGGGCTACCAAAGACTCCTAAAAGGAATGATGCAATATGGGTTATTGTTGATCGTCTTACCAAGTCGGCACATTTTATTGCTATAAGAGAAGATCTACCACTGGAACGTCTAGAAAGACTATATATTAATAAAGTTATGAGACTTCATGGAGTACCCCTATCGATTTTTTCTGACCGTGATCCCCGTTTTACTTCATGATTCTGGAAGAGTATTCAGAAATCCCTAGATACTGAACTTTATTTGAGCACTGCCTACCACCCTCAGATAGATGGACAATCAGAACGAACTATTCAAACCTTAGAAGACATGTTGAGATCCTACTCACTTGACTTTCAGGGTATGTGGGATCAGTATTTACCTCTGGTAGAATTTTCTTATAACAATAGCTTCCATTCGAGTATTCAGATGGCACCATATGAAGCGTTATACGAAAAGAGATGACTCATACCAACCTGTTGGGATGATTTTGGTGAAATAAAACTTGTAGGTCCAGAACTGGTGGAAGAAACAATGGAAAAGGTTAAGGTAATCCAAAATCACATCAAAGCGACTCAAAGTAGGCAGAAGAGCTATGCCGATAATTGATGGAAGGATTTATAATTTCAAGTTGGTGATCATGTATTCCTGAAGGTATATCCATGGAAGGGAGTCATACGATTTGGTAAGAAAGGTAAATTGAGTCCCAGGTACATCGTACCTTTCGAAATTCTAGAAGAATTGGGGTTGTATCTTACCGATTGGCAATGCCTCCAAGTCTCTCCAAAGTTCACGATGTGTTCCACGTATCCCTATCAAGGAAATACATGCCTGACCCAACGCATGTACTCACCTATGAAGAATTAGAACTAGAACCCTATTTGTATTATTGTGAAGAACCCTTCAGCATTCTTGATACGAGTGAACAAGTAATGAAAACCGGACGACACGTCTGGTAAAATCCTTATGGAGAAACCATAAGATGGAAAAGGCAACGTGGGAACCCGAGGAACTTATGATGAAGAAACACCCGAGTCTTTTCATGTGATAAGTATTCTATAAATTTTAAGAATGAAATTATTTGAAATAGGGAAAAATATAACACCCCAAGCATCTACGGTACGTTTCTCTTTGAATAATGTTATAGCGTGTGTTGTACGCAACACCGGTTTCTAACACACCATAACCAATCAAACTAGCCGTTATGAATAGTAATACCTACTTTTTGAAATTATATATATTTTATGTATGACATTTTTGGATTCGGAATATCAAATTTAGCCTAAGGTGAAATTTCGGTACTTTTCAGATAACTTTAATGTTTTGATAAATAGTGAAAATTACTAAATTTTAATTAAAAACAACTTTTTTAATCAAAATAATTAATAGTGATAAATTATGAATTTGAGTGGTCATAAATTACATTTAGAATATATTTTTACCATTCAATAAAATATTTGTCATTGGACATAATTTTACAATTAAACCGGACATAAACAAGTGGCAATCTTTTGATAGTTATTATCTCTTAAAAACACTCTTTTAGTTTTAACAACGGAAATTAATTTTAAATTAATATCTGCCACTTCTGTGTTTTGAATTTGGAAAAATGGATTCCATATTTGGAATCAGGGTGGTCAAATTGTGTAAATAGGTAACATTTATTTTTAGACATTTTGAATAATTACTTCGGTAAATATTTTATTTACCATGGTTAAGGGTAAATTCGGTAAATAAGGGTTAAAAAATAATATTATAATAATAAACAATTACCCTAATACGTTTCCTAACATTATTTGTTGATACATGTTCGACCATAGGCATCTTTTGGTCGATTTTGGGACCCCATGGTGCCACTTCTAGGTGATATGGACACTTAATTTTAATTAAGTTAAAATGAATACAAAAATGACACAAACATATATCTTTCAGAAAAAAATTTTTTACATAGGGTTATATATGTTGGATATTCAACTATAAATATTCATTAGAAATATAAAATGATTTCCTACATAATTATATTTTATTAATAATTTTTAGATATTACATAATTTATGTTATTTATGACACAATGATGATGTAGTAATTACCATAATAGTGAAAATTTAAAATAATTGATATTATAAATACCAAAATAAATATAAATGGAGACTTTTAATGAATTAAACTAATTTTATAGGATATTATTACATATTTGGATTGATTTAATTAACATTTTTCGAAGTAATCATTCTTTTATGAGTTTCACAAAAATCAACTATTGAATAGTGTCAAAATTTGCATAAAAGAGTTTTTTAAACATGTATTATATTATTAATTGATATTAAATTCTTAAAAATATAAGGATCGGCCAAGAGACTTATATCATAATAGGTGTATCATTAATGGACCACTTGGTGGTCCCAGGGATGTATATGGTAAGTTTATTGACCATATAATATAAAAATACAAAGAGACATTGTAAAAGTGAAACTAATTAACTAAGAGTTAATACTCAATGATATGGTTAATATAGAAACCCAAACATGTCTAAATTATATTGGTTGAGTGGTTTTAGACCTATCCCCACCATAACATTTAAATAATACACTTTGGAGCCATTATAGACCGAATATTAATTAATTATAAAATAATATTTCTAGCTTTTCCAAAGGTGCCCCTCACCCCTCTTATAAAAGGGCACTCTCCCTTCTCATTAACTCACACCCTCAAAGACTTTTGGTTCGGCCCACCTCTTTAGAAATACTCTCCCAACTTCCCTAAATTCATCCTAGAGGCCTTCCTTTAGGCAAAAAGCCAACCTAAGAGCCCTTTTGATCAAATCAAAAGGAAGAACCCGAAGAAGAGGTAATGATTTCACCACCCTTTTTCAAGTTCCTTTCTTCTTCCACTTCATCTTTATTTGTTATTACCATTCTAAAATAATAACTTCAGTATCTTATATATAACGTAATTTTATTATAAATATGGTACAATCATATTCAGTTTTCTATCCATCCTTTGAATAACATGTCACCATACGTGCGTAGGTACGGCTTACCGTCTCCACGTCGTGGTGAAATTATTATTCAATATATTATTATTTGGATGGGTATAATAATGATGTGTAACTCATTTAATAATAAATATAACATGATAATTATTCTTTATATATGATATACTATCCAATTATATATTATTTTAATATCAAAAAAATTATATTGTCGCTCGTGCGTACGTACGGACTACTGTCTCAACGAACAAGATGAGATTCATTCTCCATCGTATCCATTCAAGTATAATTCTCACTTGATGATTAATAATATTATCTAAGGACTTGATATAATTTTGGATATGATTAAGATACAACCTATCCATGACAAACAAAGCTTACGTAACAAAACATATAAAAGAAAATGAGTATGTTAACACCCGAAACAACGATAATACTAAGATATTATTAACAAATCAATGTTAAAAGATCATATATGATATCATATTAATATATATGATTATTTTATAATTTAATAACAATTATTTCACCATTATACAGGAGGTTAACCTACCCCAACCAAGGAAAAGTACAAGGTAAGTGTTATTTCACAATCTCTTCATTATTCGAGGTTGTTTATACGTAATAATCTACTAGGATCTCTTTATCATCCACATCCAGGTTTCTTAAAAATGTATTTCAAAACATTTTTACTATTTTAAATAATATGGGTTAAAGTTACTTATACCCTTGTTTGACTTTTTATAAGAGTTTTATAATGGAATCTTTCCGTCATTTTCCAAACAAGGTGCTTTTTAACCTTTTCGACAGAATTAGGGTAAGAGTGTTTTTTTAAACTTATACGGCGGGTGCGGTTATTTTCCGCCATTATAAAATCGTCGAAGCTTCCCTTACAAGCTTATAAGAAAATTTTCAAAGAAAATTTTTTATTAAATTATTTCAAAATAAGAAGAGATATTTCTCTAAAAAGAGTTTTGATTTCATCTATGTCAACATCCTTTGATGGATTTTACGCTTATTTGAAGTTGATTTATTATGAAACAAAACGTCTATATTGTATTGAAAGTTTTGTGATATTTTTGACTATGGATGTGTTATTTTTATACCACTCATGTTTTATGGATGAAGTATTTACATTTCGTATGCTAGTTTTAATACAATGTTTATGTTATGTTTAAACCTTTTCATATGGGAATGCATTGGACTTAATATGTGACGGGTGGAGCCTGCTATAGCTCCTCGATGCATCAGTAGGTCTCATGAGAAAAACTAGTTTCTTGGCAGAAGGCCTCGACAAAATCTTATTTTTTGTCTTGGCACGAGGCCTTGGCTATGTGGTTACGATAGTCTAGCATTATGCATTCCATCATTATAAAAGTTGTTATTGATATTGCATGTGATTATTAGATTAGTATAATATCCATGTGAATAAGTAAATGGAATTATTTCATTTTATTTATTCCATTATATGTTGAAGTTCAAGTTTAAAAAGGCTTTTGTTTTAGTTATAAATTTCTTTAAATGTTTATTCTTATTTATGAATGTTTCCGCTATATTGTTATCCTTACTTGGCATTTGAGCTCACCCCTTTTCTATGTTTTATTTTTTCCATGATGTGAAGAAGTAAATTATGAATGACCTGAAGGGATATTATGAGGGTATAATAGTGTGGACTATAGAGACAATATGATGTTGTAGTAGTTTTTCACTTTATGATGTAATGTAAAACTTTATGAATATATCTAGTGTTTCCAAGGCTACTAAACCAATCGGTCTTTCGAGATTTGATCTTTCTTGTGTTTATGCCAATGTTATGTAATAATGCACCGAATCTAGGTAACAAGGGTCGGGGCGTTGCATTTCATGTTCATATGATTAGAGACACCCTATTTCTATCATCAATTCATTTTAAGAATGTTTATGTGGCCCCGTTAGGATGCCAAATTTTTAAGGGATTCTTTCACCCTTCTCATTTTTCAAAGTTCTACTTTCATGTCAAGTCTTTCAAGTTCATTTTTATTATGTTGGGGTATGATCTCTATATCTATAATACTGAACTTTTATGTTCATATTATGAGAGACCCTATTTGATCTCGTCAATTCATTTTTGTTGAAGTTTAAGTGGCGCTGTTAGGCTGCCGAATTCTTTCACCCTTCTCATTTTTCAAAGTTCTACTTTCATGTCAAGTATTTTAAGTTCCTTTTTATTATGTTAGGGTATGATCTCTATATCTATCATACTGAACTTTTATGTTCATATGATGATACAAACTATTTAATCTTGTCAATTCAATTTTGTTGAAGTTTAAGTGGCGCCGTTAGGCTGCCGAATTTTCAAGGGATTTGTTCACCTTTCTCATTTTTCAAAGATCTACTTTCATGTCAAGTATTTCAAGTTCCTTTTTTATTATGTTGGGGTATGATCTCTATATCTATCATAATTATATTTTATGATCATATTATTAGAGACCCTATTTGATATTGTCAATTCATTTTTATTTATTTTTAAGTGACACTGTTAGGCTGCCGAATTTTTATAAGAGAAATCTTATTTTTGTCTTACTTCCATGTTTTTCATTTCAAATGGTATGTCCTTAAAATTTAATTACCATGATTCATATCCTTTATATTCTGTCCCTATACTATTTTTATAGATCTTTTATGAGTGGTTGACCCATGTCCCCTCTCTTTTCAATGTTTTCTAAAACCCTGTAACGTAGCTGTTATGCTACAGAATTTTCGTCTCAAAATGACTCTCTCTTTTTATCAATTTTTTTTCTATTATTATGTGAATAATAAAATATTTTATTTCTACTGGGGTATTCACATATATATCAAAATGTTCTATTTTAAATTCTTTAATTTACATACATGAACCCCGCTTTCCCTTTCCGTGGGTTTAAAGGGACATAAAGATCATGTCTTTAAAGCAGTTTTAAAACATTATGATTATGAAATGAAACCCATTTCTTTTATGATATATGTGTTTTTTATGATATTATTGATGATGATATATGTGGCTCACATTATAATAAAGGAATTTCAAGGGTACGCCCAGATATCACACCAATTTATTGGGTAAAGACTTAATCTCTAAGGATGACCTTTTAGATTGATACCTTGGTGAATAACCTTGGTAATTTTTAATGAAACCTCGAGGATGGACCTTGGTGAAAAGAAATGATTGTTAATATTAAATGTTGTAGCCACATATTCAAATTATGAAAAATGTTATTTTTATTATGATATTCCCCATGATTTCATTCTCATTCCTTAAAGTTATTTTCATGACTTTATTGATGTATCTCAAGTTCACATGTCAAATGTTTCCCTTGTTTCCCTTAATGGTCCTTCTGCTCACCCTTTCTTTTGATGTATGTCCATAGGTTATGAGATTCAGTAATGAACCTATGATTAAAATGATGAGTAGCCTTTTAAGTTTTTAATAATTATGTTTTATGTTTTCATGTTTTATGTTCCTAGTTTCCAAGACACTAAATCGTAAAGATCCTCGGTTTTGTAAAATGTAATGAAAGTTTATGTGATAAAAAGGAGGGATGCTATAGTTGGTATCAAATTATGGTTTAGTTATTTGTGGAAATTTGGATTTGAAAACTCTATGAAGAACCCTCTATAAAAGTTTAAATATAGGAAATATTCCTGGTATTTTGGTGAGTATTGTGTAATGGGTTGCCAAGCAAATACATCCATGTCTGGGTACGAACAGGTAGAGGTGGCTCTGTCACAGATGTACATAAGGGTAAAACACAAAAACACCTCTTTGAGCTAGACTCGAACGGGAACAGGTACATGATAACGGGCCTTGCTGCACTCTTGGTTACGACACTCTCAGGGGATATTCTATGGTGAATTCATAAGCATAGTATGAACCATTATTAAAGGAAAAAAGATAAAATAAAATAAAGATTCACATAAGAATATATGATCATGGATAACCTAGTTTTAAACCAAGGGGATCACAATTTAGGGTATACTTTTCTTCTACAAGTTATCCTTATATACATTAAGATCCTTTTCATGATTATTTGCTAAGTATTCAAGCCCCTAATTATACTTTCTCTTCTTAGTTAATGGTGGGAAATGGAAGAAATTTTCCCAACAACCAAAGTGATAGGAAATGAGACGATTACCATATTAATGTGAAAAAGATGATTAGGGGATTAAAATATGATTATTATTTTGGAAGATGTTCACTATTTCGGGGCCCTATATGATCGAGGTAAATAGATTACTACAATATTTTCATTGAGGAGTAAGGTTGACATATATTTTGAATAATCGATGAATTTAAGGTGGAATTATAGTAATTTAGGTTACTCATGGAAATGATTAACCTTTCTTGGGTAAAATATGTTTAGGTTAGATACTTTGGTTATAAGATGTTAGGAGTGGTTGATGGTGTTTGTAGATGAACAATGATGTTTATTTTGAAAGACTATGTTATCAAAACCTTCTTGTATTGGGGTTTCATTCTTAGATTGTTTATTTTGAGGAATTTTTAAGGACAATTATTTATGGAATGGTCTATGATGAACATTGGGTAGTACCGTGGAATTTTGAAGATTTAAAGAAGTTTCCCTTCCTATGGGATTCTTTCTTTTTGAATAGTTTTTTTATCTTACCCTTTCATTTTTTGGGATAATAGATGAAATAGATAGTTAATCTTTAGTACATTATGTGATTCTCTTGAAGACGATTCTTGTGCTTTGATAAGACCAAGTAGCTTTGAATGCTCCTCGTTTTGAGAAAAGATTAGTTTTGGTAGAAACTTATTAAAGGGTGAAAATCTATTTGAAGTTAGGTTTATTTCCTTGTGCTTTATTCTATGTAGTAAATGAATTCCACAGAACTATGAAAAGGAACGTAAAACAAAAAATTTTGTCTGTTAACGTTTCTTAATGAGAAATCATATACCGTTTAACCCATCATAAGTTTGTGATTTTCTTGTAGTTAACTTTCTCCTAATCATGTTTTCTATCACTCTCCTTCAGAACGTGACGCTTTGTTTTCTTCTCTATGTCCATGTTTTCCAACATGGAATCATAGTATGGGTTATCTCGGGTGAAAATTTTACTTCCCTATCTTTCATTTAAAGTAATAGTTGTACTGACTCCTTTTTCGATGTGAGACATTCAATGATATTTCAAAACCAAATGTTAAAAAATTGCGAGGATGCAATTTATTAAGGGGGGAAGATTGTAATGACCCAAAATTTTGAATAAATCTTGTTTCGTAATTTTGTGTGTTATTTTATTATTTTTATACTCAACAAAACTGTTTCATTTGATAAAATGAGTATAATTAAAATGAGACAGTTGGGTTTTGACTATTATATGATTGTTGCTCAATATGACCATTGGAAACTAAACGTTTTGATTATTGTCTCTAAATATAATTGATATTGTTTAATTAATATAGAAAGATGATTCAATGACCTCACCCAGTAGTCTTGGACCGATCGAATCCCATCTAACAGAACTTGGGAAGGAGGTAGCACCACTGGGCTTTGCTCTGGACCAAACCCAAGCCGAACTTCATCATGTGAAGCTAGAACAGAATCTACTTTGCGAGAAGTTCAAACTGATAGAAATTACAAGTCGTGCGATGTTAGCCGAGCCTCCCTCAGATTCTCTCACCTTAGCACACCTTACACTTAGGTCCTATGCTGGTGTGATAAGGGGCTTTGTAAAGAGACCATAACTTCCTTGTGTAATCCTTTGTTTTAAATAAAAATTGGGATTTATTCTTATGATTATGTTTATGAATTTTCAAATGACTGGATAAATATAGTATGCATATTTTTGATGAATTTTTGAAAAGTGATTTTAAAAATTTTTATGTAAACATTAAATAATTAAAAATGTGTAATGATATTCAAGAAATGGTCTTCTAAAATTATGTTCAGTACGAAATTTAGAGTGTAATAAGATCAAAATGATTTTTCATGAATAGTAAATTATGAATAGTGATTTTATGCTTAGGATTAGTAATGTGACCAAATGGATTAGTAATATCACTTAAAGAAAGTATTAATATAATCTAGGCACCTTGATTAAGTAATGAGATTCAATAAAATGGTTAAAGAAAGGTTTCATAAATTATTAGTCAAGTATTAGTTTTTTTTAGTGAATAGAGTTTTTAATTAAAAATTAAATTAAAAATATTTAGAAAATTATTTTTATAAAATTGATTTCATTTTTGAACTCAGAGCATCAAAATTATGTGAAGGTAATTTTTGGGGATTTTTTATGAGAAAAATGAATTTTCGGTGAATAGGTTATTTATTTAAAAATTAAATTAAAAATATTTAGAATGTTATTTTTATAAAATTGAGTTTATTTTTGAAATCATAGCATCTATATTTGGTTAAGGTGAATTTTCGGATTTTTCTGAGAAATTTGAATTTTCGATGAATAATGAAAATACAGTTTTTATGTTACAGGTGTTTAATGACATCATTAAATGATGTATTAAGTATGTAATCAATATGGTCGACTTATGAATAGTAAGATAAGGTTTGAGGTGTCCCAAGTGGCCAATACCATGGGCATATACCATGGGCAAGCCTGTGGTTTTTCCAAAACCACCAATGAGGTGTCCGTTGGCCATTAATGCCTTGTCCCCTCACTTTCCCTATAAATACCAAGCCATCCACTCATCCATTAGACTCCCAACTCTTCCCCAAAGAATCTATGGTCTCATTACCTCCAAAAGAGTCTTCCCAAGGTGCCCCCAAGCCCTCAAGGTCTCAACCATTGAGTTTTAAGAGTTACGTTTTAAGGTAAGAGATCTGACCTCTCTCTTTCTTTTCAAGTAATATCTTTTATGTCATTTATTTTATGCTCCATGTTCTTATGTTAGAGGATGTTATTTTATATTAATATTACTGACCTTTTAATTCTCATATGATGAGAGACCCCCTCTTTCTCTCATCAATTAGTTCTAAGAATGTTTACGTGGCTCCTTTAGGTTGCCGAATTTTTAAGGGATTCTTTTACCCTTCTCATTTTTCAAAGATCTACTTTCATGTCAAGTCTTTCAAGTTCCATTTTATTATGTTGGGGTATGATCTCTATATCCATAATACTTAACTTTTATGTAAATATGATGAGAGACCCTATTTGATCTCTTCAATTCATTTTTGTTGAAGTTTAAGTGGCGCCGTTAGGCGCCGAATTCTTTCACCCTTCTCATTTTTCAAAGTTCTACTTTCATGTCAAGTCTTTCACGTTCCTTTTTATTATGTTGGGGTATGATCTCAATATCTATCATACTGAACTTTTATGTTCATATGATTATATACCCTATTAAATCTTCTCAATTCAATTTTTTTTGATGTTTAAGTGGTGCCTTTAGTCTGCCGAATTTTAAAGGGATTCGTTCACCTTTATCATTTTTCAAAGATCTACATTCATGTCAAGTATTTCAATTCCTTTTTAATTATGTTTGAGTATGATCTCTATATCTATCGTACGGATATTTTATGATCATATGACGAGAGACCCTATTTTATCTTTTCAATTCATTTTTATTGACGTTTAAGTGATGTCGTTAGGCTACTGAATTTTTATAAAAGAAATCTTATTTTTGTCTTACTTCCATGTTTTTCATTTCAATTGGTATGTACTTAAAATTTCATTACCATGATTCATATACTTTATATTCTGTCCCTATTCTATTTTTATAGATCATTTATGAGTTTGTGACCCATGTCCCCTCTCTTTTCAACATTTACCAAAACCCTGTAACGTAGAGGTTATGATACATAATTTTTGTCTCATAATGCCACTCTATTTTTCTCAAAATTATTTTATGTTATTACGTGAATACTTAAAACTTTTATTTATACAGGGGTATTCACATATATATCAAAATGTTCTATTTTAAATTTCAGAATTTACATACATGAAACCCGCTTTCCCTTTCCGTGGGTTTAAAGTGACATAATGATCATTTCTTTAAAGAAGTTTTAAAACTTTAGGATTATGAAATGAAACCCATTTCTTTTATGATATATGGGTTTTTTATGAAATTATTGATGATGATATATGTGTCTCACGTGATAATAAAGACATGTCAAGGGTGTGCCCAGATAGCGCTCCAATGCATTGGGAAAAGACTTAATCTCTAGAGATGGCATTTTAGACTGATACCTTGGTGAACAACCTTGGTAATTTTTAATGAAATATTGGGGATGGACCTTGGTGAAAAGAAATGATTGCCAATATTAAATTTTTTAGCCACATATTAAAGTTATTAAAAATGTAATTTTTATTATGATATTCCCCATGATTTCATTCTCATGCCTTAAAGTTCTTTTCATGACTTTATTGATGTATCTCAAGTTCACATGTTAAATGTTTCCCTTGTTTCCCTTTCTGGGCCTTCTACTCACCCTTTCTTTAAATGTATGTCACCAGGTTATGAGATGCGGTAATGAACCTAGGATGAACATGAGGAAGATCCTTTCAAGTGTTTAAGAAGAATTTTTTATGTTTTCATGTTTTAAGTTCCTTGTTTCTAAGACACTAAACCTTAAAGATCCACGGTTTTGTAAAATGTAATGAAATTTTATGTGATAAAAAGGTGGGATGATATAGTTGGTTTCAAAGGATGGTTTAGTTATTTGTGGAAATTAGGATATGAAAAATTTAGGAATAACCCTATAGAAAAGTTTAAATATCGTAAATCTTCCTGGTATTTTTGTGAGTATTGAGTAATGGGTTTCCAAGCTAATACATCAATGTCTAGATATGAGCAGGTAGAGGTGGCACTGGAACAGATGTACATAGGGGTAAAACCCGAAAACACTGCTTTGAGCTAGACTTGAAGGGGAACTAGTACATGACAACGGGCCTTGCTGAACTCTTGGTTATGACACTCTCTGGGGATATGATTTGGTAAATTCATAAGCTTAGTATGAACCATTATTAATGAAACAAAGATAAAATAAAATAAAAATTCACATAAGAATATATGATCATTGATAACCTAGTTTGAAACCTAGGGGATCACAAGTTAGGGTATAATTTTCTTCTACAAGTTATACTTATTTTTATTAAGTTCATTTTCATGAATATTGGCTATGTATTCAAGCCCATAATTATACTTTCTCTTCTTAGTTAATGGTGGGAAATGCAAGAACATTTCCCAAAAAATAATGTGATAGGAAATGTGACGATTGCCGTATTAGTGTGACAAAGATGATTAGGGGATTAAAATATGATTATTATTTTGGAAGACGTTCACTATTTTGGGGACCTATATGATAGAGGTAAATAGATTGCTACGGTATTTTCATTGAGGAGTAAGGTTGGCTTATATTTTGAATAATCGATGAATTTAAGGTGGACTTATAGTAATTTAGGTTACTCATGGAAATTATTAACCTATCTTGGGTAAAATATGTTTAGGTTAGCTACTTTTGTTATAATATGTTAGGAGTGGTTGATGGTGTTTGGAGATGAACAATGAAATTTATTTTGGAAGACTATGTTATCAAATCATTATTTTATTTGGGTTTCAATCTTAGTTTGTTTATTTTGAGGAATTTTTAAGGACAGTTATTTATGAAATGGTCTATGATGAACATTGGGTAGTACAATGGAATTTTGAAGATTTAAAGAAGTTTCCATTCCTGTGGGATTTTTTCTTTTTGAAGAGTTGTTTTATCTTACCCTTTTTTGGGATAATAGAAGAAATAAATAGTTAATCTTTGGTGGATTATGTGATTCTCTAGAAGATTATTCATGTGCATTGATGAGACCAAGTAGGTTTGAATGCTTGTTGTTTGGAGAAAATATTAGATTTGGTAGATACTTTTTAAAGGGTGAAAATCTACTAGAAGGTAGGTG
The DNA here is from genome assembly GCA_963277665.1 of Viscum album. Taxonomy (NCBI): domain Eukaryota; kingdom Viridiplantae; phylum Streptophyta; class Magnoliopsida; order Santalales; family Viscaceae; genus Viscum; species Viscum album. The sequence continues at coordinate 1,012,932,633 of OY728131.1, forward strand.
TATTTCCTTGTATTTTATTCGATGTCTAAAATGAATTCCTCAATACTTTGAAAAGGAACGTAAAACAAAAAAAAATTTGTCTGTTAACGTTTCCTACTGGGAAATCATATACCCTTTAACCCATCATAAGTTTGTAATTTTCTTGATGTCAACATTCTCCTAATCATGTTTTATATCACTCTCCTTCAGAACGTGACCGTTTGTTTTCTCCTCCATGTCCATGTTTTCCAACATGGAATCCTAGTATGGGTTAACTCAGGTGACCTTTTTACTTCCCTTTCTTTCATTTAATGTAATAGATTTACTGACTCCTTTTCCGATGTGATAATTTCAATGATATTTCAAAACCAAATGTTAAAAAATTGCATGGACGCAATTTCTTAATGGGGGATGATTGAAACGACCCAAAATTTTGAATAAATCTTGTTTCCTAATTTTGCGTGTTATTTTTTTTATACTCAACAAAACTGTTTCATTTGATAACATGAGTATAATTAAAATGAGACTCTTGGGTTTCGACTATTATATGATCATTGGTAAATATGACCACTGGAAACTAAACGTTTTGATTATTGTATCTAAATACAAGTGATCTTGGTTAATTAATATAGAAAGAAGATTCGATGACCTCACCCAGTAGTCTTCTACCGATCAAAGCCCATCTAACAAAAATTGGGAAGGAGGTAGCACCACTGGGCTTTGCTCTGGACCAAACCCAAGCCGAACATCATCATGTGAAGCTTGAACGGAATCGTCTTCGCGAGAAGTTTAAACTTATAGAAATTACTACTCGTGTGATGTTATCGAGCCTCCCTCAGATTCTCTCACCTTAGCACACCTTACACTTAGGTCCTATGCTGGTGTGATAAGGGGCTATGTAAGGAGACTGTAACTCCCTTATGTAATCATTTTTTTTAAATAAAAATTGGGATTTATTCTTATGATTAAGTTTATTAATTTTCAAATGACCGGATAAATATAGTATGCATATTTTTTATGAATTATAGAAAAGAGATATTTTAAAAATGTTTATTTAAACATTAAATAAATAAAAATGTGTTATGATATTCAAAAAATGGCCTTCTACAATTATGTTCAGTTCGAAATTTAGAGTCTAATAAGATCAACTTGATTTTTGATGAATAGTAAATTATGAATAGTGATTTTATTCTTATGATTAGTAATGTGACCAAATAGATTAGTAATCTCACTTAAAGAAAGTATTAATATAATCTAGGCACCTTTATTAAGTAATGAGATTCAATAAAATGGTTAAATAAAGGTATCATAAATTATTAGTCAAGTATTATTTTTTTGATTGAATAGTGTTTTTTAATTAAAAACTAAATTAAACATATTTAGAAAATTATTTTTATAAAATGGATTTCATTTCTGAACTCAGAGCATCGAAATTATGTGCAGGTAATTTTTGGGGATTTTTCTGAAAAAAATGAATTTTTGGTGAATAGGTTATTTATTTAAAAAATAAATTAAAAATATTTAGAATATTATTTTTATAAAATGGAGTTCATTTTTGAAATCAGATCCTATATATTTTGTTAAGGTGAAATGTTGTGATTTTTCTGAAAAATATGAATATTCGATGAATAATGAAAATACAGTTTTTAAGTTACGGGTGTTTAATGACATCATTAAATGATGTATTAAGTATGTAATCAATATAGTCGACTTATGAATAGTAAGATAAGGTATGAGGTGTCCCAAGTGGCCAATACCATGGAAAAATACCATGGGAAAACCCATGGTTTTTCCAAAACCACAAATGAGGTGTCCCTAGGCCATTAATGCCTTCTCCCCTCACTTTCCCTATAAATACCAAGCCATCCTCTCATGCATTCGACTCCCAACTCTTCCCCAACGAATCTTTGGTCTCATTACCTCCCAAGGAGTCCTCTCAAGGTTCCCCCAATCCCTCAAGGTCCCAACCATTGAGTTTTAAGAATTACATTTTAAGGTAAGAGATCTGACCTCTCTCTTTCTTTTCAAGTAATATCTTTTATGACATTTCTTTTATGATCCATGTTCTTATGTTGGAGGATTTTATTTTATATTAATCATACTGACATTTTCATTTTCATATGATGAGAGACCCCCTCTTTCTCTCATGAATTCATTTTATGAATATTTAAGTGGCGCCATTAGGCTTCCGAATTTATAAGGGATTCATTCACCCTTCTCATTTATCAAAGTTCTACTTTCATGTCAAGTCTTTCAAGTTCCTTTTTATTATGTTGGGGTATGATATCTATATCTATAATACTGAAATTTTATGTTCATATGATGAGAGACCCTATTTGACCTCGTCAATTAGTTTTTGTTGAAGTTTAAGTGGTGGTGTTAGGCTGCCGAATTCTTTCACCCTTCTCATTTTTCAATGTTCTACTTTCATCTCACATTTATCAAGTTCTTTTTTATTATGTAGGGGTATGATATCTATATCAATCATACTAAACATTAATGTCTATATGATGAGAGACCCTATTTAATCTTTTCAATTCATATTTTTTGATGTTTAAGTGGCGCCGTTAGGCTGCCGAATTTTTAAGGGATTCGTTCACCTTTCTCATTTTTAAAAGATCTACTTTCATGTCAAGTATTTCAAGATCCTTTTTATTATGTTGGGGTATGATATATATATATATATATAATACTGATCTTTTATTATCATATTATGAGAGACCCTATTTGACCTTGTCAATTCATTTTTATTGAAGTTTAATTGACATTGTTAGGCTGCCGAATTTTTATAAGAGAAATCATATTTTTTCTTACTTCCGTGTTTTTCATTTCAAATGGTATGTCCTTCAAATTTCATTACCATGATTCATATCCTTTATATTCTGTCCCTATATTATTTTTATAGATCATTTATGAGTGGGTGACCCATGTCCCCTCTCTTTTCAACGTTTTCTAAAACCATGTAACGTAGCCGTTATGCTACATAATTTTCGTCTCAAAATGCCTCTCTATTTTTCTCAAAATTAGTTTATATTGTTATGTGAATACTCGAAGCATTTATTTATACAGGGGTATTCACATATATATCAAAATTGTCTATTTTAAATTCTGGGATTTACATACATGAATCCCGCTTTCCATTTCTGTGGGTTTAAATTGACATAAAGATCGTGTCTTTAAAGTAGTTTTAAAATGTTATGATTATGAAATGAAACCCATTTATTTTATGATATATGGGTTGTTTATGAAATTATTGATGATGATATATGTGTCTCAAAAGATAATAAAGACATGTCAAGGGTTCATCCAGATAGCACTCCAATGCATTGGGTAAAGACTTAATCTCTAGAGATGACCTTTTAGACTGATACCTTGGTGAATAACAATGGTAATTTTTAATGAAAACTTGTGGATGGACCTTGGTGAAACGAAATGATTGTCAATATTAAATTTTGTAGCCACATCTTCAAGTTATGAAATATTTTACTTTTATTATGATATGCCCCATGATTTCATTCTCATGCCTTAAAATTCTTTTCATGACTTTATTGATTTATCTCAAGTCCACATGTTAAATGTTTCCCTTATTTCCCTTACTGGGCCATCTGCACCCTTTCTTTTGATGTATTTCCCTAGGTTATGAGATGCGGTAATGAACCTAGGATGAAAATTAGTTGAATCCTTTCAAGTGTTTAAGAAAAATGTTTTATGTTTTCATGTTTTAAGTTCGTTGTTTCCAAGACACTAAACCATAAAGATCCTCAGTTTTGTAAAATGTAATGAATGTTTATGTGATAAAAAGGCGGGATGCTATATTCATTCGGTCTGAGCCCTCCTGGTTATGGTGATACCTAACATCAATTCACACTCCATAATTTTAACGATGTATAATGGGATCAAAATCAACTGAAATCCCCTACCTAGTATTGTTGAACATTGACGAAGTTGTGGAAAGTCGGGAATAGATTCATTAATGTCGGAAAAAGTATAGGATATCTGACATTTGAAGATAAGCATTCAGAGGTGACGAAGTTGAAGATGGCGTTCTTCGTGGTCGACTCCTCTTTTGGCACTATTGAATATTGTTCTTCATTAGAGAATTAGTTTCTCCAAACGTTCTCCAAATTCTTCCAAGCCCTTTGTCAAAGTTCCAACAAATGAATTTTCAACCAAAAATAATAGGTTAAGCTATACCATTATTTAATTTGTTGGCCAAAATATTCAAAAAAAAATCAAAAGGTATATTAATCAAATGTATTATCTCAATTAATTAAATGGGTGGAGTTGGATCAATTAAATTGTGGGGAAGGTGAAGAGTGTTCTCCGCCATTATGGGGAGTTAAGGGGGTTTAAATCCCATGTTGTCCCCACCAAAGATATCAATCCAAGGGAGGTAATGTGCGGGTGGGATCCACTAATATAACCTCCCATGATAGATTAGGGTGTGGTTTCCCCCACCACTAACAATCACTTGGAGGTTTTAACCACCTCAAAAATAAAAATAAGCTAACTCTTATTTTTATTTCACTTTATTAAAAACCCCAAAATCTAACATCCATTCTAGACTAGTTTTCGTCAAAGATAAAGTCTTCCTAAGCGAATACTGATTTTGTGAGTTCTACGGTGCGCTCAGATTTCAGTTCCGAGCATTGGTTCAAAAGTTATAAACTCCCGCTCGTACGTTTATGGAATGTATTAGAAATAAACATCATAAATTGATTCCGGACACAATAGGACTTGAAATCCAGCGTCATAAATTTTCGCGGACTCGTAAAAAATCCCATGAATTTAAATAAAAAATCCATGGAATTTCTAGGTATTTACATTCTCCCCACCTCCGAGCATTACATCACTGTAAGCTAAAACTCAAACTATGGGAACAAATGTTGGTACTGAGCATGAATATGAGCCTCCCGCTCACATGTTCTATCCTGGAGATTCTCGTGCTGCCAGCGAATGCGCCCAAAAGTTATCGATTGTCCATGTAGGACCCACTCCTGTCGATCCTCAATCTCCACTGGAACCTCCATGAATGTCACCCCGTTATCGATGTCCAGCTCTCCATGGTTGATGAAGTGGAAAGGGTCCTACACGTATGTCCTCAGCTGAGATACATGGAAGACCTAGTACACTCGGTGCAACTGAGGTGGAAGAGCCAAGTCGTAAGCCACCTCAAATACTCTAATGAGGACCTGGAAATGTCTGTTGAATCGCGTAGATAATTGGTCTCCTAGGCCAAATATCCATAGACCTCGACGAGGTGAGACACGTAGGACGACATGGTCTCCATCCTCAAGCTCCAGAGGTCTCTGCCTCCTATCAACATACGACTTATGCCTGCTCTGTGTAGTATTTATTTTCTCCTCGATGATCTGCACCTTCTCTGTGGTAGCCCGTACCATCTCTGGTCCCACTAGTTTTGACATTCATGTGTCTGTCCACCATAGTGGAAATCTGCAAGGTCGGCCATACAAGGCCAAAAAAGGTGTCATACTGATGGTGGAGTGATATCTATTTTGGTAGGAGAACTCTACCAATGGTAAGTGATCCACCCTATTCTGACCGAAGTCAAGGACACATGCATAGAGAATTTCCTCGAGGGTCTGAATTGTCCAATCAGTATGACCATCTATTTGAGGATGGAAGGAGGTGCTCAGACATAGCTACGTCTTGAAAGCCTCATGAAACCCCTTCCATAGCTAGGAAGTAAACCGCGCATCACAGTCGGAGACAATAGAAGAAGTTAGACTATGAAAACGCACAATCTTCTTCACGTAGAGGTGTCCCAAGCATTTTTCTGCTCTCTTCTCTCTGATCAGTAGAAAGTGGGAAGATATGGTGAGTCGGTCAAGGATTACTCATATCGAATCGTGAATCTTGGATGTACGTGGAATACCCGTCACAAATTCCATGTATATCCCATCCCACATCCACTCTGGTACCTCAAAGGGCTGAACCAAGCCTTCTGGTACCTAGTTATCTTCCTTCACTTGCTGACAAGTGAGGCACCCTAAGAAAAAATTCACTTCTGCCTTCTTCATACCTGGCCACCAGTGCTGTCGTCGAAGGTCCTGGTAGATCTTCACCACTCCTGGATATACCTCTAGAGGAGAAGTGTGGAGCTCCCTCAACACTTCCTCTTAAAGTTCTACTGGTACCAAGGTACTTCCTCTGAAAAGAATGATGTGCTCCCCACCTTCATAAAATCTCTCAGGTGCCTATCCTATGGATATCTGAGCACGCTGGGTCTCATAGTCAGTGTCTCCACATTGTAACTCCCTAACATGCTAAGGAAGTGCAGGAGTGACTATAAGAGACTGAAGGATAACTGCTTCATCTTGGTCCACATAAGAAATATGTAAAGCATCCAGATGCTCTGTCGCCTCTCCTAGAAGTTTTATAGTAGATCTCATACTGAGTGTGTTTGCAACAACGTTCCCCTTCCCAGGAGTATAGACTATCTCAAATTCATATTCCTGGAGGGACTCAAGCCAACAACGCTATCTCAGGTTCAGTTCCTTTTGGTAGAAGATATACTTGAGACTCTTGTGATTTGAGTAGACAGTGAAACGCTCTCCAATTAGATAGTGCTCCAAATCATCAAGTCGAAGATCACTACTACTAACTCCAGGTCCTGAGTAGCGTAGTTCTACTCATGTTTTCTCAGCTACCGAGATACATATGCGATCACTTCTCGCTACTGCATTAGGACACACCCATGTCCCGTCCCTGATGCATCTCAGTAAACTACGTACCGTACACCTTCCTCTGGAATCCTCAATATGGGGGAACTAGTCAGCCTCTTCCTCAACTCCTTAAATCTCTACTGGCACCTCTCCACCCACACGAAGGGTTTCCAATTCTTCGTCAAGGCTGAAAGTGGTGCTACAACTCTAGAGAAGTCAGGAACGAATCTCTGGTAGGATCCTGCCAAGCATTGGAAACTTCTTACCTCTATAACACTCCTGGGTGACTCCCAAGAAAGTACTGCCTCAATCTTCACTACATCCACTGCAACTCCAGATGCCGTGATGACATGTATTAAGAGGTGAACCTCTCAAATCCAAAACTAGAACATCAAGTTCTTACCATAATGCTAGTGCTCTCGGAGTGTGTCCAGCACTACCTGCAAATGGTAGGCATGCTCCTCCTCAGTAGTCGAGTAGATCAGAATGTTATCGATGAAGACCACGACAATGAGACAGAGGTAAGGTTAGAATATCCTATTCAAGAGACACATGAGAACTACTGTAGCGTTGGTTATGCTGAAGGGCATATCCATGAACTCATAGGGTCCGTACCGACACTTGAAGGCTGTCTTCTACACATCCTCGTCTCGAACTCTGAGTTGGTGATTGCATGATCTATGGACTATCTTTGAGAACCATTGTGCTCCCTTGAGCTGATCAAAGAAGTCGTCAATCTTCTGATGTAGGTACATGCTCTTCATGGTCACCTAATTCAGGAAACGGTAGTCGAAACAAAGCCTCAAGATCCCATCCACCTTCTTGGAGAACAGAATTGGGGCTGCACATGGAGAAACACTAGGCCAGATGAATCCCTTCCCCTGCAAGTCCTCCAGCTGTAACCGCAGCTCACGAAGCTCAGCGGGAGCCATCTGATATGATGGAGTAGATATCAGTGTCGTCCTGGGGTACAATTCAATGTAGAAATCTACCACTCTGCGAGGAGGTAGTCCTGGGACATGGTCCGGGAAAACATCCACATACTAGTCCACCACTATAGGATATGTCGAAATCTCTACATCAACTGCCCGAGGGTAACAGAAGCCAACTGGTATGTGATATGTTGCAGCCTCGTCTAAGTAACTTTTTCATGTTCTGTAAAGGTTCCCTTCTCACTGGTGAAGGTAAACTTGGTCCCATCCGTGTGGACACACCACACTTTTTTCCTAATATAGTCAATATGAGAATGGAATGTAGATAACCAGTCCGTACGCAAGATGACATCATAAGGACTCGGTTTCGCTAAGAAGAAATCCTAGCCAAAGGTCTCACCACCTAGAGTAAGCTCATACTGCTAGCACCAGTGCGTAATCGTCTAGTCTGCTCTAGTACGAGTCTCTATCCATAAGGATCGAGCCAAACGCTCCATCCGAATCTCCGAGCTCTGAACGAGGGAAGTGGAAATGAAAATGTGACTAACACGTGTTTCTATATGAAATGCAGCTAAGGTTTCATATACACATATAGTATCCCGAATCATCTATGGAACGCCGTGGTCGTATGACTCAACTGCATGAAGGTGAGCTCTCCCCTGTCCACTTTCTCTCTGCATTTGGGGTGGTCCTCCTGGTGGTGGTGGCGGTATCACCTCATAACATCATCCACCACCACCTGCTCGACCAGCTCCCCATCCATGTCTACCAACACAGTGCGGACCACCTTGATTGAACCTCTGCCTTTGCCTAGGAGGTCCCTTAACTATCTAGAGATCATCTAAATGGAATGTCAGATAGTCACGAGCCATGTGACCCTGCACACCGCATGAGTTACACAGTCTTCTCATGGAATATATGTGACCATCCCGGGTGCCCCGAACAATTGATCCTAAGTCATGCGGTCATCCACCCTTAGGTCCGGCTCTCTTGGACCAATGCATCATCTGTGTACTACCAGCTGTAGAAGACTACATTGCATATTGACTAGTAGTGGGTCTCACTGCTGGTGACTGCTCAGCAAGGAAACTCTTTACTATGAGGGATCTCTCTAACACCCCCGCCTGATTCGGGATGCTGAGTGAGATCATCGAAGCCATGATCTCTCCCCTGAGCCCCTGCTCGAAGCTCCGAGCCCTAAAAAATGGGTCTCGTACCATATATTTGGAGAAGCGCGAGAGTTCAGTGAACCTCGCTGAGTATTGTGCTACTATCATGCTACCCTGCTGCAGATGAAGTTCCTCCTGTATCTACACCGCACAAAGGGTGGCTGGTACAAACCCTGCCAAAAACAGGCTCTCGAATTCTATCCAGTGTAGTGTCACCTCATCGTGGACCTGGAGCATCATGCTCCACCATCCTTCTACTTCTTTCTAAAGGAGACTTGCAACAAAGATCATCATATGGTCTGCTGATGTCCCTACCTTCCTGAAGACTCTCACCACAGCCTCCATCCAATCCTTAGTCGCCGGTCGGTCCGTCTCTCCACTAAACCATGGTGGCATATGGCACTGAAACTCCTGCAACATGCTCATGTGGTGTGCATCATCTACTGCTGGGGCTAGTGTCATCAGTGTCCCAACAGAAATTGGTACTGCTAGTGCCTCTACTGGTAAAGGGCCATGCACCGAGGCCTCATTGCTCAGTGGGTTGTCAGAGCATACTACTCTCAGGGCTCTGTAGGGAGGCATCCTGAAAGAAATAGATGCGACATGGTGTAATGATTATACATTGTGAGCTGACCTGGTTGAGATGACTTAATAGAAAACATTTGAAAACACACACGCAATCAGTTTTGTTGTGCACTGAGTTGGAAATCAAGAGTTGTTTTCCTGGTGTATGGATACGTCAGCCGCCCACACCAACACTAGACTTCGTGAACTGAAAACCGCACTTAGTACCCTTAACACTATTACTTCATAGAAAATAAATATTAGAGTCCTATGTTATGCGGTAGAGCCGACTCCTATGATACCAATTTGTCACGACCCATCCCCCGGGGACCGTATCGTGACTACCCCAAACCCACCTTCCTTAGGCCAGGGGCTAGTGAGTAGCACCAAATGTGTAAATCCCTAAACTGGGAAGGCATTACCTTTATAAACTGAACAGACACAACAGATTATGCAACTGGAAGTAAAAACTGTGTAATATTGTATAAAAAAGTGAATACTGAATGTAAAGGGGGCTGGAAATACAAGCCCAATAGTAAAGTAAATGGAAACGGAAAAGTACAAGTACAAGTGAAAGAAGAAAAGTAAACCATCCACTAGGTCTTCCTCCGGGGTTCCTACATAAAGGATAGGTACAGATGGCCTCCTCATCAATCCATGTTATTTCGTCCGCTCCATGTACCATCACGCTGAGTGGTCCACCTCTAGGTACCGTCCAGTCCTACTACTCTCTGCCTTGACTAGCACTGTCTGCAATCTGCAACCAACACAACGAGGTGCGATCATAGCATGTGCATGGGTGAGTATACTAATACTCAATAGGGACCCAGAGAACCTCTAGGTCTCACAAAATACAACAAGGATAAACCACAAGGTGTGAAATCAATGAATAAACATAACTTAGGTATATGCCCATACATATACGTAAGATATATATTAACCCATCTCAATCATGAGGAAAACACTAACGTCATTGACTCGGCTCAAAACCATGATTTGTTCTAGGGGTGGTAACATGTAACACTCCTAGTAATGCTGTCAAAACCTCAGCTTTTGGTGTACTCCACCTATATAGAGTATTGTGGGCCTTCCACAACACCTAGAGACGCTTCTCACTGTCATGGAGTGCTATTGTACTCCTCCTGTCGATTACCGTGTGTCTGCTGCGTCAAATAGTGGCGCTCCCCACTGTGGGTCTGTCGCTTCACACAATGGTGCTCCCCCTTGTAGCCTACTGAGGTCGTCCTCTTGTCAAGTACCATGGTTCTGTTGCATCACATTGAGGCACCCCCCACTATGGGTCTACCACATCACACAAGGGCGCCTCCCACTAGGCTAGTCGAAACACTACGAGTCAAAAGGTCAGCAGTCGTTAGGTTCCAGCTAGCCACTAGGTCTTCGTACTCCACTAGCTCGTCTCCGGGAGGATCCACTCCATGAGCTACTGTTCGATACTCCATGTTTCACAAAATCCCATTTCAAATTATCTCAAAGGTCGGCCTCGTCAATGAGGTCTCAACGCAATAGACGGTGCGTCAAACAAACGCTCGGTCTGTTAGTTATTGGCATTTCTTCTCTAGGGTCACTGTTGTATTTTAGGATCAAACCAACCCGAACATATCCCAACTATGTCCACACCTCAAGTGGAGTATGCCTAAAGAACCGTCTTACTCTAATATTTCTGTCGAAGTACATGGTTCATCGATCAGACACATGTATCCCAAGATATGGGTGAAAATGTTTAAACAGGCCGAAGCGGGTCCCGGTCCGGTCTGGCTCAGTTGGACTGACCCGACTTGACCCGGGTCCAAACCGGGGTCTGACCCAGTCTGCGGGTCTGACCCGGCCCAAGGTCGGCCTGACCAGAATGGGAGTCCCGACTCGAGTCGGCGTCCGGACCCGAGGGGGCTGCTTGGCCCAAGGCGGCCCGGTTTGAGGGGGTGGCCCGACCCGAAGACGGCCCGGCCTTGCTAGTTCGTGGCCTGTGTGGCCCAACTGGCTGGTGGCCCACGTAGCCCATGTGGCTCGGCTGGTTGGCCCGCGTGGCCCTGCTTGCAGGCCCGTGTGGTCCCGCTGGCCATGCATGTGGGGGAGGGGGGGCTCCCCCTACATGATGAACAGAAACGACGCTAATCGCCCATTCGGAAGCCGTGGGACCCCGGGGGTCCTTCCTTGTTTGACTGGCCGAGCAGTCAGCTGGTTCCGCACCACAGGTGGCTGGCCCGATGCCAGCCTCCCCTGGCTCCTCCGCCGCGGCGTGGCGGCTTCGTGTTTCGGGTTCTCTGTGAGGCGCGGCGACGCCACACCCATCCATCCGATCGTAGTGACCCTTTGGTGGACTTCAGGCCGCCTTACTCCGCCGCAGACCACGCTGGCCACGACCTGGCTCATTGCGTGGCACGACGGCGCTACACCACTCCGACGATCAGGTGGCCCTTGCGTTGCTGGTTTTCTTCACGGCAAGCCCGTCATCGTCCATCGTTTCTCTACCACCATCGTCAACAAACGAGAACAACAAAGGAAGAGGGTCGGGTCGTGTTTGTGTGGTCCGAGCCCTCCTTATTATGGTGATACCAAATGGGAATTCACATTCCATAATTTGAACGACATAGAGTGGTAACAAAATCAACTCAAATCACCTACCTCGTATTTTTGAACATTTAAAATGTCGCGGAAAGGTGGGCATCGTTTCATCAATGTCGGAAAAAGTAGAGGATATCCGACATTGGCGGATGAGCATTCGGAGGTGAAGAAGTCGGATATGGCATTCTTCGCAGTCGACTCCTTCTCTTTTGGAAGAATTGAAGACTGTTATTCGTTGGAAATTAGTTTCTCGAAAGGATCTCCAAGTTCTTCCAATACCTTTCTCAATGCTCCACCAAATGAATTTCCAACAAAAAATAATGGGTTAAGCCAACCCATTATTTAATTTGTTTGCCAAAATATTCAAAATAATAAATTTTTTTTAATTAAATTAGTTATCTCGCATAATTAAATTGGTGGAGTTGGATAAATTAAATAGTGGGGAAGCAGGATATTTGTATCCCCGTTTATAGTGAGTTAAGGGGGTTTAAAGCCCATGTGATCCCCACCATGGATATCCTCCCAAGGGAGGTTATGTGCAGGTGGGCCCCAACACCACAACCTCCCATGGGAGGTTAGGGTGTGGTGGCCCCACCACTAACCACCACTTGGAGGTTTTAACCACCTTAAAAATAAAAATACGAAAACATTTATTACTCTTTGACTTTATTAAAAACCCCAAAAACATAACTTCCATTCTCGACCATCTGTCATCGAGGTGAAAGCCTTCTTAAGCGAATACCATCACTGCGAGTTCTCTGGTGCCGTCGCATTCCATTTATGAGAACCAGTTCAAAAGTTATAAAATCCCACTCATACATTTACTGAACGTACCCAAAAAAACTTAAGAAATCGATTCCAAGCACACCGGGCCTCAGAATCAAGTGTTGTAAATTTTCACAGACTCATAAAAAATCAGATGAATTTTAAAAAAATTTCCATGGAAATTTCTGGGACTTTACAAATTTGTTGGGTAATGTTTTAATCTCATAATATTTTGATTATATTGCATGAGTGGTTATCCAAAGGACATTATGTTATGTTGTCTTGGAGGATAAACATTAATTATTTTATAATGTAAGGATTTAAGATGTTGCCACATTCTTGTTCTTTATTTTTGTTATTATTGTATATCATGAGTTGATTTTCATTTTTATGATTTTCTCCACTTTTATGTCCAATTAAAATACCATTTGACTAACATGTAATACTTTCATCATGGTATGTTTTTATACCCTTTTGGGATTTATATATCACCGATTTCATATGATTGTCCCCATAATATCCAATGCTATTTTAAAAGTGAAATTAAATATTAGATCATGTTAATTATGTTATTAATAATATTGTTTTATCCATTTATCAAGTAAATATTCTATATTCCTAATTTCCCAAAGGCCATATGATTAAGTATATTTTGTTATTATTTTATATTAGTTTTATTTAATAAATTATGAAATAACAAGTATCAGTGGTATTGGTTGTCATATTCAAGATCTCCATTTTTTAATTATTCCAAATATATATTACACTTTTTAAGCCTTCAGCCAATAATTTCTATTGATATTTGAATAAATATATCTTACATCCACACATAACAATCAATAGTATGGGACTACCATTTTTTCAACAGGCTTCACGATCATTCCAATAGTCGCATTTGAAGCTTGTTTAGTAAAACATTAAAATTTAACATAAATAAATATTCTAAGTATTTCTCCATGGTCTATACAATTAAATTAAATATATTCCTATTATGTTGTCTCGGTTTTAGTTTAAAATAGAATGGTTGAATCTAAAACTCATGTTTATTGATCCATACTTAAAATATGATATAAATCCACGACATATTATCCTCTATCCCAAGTTATGATGTTTTTTAAATCATTAAATTGAAAAAACCAATACTATGAATGCTGTTGTTTAGAAATAAATATATTTAAGTATCATTGTTGATGAAACAACATTCAAAATTATTAGTTACATATACTAAATTACATTTCCTCTTAAAATAGTATAACTTGATAATCAATAAATCTTATTCTATGGCTTTGTGCTTCTACACAACATTAATTGAACTATTGTTACATATTTCATCCATAGAAACCCAAATTCCCATTTTGTGGTTCCTTGTTTAACACATGTTCTTTTAATAAAAAAATATTATCTTACAGAATAACGTTGCCAGTTTTTCAATGTTTTCATATCCCCAAAACCTTCCTCTATGTTATGAATATCTTAAAAATACCATTTTAGCAACTTAATTACTCTAAGAGAATCACCCCTTTTATCATTTTTCATTTCCTCCAACAAATACTTCTTCCTATAAAATATGGACTCATGATATAGATTATAATACTTCTCCATTATTATTAATATATAAGATCCTTTGTAACATAATGTGATTCTTTTCAATTAATATATTTAATTTCCATTTATATATTAAGATTCATTTGTATACAAGGTGGAATGATTAAAACATTAACATTGAGAATACCTTTGACTACGTTCACCATTGATTCTCCATGTTCACAATGTTGTGGTGATTGGTTTACCCATTCCAATGGGTAAATATCTCAACTAAAACACCTTCTACCGTTGTATAGCTAGAAAGACCCTTTCAAACAAAAATGAAACTTGTTAGATGTGGTATTCAAAACACCCATATGATTTCCACCATTTCTATTTCATGGCCCACTGTGGCTAAATTAGTTTCACTATTGTGTGGTGTAAGTCATAGTGAATTCTTCATTCATTAATTTGGTCTCAAAATTATAATCCCTTATAAACATTCAATTCATCATCCTGAACAACCTAAAACACATGTTCCAGCAAAAACTTCATACATCAAAACATCCAGAATGATTAAAACACCATATTGATGACTATGATAACTAACTTTATGTAACATCATCCTCCATGAACTAAATTTACTAGTATTAAATATTCAATATAAAACTCTTTTTTTAAACGAATCGAACACCTATGTTTTTGTTTGAAAAAATTAAGATTCAATATATTATAGGAAACTATGTTGAACATATGTATCATATTATAGTGTTGAGAGAAAATAATATACCAGGTTATTAATCTCATGTTCATGATTTTATATTGAAATTTACGGGGATTGATATTTTGAATCAATAATGAATTCTTGTTGAAAATTATGTTTTCCCAGTAGTGGATATGGAAGGTTATATTCCAATTACTTATCATAATATAATGGTTTCTCATTAAAGATAAGATTTCAACGTCAAAAATATATCAAATAATATTTATAGTGTTATTAATATAACATTACTGATTAAACAACATTTTTTATTTGTAATGAATAAATATTTATATTAATAATATGAATAATATATTTTATTGTTTTAAATATATATGTTTTTATTTATTATATGATTAGTGAGTTAAATTTTAATTGGTCTAAATTCTAGTTTTTAGCGTTTTAGTTAATTTTAATAATGTTATTGTAATTCTCCTTTGTATTTATTTTGAATTGATAATTAAATTAAATGATATAAATACATTATATTCACATTTCTAACTAATTGTTTCAATTTTAATTTAATAACAACAAGTAATACATTCATTTTTTTTGTTTTTCATTGATCAAATGAGTTCAATAAGTTGTAGGATAATAAAAAATCAATATACATAAGGCATATATGCTAATAAATAGAAAAATTATAAGGATAAATGTTTATATGTACCAATTTACCTACTAGATAAGTGATAAAAATTATTTTATATATAGACAAGTGGATATGAAATATATTTTGAGGAAGCTAAGTGATAATTAATAAAATTTTCCCCACACATGTAATATACATCACATATTTTTTGAGGATGAATGTGATACCTAACATAATTTATCCTTGTAAAAATAATATGTAATATATTTTATGAAGAACTTAGTGACGTGTGACATGTTTTAGTTATCCAAATTTTAAAACCATTAAAAATCATAATATTTTCCCTATGTGTTATTATACCAAAGACGATAGAGTAAATATTATTGTGTCGATGTAATTCATAAAATATTCTATTTTGGTGGAGGATTAATGAGTATGATATTTAGACAATACATATTTCAAGATTCGTAGATATTGAGATACAAGTGGTTTAATTGTACTATAAGTTTAAAAAAGGTGTAAGATGGTTTCTCGGTACCCATTTGAGATGAATCTCCAACTAGTCCCCTTCCCATCATCAATATCACCCTTGATAGTCTGAAGAACACTCATAAATATTAAAAATTATGATGAGATTAATCCATTTTGTACCTTCTCAAAATGCAAGGAATCACCTAAAAAATGGGTTGTTCCATTTTCAATAAATATAAAAATATATTAAATGGGTTGATGAAGAATTCTATGCATCCACACACATTAAAAATGTGAACTACATATCATCGGAGATATCACAGATGGAAAATGCACAAAACATTGGAGAACATATTAGAATTTTTAAATGTTGGATCAATATTATCATATAAATCAGAAGATTTTTTTACTTAATGGAGATATGCTCTTTTAATTTAGACCCCTAATAGATGATAAATATTATGATAATTGAGGCTATGTTATGTCCAACGATATAAAATTTCAACACTTACTAATTAAAGTGTTATTTTATTTTTTCATATTATGGATACTGGGAGTTAGGGTGATATTATTTTTAGTATATTGTCGGTATATGTATACATGATTATAATTTATTTTTGTGGGAGATACATATTAATTTTTGAATTTGGTTATAAATTCACTAGTCTTTTATTAATCACATTCTATATAGTTGTCGGTTGTAGAGACTAGAGAGCCCACATTTAAGATCTACGAATTGATATTATGTTGATAGTGTGAATATTTATGGGGTGGTTATCACTATACATTCATATATATCTCTAAAAAAATCATTATCTATTTAAATATTTTTTTTATGATAACAAATCACTTAGGATTGATTATGTTTTTTTATACGAGACAATAGTGTGAGGCCATAACTACAAGAGGAAACATGATTGTGTGTTTTACTGGATGTTAGTGTGAGTTTAATTATCAATTTCAATGGATATAGGTAGTTTTATATTTGAAAATTTTGGAATATATTTAGTGAGTGAGTTTGGACAAATAAAGTTAAGGTAAAACATGAATGAGAGTACTCCAATGTTATTAGGTTCAACCACCACTCATCATTTCTTATATTTTTTTGGTTTTTTATTTTTATTAATTCATCAGTATATTAGTTCAATGACCATAATTTTTTAATTATTTAATTAATAAAAACATATAATAGATTTATATAGTGTGGGATTCTCTATATTACATTGAGCCTAATTGGGAGATTACCCTGTTTAGTCACTATTCCACAATCATGATTAATTAATAAAACTATTTTACCTTTATCCCATAATAAATATGTATCATAATTTCATGATATACATAGATTATATGATTTAGAATATGTGTTCCCTAAATTGTTTTATTTTATTTTTTATTTAAAAACACAATGGATAAAAAATATCCTTCCATATAATAAATTTTTGAATATTCAAGAAAGAAACAGAGGGGTACTTGTTATTATTATAGAGGGAGTTTTTTAGGAACTAATTTAAGTAATTAAAGGAAATAATTAAGAAAAACAATTTGAAACTATTTAAAAATAATTAAATGAATTTCCACTATTTATATTAATGTTTTATTGGGGAAAAATGGAGGAGTTGTGGGAGATTGAATGATAAGTGATAATTATTTTGAATTTTGAGAAAGATCTATTAGAGGTTGATGATACACTTGAGGAATGTCCACTACCCAACCATATTAAATTTTTTTCTTTGGAACTCATTGTGAAAAAAGTTACACAAGATAAACCACATAATGTATATACAAAATAAATTGATTCTAATTCATTTAATTTTATGAAAATATATTTGTAAATTAACACTCGCTATTTTTTTCTCCTGACTATATAGTATTAGAGTTCATAACAGATGAATAATATGAGATGAAAAGTTGTAGTATTTTTCAATGAGAATCTAGAAACCCCACTAACTCTCATATAAAATGGATAACATGAGGTCATTCATGTTCAGAAGGATGTATAAACTGATTAAAATGATGGATGTCATGGATGGGATTTATTTATTCTGAGATAATTGAAATGGAATTGAAATAATATTCCCTTTATTTTTACTCCATTGATGAAACACATTATTTATTACTCAAGGTAGAGTTTAAATAAAAATCCATAAAAAATGTGGTTGATTATGTTAATAATATAAAATAATATTAATTGACTTTTTTTCCCTTTCTTATAGGAAATGATGTAGAAAATAGAACAATACCATCAACTTAAATAGTTGAAAGATGAATTCATAAAGGACTTTTACATTTTTTCTCACTAAACACATACCATTCCTATCAATGGAAGTATTCAAATGAGGTGGTGTTACCATAATTTATTATAAATATTGATCCACAATAGAATAAAATAGTTTTAAAGAATAAAATAGAATTTTTTTCTTCTTTAAATCAATGAGGCTCCATCCACAACATGAATTGGGATAGGTTCAATGTTGTGTAGATTTGCACATGAAAAATATCACTTAATGGGGGATTTAAATTAAAATATTCTCACATTATCACACATTCTAATTTTGATTTAGTTTTATCGTTGTTTTAATAATATTTTTCTCTCCAATGGTTTTGGTGTAGGAAAACGTCATTTGAGTAATAACGATGTGAAAACATTCATTGTAATTTTTTAATAATGTTACAAAGCATAATATAGTTATCCATATTTTACCCAGTTTTTATTTTTTTATTCTATATTTTATATACACACTTTCTATATCATGTTATACATATCATTTAAATATATACACATGAGTTTCATAGATGATTGTGTGAAATGATTTTCAAAGAATTACATTGGATTAACTTCTATATTTTTAACGTGATTATAGCTAGAAAAATAAAATAAGAATGAAAAATAATATTTTGAAAATTTCAACTATCCTCACAAAAAATTACGAATACACATTATAACATTGGATTCGATTATTAAAGAATAATGGAATAATTTTTATAGAAAGATAAACGGTTCAAAAAATATTTTTAAAAAATGGAATTTTTATTTTTTTATCTTAACAGTAGGTACAATTTCCACAATAAAAAATACAAAATACTAGATTTAACTCAATTTATATTAATATAAGTCTATTTATGTTTAATTAAAATGGGAAATTGATATCCTATATAATGTTCTATGATAATTAGGCATTGAGTTTGTGATTATTATATAAATCCTGTGTACAAATAATAAGTGCCTACTATATATGATGGATATAAAAAATAAAAAAAATTATTTTTACCTAATTTTAAAAAATCAATGGATTTATGTGAGGGGAATATTAAAATTACATGACGATGGTGTAAATTGGAATATAAGAAATTCATTTGGGTTGTATTAATTTTGTGGGTAAGGGAGAATTAGTGTAAGGGTTCTATGATGGGGAATGGTGGGGAATTTTTTTTGAACTCTAATTCCATTAATTTATATCTCCTTAACATTTATTGAACTAGAATATTCATTTTGAAATAAGTGAGACATGTGCAATCTAGATGACAAGTTATTTTTCCTACGTGGGGGAGTGATGAAGCCACATTTTTCTATATTTTTTATAATTCTTTTTACTATTAACAAAAATATATCATATAATATTATAAAAACCTATATTGTTTTTATAAGAATAATGAGATATATATAAAGTGACATAAATTCTAGTTTATATTAGTTTAATTATATTTTGATAAATTATTTTAAATGACCACTCTATTTATTTTTCATTGATGCTAGAAATAAAATATGAAAATATTTAGAATTTGGTTTCCTAACTATATTATTTTTTTATTGAAATTTTATTTGAACAAACCATAATGTAATTGTATTTGTTTCTCAGGGTTTTGGTGAATCCCATAATATATAAGCTGAAAAAAACATCAAACCGAAAGGCATACCTTCTGATACATAACATAATTCTAAAGAGAAAAAATTATCTCCACTAGAGATGTGAAACATAACATATTTGATCAATATAATAGAATATGTAAAATATATTTAGGAATCCAAGCGATACATTAAATATTTTTTATTTGAAAATAATTGTTCATAACATATTTTTCCATGCTAATGATAATACGTAGCATATTTTCTCCTTTTAAAAACCATATGTAACATTTTTTTAAGAAATGATAGTTATATAACTTTTATGAGTATGCCATAATTGAATATCTTCAGGTGTGGGAAGACGATTCCACAAGAGATATGAGATGAAATAAGTTAGGTTGTTTTAATTATTATGATAGAATTTATAATATATTATTTTTAGTGGTTTATTCAAAAGAATGATATTTAGAATTTAAAATTTTAAAGAATCACATATTCTCCACATAAATTTTATCAATTGTGATGCAATGGGAAATGATGTTAGTGGTAGTTACTCATTAAATATATGAGATTAAGCTACACTTATTCTACTTACCATGATCAATATGAACCATAAGGTTTTAAGAATAATCATGAAGAAAAATAATTTCCAATAGATTAGTCAAAATTTCATATTATAAACACCTATGGTCTCTCCTAAAAAATGGGTTATCTCATTCAGAACACATGGAAATATAATTTAATGAGATTTTTCCGTAAAATTCTATATTACAAAATTATATTAAAAATGAACAAAAAATCATGCTAAAGGATGAATAATAAGATATATTGAATCTTGAAGAACCTGATACTTGTTTGAAATATTTGATGAATCTGAAACATAATTTTGAAAAATCCTATGATTTAAAGGAAATATAGAGAGTTATAATGAACACTGATGTTTATATAATGATCCGGGTAGACTTGGATAACTTATGGGTAATGATAGAATAATCCCACAAATTATAACTAGAATATAATTTTTTCACTTTTCTATTCATGGATGATGAGGATAAGGATACAAGGGTTTGGTGGGTCTATTTGAGAGATGTATAGTTGATTATAATGTCTTGGAAATGGAGTTTTTTATTCAGTATATATTTTTATCATCTCTTCAATATTATTTTTATAATCATGTTCTCATCAGCGGTTAATAGTGGATTCTATATAGAAATTTTGTATCTAATTTTCATGTCAATCTATTGTGGCGAGGGTTTGAATAAAGATGATTCGATTTTTCACACTGAAAACATACTTCAGTATTCTTGGATTCCATTAATTATTAATATATATAGTTTCCCATCATTGAACACATATCACATAGGTTTGAGCGAGTTATCTTATATTATTTTTCATGGAAAGGCCTCAACTGTTATACGAAAAATGACTGTATATTGGATGTGAAAATGTGTGTTCCATGTGTCATTTCATTAAAATATGTTATTAGAATTATTGATGATATAAAATATTGATATTGAGTGAGTTAAGGATAAAATAATTTTATTTTAATGTATTAATGATATTTTTTTTGTTACATGGTTTTAACACCCCACAGCACATTTATATGCAACTTTATTTCTTATTTTCATCATTAATTTTTCTATCCATAAACTCTACTACCTTTATTTTTTAAATCATTAAAAAAATAGTATAAGAAAGTTGTATCTTTCAATCATAGCAAGACTCATTGTGAGATAGCTGCAATCATCTACTGTCTTACATTCATAAGTTATTAAAATTTCTATTTCACCAGAAGATCATGATAACCTCATATAAATATATATCCTTTCATCAGGAGGTGAAATCTTTAATAAGTGTTCATTTAACTTTTTTCTTTGAATATATATTTTTAAAATAATAAAATAAAATGGATAATAAATAATCCTCTATTGAAGAGATTAATTAATATTGTTTCCAATAATCATTGATAGGTTTTAATAATTATTATTGAGGGAGATTTTAAGGATCATATTTTACAAATTAAATGAAATATATAACCAAAAATTGAAATACTTAAAAAACAAAAATATATTTAATTAATATTTTTTATAGTTTTATATAGGAGATACAGAAGTGTATAGTGATATTTTAAGTTAATAGGAAAATACTTTGATATCTAAGTAATATTTCCAAGAGTTTGATGATGAACATGGGGACCATATACTACCAAATTATTTTATTTTTTTTCATGAGAATTAATATTGGATCAAGACACAAAAAATAAACCAATCAAGGGATATGTAAAATATCTTTATTCAATTGAGGAAGTAGTATTGGTGTTTTCCCTAAAATAATATCATGATTAAAAAGAAGTAGTGGGATTTGATGATAATCAAAATTACCCATAGCCGATCACTTTGAATGGATTCACATAGGTCTTTTATTCTGATAAGATATTACAAGACGATGTAAATGAGGAAGTATATTATTTCATTATATATTTTTATTATGATAATATTTTAAATTCCAAAACATCACATTATTATTATGGTTCATCCATTTATTTATCAAATTTTCTATATTCTGTGGTGTGTTTAGGGTATGATTCTATATATAATGTGGATGAGTTTGAGGAGAGGATGATGGGGTATGAACTGAATATTCAACCCATTCAAGTAGAGAATAATTAATTAAATTGTATGTTAACACTATCTAGAAGTGTGGAAGAATATGTTTTTATGAGACTATACATTTTTCCACCAACTTTATACCATTACCATATTCACAATTATTGAAAGGTTGTGGTGGAATGAAACAAAACTGAAATTGGAGAATTCCAAAAGAAGAATGTGGTTGTAAAAAACCATGTTATAATAATTTTTTTGGATTAAATTAATTAATATTTATCCAATATAGGACAAGGAACAATTACTAGGATGTCAGTCATAAATAGGAAAATTAACCAATAGGGGTTTAAACCGAAATTTTGTACCCTTATATATTTTTATTTTTTTTATTCAGTTTTATCTTAATATGAATATCTTTTTTTGTGCTTTCCAAGAAAAATTTTAGGATAAAATCAAGATGAATTTAATAAAGAGAGATAAATATTTATTTTACATTTAAAATATTATAAAGAAGCATACATTGGATATTCACTTTATACTCAGGCGGTATTTATCCATTCAATATTTATTGTGCACACTAATCATGTCATTTTATCTCTTACATATAAATATTCATGATTTTCCTTGATAATAGTGTAAAATGAGTATGTTGGAGGTATTTTTATCAATTGGGATATAACATTTTATGGTGTTTATGGTTTGAAAATAAAAAAATAGAAAATATTATTTATAAAATTTTCAATTTCCCCATGAAAAATAAATATTAACATTGAAACAATAAAAACACACATTTTTTAATAAGGCCGAAATTTTTAAATTGAATGAATGTTTATGTAATAAAATTTTAAACAGGTGAAATTTTTATTGTTGAAATTTATCATAGATAACATTTACAATGTGAAATTTAATACCTTAGGGAGATGAATCAAAATAGATTTATATCAATTCTTTGAATTAGAGTAATGTAGGAAATCAGGATCCAACACAAGGTTCCAAGATAATTTGGAACTAGGTTCTTGAGTAATAAATAATCGATTTGTATATTGAAAAATTTCATAACATATACCATAAATTTTTCAAAAAATAAACTAACATATAAGAGATCCTAATTTTAATTAAATGAAGGAATTTAGATTTGTGGAATATTGAACCCATATAATGATATGGGAAAGTGAATAACAATAATTTCATTTTGTTGTGTTAAGGAAGTGGGAAATAAAGCATCAATGTAAGGAGTCCAAGAGAGAGGGAAAATTGAGGGTGGTACTTTTCCGGAATCCAAATCCATTAATTTATATCTCCGTCAAATTAATTGAACCATTTTTTCACTCAAAAATAAGTAATGAAATTTTGAACAAGTGGAAAAGTTCTTATTTATGTTTGGTGGTGTGGAAAAGTAACATTTTTTCATTTTTTTTTCTATTTTAATAATATAAATAATGTTTTATAATGTTTTAAATATAAATATTTTTGTTTTGTTATATGCATAATGAGTTATGTGTCAGTATACCCAATTTATTGTTTTTCATGGTCAAATACATTTTTTAAATTTTATTGTAAATGGCCTCCATGTTATGATTTGATTTATTCTTGAATTAAAATATAAATATTCTCAATATTTTGGTTTTAAGGTAGATTAATCATTTTGTTAAATAATATAAATAATATATACACTGATTATATTTGGATCCCATGTTGTAGGTGAATACCATGACTATCAGGCTAAAAAAATAACTATAGGAAATTCATACACATAAATATATAATAATATTATAAGTAGAAAAGTTGATACCAGTAATTTTCTACACTAGATAAGTTATAAATATGATTTTTTAGCAACATATGAGAACATGTCACATAATTTGGGGAGTTTAATTCATTAGTAATATATTATCCACCCGAAACGTAGTATATAGAATACATTTTTTTAGTCTTAATATGATACATATCATAGTTTATCCCAATTAAAATCATATGTAACGAATTTTATAAACTTTTGAGTAATTTATTACATATTTTAGTTTTATAACTTAAAAATTAATCATATGATAAAATAATTTTAACATGTTGTGGTTATATATAAATGGTTTTATTTTATGGGTCTTTTGGATTTAATGTGAAGCGTAATCATTTATTGTGTTTGATTCTTATGTATGATATTATTACTATGAAAAGTTTTATAATCTAATTTTTTTTGCCACAAGAGGTTATGTTTTGTTACATGGGGAAATTTCATGAGTGATATTTATTAATTACTTCTATTATATGAAGCTACACTTAAAAATTATTATAATAATGATCATCCTAGAAGGATTGAAGAAAATTTATGAACATAAATAATTATTGTGAGATCAATGTATGTTTCATGTGCTCAAAATGAAAGGTATCCTAAAATAAATTGGTTACTTTATTTACACTACATGGCCAAATCATGTAAAGGGATTAATGGATAATTCCATCTGGTGAACATATATTCAAATAGAAACTAAAAAAATAATAGGATATATAGAAGAAAGAAAATTATCAGAGATGGAATAATATGCTAGATGTTTCAAATGTGGGTTTAGTTTGAACCCACAGAGGGGAAGATGTTTTTACTCAAAAGAGATAATGGGAGGTGCTGCATACTTGTATGTGGGGATGAAGTTAATGGAAAATTATGTTGGTTTCTAACCAATTATATATTTTTCTCAATTATTTATTCGAATATTATTTTCCGTTGTTCTTTTCATTGATGTTTGGAGTTGGTAGGTGAGGCTTCTACTAGTCTATCCATGAGATATACTAATAACATAGATGTCTTGTTCAAAGATCATCTATCTAAATATATGGTTTTCTTATCTCTTCCATATTCATTTATAAATCAAAATATAATCTATGGTGTGTTGTGGAGTGTAGAGAAATATTTTACATATAACTTCATGGATTACTCTTCTGGTGAGGGTGTGAATGAAGAAGAATCAGTTATCAATATTCATATAGATGTCTTACATTTTTATGTCATTATATGCATAACTATCTAGTTCCACCAAATTAAATAGATATAATAGAGGATTGAGTAAGGTGTCTAATATGAGAGTGCAGTGTGAGGTCTCATGTATAATGGGATACATAACTGTGTATTGGAATAAATAGTTGTGTGTGTTATATGCATACATATAATTGAGACAGAGGTGTTATCTAGTAGTATTTTGTTGGTCTGAGTAGATTACTCATGTAGGGGGGGATTGTGTATCAATAAAAACTTATGGTTAAAAAGTATTTCTAAAAAGTTTTCAACAAAAGATTAAAAACAACCCAATTAATCAATGATATACTTTCATAAGAGTTTGACGTTGTAAATAACTTCTCATAAGATTGATTAGTTATCAGTAATCATAATTTAAATTATTAATATTACTTTTCAAAGCTATTCTACTTAGACAAGAAAACTATAGCTTCTTTCCAAGACTAATTATCAATGTGACCACACATGGGTCCATTCCCCACTTATCCATGGGTATACACAAGTTGAAAATGATATTTGAGTAAGGATATCTTTTATCCTTCAGTTTAATGCAGTAGACAGAGCGTGTTTTGGTATAGATACTCACACTGCTTGAAAGTAAATAAAATGATTCACAACTGAGAAGAAATATTGATATTGGTTTATAAGTGCTCTGATTGTTAGTCTTTACAGCTCTAGACTTCTGAGATGAAGAAGATGCAGAACTCATGTCCTCGTATGGAAAATTGAGTGTTTCAATTTAGACAGATCCGGCTTGTGTTTTTCGTGATGTTTGACAGTGTGAAGATTTTCTCAATTCGGGGATTCCAGTATACTTCATGTGTTCTTCAGGAGTGTCGAGTTGTATGGGTCAATTCATTAAGTGTATTCTGTTGTCGTGCTCATGCCCACCATCTTGGTTTTCTTTTTATTATCATGCCACAAATTTATTTGTTTATGGGCCGCATTACTCATTTATCTTGTAGTGCATGTGTTTGAGCCGCCATGTGTCATGTATTCAGCACCACGTACATCATACTTTTCTACAAAATAAATAATAACTATGTCAATGAATTAAAATCATAAAATAAGACTATTAGTGATTAGATTGAAAGATGAAAAAACATATTAAGAAACTATGTCACCTTTTGTCATGAAAATAGTGTCTCATTCACACAATGTCTTGATAATGGTGTCTTGATGTCACAATGTTTTGTTCACGATGTCTTGATGTCATGGTGTCTTGTGCACAATGTCTAGTTCATGGTGTCTTGTTCATGATGTCTTGATATCACGGTGTCTGGTTCACAGTGTCTAGATGTCACAGTGTCTTGTTCACAGTGTCAGGTTCACGGTGTTTGATTCTGGTGTCTTGATGTCACGGTGTCATGGTCACGGTTTCTGGTACACGGAGTATTGTGTACGGTGTCTCATGGTCATGTTGTACGGATGTCACCGTGTCTTGATGTCACGGCGTCAGGATGTCATGATGTCTACTTTTTCACGGTGTCTCATACTTAGGAAAATATTTATATTCAGACATAAGCAGTGATATTTATGGAATGAATTAATCTTTTTATATAAATCATTATAAAGAGAATCAAAAGATAGTGTATAGTAACCATACTAAGTGTATAGCACTTACGAGCTTTGGAAAGCTTTTACTGAGCAACATTAAATTTGATGTGTGATAGATTACATAGAGTTAACATGATTTATAGATTGAATATGATTTGTGATCATTAAAACATGATTAAAAAAACATGAGTCCAACAATATCCCCTTTTTCATGATCACAATCCATGTAAATATAGATTGTATATTTGTTCAAAAAACATAGTTCAAATGTGCATATAAATTATATAGAGTAAGTGTTCACTTCACCTATATTTTCTCCAATATATTTTTCACATATTTTTCACCAATATTTTTTATATATTTCTCACTTATATTATTCATATATTTCTCCCGAATATTTTTCATATATTTCTCCACCTTTTGGGATTATCAAAAAGTAGCAGGAAAAATAAAGACAAAAGATACCAGTAAAGTGCATAATGTGTTAGATATAAAAGTTGGGAATTAAATAATGTAAAACCAATTGAATAAGATTTCCATAAAAATAGAGTAAGCATTATCCTTCGTCACTGGCTTGTCCTCTCTTTTCCTTTAGCAGCAGCAGCAGAAGAGGAATCCATAGGAGTAGAAGTTGATGTAGATGAAGGGAGTGAGCTGGTTGTTAGAGAAGGTAAAGGAAGGCCTTCAAAGATAGAAGGAGATGTAGTAGGTGTAATAGAAGACAGAGGCAGTTGTTGATCTAGGATCACAGGCTTGATCTGACATAGTGCCTGACCGACAAACATAGAAGTGGATTCTAGGGAAGAAGGGAAGGTAGGAAAACCAAGTCTCATAGGGTCAACCATAGGAGTAACGACATTTATACTCTGTACATGAAGATAGGTCCTCTGAAGCATGATAAAATACATAGTGATCTCTCCACCATGCTTCCTAGCATTCTAATATTCATACTTGTTTTCCATAAACTTATCCAACAGACGATGGAACTCTGTGACCTTTTGTACTTGAGTCTTGAAAGGTTACGTAACAAGAGGAATCCCCCGATTTTCTACAATATATTTAAAATGACTGGTCATGTCAGTCTTTGAGAAGATTCAGTTGAAGTAGAAATCCACGTTCTTGGAAATTTCATGCTGAGCATGATTACCAATTTTTAATGGATTTGTATTAGATTAATAACTTTGTAACTGTTCTTGATAACTTCAAATAGAGAATCATTATTGAAACCACTAAGCATAGTCTGATGTTCTTCTTTAACCACTGTTCTATGTAGGTCATTATCTAGGGAAGGTTTAGATGATTTTCCAGATTCCACAGAAGCATTTACAACTATGGTAAGAGATTTCAGTTGGTTTAGCTCTTTTTGAAGGAACCAAGTATAGTCATCAGTGACCCTGTTAAGATTAATAACCAGATCTCAAATTTCTTTCTCAAGATGTTTGTTTATTTTAGTGTCATATTCATCTAAGGAAACTAAAAGATGTTAAATTAAAGAGACAACATTCTGTGGGGGTTGAGGAACAACAGGTTCAACTAGATTTGAAGTAATCTCTCATCTCGACTGCACCAATTTCTGTATTTCTTCAATCATACCTCTTAGGGTCTTCACTTCATCACCAAGTATTCTGTTTTCAACTGTGACTTCTTGAATCTCATGATGCATTTTGGGTTCAATATTCAAAATAGATTCTTCTAACAACAGTGAAAAATCATTCTCATTTAGATGTGTTACTAGACCAGGTTGCGAATTATGGAGTTTTTCATCTCTAGGTAGAAAGGTAGATCTAAATTGTTTCCGATAATCATTACTCGCTAAGGATGGTTTTTCTGATGAGGGTTCAGAGATAGGGACTGATATGGGCATAGGTACCTTTTCAGGGGAAATATTAGACATAGATTTCAATTGGAACATATTAGAAAGGTCAAGGACTTTTACTGAGACATCCTGGGAATCATCCACATTATAAAAACTGGGGATCTTATACCGAGAATCTATAGGGCTTGAATCAATCAGGTTTGGTACTTCAATATATTCCAGATTTGGGGGTTTCTCCCCCGTAACAGTTGCATCCCTCTCAACACTAATAAGCATAGGGTCTTAATCAAATTCTTAGAATTCATCTCTTAGTTCCTCAGCCATTTCCTACCAAACCAGCTGAATAGCTATCTCCAACCATTACTCAGCCGAAGGAATGACTTCTGGAACACATTGTTCCACTGGGAATTTTTCAGGGTCAGCTTCTTGCATATCATGGAATTCATATTCAATAGTATCTTCCATGGCATTACTTTCAGTATCTTTGACACAAAATTTTGTTTCAACTTCAGGTTGATCTTCCAGATTAAAGACATATTTTGAAGTATTGACTTTTTTCGCTCACTACATGAGGGACATGAGTGTTGTCTTCCTTATTAGAAACAATTTCCCTAGTAGGCACAACATCCTCTTATTCTTCTTCTTCAAAATACTCAGTAACCACATCTAGTTCTAAACCTGTATCGGAAATATCTTTTGGTCTTGAGGGATGTTCTACTAGAGGTAAATTTTCATAAATCCTATCAATGTCTTCCACCCATGCCTTTTTTCGAGGAATCCAATTGGTTTTTATCCTCTTTATAATGACTTTCAAAAGGAAGTTCTCACAATCCTTGATAACTTCATCAATAGGTCCATCTATACCATTGGAATGAAGCATGGATGAGATAAGACGAGAATAAAACATGGAGGTTGTCTTTGATGTTGTTTTGATCATCACACACATATAGTGTAAGTCATACTTACAATGGTTGATCTTATTCCCATTTTTTAAAAGATGAATAAGAAACACATCCTGATATTTCAGTACAAAAAAATCACCTTCTCTGGGGATAATAAGGTTTTTTATAAACTTAAATAGATGTCTAGATTCTCCATCTAGTTTCGTATCAATGTCTCTCCCCTTGGTGCCATTACCGGTTAATCTTTTCAAAGAATCGTCCAAAACAAATAATTCACTTGAAGGTGGAGATCCTCTCTTATAGTCCTCACAGATGCCTTCATGAGGTATCCTAAGGTATGAAACTCATAACCACAAAGAGAATGAGAATTTATGTCTATTTATCCAACTTCTCACAACATAAAAATCTTTATAATCAAAGGAGAACTGAACATACTGATAAAATTGAGCCACTAACATTGAGTAGATAGGTCTATCTTCCTTAAAAACCCATTTCAACCAGCCTTTATCTCTTAAAATATTCAAAACCAGAGACTTACTTGACAGAAGACACATAGGGAATACCTCTTCCTCAGATACAACTACTCGGTTCACCCGATTTGGATTTAGGGGTCCTTCCGGTGCTAGCTTGGGTGCAATTTTCTTCTTTTTTGAGCTACGTTTCTTAGGAATTGATGATGAAGGCTATTTCATCCTGGGAATTCACCAAATGTTAGAGAGAGATAAGGGTCGAAGGGTTGGGGAAGGGTTACAAATTGAGTGATTAGAAGAGAGCTCAGGTGAAGGAAAAGTGACACTTCCTTAAATTTATCATTTCGGAATACCAAACATCCCAAAAGTAAAAGAGTGGGAAAATAAAAAGGTGAAATTAATAATTACTGTGAGAATTTTTTTAAATTCGTAAATAACAACCATAAAGAATCATTACGGTGAGACCATATTAGGTCTTTAGGGTGAGAAAATAAAAATGAAATTTATAGTGAGACAATAAACATGAACGTTATTCTAAGACAGTAAACATTAAACAATAAACATGAAACTGTATGATATACAACAGTAAGACATAAAATAGTAAGATAATTACTTAAGACATATCATTCCTAATTCATGTATGATGTATTCTATTCTTTTAGAATTTAGTGGTTTGGTAAATATATCAGCAAGCAGATACTTAGTACCACTGAATTCGAATGTGGTATCACCCTTTTGATAATGACCTCTTGAAAAGTGATGTCTAATATCAATATGCTTTGTCCAAGTTTGTGATTCTAGATTTTTTGAAATGTTAATAGAACGTTTGTTTTAACAATTTATAGGTACATTCTTGAATTAATATCCATAATCTAGTAATTTGTGTTTCATCCACAAGATTTGGGCACAATAACTGCCAGCAGTTATGTATTCAGCTTCTGTAATAGATAATGCAACAGAATGTTGTTTCTTACTAGACCATGATAATAGTGACTTGCCTAAAAAGATACATGTTCTAGTGGTGCTTCTTCTATCTAACATACAGTCACAGAATTCAGTATCAGAATAACTAAATAATTCAAATTATTGTCCTCTTGAATATAACAGTCCTAGATTGGGTGTATGCTTGAGGTATTGGAAAATTCTCTTTACATCATTTAAATGAGATCCCTTAGGATTTTCTTGAAAACGAGCACACATACACACACTAAACATAATGTTAGGTTGACTAGCTGTTAAGTAAAGTAAACATCCAATCCTTCCTCTATAAGTGGTTTGATCAAAAGATTTTCCATCTTCACCAAGATCCAACATACAAGTGGTACTCATGGGAGTGTCACTACTTTTAGCGTTAGCCAATAAAAAATGTTTTAGAAGATCTCCATTATATTTACATTGATTTAAGATAATACCATCATTATTTTGAATGATTTGAAATTAGGGAAAGAATTTTATCTCACCCATTAAACACATTTCAAATTCATTTTGCAAAATTTTAGAAAAATAAACACATGAAATATTTCTTGAAGATCAAAATATAATGTCATCTACA
The DNA here is from genome assembly GCA_963277665.1 of Viscum album. Classification (NCBI taxonomy): domain Eukaryota; kingdom Viridiplantae; phylum Streptophyta; class Magnoliopsida; order Santalales; family Viscaceae; genus Viscum; species Viscum album. The sequence goes on from OY728131.1 coordinate 1,012,964,409, forward strand.
TATATTTTAACTACTAAAACATCATTAGAAATTTGTTTTATATAAAGTGTAGGATCAACTATTCCTTCTGTAAAACCTTTAGAAATATGAATATTACTCAACAAATTATACCAAGCTCTTTCAGCTTGTTTTAAACCATATAAAGATTTTTATTATTTAAAAATATGATTTGGAAAATGTGGCTTTGTAAAACTAGGGGTTGTTCAACAAAGACATCAACAACTATATAACCATTTAAGAATTAAATCTTAACATCCATTTTATATAGATTGTAATTTAGATGTGTTGTATAAGCAAGAAAGATTCTAATGGCTTCACATCTAGCTACTGGTGCAAAAGTCTCCTCATAGTCAATTCCTTCTTCTTTATTACAGCACTGTGCAACCAACCTAGCCTTTTTTGTAACTATTTTACCAGCATCATCTACCATATTCCTAAACTCCCATTTAATGCCTATGTTGAATGTGTCCATAGGTCATTCAACATGTTTCCAAACATTGTTCCTTTTAAAATGATTAAATTATTCTTGCATAGACATCACCCAAAATTAATCATTGATAGCCTCATTAATGTTTTTAAGTTCAAGTTTTGACCAGAAGACTTCATTTTCAACCTGATTTCTAAGAGAAGCTAGAGTTTGAGTTCCTTTTTCTAGGTCTCCTACAAAATCATCTAATTAATGGTTCTTAAGAGTTCTAACAACTCTAGAAAAGGAGGAACTATTGATTTTAGGTTTATCAATAGGTTCTGGTTCAATACCGCTTACGTTTAAGGAATTTGTAGAACTGGAAGATTTCACTAATTCTTTCATAGAACAGTTTGAGGATTTTGGATTAATGTTCATATTTTAAACATCATCCTCTAGGTTCTCTATACTGGTTTTAAGCTCTTGTGGATCTATTTCCTCAAAATTGACATGGAAATATTCTTCCACGCATTTAGTTTTTTTATTGAACACTCTATTTTCATTACTAGACATGGAATATCCTAAAAATGTTCCTTCATTACTCTTTTATAAAAATTTGTCAAGATTATCTTTAGTATTAATAATATAGACTTTGTAACAAAAAACATTGAAGTAGTTAACCTTGGGTTTCCGATTATTCCATAACTCATAAGGATTCCTCTTAAGAATAGGTCTGATCTACACTCTATTGATTATCTAGCAAGTTGTATTGAAAGCTTCATCCCAAAAATAAATAGGTAGGTCATATTCAATAAGCATTTTTCAAGAAATCTCTTACAAGGTTCTATTTCTTCTTTCTATAACTCCATTTTGTTGAGGTGTTCTAGGGGAAGATAAATTGTGAATATAACAATTTTGTGAGACAAAGGATTCAAACTCTTGATTTTCATACTCACGGCTATGATCACTTCTTACGGATTTCTTTCTATGTCCACTATGATTTTCCACAGACATGGCATATTTAGTAAAATAAGAACACGCTTCACTTTTGTGAACCAGAAAGAAGGACCAATTATATATAAAAATCCATATTCAAGAACATAAACATAGTGATTACTATTTAAACTAGAAAGTCTAGATGGTCCAAAGAAAACCTTGTGAAATAGTTCAAGAGGTTGAGAAGTTGACAATTCTTTATTTGTTTTGAAGGAAATTTTGTGTTGTTTTCCCTTTTTAACAACTATTACACACTTCGTTATTTGGAAAATCATTATTGGGTAAGTCTTTAACTAAGCATTTTCTTGTTATATTTTTATGGGAGTGAATATTACAGTTTTCTAGTCTTCTATGCTGGAGCCGAGAATCTTTATGCGATACACTTAAGAATGAAGCATTTTGAGATACTAAGGAATCTAAGTTAATAGAGTATAAATTTTCATTTCATAGTGAAGAAAATACTAATTCTTCTTTAGAATTAATGACACTGAAAGCATCATTATAAAATCTAACAAGAAATCCTTCATCACATAATTGTGAGATACTAAGTAGATTATATTTTAATCCATCAAAAAACAGTACATTAGAAATTAAAACTGAATTAGAGTTACTGATTTGGCCAAGGATAATGATATTTCCTTTGGCATTGTCACCAAATGTGACATCTCCTCCATCTATTTTTATCAGATTATTTAATCATGAGTAGTCTCCTATCATGTGTCTAGAACATCCACTTTCTATGTACCATAAAATTTTATAGGAACTCTATAACTAGATTTCCTACAAAATGACTAAGAAAAAATAGATTTTGGTACCCATACATGTTTGGGTCCAATAATATTAGAAACAAGTGCTTTTGGAACCTATATCTTCCACATCGGTTTTCTATAAGAATTAAGTAAAGTATTTGAAAAATAAACTCTATTTTGTCCAGAAAAACATGAAAAGGTATAAGGTGTATCATGAATTGAATAAGTTGATTTCTGTCTAAGAACTGGGAGTAAAACTATATTTCCTAGGATAAGAATCATATTTTGTTCTACCAATACTTTTTTTTCAAGGTTGATTACCAATATCAGTGTTTTATTTAAGGGAAATTTGTTTTCCTAGCATCTGAGTAAGGGTATTTTTCCCAATGGTAATGTTTTCTAGGCCATTCTTTAATTGATCATTAGACATTTTTTATTTTTTGTTCTCATTGAGTAGTTGAGAATTTATCCCTTTCTCAGTTGTGAGTTCAGATTTAACAGTCAGATTAGGAGCAAATTGTTTCTCTAATTTTTTATATTTGTCTTTTAGTTCATTGCATGTTTCTTCAAGCATGCATCACTATTCAACCATGTCGTCATTATTCATATTTTTAGTGTCACTTTCATTTCTAGAATAGTATGAATTATTTATAGGAGAGTCAAGTTTTCCATTAGATGTGTTTGTCATAAAACACATATTGGATTTGATTCCATGTTCATCATGTGATGTTTCAGAGTCGCTTGAACTCTCCTTTGATGCACATCAGGTTTCTTTCATGGCTTTTTTATACTTCATATCCTTGGCCTCATATCTCTTTCTGAACTTGTGATTTGGACAATCATCCTTGACATGTATTTTTCTATTACATTCATAGTAGAAAATCTCATCAATCTTGTCACTTATTTTACAACCCTTCTGCCAACTTCCTTTTTGGTTATATTTTCCCATAAAGATAGGATTTCTGAAAAAAAAATTATCCTTGTAAAATTTCTTGAATATTCTGGCTAATTGAGTCGTCTCCTCATCACTCTCAGGTGATGATGGTTCACTACTCGAGCTTTCTACAAAAGCACCCGATTTCCCTTCGTCTTTGTGCTTAGGGGTGGTGGTCTTGAATACAACAGATTTTTTTGGTTCATCCTCCTCTACATTTTGTGTTTTAGTTCCTCTTCATACATCATCCATTTAACAATGAGTTCTTTTATAGGATGATTGATGATTTTTCATGATTCTCTAATACAGATATAGGGTCGTCTCCATCTGTCATGCAGACATCTGAGAATTCCCATGATCTGTTCCTATACAGTGATTTCTCTTCTAAGAGAAATCATTGGGTTGACAATCTCATTGAACCTAAGATACATGTTATAGATAGGATCATCAGGTTTCATTTTAATATTATCGTATTTAATAGTATAAGTATTAAGTCTCATATCTCTTACACCAGATGTTCCATCATGTGAGACATACATGGTAACCCAAATTTTATGGGTAGTTTTACAAGAAGAAATTCTATCAAATTCCTCATCTCTTAAGGAGTAGTACAAAGCATTCATAGCATTGCAATTGTTATTGTAGGCTGTTTTTACAAGTTCATCCCATGTGATTCTGTCAGTAGAAGGAATCTTATATTCAACTATAGTGGAAGACAAAATTTCAAAACATGTTCTCTCTAAATGCATTTTCATTTTAATTTTCCAATGAGGATAGTAGGTTATATTAATGAATAGTGACTTGTAGGTTGTATCACCTTCCAATCTATTATCCATAATACAACAATTCTTTGAAAGAGCTAGAAATTTAGAATTAAGAGAAATTTATAGATATTCAAAGAAAAATTACAATCATAGTGGAATAACATTAAACAGGGTCACAATAAACAACCTTTGATACCAAAAATTGGTCAGAGTAAATTAATCAATAGGGGGGTGAATTGAGTATTTATAAAAAATTATGCTAAAAACGTATTTCTAAAAGCATTTCCCCCAAACGTAAAAATAGCCCAGTCAATATAGCTTATACTGTTATAAGATTTTGAATGTTTAAATAACATCATTGAATTTTGATTAGTTCTCAGTAATCTTAATGTTAGATATTAATATTAATTTTGAAGCTATTCTACTATGACTAGACAACTATAACTTCTTTAGAAGAGTAACTATCAATGTGAATTCAGTGATATCTGAATTATATAGTAAATAAGTAAAATAGAGATGAATAAATTAAGTAGCATAGCAGATATGAAACAAGTGGTTCAGTCTAAAGACGAGAACTAATCCACTCCACATGGTGATCACCTTCCACCAAGAAGATTATATAAATAAACTTGATCTACACCCTCGATCAGGGTTAATAACAGTATACAGGACTATCCAGGTCACACATGGACATCTTCCACAGTTCTCCATGGGTATAAACAACCCAGACAAACAAGGACCTCTTCCACATTTATCTGTGGGTATGCACAAGTTTAAAATTATGTTTGAGTAAGGATATATTGTATCCTTATGTTAAATGATAGAGATATAGTGTGTTGTTATACCGATACACACACTGCTATAAAATAATAAAATGATACACAATAGGGAAGAAATATTGAGATAGGTTTAGAAGTGCTCTGAGTGTTAATCTTTGCAGCTCTGGACTACTGAGATGAAGTAGATGTAGAACTCAAGTCTTCATATGGGAAACTGGGTGTCGCAAGTCAGACAGATCTGGATTGTGTTCTTCGTGATGTTTGACAGTGTGAAGATGTTTTTGATTTTGGGAGTCTAGTATGCTTCATGTGTTCTTCCTTAGAGTTGAGTTGTATGGGACAATTCTCTAATGTATTATGTTTTCGTGCTCACGCCCACCATCTTTTTTTCTATTCAGTTTCGTTCCATGCATTGGTTTGTTTTTGGACCACATTACTCTTTTATCTTAGAGTGCATGTGTTTGAGCCGACAGGTTGTATGTATTCTGCACCTCAAACCTTTTACTTGTCTACAAAAGAAATATTAATTGTGTCAGTGCATTAAAATCTTAAAAATATGATCATTGGAGATTAAATTGAAAGATAAATAACATATCATGAAATGGTGTCACGGAACTTCAAGAAAATGGTGTCTCCTTCACACGGTGTCTTGATCACAGTGTCTTCATGTCATGGTGTCTTTATCACTGTGTCTTGATTTCACGGTGTCTAGTTCACGATGTCTGGTTCACAGTGTCTTGTTCACAGTGTCTTGATGTCACATAGTCTTGTTCATGGTGTCTTGAGGCCACAGTGTATTATTCCTTGTGTCTTGATGTCATGGTGTCTTGATCATAATGTCTGGATCACGGTGTCTTGTTCACAGTTTCTTGATGTCACAGAGTCATGTTCATGGGGTCTGGTTCATGGTGTATTGTCCAAGGTGTCTCATTGTCACGATGTCCAGATGCCATAGTGTCTGGATGTCACAGAGTCTGTTTGTTCATTGTGTCTCAGACTTAGGAAAATATATGAATTCAGACTAAAGAAGTGATATTTATGGAATGATTTATACTTGGGAGAGAAACGATTATAATGTGAATCAATAGATACTATTTAGCAACCAAACTGATTATCTAGAATGTAAGAGATTTGGGTAGCTTTTACTGAGAAATTTTACATTTGATGTGTGATAGATTACATAGAGTTAACATGGTTTATATACTGATTAGGATTTTTTATCATTAAAACATGATTAATACATGAGGAGTCCACATATTTTAAAGATTATCCCTAGTAGATGATCTAGGATGAAAATCATTTAATGGTAGACTATGAATTAAAGGATTTGTGGTTTCCAATGTTTTACCACCTCTCCTCCATACATTTACAGACATCATTATTTGTTTTTTCTAATATTTTTCATTCCATCTAATCTAATTCCATAATTTTATTCAGTTACATTAAATCAAAAACACAATAATATAGTCCAATAATAGGGGATTCACTTTATCATATCAATCCCTATCAGGATATGACCCAAGTCATAAAATATATGATATTGAAGAGTGATTAAATGTTTTATTTAATCATGATACCGTAAAAAAAATAATAGGAACTCCATGAAATATTTTTTAGAAAGGTATATAAGATATTTACCAGCATAATAAACTTATCGGTGAACATCATAGTCTTAAATATAAGTATGAAAATATTTTTATTATATGGGATGACAATAATCCTAACGTATGTTCAGGATAGTAATATAATTTTTTATAATATCACATTACTTTAAATATTTATCTGATATTAATTAACTATATGTAGAAATATATTTGATATAAAATTTTATTATATTGACTTATATTAATACTAAAATATTTCAATGGTTATGACCAATAACCAAAGTGTTTTCATTATATTAATGATAAAAATATGTTTGTGTCTATTTATATTGTATGTAAAATGACTATGATCCAACTTGAATATATATTTTCAATTAAATTAATATATTAATTCTTTTTTATAATGATCAAGGGGATAAGGTCATAGACAATTAAAAAAAATAATATTTAATTTTCAATGTTAAAAGCCAATAGTTCAGTATCCTCATACATTTTTTAATATTATGGAATGTGTTTTTTGGTGTCTCGTGTATTTTCATGTTGTTTAATTATTTATAAAGCCTGAATTTTTTATTTTTATTTCTTGGATTAATTTTATGTAATGCTGATTTTGAATATGTATATTATGAAGGTTGATTATTAATTAAATATGTGTATATTTGGTCTTACATTCATTTTTTATTTTTTATTTCAATAAAATTATAACTACAGATAATGTAAAATTATTTAGAAACTAATTTTGAATGTTAAATTCTGGACTTTTTCATATTAATGTGGAATTTCTTGTTTTTATATATTTAAATTGACAAAATTATAACTTTAGAATGGATTTGGAATTCAATTCATTCATTGGAATGTTTTTTATTTTGTAAATATTAGTAGGTAAAGAACGTGACAGAAAATTATCTCTCGAAAGATATCCATTTTCCACGCTAAAATCCAGTAGGTCAGATTTTTTTTATATTCATAAACATTTTCATGCATTCGTATTCAATAAAGCTGAGTTAACTATATAATTATGTTTTTCATATTATTTTTGATGAAATGTGTATGGGAAGGTTGTTTATAATGAAATAGTATTGTTAATATTTGATTCATACAGATAGATTTATATTTATATGTACTGATATACAAAAGTATTGGTTTGATATGTATTCTTAGGTATAACTTATATTTTTATATTGTTTAAATATTATTAAACCATCAATTTTATAATTAACATATATATATATATATAGGTTTTTGTCTTAGCATATAATTTAATGTGGTTTTAACGCAATTGATATATTGATTTAGCAAATATATCAAGTGTATGTTGTATTTTTTATTTGGTGAATATATATATATATAATTATATCTTATGATTTTGTTGAATGGGTTTTTAGGTAGTTGTGAACGTGAAATCATTGTTTGTTTCCTATTCAAACTGTAAAAGATCATTTATAATAAAGTAATATGAATATAATTTAAATAAGTAATGGGATTAAAATTAAATTTCTTTATTATGTGATAACATTTTTTTGTAAGGATTTTTCAATGATGAATATTTTAGAAAATAAACTTATGAATACATCATTTTCAAATATTGAATGATAGTAAGTGAGTAAATTAGTTTCATTCACAATCTATTATAAGTATTTCTGTTTAATTGAGTCAAATTTAAAATAGCATTGATTATATTTTTTTCATGAAAATTAAAATAGACATGAAATGGGTTTTCAAACAATTATAGTATATTATTAATGTTTCTAAAAATGAAATTGAATTTCTTATATGGTTTTAGACGAGTGTTTAGTTGTCAATGTATTATTATGTATAATATTTGGATTTCAATGTTAAAGGTGTTGGAAATATATTACGTAGATTATGGATTGTTTTTCTGAGTATTTTTGTTGATCCTAAAATTATTTATTAATGTTAATTATATTCCATTCCAATGTTTTTTTGATATAATATATTTTTTATTTTTTCCCTTAATGAGTAATAAGTAATCTATTTTTACCTCTTTTTAAAATTTATTAGAATGTAGTCATAATTTTTGTAACATTCACAATATATAAGTGTCACTGTATTTAATAAACTATCACCATATTTAACAAAGAATCATTATTTTTAAAATCATGGTTGTATCATAAATAAAAGAGAAATATTCATGGTTATTAAAATTCTTGACTCTACCTTCCCTACAATAATGATTTTTTATTAAATAACTATTTACATATCCTAAAGGTGAGTAAATTAATTGTTACCAAAACCATCTCTATAAGGTATAAAATTGAATTTACAGCCTATATAAATAATTTAGGACAATATATATATGGTCACTATATAGTCGTGAATATTCCAAAATTAAATAAGATGAATGAATTTAGAGAATTTTTTAGAGGTTATGTATAGGAATATATATGGTAGTATGATTCATATATTGTTATTGGTTATATTTCGGTTGATTATACAAGTATTGAGTGCTTATATTACCTAATAGCCTTTAGATACAAGTTATTAATATATTAAAAATAATATAATTTACTTCAAATAAGAATACATTATATAATTACATAATAATATAAAAAATTAATATTTAATTTGTAAATATGTCATGTATTGTAATATCCTTATACAATATGTTATTATAGTAGAAAATATAAATCTCTCACTTTTTGAAAAAAATATGATAAAAAAATTTATATATAGAAATAAATGAATTCGTAATCATTTATTTAATATTAATTTGTGATACACAAAAATAAATTATATAATTATTTAGAAATATATTTCTCTAAAAGATTATTTCTATACATTATGAATTTTTCATTCATGAATAAAACTTATTATTCATATAAATTTATTTAAATAAAAATGTTATTATATTTGAAATCAGTATGCTGATATTAGGTAATAAGGTCCATTTTATTTTTTTGGAAAAATAAATATGTTACCGTGGTAAAAAGTGTGTTACAATGGTAAAGGATATATTTGGGTAAATTGGATAAAATAAGGACCTTATTTCTAAACTATGTGTATGGGGGAATGAATGACCAATCTTTATTATTTTTTCATTTTGTATCCACTTGTTGTGACAACCTTTATACTTTAAATAATATACCTGTTTTTTATTTTATTAATATTCACTATTATGATTTTATATATTTACTTAGTTTTTGAATATATATTCGTATCATATCCAAAATTATGTTATATAATCAAATATATACACATTATACATTTAAAATTATTATGTTTAATTAATCTCATAATATATGTTTTAAATAATGGTTAAATAAATTTATTAGATCATATGAGTATACAATCACTAAAAGAGGTTGAGGTGAATTATAGTCTAAAATTTTAATCTAATACAAAAAACCACTTAACTAAAAATCACGAGACATATAATTCATCTAAGGATTAGTGTGTTTATATTAGATATAGAAATCATGTGATATATCATAATTAATATCGGTTTCCTATAAATGTCAGTAAAGATTTTTATTAAAAGCACTACTATAAAATAACAAGATAATGTTAATTGAAAAAAGAATATTAATCATGTTGTTAAAATTAAAACAAAAAATTATAGCATTAAAAATGATTTATATGATTTATAAAATGTAATTTTACTCTTTACCCTTTTGAGAAATATAATTCACAAATCCTAACATATGGTATCCATAGTTTCACTACCTGCTGTGAATATCAATCCTTATTTACCCATAAAGCCCTAGATATAGTTATCATAATGTCACTATCATCTCATCAAATGGAATCCCTCAATATGATGACTGATATGTTTCTATCTTCCTATCCTCAAAAACCCTTGAAATGTTAGACCCAATTCACCCAACTTCCAATCCTTAAAATCCCTCGACCTGCCATCGATTGAAAAAATGAATTTGAAAGGAAAATACTATAATGAATTTAAAATCCTCACTTATATTAAATATAAATTTATCTATATGAGACCATACAATTTTTACGGAAAATATGTTCATGTATTGAAATTTTTAATAATGATAACTTGAAAATTAATTATCTCCCAACTCTTTAAATGACTTCATATTTATAGGATATTCTTTAAGAGTCATATTTTTTATTTGGTTGCAACATCCTCAGAAAAATATCACATTGAAATATCATAAGTATTTAGTTTTTTATCATCAGATTTCAGTATAAATTGTAAATCATTTTTCCACATATTTTCATTGCACCATTAGAATTCTACACAAGATTTCCATCTAATAGATATAATTATAACTAATCTGATTGTAAAATTTATTAATTATTATAGACTATACTAATAAATTTGAATATACTGAAATTAACTATGGCTAGTATGATTAATCATAACTATTATTAGTCTAATGATTATGAATTCAATTAATTTTATAGACATAACACTTATCTAACCACTTTTCTGAAAAGGTGTTGGTCTAATGTACCATATTAATCGTCAGTCCAATCGATAAGATTGAATAAAAAAATAATATATATATTTTTACTTTAGAAGAATTGTATATTATGTATAAAAATATTTTTTCTTAAAAACATACTATAACACATTGTACATAAAAAGATAGTGAAAATGTGTTTTAAGAAAGTGTTTTTTATTACCATCACTAAGGGAATGAGAATTATAATGTAAAGCATTTGACTTAATAATTGTCCCATTTTAGAATGAAAAAAACCAAAAAAAATAAAATGAAAAAGTAATAACATTTATATAATTTCAAACCTTTTAACATTTAAAAACATCCAAACTAATATTCATAAGAATATTTTCCTTTTCTTTTCTTTACTCCCCATGAGTTTATTTCATATTTATAGATATGATAGAGAGTAATAATTTGGATTCATATTATCAACATTAATAAAATTTATTCTTAATATTTTTTTTACATTTTAGACATGATCTGTCCCTTAACCAAATTATTCAATAATTCTCTCTATGGTATTATTTCTTCTATTCATGAAAACACCCCACATTTGTGATTTAAAAAAAATAAGGAAAGAACCTAATTTCATGAAATGTTATAATAACATAACATATGAATTAATTGTGCATGAATTAACTATTAATACAATTAATAAAGGAATTAAAAATCATCCAATTTAATTACAAAACAATCAGAACAAATAAATTTGGGAAAAAATCATTCAAACATATATTTCATTCAAAAATTCGAATATGTCATTTGTTCAACTAAAAAAAATTCTTTATTATATAACATTTGTAAAATCAATTTCAACTTATTTACATAATAATGATATTTTACATATTTAGAAGATAAATATTCCTGCTTTACAATTCAATACCCCCTAAATAATTTCCTCTATATATCTATTTTCATCCATCCAATTTATTTATAAAGGATAATTTCTTTTCATATTTTTATTATTGAAACCGATCCAATGATCTTAAAATGAATGGATAATGATATATTATTCTTATATTTTCTGAAAATATTATTTCTAATCTCTGATTTCTTCAATTCAAGAACCATACATATCCCTAATCTTTTCAACAAACTGAACTTTTTCTGAAACATAAGATGAAAAATTTTCAAATGAACCAGTAAATTCAATTGAGAGTGACTTCACTTCAACTATATGATAATCATGATCATACATGTATTAATCAACATTACATGACCTTCTCACCGTCTAGTTTTATATTTCCCTTTTAAATTATTCATTCCCTTTATTTTTTTCTTCATCCTCATTTTGTATCGGAAATTGTGTTTACATCATTTGTTATTCATTATTTTCATTCAGATAGTTATGAATGTTCTTACATATTTCTTCACAATTTGATAGTTTGAGAATTGATTCAACAAGTGGATTTATAGTCTAAAAAATTTAATAATTTTTTTTTGATATTTATATAGCAGCTAATTCTGAATCCTCTAATGAAGAATTTGAAATATAAGGTCTATACCGTCTAATATATAACATCTTTACATAATTAAGTTTAATATTCAAAAAAATATTAACATATTTATTGGACTTAGCCTTTTCTGATTTTATCAAATACAAATTATGATCTTCTTAATATTCTTTTTATGATGATTTTACATTATCTAAAATATCTATGTTATATTTTTTTATCAAACATGTATGGTAACATAATAAATGTTGAATATGATTATGAATAACTTCCATGTTCCATTGTTTCATCCTTTGTTTCTATTTCTTCTTCATCATTAACATTTTACACATCTTTTATGAGTTATTATTCCAACTAATACTTAGTTATTAAAAATAATTTCCCAAATTTCTTAGTTAACTTTTATTTATTATCCTTAAATAAATTTTTAATTGATTGAGGAAGTGATTCTGAATAGAATTTTTAACATGGTATTGATTTTGAGCCAAAAAAATTAATTTCTTTTGAAATTATCCAAAACTAATGAATATATTTGGGGGATAAATGATGTTTCAAAAAACTCTAAAACATAATAGTTTAGAGTTATTTCAGTATAAGGAATAATCATAGACATTTGAACTAATTAAAAAACTAATAACATAAATATACAAAATGGAGTATCTTCAGAATCTCATTGAACTACCTTAAATAAACATTCTAACAATATTTCCCCCACTAACTTTTTCAATCATTTTATTTTCTTTTATTATTTCTTTAACTTATTAGCAGTATGAATATTAGGACCTAAGCCCTCATCCATATCTAGACCAAAAAATAGGCCAATCTGGCTTCTTCTTGGACTTGTGAGCTATAATCCTTTTCAATTCATCCTATGACTTGGATTTCGGTTTCTTTTTTACATTATGAGGTAATTATTTGCCCTTTATATTTTCATTAAATTATTATTTACCTTTTATAGGGTTGGAATCAGATGCATCTCAATCCATTTTATCTATAAACTTATTTAAAATAGAAAAAATCATTATTATAGGTATGGTCTCATCAAAAATAATAAAAATCATTTTCATCATAACATACATTGGACTCTAAATTCATAGAATATAGATGAAAATCAAAATAATTTTTTTATAAAACCTGGATACATTATAATAATGGAAATCCTCAAGAACATAGTTTCTAATAATATTCAGTGAAATATGCCTCAACTTATCCATAGAAAAACTCCCATCCTTTCCCGAAATACTTTGAGAAGGGAGATACACTTCTCATTCTAAGGGTACATCAAAAATGTAAACAACACGACGATATAATAGTTTGAAACATTCAGAAAACAATGTAATATAAATATATTCCTTGTCCTATTTTGAGAAAACTAAAATTATGCATAAAATCCCCATAAAATCTTTGTATAATGTTTTAAAAATACTATTTTTTGAAAAAAACTCATTTCAAGCCAAGAAAGGTAATGATATTTTTATGAATAGAGTAATTATTTTCATACCATAACCTTTTGAAAAGTATTCTTCTCAAAACTTCTGTTTAAAAAAAATCCATAGTGGTCATCATACTAAATATAGTGCCAGAAGATAATATATGGATTCAGATCAAATTAATGGAAAAAATGAGATAGAATTAATGATTCAAGTGTCGGGAATGAAATATCAGAAAACAAATGTGGGAAATAAAGTGACACACTCTTTTAAAGGAACAAGCGTGATAATTAAAATTTAGGATATACCATGGGATCAAATTAAAAACACTTTTCAGATCAAATGATAGAGAGTTACAAAATATATAATTTAAAAATAATTCATAACTGTTAAACTTTTAAGAAAACTTCTTATTAGAATAAAAAATAATCCGATTTAAATTACTTTTTTTAACAATTATAGTTTTTAAAAAATATTTGAAAAAAAGGATAATACAATGTAAGGAATATGTAAATAAAAAAAAGAATACTACCTTTTAGGTTAGACGTTCTCTTGGAATGAAAAATATGTTATTCATGGTTTATTGTTTTAAAACACCATTATAATATTTTTTCCCAAAATGAATGTCTAAAATAATTTTGCTACAATTTCTTAGTCTGAATTGATTTTAACTTGGGAATGTATATTTATAAAACATTGAAAATGGAATGATTAATAAAAATATTTGGTGCTAAAATATTTATGAATATAATAACTTTGAAAAATCTACAGATGTGAAAATAATAACTACATAAAAAGGTTTTAGAAAACTAAAACATTTGTACTCCCTATTGGAAAATGAATTTATTAATGCATATATATTGTTAAGATTTATGTATATATGAATAATGATTTTATATTTATAATTCCATGATTTTTCTTAATATATTCAATTCTATCATAAAAATGGTTTTTATAAATGTATCAGCATGTTTACATAGCATTCTGATGAATTATAAATTAACATTTATGTTTTTTGTATGATCCAAGTAAAAATAGTGTATGTTTTTATCTCATGAGTGATTATGTTAGTTTTTACATAATGTATTAGTATTTGTGTTATCAGAAAAATATTTTAGATTTAGTAAAACTCATTCCATAGTTAGTGAGTGTGTATTGCATCCACAAAAAATGAGCACAACATCTTCCTTCTACCACAAATTCAGCTTCATTAGTGAAAAGTGCTAATGTGTATTGTTTCATAAAAGTCCCAAAAATTAAATATTATCTTAATAGATGATATAGTCTGGATGTTTATTTTCTACCCATTAAAAATCTAACAAATTTAGAATATGAAATTTTTTAAACACAAGGTCATTTCTAGAAACAATCCTAAATGCATATTTCTCTTATAGTAACAAAAAAAAATCAACTAAAATATTTAAAATTGGGCTCTTTTGGATTGATTTCATATCTTTAATATTAGGATAGTGAAAAAATATAATCTGGAAGACCATATGTTAATTATTGAAAGCTCCCAATCATATCTCTAAAATTCCATTGATTAACTGGTTTCCTAGCATCATCAATGGATAAATCATTTGAGATTTTGATAGGAGTACCAATAAATATATGGTGTTGATACCTAAATTTCATATGATGGTCGTTAATATACATATGTTGAGATATAAAAGGGCATTTTTTGGAAATTTGAAATCCTAGAAGGTAAGTTAACTCACCCACATTACTCATTTCAATATCATACTTTATTATATCCACACAAAAAAATAGTAAAGTCATTTGTGTTTATACAAATTTAATTTCATTGACATAGAGTTCTAAAATCATTATATTTTTATTTAACATATTTTATAAGATGATTTGGGTGAATATATACCTTACCAAATAAATTTTATATAAAAATCTTTTAAACCTATCATACGAGGATCCAAGGAATAAATTAACTCTATATAGTGCATAGTATGTTTAAAAATGTATTATAGATGTTTTGTTTTTTCAAACCCAGGTGGTTTTTCTAAATAAAATCCCTCTTAAACATATCCACTAATGACATCACACTTCACATCCATTTTAAATAGTTTGAAATTTATGAATGATGCATATGATAGAAGTATATTAATTGCATCAAGTCTAGCTATGAGAGTATAAGTTTCATTCTAATTAACACATTCTGGATGATTATTACCCTTATCAACATGTATGTGTTTATTCATAACAATTGTACAATTTATATAACATTTCATTTGAAATAAAAATTTTCATCAAATTATAGAGATATCTTTAGGACATTCAAATAATTTCCAAACATTGTTCCTTTCAAACTCATTAAGTTCTTTATGCATTCCCTTTATCCAATATATATCCCCTAAAGACTGAAAAAAAGAGTCATATGTTTTTATTAAGATTAAAATACGAAATGATCAATTTCATTTCTTAAAAAAATCTTGTTGAAACTAGTTAATCTACATCACCAATGATATTATCACAAGGATTATTCCAAATAAAAAACTTATTTTTTTAATTTAATCAGTCTATTATTTGTCCACATGCTTAAAATAGGCTTGAGAAAAAACTTGGGAAATATATTTTTATGTTATTCTCTTATGATAGTATCATTACAACATAAGTTTAAAATAAGTTTGGGAAATATCATATGAAGATTTAGGTTGTGGTTGTTTACAGACAAAGAGATCAGTTACATAAAATTTATCATGTACTATTTCCTCAAAAGTACTTTTGTTTTTATTGAATACTCTATAATCCTTACATGTTGTGGAGTAACCAAAGAATATTCCATCATTTTTTATAAACAATTTGTCTAGATTATATTGACTATTCAGAATAATTGATTTGCATCTTGAAATTTGAAGGTTGAAAATTTTTGGTTTCCTATAAATCCAAAAATAATAAGGGGTTTTATTAACAAAATGTATAATTAAAACATTATTTATAGTATACAATGCATCACAAACTGAAACCACCAAAAAATGTTTAGAAGTTTCTTGTTAACTCATCAGGGTTCTAGTAATCTCTTAATGGACATTATTTGTTTTTTGACTACACCAATTTTTATGGGGTTCAGGGTGCTAAAAAGATATGTATTATTCTTTTTTTACTACAAAAATATCAATATCATAATTTAAAAATTCACCCATATGATCACTATAAATACTTATAAAGTATTGGGTTTGTCATTTTTATATCTAGATATAAATACTTAAATATAAATAAAGATTTATATCTTATTTCTATAAAATATAACCAATAAGATATAATCATCAAAAAAATTCATACACAATATTTTCTACCAAATAATTCCTATTTTTGTAGGAACCCAAAATTCAATGTCCACCAATCATAAAGAATCGAATGTTTAGACTTACAAAATATGATTTAAATCATGACTTATGTTTCTTAAAAAAAAATTGGGATAAAATTATTTAAATATATCAATCATATGTTCGGGTAGATCCTTAACTATTACATTCTTTTAGAACATATCTCATGATATATGATTAATGTGTTCTAAAATACTATTCTAAAATCATGATTATTATTCCATTTTTAGAAGTAAATATGGATCTTCTCTACAAAGATATACTAGGTTTAATTTATAAACATTCCCATGTCATTTGGCATAAATAATAAATTCATTTTTCGATCTACAAATAGTGAATTTATCATTCCTAATGTTCACCAGATAAAAGACAATAGATAATTGAATTATTATAATAATGTTGTGTATAAGTACTAATAAAATAAAACATTTTAAATTAATGATTTACTAAGAAGACCAATGATACTTATAATAATAATTTCTCCGTGAGCATTACATATAATGGTGACATTTCCACTTATAACATCGTGGACCCAGATTATACACAATAGTTCCCCAATATAAGATGAAAGAATGGCCTTAAACACATCTCCCCAAATGATAGTGGCTTTCAACTAGCACCTAGGTTCTAGGTGAGTCATTAGGGAGACTATAAACTGATTACCAAAGTATATCATAGTGTAATTCAATCAGAAGAATAGAAGAACCAGATACAATAAGACAAAAATCACTACTGGAAAATAGGTCTATACCCACGGTTTTGCAAAAAACTGTGGGTATAGGGTACCCTTATGCCCTTGGTTTTCCAAAACCATGGGTATAGGGATAGTATGTGAACCTGTACCCACAGTTTTCCAGAATCGTGGTTATAGGTCACATATACCCATGGTTGTGCCAAAAACCAGGGGTATTGTTTTCGTTTAAGACCAATACCCACAGTTTTGGAGAAAACCGTAGGTATAGGGTATTTTCCGAAGACTTATACCGACAGTTTTTCAAAACCATAGGTATTACAATGTTTTTTTGAAGAGCTATACCCACGGTTCTATAGAACCGTGTGTAAATATTTCCTGCTTTATGGCGGGGAAAAAACATTAGGTGGGACATGAAAAAAATTTGGCAGGAATACATTTTTTCACAGATCATATTAATATATATAAGCATTGGAATGTATATATAAAAAATTAGAATGCAAGCTCGGTTGGTAACATAATGAAAAGAATCGTTGAGGCACTTTGTGAGACTACTGTTCGAATCTATATAGCCATGTTTTTTTAATTAAAATACCTTTCATATTAATAAATATTTGCAGATATATGACTATAATATAGAATAAATTAATATCTCATCTGGTCCGTCGTGGGTCACTGGCACGACGCGTAGCCAAAGGCGTGGGTTCGAAACCACGAGGCCGCAATTTTTGAATACATGATGTAAACTATATTAATATACATCTGCTAATACATATATATATATATAATATATAAAATTTCGAGCTTGTTTGGTCCACGGACTCGTAATGAGTATCGTGCAGGGTTCAAACGATGCTGAGCATGTTTTTTTAAAATTAATTGAATATATTCCCCATGGTTTGAAAACCGTGGTGTAAGTGTCATGCCGCTGTACAGTGTGGTGTTGGTGTATGACACACCTATACCCACAGTCCTACCAAACCGTGGGTATAGGTCAAGACCCCTATACCGACGCTGTTCCATCCCACAGTTCCCAAAACCGTGGGTATAGGCTCTTTTTTCAGTAGTGAATTGATAAATAGACAGACAAGATAGGAATATTCAACTAGTGAGAAGTGTCTCATATAAAACAATGCTGGTGATACATGTTTCTAAAAAGCATCCTTAATAGTCCATTGCAATACAATACAATACAATACAATCCTCTCAATAAAAAAATCACATTAAGGTATTACAGTAGAATAAAAACCCTCAACTTTATCCCATACTCTCATAATCCTTAGAAACTATCAACATCTTAAACTAGGGGTGCTTCACCTACCATAACCGAAAACCATATAATTAGTTTTGGTCTCCAAAGAGGCCCAAACAATGTGTGAGATAATCATCCCATTTGGTAACCACCCATATGTCTATACAATTGTAACTAGTAGTCTGCAACATGCTAAAAAGTGTTTGTAAATACTAATGAAAGTGTAAATACTCATAGAATATAACTACTATGGTATGTAATACCAATAGCCTCTCAAGGATCAATATATCGAATGTGATCTCCTAACAAGGTAGCTATAAATAATTTAAAAATTCATACAGACTTGCCATAAAAACTTCTATCTCATGTAACCCACTACCTAGATATAAAATGAAGGGTATCACATAGCCACGACCCTTTCGTATTAAGAAGTATGGTATCCCAAAACGTTTCCATAAAAATGAATTCCCAAATGAAACCAACGCCCTTTCCATACAATGAAGTATAGACCACGTATGTCAAGATCCCAAGAGTATAAGACCATAGAATTCTCATCGAGTCCCATGGGAATCCGAGTGGAAACTCAGTCTGGGCATTGGTTGGAGTACTAGGAGCATGTGTACCAACATGTCCTATGCATGTACAAGCAAGCTGGATCCAATGGGATGCATGGCCCGATCCATCCAAAACAAATCCCAACCCAATGTAAATAATTAACCCAATGAGTCTACTACCTTATTCATATGCATGGAGAGATATATGTGGAATCTATATAACCATTCATTCCTTCATAATATTTAAAAGTTTCAATTCTATGTGAGCATACCCACTCACATCATAAATAACATTACATGAGTATACTCCCTCATATATTCCATTTCACACTGGACATTTAACATGGGTATACCCCCCCCCCCCATTCACCACCCTTTTCAAAAAGAACTATTTAATCAATTCTAAAACAAGAAATGAGTACACCCACTCATTTAATCAAACATATCTAAGTCATTTGATCAATAGAAGAATGTAATGACAATATAACATAAGGAAAGGAAGCAGTACATATCT
This sequence comes from Viscum album, assembly GCA_963277665.1. NCBI lineage: Eukaryota > Viridiplantae > Streptophyta > Magnoliopsida > Santalales > Viscaceae > Viscum > Viscum album. The sequence continues at coordinate 1,012,984,304 of OY728131.1, forward strand.
TAAGAGAGCTATTCAAATTCATAAAAGTATAACAGTTATTCCTCTATCAAGGAAGGCTCAGTAACTCACCCATTGTGTGCTTTATCAAATATCAAAAAAAAAAAAGAAAATACACGTCACACCACATGGGTATACTATAGTTGGGAAACAACCACCAAAACATCTCTAGGTTCCTAAGGGAATCCTTAATTTGTCAAACAATGTCTATTTCTACTTAACAGTTCAAAACCATTCCTAGACAAAAAATTTTGGTCAGCAAAAAATGGACTGACATCCCAAGAACGAATCAAAAGCTGACAGAAAATTAAATACCACCTACCATAGCATGATAGTCGAGTTATCATTCAGTATAATGTCCTCATTCACCTATATATTTCATTTTTTAACATTTTTTCATTGTTTTTCATCATTCATCATCTTTTTTCATCGTTTTTAGGATTTTTCATTGATTTTACCGTTTTTCATTGTTTTTTAAGGTTTTTCAGGGTTTTAAATCTGAGAACAAATCCATGGACAACAAATTTATGAATATGAGCCTAAATTAAAATAGAACAACCATTTTTCCAAAGAATCAAGAACAGATAAGAAGGAATGTATTACATATTAATGTGGATACAACATGTTTGAAATTTGAATAATTAGATTTCAGATGGAGTCTAGACCTGAAATTGTAGTTTTGAGGTATTTTGGAATCCAAAACCAGAGAAAAAATACTTATTTCTTAAAAATAATGTCTACTTCTACTATTTTAAAAAACTGTTGAGAGATTTCATTAAATGTAATTTCTATTCACATCGTGTAATTCCCAATCATTCAATTCTACTGGAAAACCATTACATGATGTAAAGGGTCATGGACAGACCATTGCACGGCCTAAAATACGATCACATGACGTTTGCCCCACATTCACATCGTTTATTAGTCCTACAGCTAACATACGGCCTTCCAGCATCTTCTTGACCAAGAACAACCCAACCATCCCATGTCCAGGCTTAGTATCTAAGCTAAAATGATGTTTTAATATGAACAAAACTTGAAAATGAAATACCCATTCCTCAAGAAAAAAAAATGGGATCATAAAATCTTCCCCCATTATAGAAATGTGTCCTTGAATTTATCTACGAAGGGTGATTATGATTCATCTAAAAAACTCCAGAAAATGATTAGATATTTAGACATCCCACACCAAATTATTATACTATAAATGGCTAGGATGACATAACACTAGTACTATATGATTTGACCGGACTCATGGAACCTCTCTAATCCTATCAATAATACGATTTGGATGCTCCTAATATGATGAATCAACCATAAACTCAGCCTCCTCAGGATAAATAGTGTGAGAGGGGTCTGAATTATATCATCATTAGTGAGATATGTGGAAGATGTCATGGATGGTTCAGTACCTCTATGGTAACTTCAACAAATAAGAAACTAGCTAGACTCTATCCAGTCTATTGAACAAACCAACATATCATGGTGAAAGTTTACACTGTCTTCATATCCTTCTATGTCCTAACCGTGGTGAAACATGTAAAAACACCTGATCCCTAAACTATAACTCAATAGTTATTCTGGAGTGATCACTTTATAATTTCTAATGAGGCAATGAAGTATTCATCTAATTCTAAATCAACTAGACCTACTCAAAAGTCTCATATAAGAGATTTGGTTCGAATAAAACATCATCTCCTACCTCTAAACAACACATGGGTGGTTGACATGGCCTTCCATATAAATCCTTGAATGGTTCAATCTATATCATTATTTGATAACTATTATTATAGGAAAAATCAACCAGGGGAATATGTCCTTCCCATGAGCCCCCAAAATCCAGGATGCATGGACACTACATGTCTTCTAGAACATACATCGTAAATTAATATGACAGTGGTCTATCATACATAGACTCACCTTTGTACACAATTCCATATAAAAAATTATCATGAAATAAGTTGTAAAGTGGGAATATAAATCTGACAAGATATTTCATATTACCCAATGTAATTGTACTATATCATAGAAATACAACGTTATAAGATCATCCCCACTGAACGTCTCCTTGATCGGTGACAAATTAGAATCATTTTTGAGTATGTGAACAATAACCCACATGACATCATTTCCTCAAGGAGAACTCGGTAAACCAGTAACAAAATACATCATAGTATTATCCCATTAATACTCTATATTACATAATTATTGTAAAATCCCACCTGGTTGCTAGTGATATTCCTTCACCAGTTAACAGTGGAACTCTTTTTAATAAAACCAACAAACTCATGCTTCATACCTAACCAAATGTACTGATGGCACAAGTTGTGGTACAACATGGTGACCCTGAGACACAATACCCAAGATGAAGCATGAAACTCCCACATAAAATCCAAAAGTATATCTCGTGGAACCCAAAAACATCCATTGATACATAGGATCTCTTCCTCACCTACTATCCAACCAAGAGGTTGATCCTCACATTCCACATTATCTCGTAGGAGTAGGCCCTAATAATCTGAGAGAATATTCATCCTCACTTTGTCCAGGAGTGTAGATATCATTTATAAGGATGATAGAATAGTTTTATGGTAATTATCAGATACCTCTAAGTTCATCTCATAGAATATCTCTATAAGATTCCACTCAATACATGCATATTTCACTACCTGTATATGATTATTCATTTTCAGTTAAATGAATACCGCATTTACTTTTCCATGCATGCAGTAAAGAATGAAAATAATGGACTATACGTACTCCACGAAGCTCCACTTCCTTAAATTAAAATAATTTTCAGTGAAAATATACATGAGAATGTTGTGGTCTGTGAACACGAAAAAACAATCTCCTAGAAAATAGTGTCTCCAATAGCGCAATACATGGATAACTTCTATAAGCTCCATATTTTTCATCATGTATTTCCTATCATGTGGCCTTAGTTATTGAGACTCGTACTCCATGACTCTATCCCCCTCAATTAGCACTAATCCCAACCCAGTCACAAATGCATCAGAATACATAGTGTATCTCATTCAATTCTACAATAGTAATAAGAAATGGGTTGATTTTAACCTTCAATCCAACTCATGAACGGTTTATCCTAAGAATATGACCACAAAAACATTACAAACTTCTTAGTCAAGCCTGTCAATGGTGCTGCAATGTGTAAAAATTGCTATATAAAATGCATGTTCCCAATAAATATCCCCATTAAACTCCATATGTAAAAAAGGTTCGTTTGTTTTTCCATGAAAAGTAAAAGCACTCACCTTCTCTCGGTCAACTGATACTCCTATCACTATGTTTAGGAGACCTAATAAGTCAATATAATCCATCTAAAAGTGTCACATTGCAAGAATTTCATACAACCAATGCTCTCTCTTAATATTCAATCCAATCTGAATATTGTTTGAATGATCATGTCAATTATGAGAATATACCAAAATTTCATCCTTAAAACCCACCATATAAGAATCCATGTTAGGATGGAACACCATGTTCATAAAATAAATGAAAAATGATGGCATATTATTGGGACTGGACAATATAAACACATACTCATATAGACCATACCATCTAAAAATGGTTGTACAAGGTATGTCTGTTGGCTGAACATGTAACTGATGATAACCTTACTATAAATAAATTTTTGAGAACACTCAAGATCCTATGAGATGATTGAATAGGCCGTCAATTTGTGGTAAAGGATATCTGTTTTTATCCGTTAGTTGGATCATTTTCTGATTATCTACACATATCCTAAGTGTTGTGTTTTTATTTTTCACAAAGGGGACCAAAGAACCCCATAATGATGTACTTGGTCTAATAAATCATTATTCCTTAAAATATTCTCACTCTCTCTTGAGCTCTTGAAACTCCACTATATCCATCCTGATAGGTCGAATGGATACTAGGGATGATCCTTGCACTAGCTAGATGGAGAACTCCACCTATCACTTATGAGGTAAACTTGAATATTCATTAGGAAAGACATACCTGAAGATATCAATGACAGGAGGATAGTCTTACATACTTACTCCCTAATCATACAAGAATAAAATTATAATATGGGATTTCGTCCTTTCCATACCATGAGGGTCTGGTCCATCATAGATCACCTAGACAACCCATTAACCATTGTGAGTATACACTGCAACCTCAGGTGATCTAAAAGTCACCCTCTGGCGACATCAGTCAATGTAATATAAATAAGCTACAAGACAATCCATCTCATGAATGACAGAAAAACCTATCATCTTCGGGAAATACAAACTCTAGAAGAAGTGACACCCACCACTCTCAAGGGGGAACTTCTTACAATAGCGCACATCACCAGTTCGGATTCCCAATGTCGTGTCTATAATCACAATGCCATACAAATACAAAAAAAATCCCAATGATTTTCACCATTGGTAGACATATAAAAATATTCCATTCACCTGTATCTAAATAAGAATATTCAGTAGATGAATCTAATAAATTCATACCTCTCACAGCAGATGATCCAACACCATTCTCATTAAAGGTAGGCTACCCAAAATAGATCCTACCTACACTAAGAGCCTATGATACAACCTCACTTCCCATGGAAGGCCCAGTCCTATTTTTATGTGCACCCGGTCTTTGGCTTCCTCTTCCTTGACCACCACTACCTCATCATGACTGAATAGCACTACTCTTGTTCCCTTCCTGATGCAAAGCTGGGGAACCTTATCCAAATGTTGTGTTAGAGCTGACCCCTACCACTCATTGCTTGAGGGAACATCTAGAAAAACCTAAAAATTTTCCCCATGATTCCTCATGATCGACACTTGACTGGGATGTGTTTGCATTGATTCTTAAAATGTGTCATCACCTACTACACCGATGAAAAAACATCGAGCTTCCAACACTGACTTCATGAAAGAAACACATCTTTCTAGAGTCCTTAAAATGGTGTTTCCTGCATGGAGACAATGATCCATAGGGTCGAGTAACAATACTCCCATATTTTTCACTCTTTCTATCCCTTCAGTTCCACTCTGTAATCATTACCTAATTCATAATCTCAATGATAGATGTCAATTTGAACACATGGACCAGTGAATTTCTATCATTTCTGAGACCTTAAAGAATATCTCCCTCAATAGCTCCTTAATAATCTACATCAGCGCAAAACACTAAACCTCTATAATGATTTTTGATTACTCTATAAACATCATCAAACCCTACTCTAGATTCATGTACTCACTAGTCGACTTTGTTCAAATAGTTGTGGGGTAATAGTAGTCATATAAGTGGGTATGGAAATCAGTCCAACCCGTATATCACAACCCATCAGCTTGGTTCAATATGTTACACTAGAAGTTTTACAGTCCATTTATCATACAAGTAGAGATCTTGAACCTTATTTAAAGTGGTGTCTCAAGACGGCCAAAAATTTCTAGCGTTGTCTTATGCCAATTATCTAGAGAATGTGGACCGCCATACCCAAAAAATAGGGAGGATGATGCTGCTAGAAAAACTCTCTCAGCTCAGCCATTGTCAAGGAAGGCTCAATGTCCCTGGATAGTATACATATAACTAAAGAACCAATTGTAGAAATTTTCCTCAACACCATTGTACAGAACAACCACTGGTGCCACAATTGGGAAAAAAGATGATCAACTGAAAGCCCATGGCCCACAACCTATAGGGAGTGGTCGTTGCCAAACATTGAGTGTTCCACTATATTTTATCATGGTGGTATACCTCTTTGATTGAAATCACATTCCCTAGAATGTATTGATATCATGTTGTAGCTCAAAGTGTAGGACGTGTCAAAAAAACCCTTAAAACCTAGGTCAAACTCTAAATTGCTCCAAAATCCAGAACTACAAAAGGAATTACGATGGAAACCACTAGAAACATTTCTAAATTACCAATCAAAATTTGGGTCTAGGTCAAGTCTATATCTATCATTTCCTGCTTCGATTTCATTTTCAGATTTCAATTTTTTCAGAAAATTATACCAACGGTTTACCATTTCTGAATCCATGACGTACAATAACATCTCATGAACCCAAAACATGGTTCCCATAATTTTCACAGATATAAATTAACCGTATAATTTTCACTTATTGGTGCATTATTTCATAAAATATAAGGCAACATACACTTTATGAATTGAATGATGATTCCAATCTTTTATTCAGTACACTGAAACTATCATAACAGCAGGCACAACTATCACAACAACATGTAATAAATAATTCATCCTAAATAGAATGAAATAATGCATGACATTGTGATTTATAACATGTTCTTATATGATGCATGGCATGGTATACTCTCATCTCACCAAGCTGCAATATAAATAAAACCCACAATTTTATAAAAATAGTATAATATCTTAAGTTCATCTCCCAAAGGTGAAATCAAATCAACTCTAATATTCAAATCCATAAAATCACAATTCATTTAGATGATATTTGGATTTTCCCTGTATGTGGGTAGCTAATACCATTAAAAAATATTCCCAAATTCCATTTCCTTTCAATTATTTTTTATCTACGCCAAAAATATGTCAAACTAGAAAAGATACATGGCACTGAAACAACTTTTTAACATCTCAGACTCAGATTCCACTCTAGATTGCCCTGAGGCTATTTGGTTACATAACCTCAAGTGCATATCCCCAATAACCCGAGGCTATCGATTAGTAGTGGGAGACTATATGAGTCATTGAGGAGACTATACCCTGATTACTAGATTATATCATAAGAAAACTCATCCTGAACAATATCAGAAGCAGATGCAACATGAAAACACTAGATAAATAGACAATAAAGACAAGAATAAAAATCAATTAGGAAGTGTCTCATATAAAATGATAAAATTGATACGTGTTTCTAGAATGTATCCATAATAGTACATGGAAATCCAATATAATACAAGTCTCCCAAAAAATCAAAATTCAAAAAATGTATCCATGTAGCATCACAATCCTCACCTTGGTCCCATGCTCTTCTTCTTTAAAGAATATATTGACAACCTGAACTGGGGGGATTTCCCCTACCATCACATGCAGCAATATAATCTATTTTGCTCCCCACGAAGGTGTAAATAGGGTTTGAGATAATTATCCCTGTAGGTAATGAAAAAATATAAAATAATAAAAATCATTATGGAACAATTTAAACAAGATTTTTTAAACAATACTGTAAGTGTAAAGAATATGATTAATGTGGGCATGTATCACCAACAATGTATGAATTATCCCAATATTAAATGTTAACTCCTCACAAGGCAATTATAAAAAATTTAACAAGTTACACGAACTTGAAGTTCAATTTTCCATCTCCTATAACCCACAACCTAGTTTTATAATGATGTGTGTGGCAAATCCACAAACATACTAAAATAAGAATTTAGGTATCCCATGACCACATCATAATAATAAATTCCAAAATGAATCCCATGGCCTTTCCGTACAATTATGTGTAGTACCAAAATAGTTGTATCCAAGGGGTAGAAGACTACAACATCCTCATTTAGTCCCATGTCATCCTAGTGGAAACAATTTTTAGGCACAGGTAGGATTCCTAGGAGCATGGGTACCAACATGTCATATATGTGTCCAAGTATGTACGATTCAATGGGTAGAAAGTCCTAAGGAATCCTATGAATTCAAGACACATGGGGATTAACTAGAACAAGGAATCAACTACTTCATTCTAGATATATAGGGAGCCGTCCATGGCATCTATCAAGGCATTCATTCATTTATACAATTTAAACATTTCAATTCCATGTGAGTATACACACTCAAATAATCAATTAAATCACATGAGTATACCCAATCATGTATTCCATTTAATACCTTACATGTCATAGGGATATTTCTAGAAATTAATCAATATTTTCAACAAAAACCGTTGAAAAAAATTCAAAAAACAACAACTGGTATACACACACATTTAACCAATTCCAACTATTCAATTTTATCAATATATGAATAGCATGGAATGATCACACAAGGAAAGGGGGAATTACAAATCCTAAGATAACTATTGAAACACATTTAATTATAACTAGGCTTCCTCAAAAAAAGAAAGCATATGAAGCCCCCCCCCCCTTGGGTTGTTTATCAATGATGAAAACCAAAGAAAAATCATGGTTCTCCACATGGGTGGCCTTTGATTTGAGAAGTAACCGCCAAACCATATCAAGGAACCTATGGGAATTCTTAATAAGTCATACTGCATCTATTTCAGTTTAATAGTTCCAAACAAGGCTCATTCCAAAAATTGAATCATGAAAAAAGGGATGATAGCTATAGAAAGCATCAAAAGAGGAGAGAGAACTATATACCACCTACCTTAGCATGGTTTTAGATTTATTGTATAGTATCAAGTCCTAATTCACATTGGTTTTGGAGAAATATGATGAATGGAAGAATATTGATAAATTAGGGCTTATGACCCTGGAAAAAAACTAGAGAATCTATTATTCTAATGAATCATGAGTGGATAAAAAGTAATCGAGTACTTACAAATTCATTTTCAACATGACCGATGGTGGAAGAATCAGAGTTTGGTCTTGTGGTAGATCTGAAAAACAAATTTTCAAGATTTCTGGCTTCCAAAAAGAGAGAAAAAATATTCTATCTTAAAAATGGTGCTACTGCCTCTATTTAAAAAAAACAATCTGGAAATTATGTGACTTTTAATATCCATTCACATTATGTAATTCCCGAAATTTCCAATCTCGGCCAAACCATTATATGTCATAAAGGGTCCTAGCCAGACCATTACACATCATGAAATGGGGTTTCAAGATCAGTGTCCCCCATTCACAATGTTTAATATGACTGCATCTAGCCTATAGCCTTCCAGCCTCTTCTTTCCCCAGAACAACACAATAGTCCCATGAATCATATTAGTGACTAAGGTAAAAAAGTATTTTTAACAAGAACTTAACATGAAAATTAAATATTTTTAAGTCAAGAAATGCCCAAGATATTACACCAACATTAATATTAAAAACATTCTTAATGAAATCATTTTTAACATTCATATGTCTAGAGAAACAACTATATATGTACAAAAAATTGTATTGTCATTACATTCTTTTTCTTCCATAAAAAAAATATATTGTCTTTTTCGAATTTATCCTTCTTATAATAAATATTATAAAAATATAAGATAATAGGTATCTATATTTCTCCAATATTTTTTTAGAAAATTTAATTCATTTTGAAAAATAAATTTTATAAAACAATAAGTACAGAATCTTTATTTAAATAACTTTTTTTCATCTAACCTCCCCCACATTGAAATTTAGTTCAAAATTAAGCACTCTTTCAATGAAAGAATTTTTTTTTCTAAAATAATGTTTTTAATTAGTAAAACTAATTCCAGAAATATCTCAAGGAGGTCTAATTTTGCTATAAATTTTATTAATTTATTTTAATTATATTTAAACAGAGAAAAATGATTCTTTAAACTAAAAATTTCATATTTTTTTCATAAAAAATTTATTATCCACATTAGAACATATATTCATAATATTTTTTATAAAATTACTTTGTAAAATAGTTTTCTCAAAATGGAGTTTTCAAATTATTTATAAAGAATATTTTTTATAAAATTTGTCTTATAATGTTCTATGAAAATATTTTACATTTTTTAATTTATGTAAAAATTCCCAAATTTTATTGGACAATTCTACCTTTAGTTTTTTCATGTTTTTTGAAAAATTCCCATTTTAATTCTAAAAAATTGTAATAGTCGTTGATAATTCTTCATAACCTGGTAAAGTATTACCATCTTCATTTATGGTGGATTCTTCATTATAAAAGGTATAATATTTTCCATCATTACTATTATCATACTTTGAATTTAAAGTAATATTAGTATTATGTATATAAGTAGTTACCTTTTCCATTAAACATGTGTTAAATAATGGTATTTATTCATTAAATACAATATTTCCATCTCTATAACTTTCTTTATCTAATGAATTTTTTTGAGAGAAATCCACTCAACATAAACTCAAAGTATCTGAAGATATTTTAATCTTATTTTTCTTGATTTTATGACTATTCATATCATTTTTATGAGTATTCTTCTTTTTATTATACTTTTTTATGTTTAGGGTAATATGGTCATTACTTTTGTATGTTCTTATAGTCATAACATATTATATATAAATATTATTTCTTATCACTTTTACCCTTATGAGAATTCTTATATTAGTACTCGTAGTCTTTAAATCAAAAAACATATACATCCTTCTAGTAAATTAAATTAACTTATTTCTAGACTGTTCTGATGAACTAGTATTTTATTCAATAATAAAAACATTTTTCTTAGTATATTTCACCACTTTATACATATATTTATCTTTAATAGGAAAAAAAATGTAGTTGCAATAGAAAATCCTCTATTTTTCTATTTGACCATCTCAGTATGCCTTCACAGCCTACCTTTGTATTGCATATAATTTCTAATGGTATCATATAGAGTAAAATTTATATTAATTTTATTATCATATGATGTTGTCCTATTAGATTCCATTTAATTATGAATTATATCTGTAATATTTCCTACTAATATTCTATATATTAATTCATTATTTACAATATGATTTAAACTATTAACAATTGTCATGAGTATTTGGTACATTTTATCTGCTGATTCTGTAGGTATAAAATCGAATACTTGATAGTTATCTCTCAACATAACACATCAAGTACCACAAAAATTATTGTTCCAAAGTGAGTAACCTTAAAATTTTTCCATATATTTGTAGTTTTATCACATGAATAACTTTTACTATAGATACTTCTTTTCATAGAGTACAATATACCTTATTTTTGGATTCAGTTGATTTATTCCTCAACCTAATTCATAAATGTTGTAACTTTAATGCCTAGAATATTATATTCATTATTTATCATCAAAAAATTATCAACACCGGCATTGATATCAAATTTATTCATCACATATCTCAGGTAATTATAATCCTTCATATAACAAATTGGTGGCCAACTGAAATTAGAATGTCTAAAGTACAAAAATTTAGACCATCCTCCTTATCAAATTAAAATTATTATATCCAATAACACATTAGTCTAAAATATGTTTATAAAAAATTTGTTATTCAAAACATTAAGGATGTGAAATATATATATATATATCAATGTATCAAAAGACAAAACATATAATATTAAAATGTTATATAATACCAATTATTTGTTTATAAGACTATACGATGGCTACAATAGGGAGTTATGATTAGTTTAAAATTTTAAAATAATACAAAACAAAGTCCTCTTATGTCAAAATTATATGGATTATAATTTTTATGATGATCATAGTGTTTTAATTGGATTTGGAAAGTATCCAATTTATAACATTTATTAACGATTTCATAGCCCTGGATAAAATAGTTTATTATAAATATAATTATAAATTAACTGTCTAATGTTAATGTATAATGGAATATTAAACCTACATAAGAGTGTAAAAAATATTATAAAAGTATGAATGACTTGCAATAATTATAAAAGGTTATATTACTCTTTAACCTTAAGAGTTCAAGAATAAATAAAGCCTGAAAAATGATATCCATTGTTTCAATACATACTGTAAAGGTCTATCTTCCTTACCATTAAATCCATTTATACAATGATTGAAAATTATATGTATTAAAATCCACTATAATCCATTAATATGATAAAAATATGTCAATATATTTCTATCCTAAGAATCCCTCGAACTAATGGACCAGATCCACATTTCATCATATCCTCATAATCCCTCGACATAACCTACGCAATACATAGAGTATATAAAAGAAAAAAATCTACAGGCTTTAAAATCCTTTCATAAATTCCTTATAACTTGAACTCTATATTAGATTAAAAATACTAGGAACACAATTTTTACATAGAGTGATCTATGTACATGTTTTGTTGGAAATTCATAATCTCATAACTCTTCAAATGACCTAATAATTATAGGAAAATTTTCAAATGTTATATTTCTGAGATGGTTGTAAAAACCTTGGATACATTTCACTTTGATAGCTCATAATGATATGGATATTGATCTTGACATCAATGCATTAACTATTTTTCATTTTCTGACATTGTTTTATTTACTACCATTAAAATTCTATAAAATATTTCTATCCAATAAATATAGTTTTCACTACTATAATTAATTTTTTTAGTCTGATGAATTATAATTATATTTTTTTATCAAATAAACACAGTTATTGTGAAACTGACTAGTCAAAACTATTTTTAGTCTGATGGGTATAACATTGACTAGTTTGAATGATAGAACACTTATCTATAAACTTTGCAGAATAATAGTTTGTTTGATGTATCAATCAAAACATCAATTTGATAGAGTATATTGAATAATGGTATTTTATATTCTATTTGCATTAAAATCATTTCTAGGTTTGGTATGAAAATATTTTTTATAAATAAAATAATATGAATCATTTTGAACATACAAATATATTAATATTGAGTTTAATGAAATAGTTTTTAATTTTCAAAACTAACAAAAATTAATGTAAAAAGTAAAACATTCAACATGAAAATTTTCCATGAGAAAATTTGAATTATTATATTTAATTATTGGATAAATTTAAAGTAAATATCTATGAAATAGAAATGGATATATATTTATATTCATTATTATCATAGTCACTTCGAAATATTTTTATCTATTCATGAAACATGACTAACAAGTTTTATTTTGAAAAAATAATAGTATTTATTCAAAATGAATTGTTTCTTTTGTATCGTATAACTTTATATAAAAGTTAAATTTAAAATTTTTATAATTTTAATTTGATAAAATATATTATATTTTTGGATACTTAATTTCTAAATTATCTTATTATGTATTTTGTGAATTCTTCAAAAAAGTTGAATTTTTGTGAATAGTAAAAAAATATAGTTTTCTTAACTATCGTATTTTTTATGAAAATATTTAAAAATGTAATATATGATAACATACTCATAATATAAAAAATTCTTTTTCTAGTTAACAAAAATAATTTTTTATATCGAGATATGTAGTAAAACAAATATTGATCCCAATGTAGTGTTTGAATTAAATTGAAAATGATAAATTTAGTATCAATGAGATAATATTTAAGAGAATATAATGATTTTTTCAAAAAAATGGATAAATGTTATGACAAATATTGATTTTGATGTATATTATTCAACTATAAAATTACATAACAATATAATTATATATATGTTTACGCAATGTTTGCACATGGTATGAAAAATATAAATTCTAAACATAAATATGATATCATGATATAAAATGGAATAAATAATATTATTAATATTTATAGATGATAATTTTGAGGAATAATAAATATTATTTGTGTTATTAAATTATTTTTCATTTTAATGGACTGACTAATTATCTAATATGTTAACACAATGTCCAAGTGTTGATTATGTAAATAGAAGAAAAGTCAATGATGGTAGTTTCAAATCCATAAAGTTATAATATATTGAGGCATTATGGTATTAATTAGAATTTGGGGATTCACATGATTTGTGGGAAGTTATTTAGATTTTTAATTCGTAATTCCAATGTATCCAATATTTTTTTTTAAAATTTACAAGAATAACTATGAAAAATAATTTAAAGGGTATTTAATGTTTACAATGATTAATAAATTCATAAAAGCAAAAAATATTAGATTTAATTAATTGGACCCAATTATTGGTCAATAATGTCTTATATTTTCCTTATATTACCCACATGAAATTTGATGATTATATTCCTTAAATTTAAAGATGGAATATTTATGTAAATGGAATTCAATTCTTCCAACAAAATGGGTCACATTATAAACATTCAAATTTAAATGAAAAGTTTATTTTTATCTCAATATAATATAATAACCCATATTTATATTTCCCTTTACACACTCATATATTTTGTTTTTAAAAAAATTCATTGAGGGATTTGGACTCAAGTAAAGTAGGAGGATGGAAGAGAAAATTATGGGTTTCTGATCCTCATTATGATTTCATATTTATTTGTAATTATCTTAAAAATAATTTAAAATTTCTATCCATTAACATTGTATTGGAATAATTTTGATAAATTAATAATTACATATCATCTAATACCCCTCACCCAACTATTTTCCATATGTTGTCACAACATCAAAATATATCCTTCTCAAAAATTGTGTCTTTTCATATCAACATGTCTATTACTCATTTCCATAACATTACCTATCAATAAAAAAACAAAAATAATATATCATCTCAAAGATAATTTTTTATAAAGGTCAAATATTTTTTTCCTTTCTCATCATTTAATTACTAAATATACCATTATTATTGAATAAGTTTAATTAGTATAACTCTATAACGATAAAATATCAATCATTATAATGAAATTAAGAGTAAACAATTATTGACTTTTTTAACCAAAAAAGGCTCAACTAAGATGATTATCTTAAATGTAACTATTTCATTACCTATGGAATTATTTTTAATATTGAATGATATAGATATAATAAAATGAAAATTATGGATCTTATTAACTATTTTTTAGGGGACATTTAACATTAAAAATACACAAATGTTGTTTTAGGGATTATGAACTAAATGACTATAAAACAAATAATATGAAAAACAATAATATAATAATATAATGAAACTAATTAAAAATGAATCAAAATGAATAATAATGAGGAAGTTAGAATTTAAAATATTTTTATTTGAGAATAAAATTAATTTTATTTTATTAAAATGTAGTTTAGAGAATGTGTCAGGATATTCAGGACCCGAGATAATGGTTTTCATACAATGTCTCTATTCGTTTCATGTATTATTCTTTTATATCATATTTTTAATATATGACTGAAATTAATGTTATATAAAGTCAAAATTACTATTTCACATTAAATTTTAATAAATTATTTATCTACTTTCCCCCTATGTATTGTTATAGTTCATATCATACTTTGTTCAAAAGGGTATCTCTTCTAACCTCAAAATAAAATTCAGACCATCAATTTCAAAATTATATTGGGTAAAAAATAATGTTACTTATATATGAATTCCCAAATATTTATTCATCTAATTTTTTGGATTAAATTTATTCTTATTATTTCTCCTCAATTTGACTCACAATTAAACCTCAAGGATCCCTATATGTAAATCTGATCATATCTCATCTTTTCAATTAAAAATTTTCCTATACCATGTTTATATTCATCATTTTTTATAAAATTATTCTCTATACATATATGATTACTAAGATCATTATTAATTTTAATTTGAATTATTAATAAATCAATTAATTACATATCGTTTAATTTTTTTCCACATTAGTATTTTTTTATTTATATTTGATTTATTTACTATAGTGTGAATGGAATATTTATTTAACATTTTCCACACGATCTCAATCTACCACCATCGTTTTCAATTTAATTTAAAACTACACATCTAAGTGATTTCATGGTTTTTATTTTTAATTTTTTTTACTATTTTATAAATTATTTCATTTTAAAAATAATTGTTATAAAATATTATGGTTATTTCATCATAAATTTTTATGTAATGTTACAAATTTCTTATAAAGTATTTTTATCTATGTTTAAATCCTATAATGTTTCTTATAAATCATTAGGGATACTATTAATGTTATCTTAACACACCAAGATGTTAAATTATATATTTTTTACTTTAAAACATTTTTGTTCAGTAGCTTTATTAAAAGACTATAGTGATGTAAAAAAATTATGAAATTGTATATATGTGTTAAAAAGAGGAAATATAATAGGGCGGTGAAAATATATGTTACTGGATTATGAAATCTCCATTGAAATAAAAATTCTTTTCATTATTAATAAAAATACATGGATGAAAATTCAATTACTGTAGGTAGATAACTAATAAGATTGACTTATTTTATAAAATTTAGCCTTTATAAAAAATTGGATATTAGTGTTTCAATTATCTATAATAAATATATTTTGGATAAAATATATTATTTATTTTAAAATAATAATTTACCCCATTTTTTTTGATTTATAAAAAATTAGATCTAAAATAATTAATATTTTCAAAATAATTATTTTTCTAAAGCGTTTTGATTATATTTTTATCAAAATTTTGTTATAAAACCATTAAAAAGTTATTCAGATAATATCATATATGTATTTTTAATTATAATCGTCTAATTATATAATAATTTCAATTTTATTAGGAGGAAAACATTTAAGTAACCAAGTAAAATATTATTTACCATGATAAAAAAATTATTTTTCAGGGAATGATACTTTACTAAATATTATGATTATAGATACAATTTATTTATTTCAAAATTAATGCACTAATTTAACGTTTAAATTTATACATAATGATAAATAAAAGATCATCTATTGGACATAAATTTTGAATTATATAAATATAACTTAATGATTAAAATGAATTTTTTTCTATCAAAACAATTTTTTATCAAATTATATGTTTTCATATATATATAAATTCACATATATTTAGAAATTTAACTAGATTAAATGGTGTTTAAAATCAAATTTTATAAATTTAAATTTGGTAAAAATTATCAAAATTAAATTTTAATAAAAAAATAATTACCATGGATAAATTTTAATCCATATTAATAAGTTTTAAAATGAGTAATCTAATGGGGTTTGAATTTTATAAATTAATCTGACACTTAAACCATATACACTACCTTTTTTAGGTTTTACAGTCATACCAAAATTTCCCACCAAAATTTCCCCCCTTATCTGTCCATGCATTCCATCATTCCATTTTGATCCCTTAGATTACATTCATTTCCAAAAATTTGTCCATTTTATTACCTATAAATGGGATCACTTACACCGACATAAATCCATGATTACTGATATAAATTATAATGTAACTCATACTAAATTTCTTCTTTTATATCCACAATAAACATTTTTCATTCCATAGAGTAAAAAAATTCTTTATTCCCTTTTTTTTCAAAAGGATAATTCATGAAGAGATCAAAATTCTCAACATAATTATTATATTCTACATAACTAAATTTCTTTATCATTCACATCCACCCTCCCCTAGAAAAATTATAACTATATTCATATGATTACATAAATATAAATAATATAGTTGAAATTTTATTATATTTAGGGTATTACCATTATCAACTCCCTCCAATTCAATCGAAAAATGAAAATATTGCTTATCTGTGTGTGTGGAATACTGCCACCATGAAAAAATGTTCTATTTTTCATCGCCAAATTTCATGGATGGTTATAGAAAGGATTTCAATACATAGATATTTATTTTATTTAATTATTTATATTCTTTAATTATTGATATATCATTATCTAAAAAATATTATCAATAATCAATCATTTTAAAACTATTAGCCAAAAATGAACGCACCAAGAGGAAAATCAATTTGTTTTTCATTTAATTTTTATCATAAAATTTCCAATTTCAAATTCATAACTATAATAAAATATTAATAATTCCCTTAAACCATTTTTATAATGATATTATAACAAAATAATATCTTTTGTACCTAAAATTACACATAGGTGGTAGTATGATCTTGTTAGGCTAGTTTAACCATCAAAATGATCAATGATGTGTATTTATTTCAACAATGGATTTAGAAACCAAATATTATATATTATGAAATAAATATAATTTTTGTTCTATAATGGTAAAATAAATATTAACAAATTAATTAAGATAATAACATTCATTTATTTTAAATTACTTAAACAAGATCATCAACAAATTGGTCATCATAAATTAAAACTAAAATACTTATTAACTAAAATTATAGAAATAAAAATAATAATTAAATATCAATTATAGTGACTATTATAATATATAAATAACTACATCATCGAGAAAGATTAATAAAAAACACCTTTATTATGAACTTTTTCAAAACTGTCAAAATTTCTCACACCTAATATTGAAAATGGATAGTAACATACTAATATAACTTTATAGAAAACTTATAAATGACATTTATAAATGATTATAGATATCAATACGGTTATTAAATTAAATATTAATATAATTATGTTTTTTATATAAAATGTTGGAGCACATTCAACTAATCATGGAAATAATGAATGTGTTTTCAGGGTCTCAATTTTGATTTTTTGGTAGATGATACATGTAACAAAACAATTTTTATCCTCATCCTATTCAATTGATATAATATATCTTTAATTTGGTATTATTTATTTTTTATAATTCATGGTATATATGAATCTTAAAAAATTATTTTATTAAAATTTATTTTGACTGAAGTGATACCCCATTCATATTTTTGTGTTGTAAGCTAATTTTTATTCATTGGGTGATGATCATTGTCCCTAGATTATATCATAACATATTGTTATATTATTCAATTTTTATAATATTTCATAGTATTATCTCATAATTAATTTTTTTTCAAATCAAACCATTCTCAAATATTTCTTTCTTCGTGGAGTATGCTACCCAAATGATATATTGATAACTGAAATATCATTTCTTTGAGTTCTAATATTTTATTTTGACCTTTTTATTTCCATTACTAGGTTGTAATGCCACATGATTTTATTATATGGTAATTTTTCTTAATATATAGGATAATAATTTGTTATTAAAAAAATAATGTTTTACTACAATTTCTTCCTAATGTGGAATTTTAAAAAACGTAATTTACAAATATCAAATTTTTGTTCTTATCATGATCAATGGTTTTATCTTCCAGAACACATTTACATAGATAAATTAATTCCATTTTCAATTATTCATTATTATATATTTTTAAATTTAATTTTTTTAAAAACTTTCAAATAATATTTTCAAAAATGAATTTTTAATATAACTATTAACTTATCCTTTATAGTGACCTTAATTTTTTTTATAAAAAATTATTACATGTTTACGTACATTTTCCTTATCATTCATAAAACGATTTAACATAATAGAAATTATTTTTCATTATATTTCCTATTTTTTAAATTATTATATTTATGTTTTGGAGTTTATTGAGCTTAAAATATAAAATAATCAATTTATTTATCACTATTTTGTGGTGTCGTCTTAGTAATTATTCTTTCAAGGGTTTTTAAAACAGTTTCGATATCCTTATATTTTTATTTTGTTCCATTAAAGATATTCCCATGTTTAACTAGCATAATACTTTCCTTATATGTAATATATGCTTTATTTATTGGATAAATTATTGACATACCATATATTGTTAAAAATATATGCATGAATTTTTATTACAAAGGAATATTGATTATCCATTGTTTAATAATTTAACTTTTTATATAGATGGATTATTTCTATGTTACCCAATTTATTTAATAATAATGTATGTCACGACCCATCCTAGTGGGGACCATGCCACAACTCCCCATGCTTGTATCCAATAGACTAGGTGATGGTGACTAGCACCGAGTAGGCATGTCACTAACATGGGAGGTATTTCCTATAAACCCTCACACACACACATCTCCAAGACAACAAAGCTGAAAAGTAAAAACTACTGAAGATGGAAATGCATGAATACACTAAAATCCCAACCAGCAGAGTACCAAAAGAAGGTAAAGTACAGTAATGTAAAGACATGGGCCAAAAGTTCAAGACCACCAAAAGGAAGTCTGCAACAAAGTGCAACCTCTAAATATAGGTACTGGGACTGCAATCTGTAGCCATAAGAAGACACCTTGGCCTTCTTGATCTCACTAAGCACAATCTGGTCCTGGTCCACCTTGAATCCTATCAAAGGCTCGCTCGTCTACACAAGACACGACACGTGTGGGAAATTCCCATGTAGGGTTGGGTATAATAATACCTAGTAGGACACCCCAAAAACCAAAATGGAATACCAAAAAGGAAAATACCAAAAAGGAATGATATAGTCAGATCCACACAATATATGTTTATAGAACATATAACAAGAATATCCGGATATACTCATATGAGATCGACTATCGTGAATCCACCACTAAGATCCATCTCGAAGATTCTACTAACCACGTAACAAGGAGAACACACTCGTAGGACTGAAGATAGAGTGATAAAGAGTACTTGTTCTGGGAGAACAGACTCCACATCTACATGACAATATGATTCTCAAAAGAGGATCACAACCAATCTCCATGGGTTGATTCCATCAACTCAGTCTAACTAATCTTCTAAACAGAGGATCGGTGCCAGGGTAAAGTAGGTCACATCGATACCAAAAACTCTACTTAGGGTAATAGGAAGGAAGAGAAGATCCATCTTTCAGTCTCAATGAGGGGATTCAAACAACTCTATTCAGGAAGTCCTACTGAAGGGATCATACTCCTGTATGTAGTAAATGAAACCAGAAACCTTCAGGGGAATGACCAAGGGTACGAATCCTAATGAAATCTAGTACAAGTCACATAAGACAAAAGGATCAAGCCATGTAAAACAGGTCACACGACATGTAGTATGGTTACATGCTGTGTTCCTGGACTCTGGGTATTTCCCATGTAAAACACCCCATGTCATAAGGCTTGAAATTTAAAAAAAATATACATAGCGTGTAGTAGGATTACACATCGTGACCGAGTGTTCAGGGTTCACTCCGTCTATGCTGGCCATGTGCCTGACACGACCTCAACCTGTGTCGCCCTTCCAGTGTACCAGTATACGGGGTGTCCCATGTGTCTGGCTGGGTCTGGCCAGGTAAGGGTATACACGCCATGTCCTTGTCCATGTACCAACCCCATGTACGTGTACTCTCGGAGTACAAGCCAGGTAGTCCACCAAGGAACATATGTCGTGTAGCCCATACATCACGCCGTGTAGTCGGGATTTTTTCAGATGTGTCATCTTCCTCCTTGCGCCTCAACTAATCTTATGGATCTCGTTTCTCTAGTCTGTTTTCCATGGAACTCAAGATTTTAGGTCCCTACATTTTCGTGATTCCGAATCCATTGGTTTCAGACCATTGATCGGCTCCGGAATCCTATTTCAACCACCCACTCTAGAATCATTCGAAAAATGATATCTTCTGATCTGCTTTGATCTGTCCATTTCCACGTAGTTCCACCTCTGTAGCGTCATCTTGAGGTTGTATCTACAATCCTAGATCATCATTCCATCAATCGAATGTGCAACAATCGATTTCCTCCGAGAACATCAAGCACAGGGATGAACGAGGAGTCTCCACGAAGAATGGGGAATTGAATTACAAAAACTAACAAGAGGGACGGACCACGATCATTGTTCGTGACAATCTGGGTTCGATGTTGTTAGATCAAAACAAAAAAACCAACAGATTATAGTCACAAGGATGAAGAATTTTCACAATAATCCCTGCAAAATCCCATCCCGCAATTACGATCGATATATGGGATAATCTGTTTTTGGATTAGTTCTCGTTCATCGTAGGAATCAAGAAATGAAAAGGAAAAATCAAAATCAAACATCCTACCTAGATTCGTGGCGTTCATTGGGGAAGATCCGTTCTCCACGTCGTCATTTCCTGCAAAACCCTTCAAGAACGTCGTCTCCTCATTGGTGATTCCTCCAGAGCCTCCAGAGACTCCAAGGTTTTCCGGGTTATGTGGTTTTTAACCCTAGATCCATGTGCAAACCATTATTTAAAATGATAAAAATATCTCATTGTAACAAAATTTAATAAAATATTTTATTAAATATTTTATTACGGTTACGTCCAAAAATTAGATTTCACCACCGACCTACGCCAGCCAGTATTAGGGCTCTCTTAGGGTAAACCCGCAGCTCTGGACACAACGATGCCCTCTGATTTCCGATGCGAGTACCCATTCATAAGTTATTCCACTTTTTCCGGAAAACCACATGCATGCGTAATTAAATTATTTAATTAAATTCAAACATTTGTTCCGGGATCACCGGGCCGCGGAACTACACACTGTCTCAATGCCTGGTCTCATAATAATTCCCATATAATATTAAAATAATAATGGAAAAAAATCTGGGACATTATATCCTCCCCATATTAGTGCTTTACATCTTCGAAAATCCTAAATAAAGGCTACACAAAAAGATGTGCGTACTAGACACGAATCTGACCCTCTCGCTCCCACGTACTCACCTGGATATTCTCTTGCTGCCACTAGATGCAAAATAAAGGGATTTATCTTCCACGAAGGATCCTCTCATACTAATACTAGATCTCTATTGGGTACTCATCAAAGGTCGCTCCATCATTTATGTCCAGCTAACCCTAGTCGATAACGTGTGGTGGGTAATGTACATACCTCCGCAGCTGCGACACATGGAAGACGTTGTGTACCTAGTCCATATGAGGAGGTAGAGCCAAGCGGTACACCACCTCGCCAACTCTTATCATAATTTTAAATGGACCTGTGAACTTCATAGATAGCCTTCCCCCTTGACCAAATCTCTGCAATCCCTGTTGAGGTGACACTCGAAGGAACACATGGCCTCCCTCCCCGAACTCCAAGGGGCTCCCTCTCCGGTCGACATAATACTATTTCCAAATCTATGCAGCCCTCCTCCGCTTCTGGATGACCTATAACTTCTCTGTAGTAGCTCGCACAAACATTGGGCCCATGAGTGCTCACTCTCCAGGGTCAGTCCAACAAAGTGGTGACTTGCAAGGTCGCCCATACAAAGCATCGAGTGGTGCCATACCCACATTGGAATGATAGTTGTTATTATAAGAAAATTCCACCAGTGTTAGGTGATTATCCCAGCTATAAACGAAGTCAAGTATGCAAGCTCATAGAATATACTCCAAAACATGGATCTTCTACTCCATCTAGCCATCAGTCTGAGGATGAAACGTTGTGCTCAAGCATAACTGAGTCCAAAAAGCTTCATGAAATCACTTCCACAACTGAGATGTGAAACGAGCATCATGATCTGTGAGGATCATGGATGGAACTCTACGAAGTTGAACTATCTCATGCACGTAGAGGCGTCCCAAGATCTCTACTGAACTCTTCTCCTGTATGGATAGGATGTGTGCCGACTTGGTGAGTCTGTCAATGATCACCCAGATGGCATTGTGTCCCCTGGATGTACATGGTATATCCATCACAATGTCCATGGATATCACATCTCTCTTACAGTCTGGCACCTCAAGGGGCTGATTCAAACCTGCTAGCACCTGGTGCTAATCCTTTACTTGCTAACATGTAACGCACCGAGGAACAAACTCTGCCACACTCTTCTCCATTACTGGCCACTAGAACTGACATCGTAGGTCTTGGTACATCTTTTCAATGCCTAGATGCACTTCCAAAGGAGATATATGGAACTCCCTCAGAACCTCCTTCTGAAATGTCACTAGAACCACTTTGTTCCCTCTTAAGAGAACAACGTTCTCCACACATTTTGAATATCCATAAGCAGCATCGCCTGTGGATATCCGAGCACATAATGTCTCATAGCTAGAATCCTCGAGCTGTGCTTCCCCAACTCTCTATAAGAGTGAATTGGTAACAACCATTTACTGAAGGTAATCTCCCTCATCTCTATCCTTGAAGGATAACTGTAAAGGGGGAAACTGCCTCGTCACCTCATCCAGCAACTGCGAACTAGATTTACAGCTGAGAGAATCTGCCACAACATTCCCCTTCCCAGGTGTATAAATGAACTCAAAGTCATAATCCTAGATGAACTCAAGCCACCACCTCTATCAAAAATTCATATTCTTCATAGAAAAAATATATATGAGACTCTTGTGATAAGAGTTGATGATAAACCGCTCGCCAATAAGGTAGTGTCGCCACATCTTCAATGCGAAGACTACCAATGCCAACTCAAGATCATGGGTCGCGTAGTTCTGCTCGTGTGGCCTCAACATACGTGATCCATAGGCAATCACGGGTTTCATTTGAATAAGGACACAAACATGCTCGGTTCCTGATGCATTACAGAACACCACGTACTCAATACCCTATTCTGGTAGTCTCAAGATCAGGGAACTCATCAAACTCTGTCTCAACTACTGAAAACCCTACTGGCATCTCTCGGTCCCCATGAAAAGCTTCCCGTTTCAGGTCAAAGCTGTCATGGCTGCTGAAATCCTGGAGAAATCAAGAATGAATCTCTGATAGTAGCCTGCAATCCCAAGGAAACTTCGTACCTCTATCACGCTCTGAGGTGGCTCACATGCTAGCACCGCCTCTACCTTGACTGGGACCACTCCTATACCATCTGATGAGATAACATGACCCATTAAGTGGACCTCCTATATCCAGAATTGACACTTTGGGAGTTTTCCTTATAACTGCTGCTCTCAGAGTGTGTCCAGAACCATCCATAGGTGCCTCGTGTGCTGCTCCTCAGACGTAGATTACACAAGGATATCATAGATGAAGACCACCAAAAACCGATCTAGATAGGGCTGCATGATTTGATTCATGAGTCTCATAAACAATGCCGGGGCGTTCGTCACGCCAAAGGGAATCACCAAGTACTCATAGTGACCGTAGCGACATCTGAAAGACATATTTTGTATATCCTTATCCCGTACTCGCAACTAGTGATAGCCTGATTATAGATCAACCATCGAGAACAAACGTGCCCCTCTTAACTGGTCGAAGTAGTCATAGATCCCTGGTAGTAGATACCAATTCATCACGGTCACCTGATTAAAGCACCGGTAATCTACACACAGTCTCAAGCTCCTATCTGCCTTCTTGGAAAACAACACTGGGGCCACCGGGGGTGAAACACTCGGTCTCACGAAGCTCTACAGGAGCCATCTGATATGATGACGTAGATATCAGTGTCGTCCTTGGTTGAAACTAAATGCAAAAATCTATCTCCCAATGAGGTCGTAGTCTGGAGAAATCCTCCGGAAAGACGTCCTTGTACTCAGCCACCACTACTGGAATCTGGAAATTTGTATCATCTGTTGCACCATGGGCTAGGATAGACAAATGATGTGAAATCGGATGTACCTTCCTACGGACGAGTCCATCCTGCGCTTCCTTGGTCTCCTTTTCACCGACGAAGGAGAACCTCATTCCATCACTATGGACACACCTCACCCGTAGCCTAAAATAGAAAATCTAGGAATGAATTGTGGATAGCCAATCCAACCAAGAATGACATTGTAAGGCCTCAACGCTACCACCAAGAGGTTCCAACTCAAACTCTCGTCTCCAAGGGCCAGGTCACACAGTTCTCAAAGGTGTTTGATCTCGAAATCTTATCCAGTCAGTGTTTTTATGCATAAGGGTCGAGTCAACAGATCAACAGGAATATTAAGGTCTCAAACCCAATAAGCAGCCAGAAAAGAATGACTAGAACTTGTGTCTATCAATACAGCAACCAAAGTAGAAAAGACACAGATTATACCCTTAATCATTCCAGGAGTACCTGGGTCATAATCCTCTACTACTTGTAGTTGTCCCTTCCTCTTTCCACTAGCTCCCTAAACCTGGGGTAGACCTCATGGGGGTGGTGTTGGTAAAAGGTCAAAATGACGACCACTTCCAACTACTCTCCCAGCTCCTCTATGACATCCGCCTCCCCGCGGATCTGTCTGCTCCAAACATTTCCTCTGCCTTGGTGGTCCATCCACTGCATCCATGTTAGAAGTACAACGGGTCAGACAATCTCAAGCGAGATGTCCCCTGCCATCACATGAGTAGCATTACCTCTCTCGAGGCTGACTGGATGCACCCTGTGATCCCTGTACGGTAGATCCTCTGTCCTGGGATCTCCTCTGAAAACCTCTCCCATGCCTAGGTCCCTAACGTCGGCTCCATGCTATTGAGGTCTCTGCTCCATCTCACTCACTACTAACAACTGCTAGTTGCCTCTGCTCTGCAAATAATCTCTTGACTACCAATGCCCGCTCGGGCACCCTAGAATAAGTTTGAATGCTCATAGGGATGGTGGTAACTCGTATGTCTTTGTGCAAGCCCCACTCAAACATTCGATCTCTGAAGTACTGATCTCTGACCATATCCATCGAGTACCGTGAGAGGTCGGTAAAACTCGATGAATAGTCATCCACCATTAGGGTTCCCTATTGGAGCTGGAGAAGCTCCAGTATACGTACTACTCTCAGGGTAACTGGTGAAATCTCTTGTCTGGAGAGACTCTCAATCTCTGACCATGCACGAGTCACCTCATCGTGAGTCTGGATAACCAAACTCCACCATCGCCCTGACGAGCCCTGGAGAAGGCTTGCTGCGAGGATCAACATCTGGTATGCTGGTGTCCTAACCAAATGGAAGACTCAGGTCAATGCCTCAATCCATTCCCCGACGGCCTTAGGGTCAGCCTCATCTCAAATCCTAAGGGGTCTCTGTCTTTGAAACTCATGGAGTGCGCTCAGCCTACGTTCCAACTCCACTAGCACAACATACACTAATCACTGCTCTATAGGTGGTGGGATAACTGGCACACTACCCAAAGGTAAAACTGGGGGATCTAGTCCATGTGTCTAAGCTTCGTCACTAAGGGGGTAATCCTTGTGATTGAGCTATTGGATCCTAGTGGGTGTGTGTCATTGAGGCATCCTGTAAAAAAACAAGACGTATCACAATCAGTGAGTATATATGGAGAGCTAACACAAGATGTACATGGAAACCACAACCCATTCCTATATGATACATGTACCATTATTTTCCCCTGCAACTATTGTTCTCATGTTCTGAGTTAAAATGAAAGTTATTATATTCCATGTGTATGGATATGTCGGAAGCCCGCACCAACAATAGGGTCCCTGGCCTGAAAGTCGAACTCGAAACACTTAACACTATTGCCCCAACCCAACTCACAGACTCTTGGTCCTAAATTAGAACCGACCACCTCTCATACCACTCTGTCAGGACCCATCCCAGTGGGTCATGTGCCACAACTCCCCAAGACCACCTCAAATAGGCTAGGGGCTGGTGAATAGCACTGAGTAGGCATGTCACTATCATGGGAGGCATTGCCTATAAACCTGTACACACACACATAACCAAGCCCAGAAACATGAAAATTAAATGCTACTGAAGATGGAAATGCATGAATACACTAAAATCACAACCAGAAGAGTACGACAAGAAAGTAAAGTACAGTAATGTAAAACCCTTGGCCAAAAGTACAATCCCACCCAGAGAAATTCTACAACAAAGACCAACCTGTAAAGAAAGGTACTGGGACTGCATTCGGTAGCTATAGGAACACACCTCAGCCTACCTGATCTCACTGAGCACTGTCCGTTCCTGGTCCACCAAGAATCTGGTCAAAGGCCCGCTCATCTGCTTGAGACACGACACATGCGGGCAAATCCCGTTCATGGGTGAGTATAACAATACCCATTAGGACACCCCAAAAACCACAAAGAAATACAAAAAGGAAAAAACCACAAAGGAATGATACAGTCTGCTCCACATAGTATATGTTTATAGAACATATAACAAGAATATCCAGATATACTCATACATGATCAACTATAATGAAACCACCACTAAGATCCAGCTCAAAGATTCCACTATGCACGTTACAAGGAGAACACACTCCTAGGTCTGAAGAGAGAGAGATACAATGTACTTATTCCAGGAGAACACAATCCACATGTACTTGAGAATATGATGCTCAGATGAGGATCAAAACCAATAGCCATGGGGTGATTCCATCAACTCAGTCTGAACTAATCCGTTAAGCAGTGGATTGGTGCCTGGGTAAAGTAGGTCACGTCGATACCAAGAACTCTACATAGGTTACCTGGAAGGAATAGAGGATCTGACTCTGAGTCTCGCAGAGGGGATTCCAACAACTCTATTCAAGAAGCCTTGCTGAAGGGATCATACTCCTGTACGTAGGAAATGATACTAGAAACCTTCAGGGGAAAGACCAAGGGTACGAACCCTAAGAAAGATAGTCCAAGTCACAAAAGACAAAAGGATCAAGCCATGTAAATATTTTTTACATGGTGTATATTATGGATACACGCCGTGTTCCATGACTCCAGCTACTGCCCGTGTAAATATGCATGTTTCGTAAGGATTTTCATGTAAAAAGAATATATATGGAATGTAGTAGGATTATACACCGTGTAAAAGTGTTCGGGGTTCACTCCATGTACGTTGGCCATGTGCCCGTACAAGGCCTTAGCCCGTGTCGCCCTGCCTGTGAAGCAGTACAAGAGGTGTCCCGTGTGTCTGGCTGGGTCTGGCCGGGGATGGGTATACACGTCGTGTCTTTGTCTGTGTACCAAACCAGTATCTGTGTACTCCCAGAGTACATGCCAGGTAGTCCGCCGATGAACACACGTCCTGTAGCCCATACTACATGTCGTGTAGTCGGGATTTTTTCAGAAGCATCATCTTCCTACTCGCGCCTTGAAAAGTATTCCAAATCTCGTTTCTCTTGTCTGTTTGATGCAAAACTCATGATTTTAGGTCGCCTCATCGTCATGATGTCGAATCTATGGGTTTTGGACCTTCGATCGGCTCTGGAATCCGATTTCGATCAATGTCACAGAAATCATTCCAAGAATGTTATCTTCTGATCTACTTTGATCCGTCCATCACCACCGCTGTCGCACATCCGTAGCATCATCCCAAGTTTGGATCTACAATCTTATATCATCGTGCCAACAAACTAATGTGCAACAATCAAATTCCTTCAAGAACGTCACGGGCGGGGAAGGATGAGGAGTCTCCATGAAGAATAGGGAATTGAATCGCAAAAAATAACAAGATAGATGAACATCAATTTTTGTCTGTGACGTTAAGGGTTTATCACAGTTATATCAAAACCAAAATAACCAACATATTATCATCACAAGGTGGAAGATTTTCCCCAAAATCCCTGCAAAATCCCATCCCACAATTATGATCGATCTGTGGGACAATTTGTTCGTGGGTTAGTCTGCTTTCATCGTAGTGATCAAGAACGAGGAAATGAGAAACAAAAATAAAACATCCTACTTGGATCCATGACGTTCATTGGCGAAGATCTGGTCACCACGTCGTCGTCGCCGGCGAAACCCGTCAAGAACATCGTCTCTTAATTGGGGTTTCCCCCCCGAGACTCCAGAGCCTCCAAGGGTTTCAGGGTTATGAGGTCTGTAACCATGGACCCCTGTATAAACCATTAATTAAAAGGATAAAAATAACTCGTTGTAACAAAATTTAATAAAACTTTTTTATTAAATACTTTATTATGGTTACAACCAAAAACGAGATTTCACCACTAACCTAAGCCAGCCGATGATAAGTTTCTCCTATTGTAAACACACTACTCTGGACGCAACGGTGCCCTAAAATTTCCAATCTGAGCACCCATTCAAGAGTTATTCAACAATATTAGGAAAAACATATGCGTTCATAATTTAATTATTTAATTAAATTCAAACATTTGATCCAGGCTCACAGGGCTTCAGAACTGCACACCGTCTCAAAGCCTTGTCTCGAAATAATTCCCATGTAATATTGAAATTAAACATGGGAAAAAATCATGGACATTACAATGTATTGATATTATATATTTTTATCATAATATTTATGTTTATATATACCCTACATGCAACGATTGATATTGCGAGGCAAATGCATTGAGTATTTGGTGTCTGCTTACTCATTGGAAGCCTGATTTCATGGTTGTTACCTTAAAGACAATAATAATTTCAAGGATGAGTCCTTGATGTTAAAATATGTCTAACATTATTCATTTTGGGTAACACCTTGAGATTTTAAGAAAAAAAGTTCAAAAATAATTAATTTTTAATAGCTTCAATTACACACAACACTGAGTTTTAACAAAACAAAATACATTAATTAAAGAATACCACTATAACATATCCATTAAAATTTGTGGTATGAATTGGAATAATGATATTTTTTAAATAAATTATAATTATTTTATATAAATAAAACATACTGGTAAAATATTCTTATTTTTTAGGAAATCCATTATATGGTTCAAAAATAAATTTTTCTCAAAAAACATTTTTATTGATTTTGGTGAAAAATATTAAATGTAATTCATTACACATTAACAAAATTCATTAAAAAAATTATTTTTTATATCTATATTAATAAAATTATATTTATGTGAATTTCATTGAATTATTTTCAATGATAATTTTTCAATGAATTGTTAAAATACCTGTTTTAAAAAAATTCATTTTTATTTAATTCAGATTCCAGATCCATTTCACATTATGATGGTTTTAAAAGCTAAAAGTGTCCAACAATATATTTAAGGATACAATGAAGTTTATTTTAATCAATTTCATATTGAATTTTGATATTATAATAATTCATACTTTTGTATATTGTTTTCTTTGGAAAACCGTTTTTTCCCACGTCGGTGTGTTTAATTTTGAATTAAATTATTCCACTAATAATATTTGATTATTAAAAAATGTATTTTATATTTTTAATCTGAATATTTTATATTATAAAATAACTAAATTTTAATTTTTTTCCTAATGAATTGTAAAAATACTATACATTATTTTTCATGGATAATATTAAAGTGAGTTTACTAGGGGTGGCTTAAACCCAAAATAGAAGGGTTAAAATGGAAAAATACAACTAATGATTTATAGAATTATATCAACCTTCAATCATATAAGGTTTGGTACTGATTTATTTTTGTTCTTTTTTATATGTAAATCATGGGTGTAACTTTTTCATTCCAAAAATTCAAAGAGTGTTCTCTAACCAACTTATAAAGGGACACCCCACTTATCCACTATTCACTATTACAATGCATCTTTGATCATACAAATCATGACAGAATCAATTCCATACTTCAATCACACATCTTATAGTCCTTAAATTTATAATGAAACAATCCAAACAAGCCTTTAGGTATAAAACTAATGGGGTTTTCCAAACAAGTGGTAAAAATCTTAACCTTCCAATAGTGTCTTATTAATTCTTCCACCTCCATCAAATATTTTTAATATTTTCTGATATCATAAAATATTAACTCCACAAAAATGATATTTTATTATGTTAATGTAATAACCTATATCCATATTCTCTTCCATAAAATGGAACACAAAATCGTCATTCAGTGTATGGTGGAGTACCTCCTCGTGAATCGATGTAATTATTTTTCCATCACCACCTCTAATAGATGGAAATGAAAATGAATTAAATATTTATATATCACATTTATGAAATTATATTAAATTTTTATTTATAATAAAACATATAAATTTTTACAACAATTTTTCTGGAGAATGATAACGTTGTTCATGCATCCGTGTGGGCTAGCGCCTCCATGGAATGATGAAAAGTGTTTCTCAATGCCTTTTACTTATGGATCGCCTCAGCGTAGGCAGGTCTTGATGATGGCATGGCGCGGTGGGGTTCCGTTTTGTTGCGGCGTTGTCTTCAGTTTCATTCATGGCGATGATGTTACTCGGCGGATCACCGACTTCTCATGTCAGTTTGGCGTGGATCGTCTCTCAGCGACGTCGGCTCATTGCATGTCTCAGATCGGCATGGCTCGGACCATACGACGACGACATGGTGTTGAATGGATCCGAATTCCAGTAGTCCAGTGCGGCCAGGCGCCATTTCTAGCATGATTCATGTGTGGGTCGGTGGAAAACCTGGAGTGGCTCAGAGGGGGGGGGGTCCTTTATTCTGGTGATCAGACTTCATGGCTTCTGACTTCCTACAGGACTGCTCTTGGTGATTTTTCATATTTTGGTTGCAATGATTTGGTGGATATGCTTCTGTGAGTTAATTGAATCAAGATGATTTGGGGTGAAGAGAAGGTTTGTTCATGTTTGATTTTGAATGTGTTGATATGGTGGTGGAATTCATGAATTGCTTGGATGTTTTCCTCCTTGTAATGAATGTTTTTCCAGTGGTCTGTGGTTCTGGCTGCTAATTTTTTTACTAAAGATGGTGATTTGTCTGTCAAGGGCATGAATCGAGGTAGACCGATGCATGAGATTTGGTGATGCGAGGCGATTCTATGGTGATTGGTCCAAGGCCCGTCGTTTTGAATTTCAAATGTGGTTATTTTAATTCACTTTTGAAATTCAAATTTGGGATGTGATGGTGTGAACATCTTGAATGTGAGGTTCCCACATACCCATAAAGTGGACTCTTAGAAAATACCAAAAAAATGGATTTGGATAAATGATTTATATTACATAATAATTAATATATACATGTAACTTAACATTAAATTTAAAAATTTTCAATCCGTCTGGAAAATGGAATCCTAGTTCATGTGTACATACAATATACCATCAGCATGAAAGGAAAAATGCATTTTCTATCACTAACATATATGGATGAATCTATATATGTATAGAATGAATATATATGATAATTATATATTTATTAAACTTGTTTATATTAGTTATTCTTGATCAATGTAAAAGGACCAAAACTACCAAATCAGAACATAGGCAAAAAACATAGTTCTTATTTATGGAAACATGATTTTTACAAGGAATTATTAGTAAAAAAGTTATAATAGGATTTTAATAAATCATTTATGGGATGAGAATTAGGGGTATATTCAATTAATATTTGTATTATAAACCATTAATTATTATAAATTAGGAACAAAATTATAATATGGAATTCATGACATCAAGTAAGAGATTTCTTATTTCTCTTTAATTTAAGGGAGACATATGTTGTATTCACCACTTTTATATATTTTCCTAGAGGATATAAAATAACATAGAAATGTTGGATCCTTAATATAATTAGTTTTTATATATTTAAATTTTTATTTCATTTTTATTTTTAATGTAGATAATGATTCAAATGTTACCAAAGTGGTAACCGTTTTATATTACAATCTTATTGTTTATCATGATAATTTATGATTTTGATTCTGATGATGAATTATTACCATATTTCTCTAAAAATAACTTTTTTCTAAAATGTTTATTCCTTTGGAATTCACATTTTTCATTAATTTTCTTCTATTTAATAACATAGGATACAAATAAAATTATTTTTAATGAAAATAAAATTAATTTCTCCCTTTGAATGAAAATAATTATTCTTTCATATCAATGTTTTGTAAAATTATATAAAAAATGAATTAAAGCTCCTATATTATTTTTTTAATTTAATTTTTATCCTTGTTTTATTTTTTAAAAAATTCTCAAAAATTAATCTTCTAATTGTTTTTTAGATGAGGACCTTTTGTTTTTATTATTTAAAATTCGAAAGGAATCATTGTTTTAATGTGAATGAAAAGTAAAAAAATTATCCACCATCATTAAAAATAATTGATTTAAATATTAATTAAAAGGTTTTAAATATTTTTAATAAACATATTCTCAAAAGACTTTTTGAATTTTATTTTAAAAAAAACAATTTTCAATGTATCAATTATTTTTCATCAAAAAAGTTTTTAGTGATCTTTTACTTGTATTTATATTCATAAATGACAACAAATATAGATGATTAATATGAATTAATTTGGGGAATGATTAAATAAATCCATTCTTATCCTTTCTATTGATGGCTTGTGATATTTATGACCAGATGATTCTGAAATCCATTTCTTTCCCAAGGGTTATTACATGATGAATTGATGAAATACATAAGAAAATAATTTTTCAATGGATTATGATATAATAAATGTGTTGTTATCTTGTAAAACTAATATTTTTATTATACCATTGGTGATATATGGGATCTATTTCTCCCTAAAATTAATTGGTTAAATATATATATCACATGAGTTAAATATGTTATGAGTTAATCTGATTTCATGTTCAGAAGTTTATGTGTCAAAATGGTTGTATGTCGATATGTTTCTATAAGGTACTCGATTTCATTTACATATTTTGGTCTATGGACCTGGTTTTATTTCCCTATGGTTATATAGGGACATGGTTTAATTTCCATAATTTTATTTGTGGACATGTTCTTATTTCTATTATTATATACGAGAACCAAATCTCAGGGCGTTTACGTAATGAGTGGACTTGTTCCAATTTATACATGTTTACAATGTTATAAACATATGTTATTACCACATCCTTATATATATATATGTTATTATCGTATGGATCTTATTTATTTATTACCTTTACAATTCATTTCATATGAAATAAAAAATATTATTCCATGATTCGTGATTATAATCTAGTTTATAAAGGGGTATGGTTTTCGAATGTTAAGATCATGTTTTTGTACCCTTATAATCATGTTATGTTTAAATGATCATTGATATCTCCTTTCATATCTTTACTATGAATCTGATCTCACTATTTAATATGTATCCTTTACCTAGGTAAAAAATAAAGGATTTCTTTAGGCTATCTCTATAATGAGTACCGAGTCGGGATATATTTGTTTGAGATTTTAATGATCATTCATTATATAAAAATATTATGTATCACATGTCTAATTACCCCAATAATTTATATTCTTCTATCATGTATTTCTGAAATTTATTTAATATTATTCTAATAATATTTAATATTCATTTATTGAATGACTAGTTCATTATAGTTGGAATTTTTGTTATGGTAATGTCATGATTTGTATATTATGGATAGAAAAAATTACTAAAATTCTTGGGGATAAATATATGTGTTGGGTAAGAGCTTAATGTTTTGGTAAATGATATATTAAGTATTTTTCAATGAAATTAAATCAATATCGGGTACTGTAAGTGGATGTGGCTCTAATATACTCGTACATTGGTGTAATAACCCGGAAAAGGGAATATGGGTATTTAACATGATCGTCGCCCGGTGCATGACATCAATCCATGATACTCACCTAGTTTGACACTCAAAAGGTGTATTTATTGGAATTATTGTTTTCATTATGATAAATCATGAATTATTTGAATAAGTGATGACCATGAATGACCTTTGTAAATACTAATGTTTCATAGTTTCAATATAATAAAAAATGGTTTAAAACCATTGGAATATTTTAGTATTAAGTATTGTATCACAATGTTAATTTGTTTTCAAACTATAATTCATGGTTTCAGTAAAGGGATTGAACCTAATGGAATCATTTGAAAAATGAATGTGACTGAAAATAATATGAACATCCCTATGAACAACAATGTTTTATAAAATCTTGGATGAATGTTTTTTTTCTATGCTCACTCCACCCTCACAAGTTATATGTGGTAACATGGGTCATTTAGAAAATACATATTTATCAATGAAATATCAACATTCCATTGAATATTATATGTGAAAAAATCCATCATACATATATATGACATATGATCCGCTATTTTCTGAGAAATGATTCAATATGATGGAAAAGATAATTTCTATTCTTTTGTACTCCAACTGTTGAATGGATATCATAGGTATTTATTTATTAGATAGACAAATAGATAAATGGTGAACTATAATTAAAAATATTTAGAATGATAATGAAATTTTCCTTCTAAAATGGGATGATATTAATATTTTATTTTTCAATAAGTAGTTTCTTTGTATTATACAGGTAAATTGGAGAAGGAATTAAATTATCTTAAGGAGATAGATAATGAATCTATTTGTTCCTATGAAGTAAAATATTATAAGATTTTCATTGTATAATTTGGGTTAAATCATCATCCCTATAAAATTTATCAATTTTTGAGTGGTTGAAAACCACATATTCGTAAGTCATTAGCCTTATGGGAATTTCAAATCTACGATTAAATCATTAAATGTGCTCTCAAAGTGGAAATGGAGGTAGGAAACACTCAAGGTTTCAGTGATAAAGAAACAAATATGATGTTTCATATAATATTAAATGATATTATAGATAGAGGGTTGAAAAATTTTCTACCACCCCGATACAAAAAATGTGGGAAGGGGAACCCAATTGAATGCCTGGAAGGAATGAGACGGTTTTTTAATTGGGGGAAGCCTTTCCATCAAGAAAAAACTTATCAATTATATGTGCACAATCTATTCAATTGAAGTAATGAAGATAGGGATCAAAAAATACAGCACCCAATATTCCTTTTTATAGATTCATGTAGTTTGGGAATTATTAAAATTAATTACCCAATACAAGGCTAATTATGCTAATAAACCATTAAAATTTGAAGATAAAGGACAATGGTAAATCTTATGAATTCATAGCTACAAAAGTTAATCATGATAATTTGGTACCACTTATCCTTCACCCTAGAGTTTTAAATTTCATCTTAAAGTTTGTATGAATGAGATATATGAAACTTATATTGTACATACTTTAGTCAAATTTGATGTGATTTTGATTATTGATTTTCTCCCTCTATAAGGATTCTGGAATAATTAAGCCACATTTGATATTCTATTAGTAAATGGATAATACCAATATTTTAATGGGAATTTCTCTGTCTAAGATATTATCTTATTCATGTAATAAAGGGTGAATTATCTTTTGAATGAAAATATAAGTCCTATATAAGAATAACTTAAGAATTATGTACACCATAATGGGTTTATGAGTTTATTGTTGATCATCAGTTAAAACTGTATAAAATACCTTTTTTGGTTTTATGTGATAATATTATCTCATGATTTTGGATATCATGGGACACATTTATGATAATAAAACACGATGTATTTTAAAAAGTACTATTAAGAAGGTAATTTGAGAAGGAATACCTTCACATTATATGGAAATTAGATTAATGACATTGGTAACCTTTATGGTGTATCATATTATTTATTTTTTGTAATTTTGGGTTATTCCAATTTGGATATGTTACACGAATTATATTAATATATTTTTAGAAAAAGGCTAACCTACATTTCGGGTGATAACTTATCACATTTAGAAAGGTTGTCGAGACTTATCCTGTAATTGAGGGGATACAAGGGTGTAGAACTTAACACTAGCCTATGAGAAAAATTATTTTTAGTGGGAAAACATTAAGATAGATATTTATTAGTATATGTGTTTATGTTATATCACAAAGTTAATGTTTAGAGAAAACAATATATGGGGTTGTGATAACCATTATCTATACAAGAATAGAAATGTGAAAAATTTATCCAATATTTAGCCATCCAAATCCCCAAGGAATCTAAGAAGATTAATTATATATGGGTTGTAGTTGATTATTATGTGAATTAATCACACATCATTTCAATTAGTGAATATTTATCTCTTAATCCATATGTTATAATATAGATTAAGGATGTGGAAATGTTGTCTGTGTGAAACATTACATTATATCTGATCGGGTTTTGTGGTTCACCTTGAATTTATGCTGAAATATTTATAATGATATTAATATATTGTTTTACTTTATAAATGTGTATAATCCTCATGAATATGTTGAATTTGAGAGAACTATTTAAACAATAAAGATATGTTGAGATTTTATTACGTGTATTTTGAGGTGGTTGTGATCAACACCTCCCTCTACTAATGTAGTAATATAAAAATATCTTTCACAAAAGTATTCAGATGGATCCTTATGAAGACTGATATGTAAAGAATAGAAGAATAGAGACATCCTAGGATAATTTTAGAGATATAATGATTTTTGGAACTGTGATAAATTAGAAAATCATAGGGAATGTTTGATCCATTTAACAACACATGAAACTAGCTCCTAGTCGATAAAAAAATATACACTAGCAATTGCTGACATGATATTGAATTTGATGATCGTGACAAGGTGTTTCAATGAATTTATATATGGATGAAGGTAACATTATTTTGGGAAAAGGGGAATCTAATACCTAGTAATATCGTTAAATTTGAATTTATTGTTCATGTTAGGATGGTACCTTATCAATTAGAGCATCCACAGAACCTCGCTCAAATTCATTATTTAACAACCCATGTATTTATTGAATAATAATTTTAAATTTATATTAATATTTATGAATAAGAAGTTATTATTACATTAAAGGGGATTCTTTGTCTTATGGCATACCAAATAAACAATAATGGGTTTCTATGAAATCTTATGTTGCCGACAATGTTGATTCATACTGAAAAAACAATAATCTAATATTATTATTTTAAATAGTAGTCAACGCCTTGAATCTGTATTGACATGAATTAATAGAACTAACTATATTATGATTAAACATGTTTTTTAAATGTTTTTACACTTATCCATAAACATTTAGAGGCATAAATTGAGAATGAATCCAATTTTAAGCATAAATACTCTAATATTTTTAAAAGGTAGTTTTACGCCATTTTATGGAGAACCCATTTTAAATATAGTTTTTTTACATTATATGTTATATTGTAAAAAATAAACTTCTTTTTTAAAATAGGGAAATCAATATTTAATTTGTGTAAATTTTTGTTTTCTTTCGGAAAATTTCATTATTTAATTATTAGTGAAAAATAATACATTTTATGTCAAAACTGTGTTTTCATCTAATTTATTTATATAGTTATATTGTCATTTTAAATTTTTTTATTGTTTAATTGGATTAAAATTTTAAAATTTAATCCAAATTTTGGTCATTGGAAGTGATTTCACTTTAAAATTGGATATAAACAATTTCAATCTTTTGATAATTTTTACTTCTTAAAAACACGTTTTTGGGTTTTGACAACGAGATTTAATTTTAAATTACAATATGAAATTTATGGGTTTCGAATTAGGAAAATGGATTCCATATTTGGGATATGGAGTTCCAAAATGTGTAAATTGGTACCTTTTATTTTTAGACATTATGAATAGTTACATCATTAAATATATTATTTACAATGGTTAAAGTGTAAATAAGAAAAATAAAGAAAAAATAATATTTTAATAATATAAAAATACTATAACAAATGTCATAATACTATTTTATGAGATATAAATGATCATGGGTATCCATGGGTCAATTCTGGGACCCCATGAAGCCACATGGATGGGAAAATGATATTAAAGAAGAATTAATTTAATGTAATGAAAAATATAACAAAAACAAATAAACATACGAAAAAAATAATATGGGTCAATATAAAAGATATATTCGGCTATATATAGTAATTAGAAAGATAAAAGTATTTCCTAAATTATGTTGTTTTATTTATAATTTTTAGACGTCAAATAAAAAAAATTATTTATGACACAATGATAATGTATTGATTACAATATTAATGAATGATTTAAATAAATGAGATTATAAATATAAAAATAAAATGTTTCTGAAACTTTTTATGTCGTACAAGAAATTAAGGGAATAATATGACTTTTTATATTAGGATTAATTATGTTTTTCTTTCAAAATAATCATGTTTTTAGGGATTTTTAAAAAGTCATGATATGAATAGTATAAAAATGACAAAATGAGTTTTTAATAAAACATGGTTTTATTAATTGATATAATAGTCCTAAAAATATAATATTTGGCCAAATGACTTATATAATGGTCAAAATTGAATTCATTAACCAGTTTAAGTTTGATTTAATTTTATAGTAATTATTTTAACCAAATAGTTTGAATGTACAAGAATATATGGTAAATGTTATATTAGTTAACAAAGGGTTAATGCTAAAATATATGGTTAAATTTGTGACCTATACTTCTATAAAACCTATTGGTTGAGAGGTCTACGACCCCAGATAATATTATTATTTTTTTCAAAATAACTTTGGGACCATTTTCAATAGAATATTATTTTCTAATAAAATAATACTTCGAATCATTTTTAAAGTTCCCCTCCTCCCACTTATAAAAGGGCATCACCCCTACCAATTTAATCAAACTATTCAATACCCATAGATCATCCATAATAATCCAAAATAAGCTCCCAACATCTCTATATTAATCCAATAAGACATAAATTAGGCATAAGGTAATTCAAGAAAGCAATTTGGCCCCAATCAAAGGATGATACACATTTTAAGAGGTAGTGATTTCTCTAAGGTTCCATTCCATTATCTCACTTATTCACTCATTATTCTATTCTTATTATTTTATTACATAACAAAACTAGTATTTAAATTATGATATGATTTTTTTATGTGAAGGATTATAACTACACTTACACACACCTCCATCTAATGGATATGAACATATTGTTTTTGTGTATGGCAGACTACTGCCTCACGAAATGATGATTGTTCAATTTTCCCCAACCACCTTTCATGGTGGCCATTATGATGAAACTATATTTATATATGAGATAATATTTATATATATATATATAATATCTATATGATTTCGTTTTTAAATTTAATCATTCTTTTATGCTTTCCAGAATGTGTAAATATTATTATTTTATTTGAGGAAATGCGAACTACCTCCCCCTCAAACTGATACGACTCATTCATGCCATACATGGAACACATAAAATATGGTGTTAGTGAACTTATGTAACATATATAAATTATGATATTATATTATAATTATAATATTCCTATTTATTATTTAGTTTTCATTCCATTAAATAAGAAAAACTAGATGAAAGTAGCGTTCATGCGTAAGCATGGACTACCATCTCCATGCACATTGCATTTAATTTCTAATATCAAAATGTTATATAATATTATAAATAAAAATATAATGGATCTAAATACATATATAATATATATATATATATATGATAAATAAATCATAAATATCATTATGGAGATTATGGACTTTTGACCACATTGAAAATTTGTAATTATAACAAGTACATTTTTCTTTCAAGTACTAAATATCAAAAAAACGTCCTATATTAACATAAATAATTATGTAATGTTTATAACATGGGAAAGGTGATTCAAAATTAATAATAAACGTTAAAAATATTCTTACTATCGTATAAAAAAACTTATGTGTATTATTCAGGAGAAACAAGGAACATACGTGATGTGTCAGACTCAACGTAATGGACTTCATCTCAATATCCTTCATTGTGGCATATTTTATATAATATAAATCTCCATATTTTATATTATGTATAATCATAACCATATTATTTAATTTATTTCAATGGTTTTCAATAGTTTATCTTTTTTTACGAAGTGTTCAACTAAACTAAAAAGGGTTGTTTATTTTTAACGTATGTGGTGACATCAACATTTTCACCTCCAGGAGTATTATTTGATATCTGGATTCCTTAACAAGACGTAAAGCTTTTAAGAGGAAAATAAATACTATATACCCTCTGTACATAATTTTTTATTAAAAATGGTTGTTTATAAAGCATTGATTATTTCAATATCGTCAAATTAAATATTTGTGATTGCAATGTGGAAATGTTAACTTTCTTTTATGCTTGTTTTATGTGTTATGATTATTTTATAGTTCTTAAGCATTGTTTACATTTACAGATGGTTCTATGATAAACTAAGGGAATGTGATCCTGATATAGCTCTATAATGCATTGGGTTACGTGACAAAGGTAAACATTAATGTTTTCATTAAGAGATTTAGGGAATATACTATGATGGTCATTCCAAACGTAAATTCCTATTTTTCTCAGAAGTTAAAATGGTAGTATGATATATATTCCTCAAGCAACCTTTATGATTTATTATTTCAATGTGTTATTAATAAATATTATGATTTCATTAGGTATGTTAATGAACATATGTTTTATGAGTGAAAAGTATTATTTCATAGGTATTGATGGACTAATTTTTTCATTCATTATTTTATAAACCTTACTGATCTATTTATTCTCATTAAATGTATTTGAAATATTTTTCATAATGTATAATGAAGGATAAGAAAAAGGAATAATTCACGATGATTTATATCAAGAAAATAATTATTGTTTTATTTATAGAGTTTTAGTGTTTTTAAAATTGGGTT
This sequence comes from Viscum album, assembly GCA_963277665.1. Lineage (NCBI taxonomy): Eukaryota > Viridiplantae > Streptophyta > Magnoliopsida > Santalales > Viscaceae > Viscum > Viscum album. The sequence goes on from OY728131.1 coordinate 1,013,025,979, forward strand.
AGAGTAGAAGTTCCTAATTTATAATATATGAGAGGTAACTCAATAGTTATGGACTAATTCTACAAGACACTAAGTGTGAAAAGATCCCCAATGTTATATAATGATTTAACTCGAGATTATGTAAATTTATAAGGAAGGGGACTTGTAGTTGGTATCATAGGTCAGTGTAGACAACTTAGGAAAAAAATATTGTTAAATTAATATCCATAAATTATATTTACATATTGGTCAAATTTAAATGATTTAGCATTTGAAGATTACTATATTTCATCGCTTAAGATATTTTTGTGTTCAGAATGGTTTTCCATAGAGGAAACATGGCAGCTATAATGAGACGACATCAAGAGAAAAATAACCTTCCAAATCAGCATCCTGAGATGGTAAGAATTAGAACTTAATAGTTTTTTGTAATAATGTCATAGTTGACTCGGGATCAATAGTGGTGGTATCCATGTACGAGATCAGCGAAATCAACCACAAAGGAACATGTCAATAATGTTTCATTTCATGAGGAAACACCCCCATCGTTTAGAGGATCATCTAACTAAGTGCTAGATGAAGGGTGGATTAAATCATAGCGTATGAAATTTGAAATCATGGTGGGTTTAGGACATCAATAGTTTAGTTGTGTTGTTTACCATTCTGATGGTCAAGCTAATAAGTGCTGGTAAATTTTTAAAAATATCAGAGATAGTTTGGAGATTGATGCTATTAATTTGGATGAATTCAATTGTTTGTTTCTTATGAAATATTTTCCAATGGTGGTTCAACTTAGGATAGAAAAAAAAATTCTTGGAATTGAGGTTGGTGGATGACTCAGTGGATGTTTATGAAGAAAGATTCACTTGACTAGTAAGGTATCCTCCTATTTTCATAAGGTATCATAATAGTAAAATAAATCATTTTATACTTAGGATTAAGGCCAAAACATCGAAGGGCTTCATGTTCTTGTGAGTTGAAAAGTTATTAAAATGATGTTGATGTGTAGAGAAGGTGGAAATAGATTGTGCTGATGATCAAGTGTTCTTTGAACAACTACAGAATAAGATGTTGAGTTGGAAGATGAACGGGAAGAAATCTTCAAAAAATCTGGATGGTAGAAAACATAAGATTACATTTTGTGAAAATTGTGGATAAAAGCACACATGGAAAATCCTTTTGAATTATGGTTAGTTCCTACGATGAGGTAAAAGGGGACACAAGGCTTATAATTGCACTGAAAAAGATCAGGGTAATGATAATTCCAAATTTGATTTATAGTCAGTAAAATGTTTTAAGTGAAATTAAATGGATCACTTTGAAAATGAGTGTCCAATGATGAACTCAAATTATTGAAAGAAGTTGGACTACATGGAGAAAGGGGTGGTGAAATCCTAGGAAGCTACATTAGAAGATGATTGGCCATCAAATGAAGTAGTATAAGGTACAATATTTGTTCATTCAAATTATTCCATTGTTTTGTTTGATTCAGGTTCTACACATTCATTCATTTCTATGAATGTTTCTAGTAAATTGGGAATTCCATCTCAAGAAATATATCCTAAACTCATGATTGAAACACCTGTAGGATATGTAAAGGCAAAAATAATTTTTCTGAAACTTCCACTCATTGTATGCGGAATTAATCTACCTGGAAACCTTATTATTTGGAATTTAGTAGAGTTTGAGGTTTTTTTTGGTATGGGTTGGATTTATTTTTTATCATGATAAAATTGATTTCAGGTCTAAAGTTGTTTCTTTTTAGAAATGATTTCAGTTTTTCCGAATAATTGAACCCTTAATTTTGATATCATATCATGAAGATGACAAACAATTAAAATATGGAAATTAATGTTACCTCGCACATATTGTTTAAAAAATGGAACGATTAATATTATTGATGATCTTGTGGTAAAATAGTATCTTAAGGTTTTTTTAGATTAGTTTCCTAATACAATACCTTATCAAGAAGTTGAATTTACTTTCAACATAGTTTGTGATGCTAAGACAATTAAAAAAACCCTTTATCGAATGGCTCAAATTGAACGTTTAGAGTTAATGAAGCAATTACATTGTTTCTTAGATAAAGGTATCATTCGACCTAGAACATCACCAATGGGTGCTCCAGTCTTTTTTGTTAAAAATAGATATGGTTTAATGAGACTTTTCATTGATTATAGAGCCTTAAATAACATAAATATTAAGAAAAAGTGTCCTTTTCCACAAATCAACAATTTGTTCGATCAGCTCTAGGAACTCTGTATTTTTTAATGATATACTTGAGGTCAGGGTACCATCATTTGAATGTAAAGGAAGTAGACATTCTGTAGACCAAATTTCTTACTAGATATGTCCATTATAATTTTTTTTGGGTTAACCATTTCACATGTTGTATTCATGGATCTGATAATTATAAATTTCTGTGAGTTCTTAGATATGTTTGTGGTGGTGACTATTCATAATATTTTTGTATATTATAAATTATAAGAGGAAGATTAATGTTATTTAAGTATTGTCTTGAAAACTATAAAATAAAAGAAATTGTATGGGAAATTTAGAAAGTGTGAGTTTTAGTTTCAACCAATTTCATTCCTTGATCACACTATTTCTAAATATATAATAATATGTGAACCTGCTAAAACAAAAGTTATTAATGAATTTCCAATACACACAAATATAACTGAGATTCATAGTTTTGTTTGTTTTTCAAGTTATTATGAGATGTTTGATGAAATATTTTCACGGTTATCTATCCCACTAAATAAGTTAACTCAAAAAGGTGTTAAGATCATCTAGACAAAATAATGTGATGAATGTTATCTGGAATTGAAAAGAATATTAGTGAATGCTCTGGTTTTGGAAATACTTTCTAGAAATGGTGAATTTGTTATCTATAGTGAGTCTTTTTTGAAATGACATGGTTGTGTCCTTATGAAGAATGATCATGTAATATCTTCTTAATGAATTAAATGACCCTAAACAAGAATTGGAATTAGCTGCTATTGTTTGTTCTATAAAAATTTGGAAGTATCATTTATATAGTGTAAATTTTGAAATATATAATGATCACAAAGTTTTAAAGTATATATTGACTCAGATAGAATTGAACATGACACATAGTATATGGATAGAATTAAACATGGATTATGATTAGACGATCCATTAGTATCTGGGAATGGAAAATATAGTGCATGACGCTTTTAGTCAAAATAGTAATGTTACATTAACCATGATTCATTTAGAACAAGATCATTTAGGTTTATGTGAAATCATCTCTAATAGATTGAATAAAACAAGTGTAGAAAGAATAAATTGAGTTGTAGAAAAAGGTATAATTGGTTCATAAGGGTAAGTATCATAAATTTAACATTGATAAAGATGGTTTCTTAGTTATGGAAATATATTATGAGTGCCTTATGATTCCCGTTTGAGGAAAGAGTTTTTAGGTGATGCTCATAATTCTTCCTTTTCAGTTCATCATGGTAGTACTAAGATGTATAGATATCTTCAGGAGTATTACATGTGGGATAGACTAAAATGAGATATTACTGACATTAACATGAGATGTTTGACTTCTCAACAGGTTAAATAATAGAGGTAGCAACCAAAATGGATGATTAAGCCTTTTCCCATTCCAGAGTATAAATGGGAAAACGTTCCCAAAGATTTTGTTGCGGGATTTCGAAATACTTCTTGAGGTAACAATGTAATCTTGGTTATTGTTAATCAATTAAATAAATATTCTCATTTTATTCCTATTCAAAATAATATGTATCTAGGTCTAATTTCTTGATTTTATATTAAATAGATATTCAGGTTACCTGGATTTACCTTCTATATTCTATCTGATCATAATCATAGTTTCACTTCTAACTTTTGTAAGTTCCTTCAGAAGTCATTGGGTGCTCAATTAATTATCAGTATAGTTTTTCATCCTTAATCAGATGGGCAGTCAGAACGAACAACAAATAGCATGGAAGATATGTTATGTGCTTGTTCATTGGATTACTAGGGAAGTTAGGACCTATATCTTTCTTTGGTTGAGATTTATTATAATAACATTTTTCAATCCATTATATATATGGCACAATTTATTTAATGATATGGAAAATAGTGTCTAACTCTAGCTTTTTGGGATGAAGTTAGTGAAACGACGTTGATGGGCCCAGAATTGGTAGAAGATATGGTAGAAATTTTTTAGTTGATTTTGAAGTATATGAGAATAGCTTAGAGCAGGTAGAAAACTTATGCAGATAACTGGAGGAAGGATCTTTCTTTCGAGGTAGGGGATCATGTTTTTTAAAATGTTTTTCAGGGGAAATGTGTGATGTGCTTTGGTAAGAAGGGAATGCTAATCTTGAGATTCATTGGACCCTATTAAATCCTAGAGATATTTGGATTAGTCTCTTATAGTGTGGATTTAACTCAATGATTATCTGATGTAAAAAAGGTATTCATCATTAAATGATGAAAATGTATATCCGTGATCCATCTCATCTTTTGAGTCCAGAGATAGTTCAGTTGGAAGAGAATCTTTCTTATGAGGAAAACCCACCCTATATTCTTGAATATAGAGAGAAAGTGTTACAGAATATAGTAGTTTATCTAGTTAAGGTTTTATGGATAAACAATATGGTTGAAGTGGGTACTTGGGAATCTGAAAATGCTATGATGGATAAATAACACCACTTAATTGATAACTGAATAGAATTGAGGGGACTCAATTCCCAAAAGGAGGAACGATGTAATCACCAATGTATTTATAGAATAATAGTAACTCATTTCTCTTAATATTTAAGAATATTATTTTAATTTACATTAAAGGGGATTCTTTGTTAGATTCCATAACTGACATGAAACAACGGGTCTATCTAAAATATTATGTTACACACAAAGCTGAGTCAGCCTGAAATTATAATAATATAATACTTTTATTTCAATGTGTAGTTAACACATAGCCCTGGTATTGGTGAGAATTAACAGAACTAACTATATTATGATTAAACATGTATGTTAAATGTTTTTACATATATCACATAATATTTTGTGTCTTACAATAAAAATGTATCCAATTTTAAGAATAAATAATCTAATATTTTTTAAAGTTAGTTTTACCACCTTCTCAAGGGATAGAATTTTTAAATATTGTTTTTGTAACTATTTAATGTTTAATTGGACAAAATAAAATTTGTCCTCAGAAGTAGGATATCCAAATTTACTTTGGGTAATTTTTTTTTCTGATAAATTTTATTATTTTAATGAATTATGAAAATACCACATTTTATGTCATATTTTCATTTTCATATAATATATTAATGTAGTTATATTTTTCTTTTAATTAGTTTTATGGTGTAAATATATTATAGTTTTACCATTTAATCCAATTTTGGTCATTGGAAGTAATTTCACATTGAAACTGGATATCAAAACATGTCAACATTTGGGTAGTTTTTACTTCTAAAAAACACTCTTTTTGGTTTTGACAATGAGAAATAATTTTTAATTAATTTATGAAAATTAAGTGTTTTCAATTAGAAAAAATGGATTACATATTTGGATTTAGGAGGTCAAAATTTTATAAATAAATAACATCTATTTGTAGATATTATGAATAGTGATGTTAGAAAATATTTTATTTTCCATGTTTAAAGGATAAATCTGGTAAATAAGGTTAAAAAATAATATTATAATTTTATTAATCTACCCTAATAGGTGTAATAATACGATTTTATGAGATACTAAACACCATTGGTATCATTGGGTAGATTTTGCGACCACATGGAGCCACTTGGATGTGAAAATGACATTTTAGAAGATTTAATTAAATGTAAAGAAAAATATTACCTAAACAGATATCCTTTTCTAAAATTTCTTTAAGGGAGTATATAAGAGATATATTTGTCTATAAAAATTATTACAAAAAAAATATTTACCACATCAATGTATTTTATTTATAATTATTAGATCTCAAATAAAAAAATTTATTTATGACACAATGATGATGCAGTGATTACCTTATTAATGAATGATTTAAATAAATGAGATTATGAATGTTAATATTTTTTTGAAACATTTTATGCCATCGACGAATTTTAGGTATGATTATGACTTGTTATATTTCAATTAATGGTGTTTTTTTTTGAAAGAATAATGTTTTTATGAATATTTAAAAATGCCTGATATGAATAGTATAAAAATGGAATAAATGAGTTATTAAAAATAATACTATTTCATGAAATGATATAATATTCCTAAAAATATAATATTCGGACCCATGACTCAGATAATGTTGAATATTTCATTAATGAACAAATTTAGGTTCTATTTTCATTTTATAGTAACTATATTTAGTATATAATATGAATATAAAAGAAGACATTGTAAGAGTTAAATTATTTAACTAAGGGTAAATGATAAAAGATAAGGTTAAATGTGTGACCTAGACTTTTCTAAAACCCATTAGATGAGTGTTTCTAGACCCAATAGAATCTTTTAATTGAAATAAATGAATTTGGGACAATTTTGAACCAAAAATAATTATATAACAAAATTATACATCAAAATGATCCTAAAGGGAACCTCTTCCATTTATAAAAGGACATTCCCCCTACCCATTTAATCACACCATTCAAGGACCAGGGCTCATAAAATAATATACCAAAATAATCTCCCATAATACCTCTATAAATACTATAATTTGTACCTTAGGAATAAGGAAATTCAAGAAATCATTTTGGATCAAATCAAAAGGAGTTACACATTTTAAGAGGTTATGTCTTCTGTATAGTTTCATTCCATTATTTCACTTCTTCTCTCTCCATTATATTATTATTATTTTATACATAAAAACAAAAGTATCTTAAATATAATAGTATTTTTAAAGGAGGATTAATTGAACTGCACTTACACACACCACCATCTAATGGTAATGAACATATTGTTTATGTGTACAATGAACTGCCCCCTCATGAAACAATAATTGTTTAATTTTCCCCTACAACCTTCATTGTGGCCATTACGGTGGAACTATATATATATATATATATATATATATATATATATATCTGTGTGTGTGTGTGTTTTCTCTATGATTCTGTTCTTTTATTTAAATCACACCTTTATGCTTTCCAGAATGTGTAAATATGATAATTTCATTTGAAAATGTGCGTACTAACACCCCTTCAAAGTTATATGACTCGTTCATTCCATACATAAAATTCATAAAGGATATATTTAATGAAATTATGTATCATATATAAAATATGATATTATACTTGAATTACAAAATAAATGTGTATCATTTCTTTTTCATTCCATTAAAAATGAAAAATTAATTAAAGTAGTGTCCATGCGTACGTACGGCTAACCATCTCCATGAACAATGCAATTCATTTCGTATATCCAAATGTTATGAAAAATTTTAAATACATATATTATGGATATAAAAACATATATACTGGATATATATGAGAATTAAATCATGAATATCATTCTGGAGATAATGGGGTTTTTACCACATAGAAAATTTGTAATAATAACATGTTCATTTTTACTCATGTACCAAATATTGAAAATACAAATGATATTAAGCTAAATAATGATGTAATTTTTTTATCATGGTAATAAGTTATTTAAAAAGAATAATAAACATGAAAAGGGTTCTGAATCAAGTAGAAATTAACTTATGTTTAATATTCAGGAAAAACAAGGAACATATGTTACGAGTCAGACTCATGGTAAGGGACATAATCACAATCTGCTTCATTGAGGCATATTTTTGATAATTCACATCTTCTTATTTTATATGGTGTATAATTATACCCATTTTAATTTTTTTTAATTTAATTTTTTTTAAAAAGTAATCTTTTGTTTTACGATGCATTTTACTAAACTATAAAGGGAGTGTTTATTTTAATCGTATGTGGTGACAATGACCTTTCCACCTCCATTAGTATTATTTGATACATGGATTCCTTAATAAGTATTTACGTTTCTAAATGGAAAATAAATACCATATAACCTTTTTATATATTTTGGTTTTAAACTTGTATTTTTAGAAATCATTAATAATGTCAATATCTTAAAATGATATATTGTGATTGTAATGTGGAAATGTCAAATTTCTTTTATGCATGTTTTATGTGTTATCATTACATTATGGTTCTTGGGAATTGTTTATGTATACTGGTTGTTTCATGATAAACCAAAGGCAGGTGATCCCAAGATAGATCTCCAATGCATTGTGTAACATGATAGAGGTAATCATTATTGTTTCTCCTAAGAGATTATGGGAATATATTATGATTGGTATTCAAAACGTAACTCCCTATGTAGATATGAAGCTACTATGTATGTATATTATGGATGGCTCAAGTTACCTTTATGATTTATGATTTATATTTTTTATTAATAAATATTGTGATTTCATGAGGTATGTTAAATAACTTATGTTATATTAGTGAAAGGTAAGTTTTTATTGTTTATCATGTATTGATGGACTAATGTTTTCATTCATTATTTTATTAATATTACTAAGCATTTTTTGTTCATCCCATGTTTTTGAAATGTTTTTCATAGGGTATAAGGAAGTTTAAGAGAAATGAATAATTCATGTGGATTTATATCCAAAAATTAATTCTTGTTTTATTTAAGGAGTTTTATTGTTGTGAAAAATTGGTTAGACTATAAGTGTTTAATTTGAAATATTTGAGATGTAATGTAATAGTTATGGCCTATTTCTCTAAAACTCTAATCCTGAAAAGATAATCAATATGAATTATTAATTTAACTCAAGATTATGTAATGTTTTAAGGTTGGGGCCTTATACATTATGTGTTCCGTGTATTTCATCTGAGGAAGTACATAACTAGACTATCACACATAGTAAACTCAAATTTCAAACCACTAGACCAAGCTATTTTTCTGAGGAAAAATATATAGATATTTGGGATCATACAAAGAACATTCTATGAAATAATACCACTCACCGGGTCAATGTTTTTTAGTGAAACAACATGCTTGATGAAGCCCCCTGAGAACTCGGTGATATGAAGAGGGAGATGTATCATCACTTATTTGCATCAATGTGATAGTGTTTAGATTTTTATATTATGTTTATACAGGATATAATGTAACACCACAAGATTTTTAGAAATCTTTTTTCAAGTAAATTTAATTTTCTTTTATATCTTGTATTACAAGAAACATGACATTTAAATGAAACAAAATATACAATTTATATTATTATTTAACCATGAATGTTATAACTAATACATTTAAATTTTTGCTATGAATATTAATAATGACTACTAAAAATTATGTATGATGTCTTTATATAAATAAGACATATTTATAAAAAATTGATTAATTCTAAGTAAATTCATTATATGTTTTCAAAATAACTTCTTCCCAAAAAACATTTTCTTAATATTTTTTCTAAGAAATTACATAAGATAATTTTGGTGACTTTTAGAAAATTTATATATAAAATAATCTTCATTTTGATATATACATGTCAAAATTATCTTAGAGGTATTTTTTAGAAATTTCTGTAAAGATTAGTTTTTCATTTAATAGTAAAAATTAGTTATTTACACACAAACTAACTTTTCATTTAATATATTTACAGGATAGATTTTATTTTAACATGGTTTTAAAAGTAAATTTTGTCTAATTATATTTTTATTAATACAATTTATGCCATTTGAATCTATTTCATATAAAATTTTTATATTAAAAATATGTATTCATTTAAAAGTCTACTTCTTTAGAAATCATTTTTTTTTCATGCCTACGAGGTTAGTATTAAAATAAATATATTTTCAAATATTACTTCATCTTAATGAAATGGATTGTATATTTTCAATTTTATAAATATATATTATATTATATGGTCAACTAAATTATTAGTCTAAATTAACAGGGAAAATATAAAAAATGTAAGGGTGATCTATTGGAAATTGGTTTATAGAGGGTTTAACAAAAAAGATAAAGGATAAAATAAAATAAAATCATGTAAAAATCTTATATTATAGACCTATTTAAAAATCATATCCACTCAGTTTTTTTAATGAGTAATATTTAAGTCTTTTTCATCATTAATGTGTGCTTATAACTTTTCCATTTCCAAAAGACAATGTGTGTCTACTCTCCCACTTATAAATGTCCACCACCTCATCTCCTTTATTCAAAATGATAAATCCTTATGTTTAAGAAAATACATACCTAATATATTCATCATTTACATCCCAATTTCTTAGAGTCCTTATTTATGTTAATAAACCATCCTAAGAAGGATTTAGGTATAAACTTAAAAATGTTCTTTAAAGATGAGATAATATTATTAAACTTATGTTTTTGTTTTATTTATTCATCCACCTCATTAAGATATTCATAATATATGATGATTTAATCAAAAAAAAATTATGCTATATAATTAGATGTTATTGTTTTTATTTAATAACAAATATCAATATCCTCTACCATCAAATGGGAAACTAAACAATCGATCGTGTCTGCGGGGGCTACCACCTCATGAACCCATGTAAATTTTTTTAAATAAAGGAATATCATGGAAGGGAATAATGATCTATTTAATATTTAAATGTGATATAAATGAAATTATAATAATTATTTAATTATAATATGACATTTACATTATTACCTTTTAATCAAATTGAAAATGATTATGTTGCTCGTGTGTATGTGTGCACTGCTACCTCCAAGAAGCGGCATGAAATGTTTTTCATTTCATTTTTACATGGATGTAAATAAATATAAATTTATTAATATAAATGATATAAAATAAGTAATAATGATTATATATAAGTTAATTAACATATAATTCTCTTTATTTTTAACCTAGGACTAAATGGAATCAATTTTTATGTGTATATATGGCATACAATCTCCACGAACAATGTAATGAATGTTCTATCCTTAACAAGTAATTATGAATATATGTATATATATATGATTAATATATATTATATTTATATCATGGTTAAAATTATATATATTATATAACCATGATCAATTTAAAATGACCAAAACTATAAACCATAATATACATAGAAAACAAAGCAGCTATCACCCGAAACATGATTTTAGCAAACAATTATTAATAAACTAGTTATAAAATATTATAAGTAACTCATATATCATATTATATGTATTAATATGTTTCTACAATACATTTATATTAATCTTATATTTTTTATACATGAGTCTACAATATGTATGAACAAAATGATACTTGAGCTATGGGATTTTTAGTCTCCCGTTTATTTTTATGAGTCACGTGTCATATTCACCACTAATTTCATTTTTGTGGGGTTTGTATTACCCCTTTGACATGTTATATCATGAATATACATATTTTAATGATATTTATAGTTTCAAATTATGTTATTATTTAATTCATCTAATGATTCAAAAGTTACAAATGTTTTAGGAGTTTTATGTTATAGTCTTATGTTTGTCGGGATTGTTTATGATCATACTTCAAATGAGGAAGTATTATATATATATATATATATATAATTCACGAATATTATTATCCTATTTTTATTTCTATGGAATACGTTTCTGGTTTTATTTTTCCACAATTTAATAAATTAATATACTAAAAGAATATTTCTTAATGAAAACTGACTTTTTTTCTCTCTTCGATCGAGTACACTTATTCTTCTACATCCAATTTTTCTAAAAAATATTTAAATAATGTTTTAATGTTAATAAATAAATGTTTAAAGAACATTTTTTTAAAATTTTTACTAAATATTTTAAAAGGAATCTTATTTTCATTTTCTTAATGAGATACAATTTACCTTTTTACCATAAATGTGGAAGGAATATTCTTTTTAACATGTAAATCAAGAAAAAATATTCCACCATCATGACCATGTAATATTTTAAATAGTAATTTAGAATATTCAAATATAATTTAAAAGAATCAAATTTTCATAACACAATTTCATTTTTTAGTTTTAAGAATAGTGATTTTCAAAGTGTAAGGGTTGTTTTCCCCATTATTGTTTTTAATGTTATTTTTATTTATTTTATATCGATCAAAGAAAATAAAAATTATGAGGATTAGTATTTAAAGAAAAAATGATCCAATACAACCATTCATAGCATTTATTAGGTTGAATTATGATTATAATGGAAATATGATTATGAAACTCCTTTCTTTTCCATAGGTTATGAGACTATAAATTAAAACATTACATAAAAACCCCATTTGTTACCATTGGTTATGATATAAAAATATGTATATGATATTACGGAATAGATTTATATATTATTTTCATTATGGGGGAGTAGAACCTATATCTTCCTCTAATTAATTGGGTAAATGTGGATATCACATGAGCTAAATATGTTGTTTGTTGACCTGATTTTTTGTTCACAAGTTTATGTATGGACCTGGTTTTATGTCCATAAGATAATGAGATGACCTGCATTTCATGTCTATAAGGTAATGTGTGGACCTTATTTTCTATCCATTAGTTTATTTATATACCAATATTTGTGTCAATAAGTTTGTACATGTACCTGGTAACATGTCCATAATTTTATGTTAAGACTTGATCACATGTCCTTATGATAATGAGTAAACAAATCTATATTTATACATGTTCCAAATATTATAGGCATTCATTTTGAAAAATTCCTATGTCTATTTTATGATAATATGTTTCATATTTATTGATTCTCTTAATGATTAATATCTTATGAATCACCTAGTTTTATTCAATGATTTAGTATTCTGATCTATGTTATCAATGGAATGATTTTAAAAAGTTCCCCTCATGTTGTCATACCCTTATAGTCAAGATATGTTTTAGTGATTACTGATGTCCTCCTATATAACCCTAATAATCATTTGAGATCAACTTATCAAATATTTCCTTTACCTATGTCATGATTAATGATTTTAGTTAGTGTGTGATAATATATAGTAATTAGTGGGGAGATCTTTATGGGAGATATTCAAGATCATTCTTAAAATAAGAAGATTACTTATCATTCCTCCAATGAAAAAAATTATGATCTCAAGAATTTATTTGTTCTCTATATTTAAAATCCATTTGAAAAGATTTAATACATATGTATGGAATGTCTGGGTCATTATATTCCATCATAGTGAATTCGGTTCATAGTATCCATACGACATTTTATATTTTTATGTCATCTGTGGATTTATATAAATCTCATGTGTTTAATTATATGGAAATATTTTACTCTTATTTACTCCAACCATATTATTCATTCCTTGTTAGCTTCTCATATACATTTTCCTTTATAATTTTTTTATAACACCCTTCATATGTTTTGATTTCCCCATGTTTTGAAGAAATATATTACAGAAGATATAAATTAATGAGTTTAATATATGGATTACTTTTTGGGAGATATTAAAAACATATTATGGATTAATTAGTATCTTATATAGTGGAAGAAATACATATTTGATGATAAATACTTGTTCTTTGTTATGTATATGTTTTTCTTAACATTCAAAAACTCTAAATCGAAAAATACCTTTGAATGTATATGACACAATATTTCATAGTGATATTTTAATTATTGATGGATTAAATTGGGTCATATAACTTTATTTGAATGCTAATTTTTAATAATGGTATTTATGAGTGATGGATCTAGGACAATGAGTTCATGGTTTTCTAGTTTTTATCAAAGGAGGATTTACATAAATAATGATGACATGATTATTGTTGTGGATAATTTTAGTTTTTATCTATTATGGTTGATCATTATTTCAAAAGGAATGATAACTCATAATGTTAGTTGAGGTAATATTGAATATTTCTATTGTTAGGATAGTGGAAAACTACTAAAACCTGTAGGGATAATTTTAAGGTATATGTCTATGTATACATTAATATTGTATAGTTTAAATAAATTAGATATTATTTAGTTATCTATAAAATTAAATCCCTATCAAGATATTGGAATGTGGATATGGGTGTGGCAAAGATGAACTTATATGTAATAACCAAAAAAGAGGATTGTTGAGCATTGAATCAATATTCACTCTGATGTAGTATGAGTGGGCCAAATAATATAAACAATTCTAGATACTATTGAAGGTTATGAATTGGTAAATCAAATTGTCTTTATAATCCATCATATGAGATTTATTATTCTGTGGAATATGGTTAAGAATAATGAGAGAACATAAATAAAAGTATCCAATGGTAAACTAATAGATTTATATGATGAACCAAGTATGACATAATATAATATACTGAAATGATGGTTTCATTAGAACTTATTCATAAGATCATTTAATGTGATTCTATGGGATACTATCATATTCATTTTGGAATTAATATTTTGTAAGAACATTTATTTTTTCATGTACTACTTTAGAATATTATGTGGATTTTTTCTGATACCAGGCACTGAGACACTGTGACATTCTGAGGCTCAATGATCTGAGAATTGATATTTGAAAAATATTGAAAACATAAATATAATTAATATGTAGTTTTCTAGATAAGGTGTAATAACACATATAAAATGATTAGATCAGAAATATGAGTCCTCCAATGTGGTCAATGTGTGGCATTTACCCTAGGAATGGCATAATATTTTCGGTCTTTAGTGTTTCTGTAAAATATATTCATATGGGAAATTAATAAAATATACAGTTATTTGTTTTATTATATTGAAATAATGACCCATTTACTCTATAAATACATGTTTGTGAATCAATAACTAGGTATATCCGCATATACTATTGATTTAGACAATCCATTGGAGAGGATCAATTATAGAATCAATGTAAGACAACATAAGATTAAGATTAGATCAAGGATTTTGTTCCAGTAGAGTTAATGGATCATGCTAACAATGGAATCATATGATTAGTCTTTGTTAGTGATTGATATAAAATCAAGTTTAGATGTATACTTTGTGTGATTTCTATCCCTTTTATTATCATAGTTGAATGCAGATCAATTCCATAAACAATAATTGATTCGCCCATTGATGGATGATTTTATTTATGGCAGATTTATTTGTTCACTTTTAATTCCCTCTTTGTTTGTATAATTTTCATACAATAGATCCAGGATGAATTAAAGAAGTCTATGTTTTGTTCCATACAATTTTATAGATAATGGTTTCTCCCCATTTTCTTTTCCCGGTCATCATTGGTATTTTCTGTGGCCCACAGTTTAATGAATAATCATTATTCATTCATTTTGTGACCGTTCTTCCACTCAACGGGTCATTACCATGTGTAATACAGGTGATTGAGGATGTAATTTGAGGATCCATGATTATGGTACGTTATTAAATGATTTACAAGACTTGATTATAGGTATATCATTTTCTTGCAAGACACAATGCAACATGGAAGACAGATTTGGGTTCCCAATCTGTTTTGTTGGTCATAATATGAAGAGCAGGAAACATCGAGGATGGTCAACCTCATTTGTAATGTACATGTTCAAGATTGTTGGAGGAATATGTAGAACTAAAAGATATGTTAAATAGATTAGGGTTATATATTGTTATAGTTTTCATGACAAGTCCTATGTTATCACACATCTTGTGGGACCCCATGTTGGGTGTTATTGTTTCCATGGTGAAGATAAGGGACACGCATTTTGTGTTACCTAACACATTCCAGGTGACCCCCCTGCCATTTAATGTGAAACCAGGGGTGCAAAAGTAGTTACTCGACCATCTAAACTAAGTGGTAGATGGGAATGCTAGGAGTACATGGACACACATAGATGGCACTGGTAGGGTTCCAACAAACCTCTACATTTCATGTCATCTTTGGCACAGACGGTGTATATATGGATTAACATGCAGTGTGGGGAAGAACCATATGAATAGAAGGGTTTCATAGAAACTATGTGTACCCCTATTAAAGGTTATGTACCCCCTTTCAGGGTGTTTGGAGACAATCATTTGTTCCATTTTTAGATGTATCGTTTGAATATGTTCATGTCGTCCATCCCCTTGAGGTTAATTTGAAAAATTATGTCCATATATCTGGATTTTCATCCCTTATAGGGTTTTATTCTCAGATAGTTATTTTTTGTGTCCCTCTCTAATAATAGAATGTTATTTTCTTTCATTATTTCTTATACCATATATAGGGTTCTTGTAATTGGTGTAACCACCATGGGTAGAACACTGATCCTCCATATCATTGGTTATTTCAGTAGGGTTCATGATATCATTGGAATGTGATCCCCAACATTATGTGTTGATCAGAATTTGGGTTGTGGTGTCCCTTATCAATATTTGGGGTGATCCCATATCTTAGAATCAATGAAATCAAATAAAATTGAGTTTTCATATGTGAGGCCTAATGATCAGGGCCACTTGGATGACTGTATTCAATGATTTCACAGATTTTGGAGTGGGTTCTCCTAGAACAATCATTTCCTATATCTATAGAGAAGAACCCTATGGTTGTTAGTTTGGTTGAGACATCCTTGAGGACTGGTGTCGTAATTGAGTATATCTAAAATGTTTTTAATTTTATTTCTATATTATTTTTAGGGGATATCTATTCAATATGCTTTGTGTTTAGTTTTTTTAGGGTTTCCTACTAGGTATTGTTATGATAACCTTTGCATGGGCCCAGACCACATGTGTCTTTTCTTATGAATACAATGACACTTTTGATGATGTCCAATGTGGACAAGGAGCTAGTCAAGAATATAACGAGATTAGTATACCAAGGTTTGATTTTGGGTGGTATAATTTGATATTAGTCTTCACCATTTGAGATGTTTGGACATGTTTAAATTTTGGTTGTTCTTGTATTTGGACCCTTTAGCATTTTTAGTACATTATAATTATATTTTGATTGTGGGAAGTTGATATATGAAAGAATTTATTTCAGGTTTTTTACATTTCTGAATTTCATGGGCATATTGATGTGTCCTTGTGTACATGTACATTAGGATAATGCATCTCATGTGTCAGACATTTTTACTCGATCCTGGTCTCCAGTCCATTTCCTTTTGAATGTGGGATTTAGTTTATTATATTTTGGGCCTCGATGAGTTGGCTCATGAAAAAGTTGTTTGGGAGGTTCCATATATTCTTCAAGATATGATTCAATGAGATTGGGTGGGGTTTTATGGAGAATTTGTTAATTGTTAATTGTTTTTATTTCAAGCTAGAGACTTTATTTTTTATACATCATCTAATGTATCCATACACTAAGAATCTAATCATCTTCCATTCAACACAGCACATGTTGAAATTGTTTGTATGGAAAACATTAGAATGAACATCATATAGGAATGGGTTGTGGTTTCCATGTACTTTTTGTGCCAGTTCCCTATATATAATCTTTTAATGTGTTATGAATTATTTATTTAAAGATTCCCCTATAGATACAAGAATCCATGATTCCACTGCATGATCATGAGGAAGTTTTTCAAAATAATTAGGCTTTAAAATATGGGATTGTACTAGAGGTAGTACCGTTGGGAGGCTTCAAACTGTAGCACTACCCATTGAGTATAAGTTAGATACATTGGTTCAAGATAAGGATACCCATAATCTAAGTAAAATGCATGGGTTTTAGAGGAAGTGACCTCCCAGGTTTTTGTGTGATAAATTACCGCTGGTGGATGAGGACAATCTAGAGGTAGTTACTCTAGTTTTCCTCCTTTTGGGGACATGTGCAGATCATATGGTAGTACTTATAGATTGTAAAATTTAGGGTTTTGGTAGTATATGGTGGATCATAGTGACTTAGTCACATTATGTGAAAACTCTATCCTAGTCTCACAATGTTGAAATCTCAGGGAGGATTTTTATCCATCCATATTTTGAACTAGGAACATCATGGTGATTTGTATCTATAACAAAGATTTATGAACATGGAGAAGTATTGAAAATGTTTTATTGATCTCTCAAGGAACTATATATAAATAGTGTGTGATATGTTCTTCAGGATGTAGACCCTATAGAAAATATTAAAAGGAGATATTAGTGCTTTAGTGATATCTCTAGGAATACTTACCTATTCTAGGGTGCTTGTGAGAGCCTTATTAGTTGAGGTCTTCCTAAAAGAGAAGACAACGATGGTTGGTGCAGTTAGTGGGAACCTAAGAGATGAGACCTAAGAAACATATATCCAAGGGTAGTAATAGGTATCTCGGAATGTTATAAACTTCAGGAGATGATCCTGAGATATGGGATTAGTAGTGTACGGATCTCATGATGGCTTGAGTCACCTAGGGGAGAGGCGGTGTTTCTCTTTCAATAGTAGGGGACATCAAACATGGGATTTTCTGACCAATTATACATCTTACCAAGTGATGGAATAGGAACCATCGAGGTAGTGGCATAGGTAGGAGTAGGGAGGTCCACGAAGTGGAAGATTTGGTAGAGGGGTTTGTAGAGCTGTGAGATGTATTCATATGGTTTCTTATTTACACCACTACCCTTGGTTGTCTCTTACAGGCATAGGGAGATGTGGTTAAGGGATTACCCCTACATTAGGATATGGAGGCCTATGACCACAAGGATCTAGTGATGATGTGAGGTAAGATCAATGTATTTTTTACATTATTTGGAATACAGATATACCTAGGTCCGAGTTATTACTTTATTTCCACTTCTCTGGTTTGGGACATATATAATTTGGTTGAGTCTTTTGGAATGAGCCTTTCCCTTGGAGACTCCAATAGTAGGTGGATCCGTAATTTATCACTACTTTTGAATGTGTGATCTGATTCTTGCTGGTGAGATCTTCAGATGGGAAATCATTGTATAAGAGATGATGTTTTCTGGAATTATCTAAGGTGTAGATTGGATATCTGTAGTTCAT
This sequence comes from Viscum album, assembly GCA_963277665.1. Lineage (NCBI taxonomy): Eukaryota > Viridiplantae > Streptophyta > Magnoliopsida > Santalales > Viscaceae > Viscum > Viscum album. Next base: position 1,013,044,799 of record OY728131.1, read on the forward strand.
TGCTAGATTGAATATTTTAGGTATATGATGAAGTGTTACTAGAGTGATTGGATTTTTTTTTTGTGAAAATGAAACTATAGTGAAGTAGGGATGGCTTGGGAATAAGAGCATTCATTCGATTACTCACTAGTTGTCTAGTATGAGTCATGGAGGAGTAGATTATGTTGACTAGCAGTGCACAACTGTGGGGGTGGAATATGATGATTTCTTTCTGGAGGATGTTATTGTCATACATCCCTACCAATATATAGTCTTATGAAATTAATTATGCCCTAGGTTGAAAATGATATTTGAAAAAACATATCTAATTAGAATAGGGTGTTGTTAGAGTAATTAAACAAGAATGGATTCGTGATACCTTATGTTTCCCCATAGGAATCCCTAGTTCCGTTCTCCAAGAAGGTATAAAACATCATGAGGTTATGTCTAGATTACCGTTATTGAACTTGGTGAACATGAATAATAAAAAGTATCCATTTCCGAGGATTGATGTCCTCTTCAATTTATTGAAATTGGTATAATGGTACTCTAATATTGACCCCAAATCAGGCTCTCACCTACTATGAGTATGGGAGAAGGATAAACTAATGATAAATTTACGATGTCTTTATGGTCACTATGAGTACTTTTTGATTAATTTTATATTAAATACCCCCCATTAGAGTTCTTGTAACTCATGAACTGTCTATTTTATCATTTCCTGGACTAATTTTTGGTGTTACTCCTCAATGATATCCAAATGTACTACGAATCCAAAATAGGAGCACACGATACAGTTTATGATTATACTGGACACACCTTACGAGAAAAATATGTAGGTTATTTTTATGAAGTGTTAGTTTTGTACTCAGGAGTTCCACATCCTAGGAAATTTCATCTATGAGGGAGGAATGAAAGTAAACCTAGTGAAGGTTGAAGAAGAGATATCTTGGAAGAAACCCATGATTATTTCAAAGGTTCAAGTTTCCATGGGCTGGAAGGGTACTATAAAAGGTTATTACATAATTTATATTGAATGGAATCACCCTTTATATATTTTATAAAAATGGTGTATCCATTCATGTGTATGGAATGATGCTAGTAGTTTTTTCAAGTGTTGGGGAAGAAATTGATGAACACCGCCATATTGATCTATATATTGGTGGGTGCTGACTACTTGTTGACTTGTGATGTATTCGGGACTAATCATGGTTGTGTTTTGAGTTATAGGTAACAAGTGAGTTATTTTCCATCATGGCTGGTGATATTAAATGAGTTGAACTATATAACCCATGATCTTGATCTAGTTGTTGTAGTATCCACCCTAAAATGTGGAAACACTACCTTATGGTTGAGTGGATTGTCATATTATCTAACCAAAATGTCTTAAGTATATCATCTCCTAGAAGGATTTTTACTTGAGATAGAGGCAATGGCAAGAGTACCTCCATCACTTCAAATTTGGGATTTTCTATAATCTTGGGAAGGGTATCATGGTAGAAGACACTCTTAGTATGATATATTATTCTCATTTTATGGTTTAGGAATCAGAGTAATTATCGCCGTTTCATTTATAATTTTTGTAGAATGGTGGTTCTTAATATCATTTTTCCATGGTTCTAACCCCATCTATTTTACAATATGTTTGGGAAGATCAACTATGATAAATTTACTGTGAGACCTTACAAACATATATATCCATTGGATTCCCTCTTAATGGAGTTTTTTATGGTGGGGAGCATTTCATCCTTTGTAGAAAAAAGAAAATTGTACCAGTGATTTTATGGGTGGAGTTGTTGATATATTTTCATACATTACCTTTGATGATATATACTAATGTGAAAATGATATATTAGGACATCTGATATAAGTTTTTGTTGACAGAAATGATAGGATTTTTTGCGATGTCTATCTCTCGATGACTCTCTTGTGAGAAATTAATGGTTCAGAGATAGGTCTTATTGGGATTAGCTCAACCCCATGATGTTCGCAAGTTGATATAATTGCAACTAGGTAATTCTTAATATGGTTACCATGTATGTCTAGGGGATATGATCATAATTGGGTGATTTAATATTGAATCATCAGTCTATCCACTTACTAGCCATTTGATAGTAGAGTTTGGTAGATATTTCGGGACCCCTGTATGTGTAGTATATAATCATTCTCCATGGATTTCCCTCAATGATCATTTTTGAAAATTACCTCGGTCACATTGAAATGGTGGAGATGATTTCTAGATTCCTTTAGGACTCGGTTTCATTTGAGCATGGTGTTTCACCCATAGGATGATGGCTGAATTTAGAATGCCATTCAAATATTGTAGGACATGTTATAGGCTTACATGTTGATTTTTTCCATAGTTGGTAGGATCACTTACCATTGTTGGAGCTTTTCACAACAACATCTACCATAAAACCATCAGTATAACACCATTAGAGGACTTGTAATGGAAACCTAGTAGGTCAACACTTTGATGTACTCATCCTAGTGGGTAAGCACTCATGGGACCAGAGTTGGTGAGTACGACAACAGAGAATTTTCAGATCATCCATCATAGGAAGATGACTACATAAAGATATCAGGAATCTAATTAAAATCAATGATAGATGACTTTGGAGTTTCAAGAGGGAGACCATGTGTTCCTGATGGTCTCCCCTCAACGTGGATTATAAGGATTTGCTCATGGTGGAAAGCTATCTATTTTATTCATTATCCATTTATATATATTTTATATAGTTGAAAGGGTGTCATACTAGAGATACCGACTACCATAGTTGTACTAGGTACATGACATCTCTCATGTGTCGTAATAGAGTAGGTACATGAACAACCCATCACTTTTTATCTACTAGGGAAAGCTAGACATCGAATATGGGAATAACATTGATGATTACCTATTGTAGACCAAGGTTAAAAAAGAGATGATCTTTTTTTTATGACCAATTACCCTAGTGAGTGTCTAGTGGTAGCATGCGAAGCATCCGCAGAGCACCTGGCAGTGGGCGACATAGATGACTGGTCCGTACCCTCATCTTTTTTAGTAGTGTTTTTTGCTTTTTGGGATGAAAATACCAAACATAAGGAAGATTTCATGAATTTGGTTCTACCAGGTTTTACATTATAATATTATATGTACTATTTTTAGAACTAGATACATATACAATGTATGATTTTGAGGCCTGATGAGCATAGAATTGATATAGGGAATATATTGAAAATATTAATGTCATGTGCATATAATTTTATAAAAAATTGGAATAATTACTAAATAGATTATTGAATAATAAATTTGAGACCACAATTTAGATGAAATCATGGTCTTTACCCAAGGTGTTATACAATCTAGGTCTACGTTATGTGTTTTGGTAATGTACGGTCATATGAGTAATTAATACTATAAATTAATAAATACATTTATTTATTTTATTATCTTAATGCGTTAAACCAATTTATATAAAAATCCATGGATATTCCTAAATATTTGAAGTTAGATGCATGAAATTCAGACTGAGTGGATCAATTGGTGATGATCCATTGGAGGATCATTTGTAGATGACATTAGTTGATGATCAGATATGGTATTGTGTGCCAACATAGGTCATGTATCTTGGCAAGAATGACAATGCAAGATTATTATTCCTAGATGATAAATACCTTCCTCATGTAGGATGTTATTTTTATCTCTATTTTATTCCCTATCCCAATCCAATAAGGATCAATTTAATAAAAAATAATTTATTTATGCATCGATGTTTGATTTTATTTATTGAGGATTTAATAGATTTTTTTATATCCCTCTTCATTCATCTAATTCCTCGAAAATGGACTAAAGATAAACAAAAAAACATAGAAGGCTCCTCACATGTTTTAGTATATGGTTTTATCCCAATTTTCTCTCTTGATTATCATTGGTATTTTTTTGACCAATGGTAAGATGGATACATGATTTTATATCATTACATGACCATTATATGGTTCAAATGAATGTTACCATTGGTATGACTTTTGATTAAGGACCTGATTTGAGGATCAACAAAAATGGTAGGTGATTCAATGGGTAACAACATTAGATTGGAGGTATCTCATTTTCCCATGTGCTTCATGGTGACATAGATGGCAGAGATGAATTCTTGATCGTTATTGGTGGACATAATTTGGTGAGTGGGCAATGGGAAGGCTATCCAACCATAAACCCAATATCTATATGAATGATTGATGGGTATAAAAGAAAATTTTGGTGATTCATGTACTATGAGAGGGTTCTTGAATTTTTTAAGTTACCTAGAATTTCATTTAGGATCACACACCATGAGGGACCCCCTGTATGGCATTAGGGTTTCCATGGAAAATATAAGGATCACATGTCATGTGGTCCCTACCACTAGTCATGTGTCCTCCCACTAGAGAAATGGTGTGTAACCCATGGTGCAAGAGAAGTTACATGGACAACACATTGAGTGGTACATGGGCAATCCAATAGTACACAAACATGGAGAAATAGGATAAGAAGTGTGTTTTGAAACCACAATATTCCATATAAAATATTTTATAGATCGTGTAATAGGATATTGAAATGGAATATGAGAATGAAACCACATGGGTATAACAGGGGTGGGATAGACAGGCCATGTACCACCATTACACACTGTGTACCCAGTTTGAGTATTTTTAGCCAATTTTTTATTCTATTAATACAAGAATCGGTTGTGTGTGTTCACTTGGTCCATCCCCTCGAGGGTATCATACAACATTACATCCACTTATCTGGATTTTGATCATCTATGAATGATGAGTCCCATAATGGGTTTGTAGTGTACCTCTATTATTCTAAATTATTTTCCTCTATATTTTCTTTTAATACACTAGGTTGGGCTTTTAGAATCATTGTTAGTTCCATGAATGGGTAATTGAGCTTCCTTATAGATTCATGTTTTACTAGGGATCACAATATCATTGGCATATGATCCCCTGCCTAAAGGGTGGATCCATATTAGGTTTGTGATATTCCCCAATGGTCCTGAGTGTGATACCCAACCATTGAATTGAGGTCTTCACAGACTATTGTGTTTTCATAGGCATGACCAAATGATCATAACCTCTTGGATGAGAGTATATAACAATATCCTAGCTCTTATGGGGGGTTCTCCCAGAGTACGAATTACATAGAAGCATCAAGAAGAATCCTATGGTTGGTTGTTTGGTTGAGACCTCTGGGAGGTACAATGTCAATCTTGAGTAAATATGGGTTATTTTTCTGTTGATTTTCTGTCATTGTTATGGTATTAATATCCATTATTCATTATGTATAGTTATTTGGGGATATCTATCTCGGTATTTTCATACTCACCCTTACATAGGATCTACCTACACATGTCATGACTTACGCAAACGATGCCTCTTTTGATGGTGTCTTTGGAAGATATGAAGCTAGTGAAGCATTTATTGAGCTAGAAAGATTGAGGTTTTTTTGGTTTCATTGGATAGTATTCCACAACACTTGAGAAGGTTGGATTATCTTTATGTTTTGTTGGTACTATATTTGGACCCTTTATCTCTTTCATTAATTTATTTTTGTACTCTGATTGTGGGATTATTGATTTAAGCATACATTGGTTTTTGTTTTTTAGATCTTAACTTTTTATGGGCTTGGATGTGTGTGTGTTAGAAAATTAGGCTAATTCCACCAATGGGTGGGATTTTCCTACTATGTTATAATCTCCTGCACCCATCCTATTAGAGGTGGGCATGGGGTTATCATGGTTTTTGCCTCGGCTGGTCGGGTCGAGATATATTTACATAGAAATCAGATATTAAAAATTAATATCTTAAAATTATGTCTCCAGAAACATATTATAAATATATATCGAGGCATATTTTGAAATAAAATTTCATATAAACATAATATATTCCAATTATGATGGAAAATATATGTTACTAGGTCTCCCCTAATTGATAATGATCTTTAAATCTCTAAAACTATAACATGAGTAATGATTATCTTTAGATACCCCTAAGTATTATTATAAATTATTAATAAGTAAAATTGAATGAAAACATACTTTATTTTATGGGGGAGAATATAACACCATGAGGATTTGAATTATATGTTCTCTTTTAAAAGAGTATCCTTTTGATATAATTCTTCACATGAATAAAAAGAACCACAACCAATGAAATAATGATATATAGTTTTTAAAATGAATTCATTTAATTGGTGGTAAAAAAATATAGGAAACTAAATTATTCAGTATATATTGAAATAAAAATAAACCTCATTATTAAATATAAGGAATTGATGAAAATTCAACAAGTATTGAAAAATAATTAATAAGAATGATTTATATTATAAACTGTAGACAGATTAAAAAACATATTTTTTGTGATTTATTTTAAAATAATAAAAATAATATTGATAAAATGTATTATTTCTATGAAAAATTATCAGCATGCATTTGATTAATAATTTATAACAATTATGAGTAATAATAGTTAGTTTATTTTTTCAAGTTAATTTCTCTAAATATCGTTTTCATGGTATTTTTATAAAAATAATGTTTTACCACTTTTATAAATTTAATTAAATAATATTATTATAATAATTTTAATAAACCTGATCAAATTAATTAGTGCAATTAACTTCACATGTATGAATAAAATTAAGTTATGATGTTAAATATTAGTTACACTACAGGAAAGTCACTTTTTTAAATTGTTTATTTTCGATGGAAATTAGTCGTATATTTTCTATTTGAGAAAAGAGTATAAAAAATACAATTATTTGTGAAATAATATAATTATTTACCTCATTGAGGTAATATTTATAATGTATTTTATAATAATAATAAATATTTTTTCAATATAATGTTTTGATGGAAAATTCTTAAAATCGTGAATATATTTTGGATATAGAATTCTTTGAGTATTGAGAACAAGTATATATAACATAATATAAATTCCATCACAAAAATTATTTTATATTATTATTTTAGATGAAATGCCAATTTTTTTGAAAATAATTTTAATTTAAAAAATACACAAAATAAAAAAACAAAAAAACATTCAATATAAAATCACAACTAACTTATTACATGAAATGTTATATAGAAAATTATATAATTATAATATCACTTTGTGTGGAGTATTTTTTCAAAATTCTAAAGGAGACAATATACCTGAACCATTTTTAATCCACCACATATACTCTATCATCTATTCTTATTGCTACTACTTCTACCATCATAGAACCATTAGCTATGGTCCCTTCCCTTTATTCGGTCATCGTCTTCTTTATGCTCTCTGGTTAATCACCATATAACAATATCCTGATATCAAAACCTCAAAACCTTATATATAGATTAAAATGTGGATGAATATGATTCTTATCCTATGAAGCTATAGAATGGAATTACTTCTGCTCCATGGTTACTAGTCAGGGTCAATCATGAACCTATACTGATCACCCAACCTTTAAAAATACCATATTCTGCCAACATATTCCATCTTCCCTTAACAAAATGTGATCTGAACAAGGCCTCATCCCCACCATCTTTCATTAAGTAACTATAAAAAATGTTAGAAAAATAAATTTTATATATCTCAGAAAAACATATATATGAGAATTAAAATAATAAAAAATTATATTTTGTTAATTTTTTAAAAAACTAGAAAAAATACTAACCACATTTTCTCATTATCTATCAATGGTAATCTATCTAGTACAACTATCCAAAATAATGGAAAAATATATTTTAAAATCATTTTTTTACTTTTTATCATTATTTATTAATGGATGTTTATATTGGAAAATTTATCAATAATATTTTTAATGATGGCTTTATTAAAACTGATTTCTAAGCACTAACAAAAGGGGAATTTAAGAGATATTTTCTCATCATTTTACATATTACTAATGTAGATAATACATTTCTAGAGTGGGTTTATATTATAATCTATATGGGAAGGATGAAATGAAAATCCTACTGTTATCTTTGTGAAAAAACAATGTTTGAAGTCTTATTATTTTGATATGGAAATATCTCTTTATAATTTAATCATTAGTATTTATAGAAAAATGGAATTGAAAGACGCTTTCAATGTAAGTTATTTCATAAAAATGAGGTTGAAATTCAACCTCAAAAAATCAATTATGAATTTGAACATTAATTTTATGTAATAAATCACATTGACTGTATTTTTAATTCCAATTTTCTATAAAAATGATGTTGGAATGATTTTTTGATTTATTTAAATGTGATTTTTAAAAAATAACATTCATTGATTGTTAAAAATTGTTATTCCACATTGTTTTACAAAAAATCCAATGTTTAATTTTTATTTATTTTTCAATATAAGTGAATACATTCCTCAATTCATAAAAATGTGTAATGTAGCATACATCAAAGATTCAACATATACAAAAAAAATATGGTTTTTTTCCATGACTAAGAACTTGTGATGACCTAAGAGATGTTAACATAATAATTGAGCTGGTTTATGGTACTCTTGATTGATGACATCCTAGGGTATTTGACGTCCAAGTAGGAGAACACAAGAAACTTATGATAGTTTGGGACACTCCCCGAGAGCACCATCTTTATAGAAAATTATCTATGTATCAATTCTAGACTTGAGAGGTCCATTTTCAAGAAAAATCTATCCCAGAGGCTGTATTTTTCATAGACCAGTGACGGTTGAGGTAGTTAATTCATTGGTGTCACCTAAGAGTGTTATCGTGGTGCATAGATTTAATGGATTGGAATATTACTATATGAGGTTCATAACAGACTTACGCAATGTAGAAGCACCCTTGAAAACCATAACATGAAAGTGGCTACCATTCATGTGGATATATAAGTTCTAGAAGTGCTTTCAGATGTTGAGGTCGATGGTGATGAGTAATCACATATTGAGGTTATGAAAGAAGGTCTCGAGTACAAGGTGTTCAGTTTTTCATAATCGATGGGATTGGTTATTTTCTGATTTAGAGGGATGTGGTAACTTCCTATGGATAATTCCAAATGAGACCACATGAGAAGAATTACTCAACCCACGTTCTTCAGTTTGCAATCTCAATATTCTCATTGATGATTTGGTGACACTAACTGATGGGTGAGAGGTTTATCATCTACTCTAATCAAAACGACATCATGTATATATTATATTAGGAAAATATTAACATTATATTGTGGAAATGTCTTAAGTAACTATATAAAAATGACTTTGGGACTGTCTGTACTCCATGAAAGGGGTACATTCAAGATGTTTCTCTTAGTAGGAGATCCAGTTCGTAGTTGCAGAATGAGGAATCAGACTAGTTGGGATCATTATAGATATACTTTATGGATGGAGATGGATTTATGTACATACAGTTAATGTTTTTCACCTCCCCACTATTACATTGATTCTTGGAGATGCCTCTTGGATATAATGACCATGATATCTTACATTATTAGATGTCCAAATGGAATTTTGTTGATAGAAATTCAAATGGTGGGGAGCACATCATTCCCTTCAGTTAACATGAGATGGCACCATAAATGTTTCATGAAGGGGTTTTGAGGGAGTATCATACATCACCATTGGGGATACATCTAGGTGTATATATGATTTACTGGGACCTCCAACATTATTCTTGTTTTCTAAGGATGATGAGAGGAGATGTAATGATTTTTTTTCATTGTTTTAATTATCACCACGTAATGGTTGAGCACCAAGTTCTATCGGGTTTTACTTAACCCCTTTTGGTGCATGAATGAATGTGGAATGGGATATCTGAAACACCCCAAGTTTTTTTAAAAATAAATTGAAATGCAAGAATTTTTTTTAAGTACAAATTTATAATAATCCTTTAATAATAATTTTACTGCTTCTATTTTTTGAATTTTGAAAAACAATCATCTACAATTGTGTCCAATAAGTTATTTGGAGTCGAATGGAACCTACATGTTTTTTGGTGAATAGTAACATACCCTTATGAATAGTAATATAAACATTAATATGACCCTAATGAATATTAAATTTTATTATTATTTTATTTTCTTAAGGCTTGAATGTAATGACATTTTTGTGAATTTTTCTATGTGATATAAAAGCAGTTACAGTTTTAAACTTGTTAATTTTTGAATTATATAAAATTTTATTTAAAAATTAAATTAACTATACAATATAAATTTATTTTTATAAAATGGAATTCATTTTTTAATTCTACATGTCGATAAATGGTTAGTGTAATTTTTGGGGGGTTTTCTAAAATAGTTGATTTTTCGTTGAATAGTAAAAAAATACAGTTTTGAGTTTTGTTGTGTTAAGGGAATAATTAATCATTTAATAATGATTTAACAACACTTCTAGAATTTATAATAGTTAAATAAGATGGGAGGTGTCCCATGTGTCTAATACCATGGGAAAATACCATGGAAAACCCATGGTTTTGCAAATACCACAAATGAGGTGTCACTTGAAAATTATTAAAATAATCACTCGCTTTTTCTATAAATACCAACCTTTTTATTCATTAAATTAATTCCCAGTAATTCCTCAATAATGATCTGGGATCCTTACCTCCATATTATTCCTTCCAAGGTTTCCTCAGTCCCCCAAGGTTCCATTCTTCATGTTCTAGGAGTTACTCTTCAAGGTAAGAAAATTCTCAATTTCTTTCTTTTTCCATTCAAGTTCACTTTTATGTGGAATAACATTCATGTTTCCATTCCATGTTATTATTTCTTTCTTATTCTTGATCTATTTTTTATTTTTATGTATGTTTTTATGGGTGACCATTTTTCCCTCGCTTTTTAATATTTTTTAAAACCATGTTTCATAGCTTTTAGGCTTACAAATGTTTTTAAGGGATTTCTCAATTATTCTTTTGTTTTTTGAGTTCCTTTATTTTATTTTTATTTTCTCATATTATCTTACCCCAGATTTATGAAATTACCATAAATCATGTGTATTCTATATTTTCTCTTGTTTGTGTAAAATTAATCATCATTCTTCATCTCCTCTACATCTTATTGAAGGAATAAAAACATTGTCTCTGATGTGTCGAATTACCGATATCGTGGACTATGTGATTAGAATATTCATTTATACTCTCAAGTGCGGTAATGAAACAATTTTTATGGTTTAACTATGTTATAAAAACTATTTTATTTCTCATCCATGGTTCTTTATTTCTTTTTTTACTCAGGGTTTTATTATATAAGCAAAATGTGTTCGTTATTATAAATAAACCACTAAAATGATCTAAATGATCATTATTAATGTTTTAATTTATGAAACATCCTCATATTAAAAATAAAAATGATAAATAATATAATTTATTTTACTGTAAATATTTAAATACAATTTCATTCAAATTCAGTAGTTTCACTTCCAGTTGACATGCACATCCATCATGAACCCATCATTGAAATCATGTAAAGAACAATCCCAAAAAAATACAAGGAACAAAATACTAACAATTAAATGGTGAAATGAGGTTATGAGATGATCATAAAAGATGTTTTAAACATGAAAATGTTTCTTTATAACATTAATAACACTCTTTTAACCATTATATTAGAGTCTGAAACATGTTTTATGTAAGACAAACCGGATGTAAGGGAATTCTTAACCTAATTTCCATTCTTTGAGTTAACCTTCAACTTTGTTTTTAATGTGGTATTAAAATTTATTGGGTGATATGGTTTTGATTATATTATATTTAATTATATATATTTAAATTGTATATACATATTACATCCACTCAATTAAGTCTCTTATCATTTTTATGATATTTATAAGGGGATTTTCTTTCAAAATCTTGTATTACAAATATATTTTTCCAAATTAAAAAGAAATGTTTTTATGAAATTATTCTTGTGGTATGAATATTTTCTAGTTCTTGGGAATTGATTATGATGAAGTTTGGGACCTATATATCCCTAAAATTCATTGGGTATGTGTTTGTTGGAGGTCGGTCGTATGGTTTCTCCAATTTTAACTACAACGGTCACCCAAATTGTAAGTTAGCAGTGCGGGTTACAAATTATAAGGATGACAAGAGAGTTTTAAGATTATGTATGTAATTCTCCAAGATACATTTATGGTTCTACTTATGTATTTTGGAAATCTCATGATTCACAAAGTAATTATGTATATACAGGTGATAATTATTTCTATTGAAAATGATTTCATACGTTACATGTATTCATGGGATAATGTGTTCATTCCTTATTTTTATATCCCTTACTAAGATTTTGTGATCATCTGATGTTCTTAAATTTTTTTGAAGGAAAAAAGGATGTGTATGATAATGAAGGAAGCCATGTTAAATTTATGATTAATTTTCAAAAAATAATGTTTTATGCTTTAATGTTTTATATTTTGAAAGAAATGGAAAGTGTTTTTATGGTATCTATTCTGTAACAATGTTTAAGGTTATGAATGTATTGTTTCCTAATTATCTATATATATAAACATGAGAAGATATAAAAGTTAAAAGGAATTGATTTCATGACTAAAATCAATACTATGTAATGTAATAAGGTCGGGTCCATATAGTTGGTATCAGAGGATGGTTTAGATAACATTAGGGGTTAGGATGATGTTAAAAGAATATCGTAAACGATTTTAACTCTATGATTAATTTGAAATGTTATAGCACTTAAATATTACAATGATTATTGTTCTATAATATTTTTTTCAGAATGGTTTTCTATAGAAGAAATAGGGAAGCTAAAGATGGGAAGCACTGAAAGAACGACATCCTTCTGAATCTGCATCCTGGAATGGTTGGGATTGGAACTGAGCAATTTGTGACTTTAATGGCTCAACTAATGCAAAAAATAAATGGGGGTGTAATTCATGTAAGAGAATTACCAGATGTACCATAATGGAACATGAAAATATTTTAACATTTTATTATACAACACCATCCTACTTTCAATGGATCTTCTAACCCAGTAGCGGCAGAAAGAATGATTAATGCCCTTGGAAAGATATTTGATGTAATGGGTTGTTTAGATAATAAATTGGTACGTCTTGCAATTTATCATTTTGAAGGTGATGCTGATCAGTGGTGGTCAATGGTAAAGAATATCAGGGATAGGGAGGATATTTCTAACTTTGAGTGTTATGAATTTAAAAGACTTTTCATCGAAAAATACTTTCCTAAGGTGGTAAGTCATAGGATAGAGAAGAAATTATTTGAATTAAAGAAAAAGGAGAATGATTCAGTGGCTCTATATTATGTTAACTTCACTCGACTAGAGAGGTATGCTCCAAATCATATTCTTGATATTGATTGCAATATCAAGCGCTTTTACTCAGCATTGAAGATAATGAATCGAAGGGCATTGCACTCCCGTGAATTCAAAACTGATGAGAAACTTTACCGATGTGTTGAGAGGGTAGAGATGGAGTTTTCTGATGATCAAACTCATTTAGGAAACAATGAGAAGAGGAGGTCCATATGGTAAGAAATGGCTATGAATAAACCAAATAAATCTGATGGTATAAAAATCCAGTTTCCAGTTTGTGAAAAGTGTGGCAAGAAGTACCCTCAGGAATGTCATAGAAAAATAGGTAAGTGTTTTGAATGTTGTATGTTTGGACATATGGACTGAAATTGTATTGAAAATGATCCAAATGATAATTTTGATAAGAAAACTGTAAATAGTTTTTAATGTGGTGAGATGGGTGAATACGCAAATCCCTGCCTAATGTGAGATCCAAATGGTGCAAAGAAGCCAGTATACAAGTAGAAAGGTGTTGTGAGATCCTTTGTGACTATGTCAACAGATGTCAGTTCATCTGATGGTGTTGTATCAGGAACATTTCTTGTTTACTCATATTTTTCAAAAGTTTGGTTTGATTGAGGTTCTACACAATCCTTCATATCTAAGAATCTTTTGGGTAATTAGAACTATCACCTCCACAAATGAGACCATAAGATGATGTTAAAACACAATGGGGAGATATTATAAAAAATATTAACTGCAGGAATCTTTCTATTGATTTCTGTGGAACTAAATTACCTATGAACATTGTTTTTTTTCCTTTAGTCGAGTTTTTTGTTATTCTGGGAGTGGATTGGATTTATGTTTTTCATGTCAAGATTTATTGTAGAGCAGAAGAAGTTGTTTTTTAGAAAGAATTTCAGTTTTTATACAAGAATGTACCCATACAATTGAAAAAATATCAGGAAGCTGAGAAACTATTGAATGATGAAAATGAATGTTATCTTGCTTATATTGTTGAAAAAAATGGAACAGTTCAGATTGATTATGTACCTATGATAAATTAATATCTTGATGTTTTCCCTTATGAGTTACATGGTGTCATACCTAATCGGGATGTCGAATTCACAATTCACATAGTTCCTGATGCTAAGCCAATTTCAAAACCCACATATAATATGCCTCAAATAGAACATCTTGAATTGAAATATTAGTTGCATGATTTTCATGATAATGACTTCATTCGTCCTAAAACATCACCCTGGGAGATCCTATTAATTTTTTAAAAATGAAATATGGTTCTATGAGACTTTTCATTGATTATAGAGCATTTAATAACATCACTATTAAAAACAAGTTTCATTTGCCTCACATCGATGAATTGTTTGATCAGATATAGGGAGCTCAGTACTTTTCCATGATTGACTTGATCTGGATACCATCAACTGAAGTTGAAAGAGGATGAAATCCCAAAGACAACCTTTCGTACTATATATGGGCATTATGAATTTTTATTTATGTCGTTTGGGATAACTAATGGACCTATTATATTCATGAATCTTATGAATATAATATTTCAAGAGTTCTTGGATAATTTTGTTTTTTTATTGATGACATTCTTGTATTTTCTAAAAATAAAGAAGAGCATGAAAAACATATAAGGGTTTATTTACCAACCATATAAGAAAATAAAATAAATGGAAAATTAAGCAAGTCATGTTTTTGGTTGCAACAAATTTCTTTACTTGGGAACATTGTAAATAAATATGGAATAATAGTTGATCCTGCCAAAACAAAAGTAGTTGATGATTGTCTGAGAACTAAAAATGTTACAGAGATTCATAGTTTTCTTGGATTAGTGGGTTATTACCAATGGTTTTTTAAGAACATTGCATGGTTATCTATCCTAATAACTATGTTAACATGAAAATGGGTTAAATTTGGTTCGACATAAGAATGTGATTTTTGTTTTTAGGAACTGACGAAGAGATTGGTGAATGCTTTAGTTTTGGCCTTGCCTTCCCAAAATGGAAAGTTTTTCATCTACAATGATGCTTCATTGAAGGGTCTAGGTTGTGTTTTGATGCAAAATGATCAGGTAATTGTTTATGCTTCAAGGGAACTTAAACCCCATGAGTTATATTATCCCACACATTATTTGGAATTGGTAGCTCTTGTTTTTTCATTGAAAATTTGGGGGAATCATTTATACGAAGCCAAATTTCAAATATATACTGAACATAAAAGTGTGACAGATTTATTCATGTAGAAGATATTAAACAAGATGTAGAAAATATGGATAGAACTGATAAAGGATTATGATTACCCAATCAATTTTCATCCTAGAAAAAAAAATAATGTGTCAGATTCCTTGAGTCAAAAACTTCATGCATCATTTCCCATGAAACATTTGGACCATGATCCCTTGATTAATGATTTGATGAATTTTTTCTTATAAGTTGTCGGTGTAGGGGATACATCTGTTTTATCTCAGGTTTCTATGCATTCATCGTTATTAGACAGAATTAGGCAAGCGCATAAAGAAAAACGTGAGCTATAGAAAAAGGTAGAATTGGTAAAATGGGTATGTTTCAAGAATTTAATCTTGATAATGATTGGGGTTTTAGATTTGGAAAACGGTTGTGTGTGCCATGTGATATATAGTTGAAGAAAGACGTGTTGTGTGAAGCTCGTAGTTCCCCATTTCCAATTCATCCTTTAAGTACTAAGATGTACAGAGACCTTCATGAGATTTATTGGTGGGGTGGAATGAAATGTAATATTGTTGATTTTACCATGAAATGTTTAGCATGTCAACCGGTTCAAAAAGAGCAGTAGCTACCAAAGGGGATGCTTCATCCTTTTCAGTGCTAAAGTGGAAATATAAGAATGTATCAGTGGACTTTGTGGTGGGACTGCCAATGACATCTAGAGGTAATAATGTGATTTGGGTTTTTGTTGATCAGCTGAAAAAATCTCATCATTTTCTTTATTTTTGAGATACAATGTGTTTGGATCAGGTTTCTCTATTATAGCTAAAGGAGACTGTTAGGTAACATGGATTTGCTCTTGACTTTATATATAATTGGGATCACAGTTTCCCTTCTAACATTTGGAAGGGACGTCAGATGTCATTGGGTGTAGAATTAAATTTCAGTACTACTTTTCATCCCCAATTAGATGGATAGTCAGAATGAATGATTCAGACTTTGGAGGATATGTTTCGAGATTTTTCAATAGACTATCAGGGAAGTTGGGATCAACATACTTCTTTAGTATATTTTTTTTATAAAAACAGTTTTCATTCGAGTATACAGATGACACCTTTTGAGGAACTGTATGGGATGTAGTGTCGAACTCCAGTGGTTTGGGATGATGTTGGTGAACGAAATTTGATTGGGCCAGAATTAGTAGAAGAAGTGGCTATGAATGTGAATATGATCCAGAAACACATGAGGAGAGCTCATTTTAGGAATAAAAGTTATGTAGATAACAGAAGGAAAGGCTTCTATTTCGATATAGGTGACCATGCTTTTCATAAAATATATCCTTGGAAAATTGTGATGTTTATCAGTAAGAAAGGGAAGCTTAGTCCCCAGTTAATCAGCCCTTTTGAAATCCTAGAGAAATTTGTAATAGTTTCATAATAAGAAGCTTTGGCTCCTAGTTTCCCTTAGGTACACACAGTTTTTCATTTTTAGATGAGGAAAATGTATGTGCCAGATTCAACACAAGTCTTGAGCCCAGAAGCAGTTCAACTAGAAGAGAATCTTTCCTATGAATATAAACCAATTCAGATTCTTGATCGAAGGGAACATGTATTGGGGAATAAGATAATCCACCAGGTAATGTTTTTTTTGGAGAAACCACATGGTAGAAGAAGCTACATGGGAGTCTAAAAATTCTATGAGTGAATGGTACCCTCACTTATTTAATAAGTAATTAATATTATGAGGACGCAATTTCCATAATTTGAGGATAATGTAAAACTCCATGGATGTATAAATGTAAATTGAAATACATGAATTATTTTTTAAGTAGATATTTATAACTATCCTTTAAACATAATTTTACTACTTCAATGATTTGAATTTTAAAAAACATTCATCTATAATTGTGTCTAGTAAGTTATTTAAAGTCTAATGGAACCAATATGTTTTTTGGTGAATAGTAAAGTACCCATATGAATAGTAATTTCAATAGTAATATGGCCATAATTAATAGTATACATTATTATAATTTTATTTTTCTTAAGGATTGAAGATAATGACATTTTGGTTAATTTTTCAATGTGATATAAAAGTAGTTATAGTCTTAAAATTGTTAGTTTTTTAATTAAGTATGACTTTATTTAAAATTTAAATTGGTGATATTTAAAAAAAATTAATTACAAAAAATGGACTTCGTTTTTAAATTCTACATGTCATTAAGTGGTTAGGGTAAATTTCGGGGATTTTTCTGAAACAGTTGATTTTTCATTGAATAGTAAAAATACAGTTCTGAGTTTCAGTGTGTTAATGACATCACTAATGATTTAACAATGATGTAATAAATCTGGCCAACTTGTTTTTAGTAAAATAATATGTGAGGTGTCCCATGTGGCTAATACCAAGGGCATTCCCTTGGTTTTTCAAATACCACTAATGAGGTGTCTCTTTGAAATTATTTTAATAATCCCTAACTTTTTCTATAAATACCAATCCATTCTTTCATTAAATTCATTCCCAATTCTTCAACAACATATCTCGGGCCTCCTTAACTCTCTAGTATTCCTCCAGAGTTTTCCTCCAACCCCCAATCTACCAACCATCTAGTTCAAGTAGTTGCTCATCCAGGTAATAATTTTCCCAATTTCTTTCGTTTTCCATTCTTGTTCTCTTTTATGTTGTATAACTTTTAAGTTTCCATACCATGTTCTTATTTATTCCATATTCTTAATCTATTCTGTATTATGATTCCTTTCTAGATGGTTTAACAATGTCCCATCACTTTTTAATATTTTCTAAAACAAAGTTGTATAGTTGTTAGGCTAGTGAATTTTTGTAAGGGATTTCTCAATAATTCTTTTATTTTAATTTCCTTTCTTTTATTATTCTTTTCTCATATCCACTTAACCAAAAGGAAAAAAATTCCCAAAAATCATGTATATTCGGGATTTTCTCATGTTCATGGAAAATTCATCATCATTCTTCTTCTCCTCTCCCACTTATTCAAGGAATAAAAACATTGTCTGTGATGTGTCGAATAACCGACATCGTGGAAAATGTGATTTAAATTTTCATTTATTCTTTAATGTATGGTAATGAAACAATTATTATTGTAGAAATAGGTTATAATATATGTGTTATGTATCATCCATGGTTCTGGAATTCTTTGGCACTAAGGGATTTAATTTATAATACAAAATGAGGTTTTAATTATAAAAAAACCACTAAAATGATCTAAACATGAATCATTAATGTTTTAACTAGTGAATAATCCTCATATAAAAACATCAAAATGATAAATGATAAAAATTATTGTACTATAAATGCAAAAATACATTTCTATTTCATTTTTGGAGTTTCACTTCCAATCGATAAGAACATCCATCATGAACCAATAATTGAAATCTTGTAAAGAACGATCCCTAAACAATGTAAGGAACAATGTACTAATAATTAAAAGGCGAAATGAGGTTATGAAATTATCCTAGAAGATTGTATAAACATGAAAATAATTCGGTCAAATACTAATAACACTATTTTAATCATTATACTGTTTAAACATGTATGATGTAAGACAAACCCAGGGTAAGAGAATTCGTTACCTGATTTCCATTCTTTGGGTAAACCTTCTACTTCGTTATTTATGTGGTATTAAAATTGATTATGTGATGGGATTTTATATTATGTTGAATTATGTCTATTTATAGTTTATATACATATTCCATCCACTCTATTAAGTCTCACATCTATTGTATGCTATTTATAAATGGCTTTCCATTTAAAATCCTCTTTTACATATCTATTTTAAAAAATTCAAACAAAATTTTTTTATGAAATTATTATGGTTGTATGATTATGTTAATTTTCTAGGAAATAGTTTATGATGAAGGGTGGGACATATATCTCCCTCCAATTCATTGGGTATGTTTATTTAGGAGTTCAGCTGTATGGTTACTCTAAGTGTAACTGCGATGGTTATACAAATTGTAATGTAGCAGTGAGGGTTAAAAATTATAAGGTAGTCAAGAGGGTTATAAGATTATGTAATTAATTCCCTAAGTTACCTTTATGGTTCCACTAATGTTGTTATTTATTTTTTTAAATATAATTGTTCACATTATATGTATATATATACAGGTGATAAGTACGTCTTTTGAAAATGATTTCATACGTTACAAGTCTTCACGGACTAATGTGTTCTTCCTTCTTTTTATAAATCTTTCTAAGATTTTGTGATCATCCCATGTTTTAAAATGTATTTTATAGGATAATAGGTTGTGTAGGAAAATGATGGAATCCATGTTAAATTTTTGATGAATTGTCAAAGAAATCATGTTTTAATCATTAATGATTATTATTATTTTTTAGATGGAAATAGTTTTTATGGTATCCACTTTGTAACAATGTGTAAGGTTATGAATGTATTATTGACCAATTCTCTAATGTTAAAAACTTGAAAGGATCCTCACTGTCATAGGAAATGTTTTCTTGACTAAAATCAAGATTATGTAATGTAATATGATCAGGTCATTATAATATCTATATAATTAATGATGGGTTTACTACATACGTCTAAGGGGCATGATGCCAACTGTGAGATCATTGTCCAACTCTAAAACAATTCCCACATTATAGCAATTCAAGAACTGTGTTCACTATAGAGGTTGAGACACCTCTATGTTAAAGATAATGTTCAAATCCATGGACTTCCATTGACGATTGTTTTTTATCATGATGCTCATTTCACATCATGGTTTTGAAAGTCAGAACAGCTTTCATTTGAGACCCAATTACTCTTGAGAATATTATTTCACCCACAAATAGATTACCAAACTTAGTATAAAATTATGTTCCTAGAGGAAATGTTGTGAGGTAAAATGTTAGACTTTGGTTTTAGTATGGAGGATCACCTACCACCGATGGAGTTTGTGTGCAATAATAGCTATCATTACACCATCAGTATATCATCATTCAAGGCTTTATATGGGATACACTACAGATCACCACATTCCTAGACTGACCTAGGAGAGTCTGTATTCATGGTCCCACTGTTATTTCAAGCAACTACAGTAAAGGATCTAATCATCCAGGAGTGGATGAAGACTGGATAGAGCCATCAAAAGGTTTGTGCAGATACACGATTGAAGCCTTTAGAGTTCGCTAATGAAGTCATTGTGTAACTTCGGATTTCACCTCTGTAGGGATCACAGATATTTGGATGAGGCACAAAGAAATCACAAAGGTTCATAAGACTTTTCCAATTACTAGGTAGAGATGGTGAGGTAGTGTACCACATGGATCTATGTATACATTTTGACCGAGTATAAGAAATATTCCATATGATTCGGCTGATAAGGTATGTGCATGACTCATTTCATGTTAACAATTGGGGTGAGATAAACATCTAGGATGAAGAAACCATTAATAAGTAACCAATGTAGATCAAGGAAAATCCTGAGAGGATCATTTTGGGGTGATCGATTTATTTGGTGCATGTATGGTGGTAGTACGAGAATCTCTAGGAGAGAACATGGGAGAAAGAGGCTCAAATTCATGCACAACGCCTACTTATATTTGAGAAGAAATTGTTTTGGATTTTGATGGATGTAAATCCCCATTGGGGGGGTAGAATGTAGCATCTATAATTTTCTATGTATTATATTTAGATACTATATGGATTATTTTTTATACCAATAACTAAGATGAAATGTGATTATGAGGCCTGGTGTGATCATAATAAATTTGTGAAAAATATTGAAAAAAATTTAGAATATGAAAAAAACATTTCCTGAAAATGTGAAATAAATCTTAAACAGGAGTCTAGTTTAAGAATAATAGGGTTTTGATGAACACAGAGTGGCTGTTGTACCCTAGGCTAATCCTAAAATTGGTTGGTGTAGGCAGATTTTGAAATAGTTTTCAAAGATGTGAAATGAATAATATTATTTAATAATATTATTTTAATTTTTTTTGTTGAGGAATAATTTTTTTCATTAAATTAATCCTTATTTCAAAATTCATGGGTTACCCACATAATCCTGTCACTTCTGGAGGATCGTTGGAGAGAGCACTAAGAATCCATTCCAATGAATGACAACAGAATGAGGATCAATGATTGACACACATCTATTTTGCAGGATCTCACTAACGAATGCAATGAATATTTTGTCTTTTTTAGAGATCAAACCAGATCATGTTTGGGGATATGATTTAATTGGTTTATTCCTTTTAATGTATTTTAATGATGATTGTGAATCAATCAAAGAATGGATTTATTCACAGATCTTTCCTACTATGAGATGAGATTTATTCTAAATGATTTATTTGTTCTGGTTTTCAATCTGAAATTCTTTCTTCATGATCGTTGGAAAAGAAAACCTAAATATTAATGATTGTCCTTTGTTTTCGTTTTACCTCTATTTTCTTGCGTTCTTCTTCTGTTTGTCCCCTTTGGTCACAGATCGACATTGCAGGGTGGTTCCAAACTCGATTGGACCCCCAAATTTGAGGTAAATCAACAAAAGTGGCAAGATCAGTGTATATCAGGACCAATGGAGCTTGGATTTATGATAGTTTCCTCTTTCAAGCATCGAAGGTGGCATGGTTGTCTGAAAAAGTTACCACTAGAATGGGGAAGTGGCAACCAATAGTAGGTGGTGGCGCACAACGATTATCAATGGTGTTCTATCTGTTGGTGGTAGGGCCATGTGTGGCCAGGATCGACCGTGGTGGACTCGGGGTGTGGCTAGAATTAATGATGGTGGAAGCGGGGTCGATTATGGACACATATCGGGTCAGGAATGGTAGGTTATCTGCGAGAGGTCCAAGATGAGTTGGTGAGTCTGGAATGGATGGTGGGCTGGGTTAGGTACATGGGTTGGGACTGAAGTGATGGGCCTGTTTTGGAATAGAGTCATATTTGAGGAAACCAGTAGATAGCATGGTTTGGGTTGACTATGGGGTCGTGGAAACATGAATAGCTATTAGAATTGGGTCAACACAGCTGGTCAGCGGGCATTCGTTCTTAGTAGTTGATTGCAGTGTCCGATCAGTGCGACATGTCAGACAACCATGGTGGTTTGTCAATGGGTGTCTAGTCTGTGTAGTAGGGTGAATAATCGTGACAGTCTGTACTCAAGCCCCAAACGGTCTACATGCAACTTTTCTAGTAGTATTTTCAAATTGACATAACTCATAAATATAGTGTCCAAATTATGTCATGTCATGGTAGCATGACCCTGTTTTTAAGAAAGTCCACTCTAGACTAATTTTTGGTACCCCCTTTGGATTTTTTGATATTATTTTTCCTAGTTTGTACGAGTATAAGTTCATTGAATTCCTTTTTTTCCTTTCTCAAGGGTACAGTGTAGAATTACATCCTCATCACTGGATTGTAATCCCCATTAGAGGCCATGTCTCAGATAGAGTTCTAGTGTTCCTTGGTGAGTCTAAAGTGAAATACTCAATCATCACTTGTGGAGTATATGGAATTGGTATGACCACTATTATAATGGTTATGATCCTCCATCTAGAGGTCACCATCTATAGGGTTTGTGTAATCATTGGCATATGATCCCCTACATAGCGGTTTGATAAAAATTTGTTTCACAGTGTCCCACAATTGTTCTAGGAATAACCCCCACTCTATATATCATAGTATTCTCAAAAGAGTGAGTTCACTTAGGGAAAATACCAAGTGAGAGAGACCTCTTCGTCAAGTGTATCTGATGATAGCATGGC
The DNA here is from genome assembly GCA_963277665.1 of Viscum album. Taxonomy (NCBI): domain Eukaryota; kingdom Viridiplantae; phylum Streptophyta; class Magnoliopsida; order Santalales; family Viscaceae; genus Viscum; species Viscum album. The sequence continues at coordinate 1,013,067,948 of OY728131.1, forward strand.
TCCTAGAGTGGGATCTCCCTGAATGATCATTTCCTCCAATAGTATCATGTGTCTTGGAGTTGTTTATCACCGCCTAATGGCACGATGTATCTCTTGTGTATATATGGGTTTCTTTTATTGTTGTATCTTTTATATAGTGTTACACCATGTATTGAGTTTACTATACTTTTTTCTTCATGTTTATTATTTATTGTGATACTTACTGAGTATTGTTATACTCACATTTTAATGGGATTTTATCGAATGTTTCATTTTTTGTTCGGATAATGGCCCTTTTGATCGTTTCCTACAAAAAATGGGATCAGGTGATGCATAGATATATCTAGATAGGTCGTGGTGTTTATTTGGATCTTAACATTGATGTGATAATCTCCACTGGAGCTGGTTGGGCTCTTTACTGTTTCAGTTGGAATTATGTACAGGCTTTTTGTGGTGGGCTTGTAATTTGCCCTGTTTACTTTATCATTACATCCTGTTATACTATAGTTATGGGATCTTAGTTTTATTCTTGCATCCATTCAATTGTTTTACCTTTTATAATTGTGTGGCTCGGAGATGTTTGTTTTCCTATAGTTACTTTATTCTAATTCCCCCCTTTATGGGAAATTCCTAATCAATTCTAGTCACCAGCCCATTGACTATAAGAGACGAACATGGGGTAGTAACTGAATGTGCCCCTCTAGGACAAGTCATTGCAATAACATAAAAATTAACATAGAAAGAAAGGTTAATAGAGGAAGAAATATAAGTAAATAGCACAACAGTAGTACAGAAGTGATATAAACAACAACTAAACAATTGATCAAATATAAAATAACTGATGATGATGTATTTCATGTTCTATAAATCTATATAACATGGGACCTAGAAAATTGAAATACATGACATAAAAATGTAGAAAAATGAATCCAAAAAATATCGCCAACGTCATAAGCTCTTGCTCGGTTATCTACAACCATCTCTATCCTAATAAATTGAGTGTCTAAAGTGGTACACTTCCCCTTGACCACACCTTTAAACATATATTCTGCCCAGGTACCACTAGTTCCTATATAGGGTTTTAGATAGATCCTTGTAGGTCACCATCAACAACATCTATTACATCGTGCTGATGCAATATAATGTAAAATATTGTGAAAGCATGCATATATATAAGTAAAGTAGTATATTAACAAAAATACCCAATACCCTACATCGACCCTCAACTGGTGTTTAAATGTATAACCAATTTATTTATTAATTAATAACCATTTATATAATGCTGTCACTAGTGGAAAATACAAAAAGGACATCACCTTGTGATAGTAACAGTGAAGGTTCTAAGATATGACAATAGAACCTGATGATAATAATAATAATGAGGTTCTATGGTGATAACCAAGGAAACCATCACCTCAATGGTAACCAAATTATTAGTAACTGGAGTCTGGATAAGGGTTTAGAGTTTAATCTATGGGGAATATTCCATGTAATTCCACAATAGTGGGATCTAACTTAGTTTAAGGAATACATGCAAGGTTAAACGGGATAAGGAATGGATAGGCCAAATGTTTAACGAAGGAACTTCATACCCAAAGATTTAATGTTGGATAAATAGACTATATACATGGAATCCAATAATATTAAAGGATGGATCCAACAGTGTCATACCAATCATCCACAAATAGAAAAAGATAGGGTTCCAAGGTGGTTATCATCCTTGGAAACAAACATCTCTGAATTAGAATGACATCCATGAGTTCTCAAATCATTTCTTTTGGAAGCCAAAAGGTAACTCGGGTATGAACTCTCCTAGAATGATTTCATGGTCAATATGTAATTACAAAACTTTCATTAGATTCATTTCACAATTAAATCCATGTAATTAATCATACATTTTGTTATGTTTACTTTGTTAAATCCATTCCTTTCATTAGTGTCACAAGGACAATGGGCATTCCACCATTTCATTTATTTCAAATCATATCCATTTAATAAGTTTCATTATGATACCTTCCATTAAATAAGGAATGGGGTGCTATATAATTTCAATAAAACCATTTTATTATTATTTATTAGGACAATACATTTATATACAATATACCCTTCAATTTACCATTTAACATTGATTAATAAAATTAAATCACTTACCTTAGGGGTAATGTTATAGGAAAACATGATATAGGAATTAAGAAACCATTAATTGAATTAAATCCTTACCTTTATCATGTTCAAGTCACAACAAATCCATACTATGGTGCAAGTAGGCTCAATATGATCCTAAATCATAAATATGAAGACACCCTACCTAGGGTGGTTGACATTCTGGATGTACCAACAAATGTTGAATAGAATATATTGTGTGGGTCAAAAAACATGATTATAATGACTAATATAGAGGAATATTAATAAACTGATGATGTTTAATGAAATTTTCATTCCCACATAGAAATTTATAAAAAACATTATAGAGTGGGTTATATACCACCTACATCGTATATCTATGAATCTCCTCATCATGTATATGTCTTTAGTTTTCCAAGGATTAGAAGAGATCATAAGAATGGATCAAAACCATAAAAATTGGGCATATGAACAGGCATAAAAACATATCTAATAAGATGATGAAGGATGATATATTAAAAATGAATCGAGATGTTACCTATGTGAATCCAATGTGATTGAATGATCTAAAATATGAGTCCACATGGAGAAGTGGTGGAGGATCCAAGCATAGGCCTCCTTGGGAGGATCTATGTGTTAGATGGAGAGGTGTGGGATCTATCCAAAAAAAATATAGGCAATTCCTTCTATTAAAAAAACATTATGGGAATTTAAATATTGTTTAAATGTTTCATATGTTTTTTAAATCTCATGGTCCTTTCTATGAGAAAATCCATTACACTATGTGAATGGCTCGGCCCAACCCAATACACATCACGGCATTGATACACATTATGCATTACAATTACATTACATGTAATTATCCTATATCGAACCTATATCTCCTATTTCTCCTTATTCTCAAACGAAAATAAATCATCCCTCGATTAAATATTAGGTTTTAGACCGAGAGGAGAACAATAACAAGGGTTTAATTGAGAAAAAAATTAATAGGACATGTTCATAAGAGAAAAACTAGGTTCTTATAATCTTCCCCCCTTTATGGAAATCAACCCCAATTTAACCATCCAATCTCACCTTCCAATAATGAAAAAACATTACTTGAGAAATAATATGGACAATGGCCACATACATCCGACTCCCTCTCCCAAGTCTCATCCAATACACAGACATGCTTTTTTAGGACATGAACCTGATGGAAAGACCGACCACAAAGAGAATTCATGCTCTGATCAATAATTCTTATAGGTTACTACTCATATTAATAATCCGCATCTATCTCAACTTCCTCAGGATCAAAAGTTTCAGACAAGTCATCATGATAATAGAAAAACTCTGAAATGTGGAAGACGTCATGTATGGAATGATATATTGGATTTAATAACAGATTGGCTATTCTATTCACTCTCTCCATGATCACAAATTCCACTAAATAATGTGGAGATATCTTATCATTACTCTATTTTTATTTATTCCCTATATTAGTTGAGGTTAATAGGAAAACATGATCCTCAAACCTGAATTCTAGATGTAATATGTGGTTATTAGTATAAGATCATTGTCTAGACTTGCCTATATTCATAGGCTACCATATTGGTTGAACAATCTCTGAAGCCTCCTACATGAGATGAGAAACTATTAGGTTGAACTCTCCTACCTCTATCCAGGAAAGGGTTGAATAGAATGAACTACCATAAGGGGACTCAAAATGAGCCCTCAAAGTCATTACCTAAAAGATATTATTGAAGGAAAACTCAATAAAAGGGAAATGCTTCCTCTAAAATTCACCAAAATCAAGGACTCATGCATATATAATGCTGTCTATAAATTTTATCACATGTTCTACCTATTCATTGGACTATGGGTGAAAATATGTGCTATGAAGTTCCTGTATACCCAGATCTCTTTTCAACCCCTACTAGAGCCATGACATGAAACAAGACTCCCTAGCTAAAAATATAGTATGAGGAACCTCATGTAGTCATATGATTTCACAAAAATATAGTCTTCCGAACTCATCAACTGAGAATGTCTCCTTTATATTAATTATGTGGGTATATTAGTTTGTCATTCAATGAAAACCCATACTTCATCACTACCTCGAATAGACCTCAGTAATCTGACTATAAATCTATGGAAACAACATCCCATTTCTTCTTCAAAACTAGAAGTGGTCGTTAAAGGCCTTCATGCCTCTTCTATTATGTCTTAACCTTTATATAGGTAGAACTCCTTGTGATAAAACCACACTATCTATTGTATCATCGTAAGACACTAATAATAGTGTCACATGTATCTATAAATATTGGAGACGCCTATATGAACTTCCCACTATGTTGTGTTCAAATTGAAAATCAACTCCTTTCTCATATCTGTAGGAACACAGAATCACCCATGTATACGGATAATTTCATATCTGGCCATGGACCAATCCAGAGGAATATCATTTCCATAAATACTCTTATAGAGAACAAATCCATCAGTATCTATAAATTGAATACTCGTAACCTTATCAAAGATGTAAGAGTTAACTATCATGGATGAGCGATAATAATACTCATTTCTATAGAAAAATAGTAGATATACCTCATAAAAAGAAGTTAATTTATTTCCATTCATCACTGTCTTCTTGTACGTCATGTGCCTGAGTTTCTCAGCTCAACACATCAGGAACTAATTTTCCCTTTTCAAACATATATGAAAGCACAAAATCGAATGAATGAAGATATATGTCCCATATATACTTTCTGTGGTTTATGTCACACCATGAGAATATATATTTGAGGCTCTTGTGGTATTTATACACCACAAATCACTCTCCCAAAAGATAGTGTCTCCAGCAACATAAGGCAATGACAATTTTTCCTAGACTAAGGTAGTGTGTCATGTATTTTCTCTCCAGAGGCCTCAACTAATGAGATCCATACACAGAGGAATTGTCATCATACATAGGAATTGATCCAACGATGATTCATGGTGCATCATAGAACAATGTATATTTGATACCAAACACTACAAAAACTATAATAGATGCTGAGAAAAGAATTCATTTCGTCTTTAAAAAGGCTTTCTAACACTCTTCCACCCATTATAACATAACACCCTTATTGGTAATACAAGTAAGAGGTGAATCAATGTTTGAAAAGACAAATATGAAACACTTTAACTATCCATCCAACCCTTATAAACTCTATTTATAAAACTTGTTCTTGGTTTGATCCTATGAAACCACAACACTAACCTTAACCAGTTCAAAAGATACTCTTGATTCCAAGATAATGTGACCCAATAACGGTATTTTGATGTTCCATAAATGGAAAAAAGAAATATTTTCGCAGAACTAATGATCTATCATTGTACTCAGAATGGTCTCAAGGTTCATAACATGGTATGTATTAGTGTGAGAATGCCAAAATATTTCAGCCATAAATACTACAACAAAATAATCCAAATACAGGGGAACACCCTATTCATCAGTGCCTTGAAAATTAAAGGAATATTCGTAACACTGGATGACATAACAAGATATTCAAAAAGACCATAATTTCTATGAAATATTGTATGAGGTATGTCAAATGGCCTAACTCAAACCTAATGATAGACCAATATCTGGTCTATCATGGAGAACAGCCTAGATCCTCAGAGCTAGTCAAAGAGATCATATATTTTAGGTAGTGGATAATGGTTCTTAATCCAAAACTGGGTCAACCATATATAATCCATGCATACAAAAAGTGTCAAATCCACATACCTAGTTAAAATAACATTACAATCCAAAGATGAAGTGTTAGACCATATAAAACCATTGGTTTCCAAGTCCACTAACAACCACATGAGCTCCTAGGGCTCAGTAGGTTCCATATTGTGTGATGGAATGGACACTACAGATTCCCCTAGAATGAGCACAATCATAATGTATACCCCTCTATCGTGAGGTAGGTGAGAAACTTTCTCAGGAAAGCTGTCCCTAAAATGATCTACTATCAGATGGAATTCATCCGGATGAAATACCTAATCCTCCATGAAATGATTATCAATATGGGATGTCACCAAAACTAGCCTATGGTTTTTTGGTCCAGTTCTACTAGCCCAGAAAACCCAATCATCCTTATGTAGAAAAACAATTTCCTATAGAGATGTAAACGATACTCTATGGTGATATTAATCTACAATGGTGTGATAAATAACCATCCACTCCATCATAAATATTAAATCTATGCCTTTAATCTCCAGAAAAAAGAGATCCTATAAGAAAGCATGACTTCTTACCTCAAGGTAACAGTCCTTACACTTGTGTATTCCCTCTAACCATACTCATAATACATTATCTATGGAAATTAATAAATTTTAATACTATATTTCCAGTACGAGACATTACATGGTATAATAAGAGATGAAGCTGACTGAAGCATATATATCAAACAAAGAAGATAATTTAGTGGATGATACTATAAAAGTATCGTGTACTGTAGATGGTCCTTCATCCTAATTGTTGGGTACCTACTGTAGTAGATTTGACTTACTTGATCCATGGACCATATCAATAGCAACACTACCATGATAAAAAATGCTCTTCTAGAGCTTCTGGTGATAATAATTCTATCTACTATGGCTATGACCTCTTCCTCATTCAGTACATTGGATGATACTCCAACTCCCCATCTAATGCGGCATAATAGAACCTGCCACTAAAGTTTGATATAGTGAGGAACCTTTTCAACTAGATGGTAATGGAACGGTATGATATAATTTCTAAAGTTACTCAATATATCCATAACACAGGAACTCCTTAGGTTCTCTATCACATTGAGGTTTCATGTTCCCCATGAGAACATTTACATATGCTAGAATAACTACTTTCATTCAACTTACCTTTTTCCATTGTACCATGTAGTATCAACACCGCTCAATGTTGTTCTCAGTAATAAGATTTTTATTTAGTATTTCAATGAAACTAGGTAAGAAAAATAAATTAACCTGATTATTGATTTCTTACTGAATCCCATCATTGAGTTGTATACCACCAGAAATATCATCAACATATAGAATGATGGATAATCACAGTAACTTAGGGAAACTTGTTGAATACTCTATAATTGAATTTGAAACCAACTCGAGATGAAATAAATCACATGTTAGAGAACTATAAAATTTTGAGGAATTAACTGAACATAGAAACTAATCCGTAAATAATCCCATTACATGCCCTAACAGAGACCTTCATATGTAATCACATTCCAATGGTGCTCTACTGAATCACATAGTATGTAAAAAAGAATATTTACCCTCCACTCTAGAGGCATCTCTAGTTTCTCAAATATAGATAATGTGTCTTCTATCTATGACAAAGCAGCCTATGGACCGTCATCCCTCAAGAAGGTAAGATGATGCTTCAGTAGGAACTCATGGGTCAGATCAGCCCTCATAGGTGTAGGATGTGGATCATAATGTATGGATGGCATCAAACATAATAATCTATCATGAACATGGGAATCAATTCTCATATTAGGTGGAGTAGAAGGTTCCTTAAGTGGAACTCATGGTAGTAAGATTGGTGGCTCAGGTCCCACATTTTTCGGGGCATGGAAAATTCCCCCCTCTTGGATCGTGAGATGAGGACGCCATAATAGAATTTTTCTGAAAATACAATGAACATGACTCAAAACTATCTTAATGAAAATTGGTAGCATAACTTTTAGAAGATGAAGGTATGAAAGAGATAACTACCAAGAGTATACTACCCCAACTACCCACATAGAAGGATAGGTATTGGTAAGATCTCATGTATATGTTACAGGGGTTCCAATAAATGAAATTTCAATAGCACCATGTATCTTTTTTAATTAAATCCAATTCATTTTGTATTTAATGATAAACTTGTTAAAATTTTTATTTTCTTATGATGTTTATAAAAGTCCATTTCAAATGGATCACCTTTCCTAGTGTGTCAGGGCCAATACACCTATCTATGAAAATGACACCCATTTGATTTTAATCTGATGTATCAACATCATAAAACACCCATTCCAACCCAAGAGGACTCATAACACATCACGAATTGAAATTAGAAATCACTCTATCAAAACCAATGTAAAGAACACACACAAACACACATATATATAATAATAAGGGCCAAACCACAATCACATTCATATCAAGCATTGAAATCCATGAAATTAATCTATCTGATATTTAAATATTCATGGAATGTGAATTCTAGGTGCCTATGGTGATGCATGTATCAATTATCATTAAACTCTAATCATCAGCACAATGATGAAATAAATCCTCAATAAAAATTATAATTAATAATACTACAAAACAACTAAGTCACCTAATGGTGAAATGATATCCAATGTAATAGGAAAATAGAAGAACATAAATTATTATTTAGGAAACTCTGTGTTTACCTCGAATATTGGTTAACTATGCCAACACACAGGTCTTGACCACGTTCCAATCATTTCTAATATTCAATTTACTTTCTCCACATAGTAATGAAATACAAGAACTTTATTTGATACCACTTCGTGACATCCTGGACCTAGAGGTACCCCGAGTGCAGTTTTCCACATGGCCTCATGTGAATCTTCTCAAATGCTAGTGGATGGCGACTAGAAGTCAGGTCCAAGAGTGTGTCGATGGGGAGTCTATTCCATAAATAATAGTGTGTATTTCATCTAATAACATAGAATAAATGATAAATAGTTGAGGAAATATTGGAAAACAACATACTAGATACAGGCAATTGAAATAAAATATAACTGAACAACCTGCCAAATATACAAGAGTTGATGATGATGTATGTTAGGTTCTATTATACTAGAAAACATGGTACAAAGATATAAGATATACATGATATAAAGAAGTAGATATGTAACCCAAAAACTTTCCTTAGCATCCTGATCCCTTGTTTGATCATCTACTACTAGCTCCATCGTATGGAATAAAGTGTCTGAAGTAGTACACTTCTCTTTGTAAACATTTATCTACACATAATACGATTGGGTACCAATTGAACTCAGATATGATATGAGTTAAATATTAGTAGGCCACTGCAAACAACATCTATAACATTATTTCCAGATAATATAATCTTAAATAGTGTGCAAGATTCATTTATAAAATTAATGAATCATAGTAACATAAATACCCAAGTACCAATTTCATACCTTGTGTGGTGTATGAATGTATAACTACATTATTAATTATTTAAGTTCAAGACTATTAAATTAGGTCATGTGGGGAAAAACAAGCTATAAAATCACATTTTAAGAGTGAATGTTCTAATATAAAACAAGGAAACCCATTGATAACAATAATGAATATGTTCCATGTTTATAACCAAGGAATCCTTGACTTCATGGGTCACCAACTCAAAAGTATCTACTCATGGATAAGTGTTATGTGTGTAATACCCGGGGATTCAACCACGTAATTCCATAAAATAGTGATCTAACCATATCCAATGAAGAAATACAAGGTTAAATGGGATAAGAACTAGATAAGCCCAAGGAAGTATCCAAGGCACCTCATTTCAATAGAATCCTTGTTGGATCCAAGGATTGTATCCATGGAATGAAATAATATTAATGGAGGGATCTTACAGTGTCATGACATACATCCACTGATAGGAAAATATTAGGTTCCAAGGTGGGTCTAACCCTTTGTAGATGACATCTCTGAATTAGAATGATGTCCACAAGTGATCAATGAATTCCCTCTTGAATCCAAAAGCATAATCGAGTCTGACCACTATGGTAATGATTTAAATTTCCATATATAATTACGAACCTTCCATTAGATATATTTCATAATAATATTTTTTCAATTCATTATACCTCTTATTTTGATCACTTTTTTTAGTACATTCCATTCATTAGCGTGATAGGAATAAGGGGCATTAAACATTTTCATTTCTGTGATTTAATTTATAGCCATTTAATATCATTCACTTTGATACCAACCATTAATCATGGAAAGAGATAATAAGGATTTGGATCTGAAATATTATATTAAAGTTCATTAGGCCAATTCATATATATACAATATACATTCCAATTTAACATTAAACATTGATTAACCAAATTAAAGAACATACCTTTGGAAGGTTAAGTGATGAGTATACATGTGTTAAGAATTAAAAAAGCATTAATTTTATTAATCCCTTTCAATTAACAAGATCAAGTCACATCTCAACTGAATGGTGTCAGAAATAGGATCACTAGGTTACTAAAGCGTAATTATAATTTATAAATATGGATATTAATTAGTTAAAATTTATGAGCAATTATTACTAATTTTGATAAAATTATACAAATTTATATCAATTTATACTCTATTATATTAATTTATTGTAATTTGTAAAAATTTATAGTAAATTATATAAATTGATATATATTTATAATTATTCATACTAATTATAATTATTTTATAGTCAATTATATCGGATTATTATAATTTATAATAATTTATATAAATGTAGACAAATTTATTTTAGAAAAGTAATACATTGTATTAATTTATAATAAATTTTAGAAATGATTTCTAATCTTATATAATATGAATTTGTTTATTAATTTTTTTCAATTTATAATAATATATATAAATTTTTATTAATTTATTATAATATTTAATAATTTAATTTTTTTAAAATTTATAAAAATATATACTATGTTATATAACATTATAATAATTTGTATTAATTTTCTATGAATTTAAACACATTTATAAAAATATATATTAATTTATGCTAAATATTATCAATTTATAATAATTTTATAATTATATATATTAATTTTTATTAATTGACATCAATTTTTATTAAATTTTCTTAATTTGTAAAAAATTTATAATTTTTTTATAAATTTACATCATTTTATACAAATTTTATTTTTAATTTATATGAATTAAAAATATTATTAAATTAATTTATACTTATTTAATATTAATTTATTACAATTTATAATAACTTATCTAATTTTGTGCCAAACTATATTAATTTATAATAAATCATATTTTTATTTAATAAATTGAAATAACTAAGAAACTATATAAGCATTAAAAAAATTAAAAATAGAGAAATAAAAATAATTAAAAACAATGTTTTAGAAAATACATCATAATTAGTACCCTTCCAAACAATTTGTGAATCTGATCCAAAATTTACTTAGTTAAAGGCTACATCTAAAACTATATGGTTTCATCCATAGAAACATATTGATTATTAACTAATTTTGGGGGGTATAATTATACTTTTCTTTGAAAAAATATGACTTACGATGAAAAATTCATTGCAAAAAGTTCCTTGTTTGGAGGAATTCCAAGGGTTAGTTGTAACTGACTATATATTTGTGATGTGAATTAATGGAGGACTTCTTATCCGATACACAAGGACCCCACTAAAAAATGTTCCCACCTAACACAAAATATTGTTTGATAGACCATTCAATAAAAATATACACCTACTGATAGAGAATTTATGAAAAAATCATCAAAAATATTCATCGTTGTGATGTAATCCGTCGTAAATTTTTATTCTAAGGTGTACTTTCAATTGATCCCTCAAAATGATTTGTGATTAATCAGTTGAAAATACCCCATATCTAGAAAACTATTATCAACAGATCCATAAAAAACCCATCATTAGAATTAGTAATTTGAAATGGACATACCAGTCTATCACAATTAACCATGTGAAAAAAATACATTATTGATGAATTGGTCCATCTAAAATTATTGGACCTCATAGATTATTTAAAATGGAATTTTAATTCATCACAAATAATGGATTAGATGAAAACAATTTTCTGTAACTGAATCCATTGTAAAACTCTTATTTTTCATCGAGTGATACATTTATAAATATTTGGATTTTAAATTAAATTGGTATATCGTGTTTTAAAGACTGTAATATGATTTTAAAACATATATAAAAATTAATTTACACTTAAATAATTTGTAATCAATGTTAAATAAGTTTAATAACACACAATGGTTAAAAAAAATTTCTATGAAAATGAGTTTGTATGTCTTTATATTTTGTAATTTAATTTTTTTTTTCTATCATTTTGTAATTTAATTATATTAAATTAATTCCAAATTTAGAGTCATCATGTCAAAATTAGGAAGGAATGGTCATCTTATATTTTTTGTTGTAAACAAATTATCATGGTTAAATTTGAATCTAGATTAATTATATTTAAAATGGGTAATCTGGTGTGGCTTAATTTTTACTTAATCAATTTTACACGTAGATAATCTAGAATACAGTTTTTAGGATTTTTATCCATACATCTATGTCACACCAACATTTATATACCAAACTCTCTTTTAATTAAATTATTTACTTTTCCCTATCATTCATTTCCAAATATTTTCCCCTCTTTTTCACATATAAAAGAATCTCACTTCCACCAATATAAATCCATGACTCTAGATCAATATTCCAATGAATATATTTCCAATTTACTTATGAATGGTCTTATATTGATATTTTGAAGCCACTTTCATAAATAATGTTCCTCAAGTCCTTCATTTACAAAGGATACATCAAGATAATATCCAAATTCTCAACATAAGTATTACCCACCCTTAAATTTCTTTTTAATACCCTTCGCATCAAACAACCTACAAAACAAATCTTTTCAATTGTATATAATGATATTAGTATAACTAATATATTAATATTTTATGATATTTGTGTTATAACACTTATATATTCCCCTCCAATTCAATAAAAAAAATGAAAAGTAATCTCATGTGTGTCTGTGGGTTATCACTTCTATGAATGACTAAGTTAATTTTATTCACCATCATTCAGGGATATTTCTATAATGGATTCAATGATTATTAATGTTATTTATGTCATTATTTATATTTTATAAATATAAAATGGAATTATAAAAGTAATATTATCAATAATATATTATAAAACAAACTGACTAAAATGAACAATCCAAGTGGAAACAAGATTTATTTATAAGAGAAAAATTATTTTCATTAATCATCCTATAATTTTTCTCAATTATAGTTTTTCACCATAATAAGGTAAAAATATTTTAATTATAATTTTTATATAATGACATTATTACAAAATAATATCTTTATATTTCATACTCACACAATGATTGTAACATGTTTTTATTGCGTCAGTTTAACCACTTACTGGAACAATGCCATAAATTTCTATCTAGGATTGATTTGGAAACATAATATTGGATATTAATAAGTAAATTATATTTATGTGGTTCCAGAATTGTAATTTAGAAATATTTCTAACAAATTAAGATAACAATATTTGATCTTTATAAATTTACAAAATAGGTTTTTCACTGACTTCGTCATCAATAACAATAACTAAAATATGATTTGAAATTAAATTATAACATTAAAAATAATTATAAATCATTAATTATGAAACCTTTTATGATATATTAATGATGAAAATTTTGTTTTTAATGAATAACACAATCATTATTACGATTCTAGTTCCAAATAATCAGGATTTCTCACACAAAATATTTAAAATAGATAATAAGTAAATAATATAGATGTAGATCATAGTTATAAATATATATATATAATTTTATAGATATGAATAAATTTATGGTGAATAATTTTAAGATAATTATATTTTTCTTAGAAGTGGTTATAGTGCATTAAACTAAGAAGAGAATCAAGGAAATGGTTTTCTTAGTCTAAGTTCAGATTCTTTGATACACGTTAATCATTATGAACTGTAAAGACCCGGAAATTCCATGTAATTTTTTTAATTGTATGGGAATTTTCAGTGAAAATTGACGGTGCGTGATTCTGAGGCCCTATGTGCCCGGAAGGAATTTTTGAACTTTTTTTCAGGTATGTTCAGTAAATGTGTGAGTGGGTTTTTGTAACTTTTAAACTGGTGCTCTGAATTAAAATATGAGGACATCGTTGAAATCGCAGTGCTAGTATTCGCTTAAGGAGACCTTTACCTCAACCACAGTAGGTCGGGGTTGAAAAATAGTTTTTCACTTTTACGTGGAAATAGAATGAAAAAAATCGAACTTCTATTTTTTGTTGAAACCTCCATTGTAAATGTTATGGAGGTGGGGACCACCCAAACCCTCTTAATGGAAGAGAAACCTCTCAACTCCCCATTAATTAATTCCCCCCATTAAATTGAGCCAATTACATTTGCCAACATATTACAATTAATTGTCTCAATAATTAATTGTGCCAATAATTAAATTTATAGGATTAATTGAATTTATTGGCACCTCTTTTCTTTGTGGGGATTGATTGGAAAAGTAGAAAAAGAGAATTTGTGGACGATCATCCCCATCAAAGAACATATTTCGGAGCCAAGAAAGAGGATGATGCATGATCCAGACTTCAGAAGCGTGTTATGGAGGGGGCGATCGTTGGCACCCTCTTTTCCTTCAATGTTTTTCATCTAGTAACACATCAAAAAACCTCTGTGGTAGGGTAGTTGTTGTGAATGTTTCCCATTACCAGTTGTGGAGAATTATTCGTGATTCAAGAAATATTTATGCTGCTTGCAACCGTTCTAACGCAGAGGATGCTGGCCAAATGAACATGGCCCGAACACTCCAAAAATAATTGTGTAATTTCTATTCCACTTTTCGTGATGAAGGACGAAAGTGAACAGTGTCGGCAATTGGCACCGCTGGGACACAAGAGCAGTGGACGGCTGCACGATTGGAATAGCGGTGCGTCCATGCCACCCGGCAAGGAAGTGCCGCAACTTGTGTCATGGCGATGAAGGGAGGACGGTCGACCGACCTAGATGTTGGAGATGGTGTGGCACGCGACCATGTCGTGCGGAGAGGACAACTTGCCATCCGACCTACCGCGGCTGGCCGGGTCGGTCTGACCAGGTCGGACCGGACTCGGACCAGTTAAGACCCTTTTCTGTTCTTCTAGCCATATCATGAGCTTCGAGCGGCCTTTTTATGAAGCATCTTTGGCGTCAGAAACCTTGGAGCGAGACAGTCCATTTGGTATTCCCCACTTGAGGTTTGGATAAATTTCAGGTACGATCGGGTTGGATCGAGCACAAATCCTACCGGACCCTTAGGACTAAAAGGATAATAACTTACAGACCGGGCGTCCGTTTGATGCACTGTATGTTGCATTCAGACCCATATGACATAGTGATCCTTTGGGATGCTTTTTATTGGTACTTTGTACCAGTTGGAGTATCAACCTGTGCCATGATGAGAGGCTCCTCCCGGAATCAAGAAAGCATAGTGCGTGAACCCCATAGCTGGCTGTTACATGAGAAAGGGATCTTTAGTGGGTCTATGCTTGAGAATACCACATGGATCCTCTCTAGGAATCCATGTGGGGATACTCTAGGATCCTGTGTGGGTCTATTGTACTAGGATTCTGTGTGGGTATGATGCTGTACTAGGATCCTGTGTGGGTCTGCAGTACTAGGATCCTATGTAGGTCTACTAATGTACTAGGATCCTATGTGGTTCTGCTATACTGGGATCCTGTCTGGGTCTGATGATGTACTAGGATCCTATGTGGGTTTTCTACACTAAGATCTTGTGTGGGTATGATGATGTACTAGGATCATATGTGGGTATGATTATTTAGGATCTTATGTGGGTATTCCTCTTAACAAAGTAAGATGATTGAGTAGTTAAATCTAATCATCTATACTATAGTACCAAAGTTACACCTACTGTGAGTGGAGTCTTTACCATTGAGGTATTCTTCTA
This sequence comes from Viscum album, assembly GCA_963277665.1. Lineage (NCBI taxonomy): Eukaryota > Viridiplantae > Streptophyta > Magnoliopsida > Santalales > Viscaceae > Viscum > Viscum album. Next base: position 1,013,083,784 of record OY728131.1, read on the forward strand.
TGTGAATACCTGTGTTGTACTTACATTCGTGCTGGTACCATTGTGGTTTTTTTCTATGTGGTGTACCTATGTGGTACTTACCATCGTGGTAATCTTTCATTCATGGAGCAGTTGTACTTTGGCTAGGGAGTTGGGGATTTTTGTTTCCACATGAATGAGATGGGAAATATTTTATAACTTAGGTATATATATTTTAATACACCTAAGAAGGAATATCATAGGTTTATATGCGTTTTGGTTTATCTTTTCTGGATTTTGTGAGACCTTGAAGGTCTCGGGCTCCCTTCTATGTATCGTTATACTGATCCCTGCATGGGTTTTTCCCGCACCTTATTGTGTTTAGTGCAGAGGACAGACAACACTGATTGAGGCTAAGGGTACCTAGACTCGAGGGTTCCCTGAGGTGGACCATACGGCATGTCGATACGCAAAGGAGATGGGTAGACGTGGAGTGCTGAGGAGGCGATCTATACCTACCCTTCAGGTATGAACCTCAGAGGATGATCTAATAGTTGTCTTCTATTTCTTCAGTTGTATTGTATTTCCATTTGTACTATTACCTTTACTGGTGGTCTTGTATTTTGGACCCTCTTACTTTCAGCACTCTTTTTTCTGTACAGTTTACATGTGTTCATATCGTTCTATGTTCATGGTTGAGTGTGTTTACAGGATATAAAGGAAATTTCTTCACGATTTTAGGGGATACGCCTTTCAGTGCTAGTTTTCATCCCACTGCCTTTGGAAGGAGGGCTTGGGGTTGTCACAGCACATGCCCCGGGGGACGGTTCGTGACATGAACCATGATTCCATTGTTTGATTTTAATTGATTTACAATAACATAAATGATTAATACTTTATTTAATTATAATTAAAGTGATATACTACTTTAATAAATTACATTCTCAATTGTATTTGTACTTAAGTGTTTCCCAAATCCCAAAAGTTATTAGTAACTGTGTTTTTATTCACTAGGTTCTGATCATTCTATTCATCTTATTTTATATAGGTTGGTTAAATTCAACATTTTTATTTTATTATTATCTTTTTACTCATTTTTTATATTTTAAAAAACCCCATTTAAAATAATTCATGCATCATAGTGTATTCTCCCCTTTTGGGATATTGATAACTAAAATCATCTGTAATTTTTTTATATGGTTTCATCCGGAACATTAGTTTTTCATGTTTTAGTTATCCAATAAGAATTATTTATTATATGGAACTTTATATTCCTCTATGGGAAATTTAATTTTAAATACAATATAATGTTTTACTACCCTTTTTTATTTTGTGGGATTTCAACAAATGTTCTTAACAAATATCAATAGTTATTTCCATTCTTGATAAAATGTTTTGTCTTCCATACCAAATTTCCTTCCATATTATTATGCCTTTTTAAAGGATCCATTATTAAATATTATATTTATAATATTTTTTTAAAAATTATCACTTTACCTTTTAGAAATTAACTTATGAAAGTAACTTATACCTTCATCTTTAAGATGACATTAATGTTTTTATAAATATCATATTATGTTTTCACATCTATATTAATTTTTTATTCATATGGTTTTACCCCAATGGTCATTATATTACACTATACACCCTTTAATTTATATTATTCTATTTATATTTTGGTGTGGATTAAACTCGTAGTACCATAAAATACAGTTCTTTATGCCTTCTGGTGTGGTACATGATGAAGAATTATTATTTCATGGGTGTTTTTCAACTTTATCAACATACTTCTATGTTTATTTTTACTCCTGTGGGATATCCAATATTGATTCCATCCTACCTATTTCTGTATATGACATATATTTTTAATTAAATGATGAATGTATTGACATCATGTATGTTTTTATTTGAATATGGATGATATTGGATTACAAAATCATGTTGATTATATGTTCTTTAACCATCAACATTCTCTTGTTGGATGGTTTATGTTTTTGTTTCCTATTTTATTGATTAGGATTTTATTATTATTATTTATTTTTTAATCAATATGGGTTTTTATTAATTTCTAAATCATGTTGATTATGTATTGTACTGATATTTATATCTTTCTAATGCTAAATGAATTTCAATAATATAAGTGAAGAGGGAATCTCAATATTATATATCCCCTCAATATATTATTTGGTCTCATGAGATAAATGGTTTTGTTATATTGTGTATTATAACTCACTTCATGCATGATTTCTTAGTTGCATCCTTAATTATAATAATAATTTCTTGGTTGAGGTCTTTAATGGTAATATATGTATGGCATTATATTTTGAATCACAATTAATATAACTATTTTTATCCATGTTATTGTTTGTATTATTATGTAATTGATGGAATTGTTTTAATATCATCTGTTTGGTGTTAAATAATTACTTGAATATTTTTTGTTTTTTTAAAAATTATTTATTCAATGATAGCATTTGATATATTTTTTCATTACTATGCACTTAAAATAACTATTATGATTTTTATATATCCCTAAGTGAAGAATAAAAATATCACACAAGATTTTTCAAGAATATTCACTTACGTGGATAGTTTAATGGGAGATATTGATGGTTTATTATGGATTAAGTAGTATCTTATATAGAGGAAAAATGATTATTTGATAAGAAAAACATAGGATTAGTTAGATAAATTTTTTTCCTACCTCTATAAATCAACAAAACCAAAAGGATCATGAAATATATGTTACTCAATAAATATTTGTTATATTATAAATATTTATGGATAAAATTTGGGACACATTGGTTAATTTTAATGAAGATATATAAAGAGGGAATTAATGAGCACCAGATTGAGGATTTTGGGTTTGGAGCATCACAAATATCATCCATAATCCTTATTCAGAAAGATTATGATCATTTATTATGGACATTTTCATGAAACCATACTCTTTTCAATGGTTTAATTATGATAATATGGAATTTGGACTGTTTTCAGGTTCATATGACAAATATATGTATGGTTTTTCATTATGTAATGTGAGTTCCTAGAATTATATATTTGTTTAATGTATTGGGTGAAACTTTATCAGTTATTAAATGATATTTAAGGTATTATGGAGAGAACCCAGTCTACTATTGGTTTTTTCCCACTCGATTTATGGAAAAGGGGAGTATGCTAAAACTACTATGTGATGGGGGTTAGGGAAGTGATACTTAAAATAATTTTTTTTGCTGTTGTATTCTCCATATTATATTTTTATGAGATGTACCTATGCATGTTCTAAAGGATCATGATTATTGACTCTTGATTACCCACTCAAATGTCTTGTGTATTATGTTAGTATTTATAATTTATGATCCATGATTGGCTAGATATGTTTTATTTGTTTCATGTTCTTGTTCAATGATTATTTTATCATGCCTACATTTTCATATTATTCCTACCTATAAAATATTATTATAATCACTAACATTTATCGTTATATATAATAACAACTCACCCATTATCATGATTCCATTACCCAGGTAAAGAAGAATGATATTTTTTATATTGTGTCTAGATGTGTATCATATATAGAGATTGTTTTGGAATATGTTATAAACTAAATAAAAGTAATATATATGATAAATATACTTTTAGGAAGAAAATGCATCTCTTAATGACATTTCATAAACGAAAAATATTCATTTCTTGAAAGAAAAAGGGTTTTGTAATGTAAGGTTTTGTAAAATATCTAAAACACATAATCTAATATGTATTGGTTATATCAGTGATGATTTTTTTCTATAAATTGTGTAATGATATATGGTTACATTAGTGTAATTTCAATGGATATCAAATTATGGTTTATGGAAGAGTATATGTTAGTATTTTTTTAATTAGTGATAATTAAATATTTTTTGATACCATCATGGGTCAAAAAGGTAATGTGTGATCATAAATTCAAAGGCATAAATTCGCTTTCGAGGATATATATTATTTTATTTTATGTTTATTAATGATGAATCATGTAATTTTTATCAGTGTTTATTGAATGAATACCTGATAGATGTATATATGAACTATAGGTTTGTTATACGCTTTGATGTCCAAGTAATTATGAGTATTTGAGACAAAGGTGATTTAATTTTATAATGTATAGATATCCATAGGGATTGAGTATTTTCATAATGTTAATGTGATTAATGTTATATTAAATAAATTTTTCCTTTTTACAAATATTACACTCTAAGGGTGGCTATCATACATTACTGTCTATTATGTGATTTTATCTCTATGTTAATGACATAATTTTATACGAAAGGATTGGGTATATTTTAAAAAGAGTATATAATAAATATTAATGTTTTTTTTGGAAAAATATTAATATATTTTTGGTTTACATAATAGTAAGGGAGATTTTTGTTGATATTTGAGGTCAACTATGTTACTAACATACTTTATAATGATTTTTTGAGATATACTAAGATTAATAATTTGCGACATTAGTAAATTTATACAAAAAAGAGGAATAAATTTTCATATAATTATATAATTAAGAACACTATAGTGACTCTTATGATCTATTTTATTTTTATGATTTATGTATGAACAATTCAACTTGATCAGTAATCATTAGGAATACGAAGTGTATCATTGGATGATATTATTCAAAACATAAATTCAAATGGTAAAATTATCATTTTGAATGGAAGTATATAAATTAATCATTTTTTCCCATATTCTCCATAATGATGGAAAATGAATTATAAAAGATAAAAAAAGATAAATCTATCAAGGATTATGTTGGAAACATTACAAGACTATCATGGTACTCCTTTAAAACTCATTCTCAATAACGAGTCCTATAAAGGTATATATTACAATATAGTAGCCTTAAAAAACACATAATCATGATTTAAATCAAGAATTAACATTGACGATCTTTTCATGTTTAGAGTTTTAGAGAATTAGGCCATAACTATTAAATTAATTGACAAAAATTACAAGGTAGACACTTCTACTCAGTTTCCATTTTTCCCTCAAATAAAAACACATAAAAGAAAACAAGAATTATTTTTTAAATATAAGTCGTCTTGAATTCATCCCCTATCATACCCTTACTTATAAACAGTGAATAAAATTCAAAAAAATTGTATGAGAAATAAAATCTCAGTGAGGCTTATAAAATAAGGAAATAAAACATTACTACATCAATACATACACTCAAAGAAATATTACTTTTAAATAATAAAGCATAAGATATTTAACATACATCATGAAATCATAAGATTTATGAATAACACAAAGAAATCATTAATCATACAGTTAACATTTGGAATCCGTAACATAATAATGTTGGATATTTCACAGCTATGTAGGTAGTAACATTTGGAAAAACATCACATTATATTCCCTAAATCTATTAGGAGAAACATTAACATTTACCTCCATCACATTACACAATGCATTGGAGAGATATATTGGGATCACCCTCCATAGGTTTATCATGGAACCACCCTTATATGTTAAAAATGACCAAGAAACATACCATATTCATAACACGTAAAACAACCATAACAGAAAGATAACATTTCTACACTATAGTGACAATATATCATTTCATGATATTGAAATATTCAATTCACGTCCAAAACCATTTAAAATATTTAATAAAGATATTTTTGAATCAAAGTGTCACATACCAATATGAAACTTCTAAAGGAATTAGCATTTTAAAAAATTAATGTCCTTATAAAAAAATCCTAAAAACCATTTTGAAAACATGGAGATTATTGAGAAATATTTAGAAAATTAAATCTTTAAGACATTTAAAACAATGTTTTAGTTAAATATTCTGTTAACAATGGAAAAAATACATGAAAAAAAATAATGAAGGAATAAAATTTAAAAAATTATAATATCCTGATAATAGGTATATTCGTGATATAATATGTCAAATGGTAGTATATACACCATATAAAATTGAATTGGTTCATAACAACAAATAACTGTCAATAGAATTTATATTGAGACAAAATCTATTACAAAGATCATATAATTAAATTAATGATAAATCTGTGACATAAATATGTGTGAAAAATATAAATACACCGAATATAAGTAGATATTAAGAGTAAATAATCATATTTCATTCACACATATTCTTGGAAAAACAATACCAGTGACATTGATTTTTAACTCAATAAATGAAGATTGAGCAACGATTTCCCTTACGAAGTTTGTATAAATGATATAAGAATTTATCAATGGGGTGATTATGAGTAGAAATAGTACATCCACACAAAAGGAAGTGTCAATTACAACATAAAAAAATAATAGTGATTCCACATATAATCTTGTCACAATATGTTCAATGCAGTATGCGTAAAACCAAATATGTAGAAATTGAGATTATAAATCCCCTTACGAAAAATTAGGCATCCTAACATTGTCACTTACAAATTCAGAAAATGAGTTATTGAGAGAGAAAATGTTATCTTATCAAATGAACATACAATTTACAGCAATAAATATATAGATGAATATATCCTAACATAAGAAAATGGAAATTAACAGACTTAACATAACAGAAGTCTTTGACTAAAAGATGAGGGTGAAAGGTTCCCTTACAACTACCATTTTTAAATAAAATAGATAGAATAAATGTATTCACTGTAATCTAGTATAAAATCAAGATATGATAATAAAATTTATTTCTCACATAATCATAGGATGACATAATCATGAAGTTGAATTTTATCCCCAAGAATGGAACTAGGTTAAGGAGTTCCCTTAGCTCATGTATGACTTGTCTTGTGTGTTCCTTGATCTTCCTAAATAATAAAAATAAGTTAATTTATAAATTATTAAGAACGTTTTCAAAGTTTATTATTAATTTTATATCACTTATTACCTTGCTATAACTATTAATTAAATATTTGAGTTCATAGAAGACATTTTGTCGATGTTCGGAACATGAGTCAAAAACGAACTTCTAATAATTACAAATTGTCCCTCTGGTAAAGCATCCATTACATCTAGAATGATGTTAAGGATTTAGATATAACATATATAATATTTACACATAATATATTTATTTATAATACTCCATATCATTTGGATATATGAAAAATGAAATGCACCATTCATGGAGATGGTAAGTCGTACGTACACATGAAAACTACCTTCATTTAATTTTTAAATTTTTAATGGAATGTAAACAAAATGATAAATTGGTATATTATAATTCTAGTAAAATATCATATTTTATATACATTAAATAGGATCATTAACAACATCCTTTATATGTTACATCTATGGTATGAATTAGTCATATAACTATGAGGGGGTGGTAGTCCGCACTTTCTCAAATTAAATTATCATATATATATAACATGAAATGCATAAGGGTATGTTCTAAATGAGAATTATAGAGTCATATAGATAAAATAAATATCATAGATATCATATATAGTAACAGTTCCATCGTAATGTCTACCATTAGAGGTGGTAATGGAAAATCGAACAATCATTGTTTCGTGAGACAACAGTTTGCTGTACACATAAACATAATGTTCGTATCTATTAGATGGAGGTGTGTGTAAGTGTAGTTTGAATCTTTCTTGTAAAAAAACCTAGTATATTTAGAATACTATTGTTGTTATATAAAAAATAATTAAAATATCATTGAGAGTGTAGAAGGAAAAATAATCCAAAGAAATATGATAGAACACATTACCTCTAATCGGGTAACTTTTTTTGATTTGAGCCAAAGGGATCTCTTGAATTGACTTACGCAAAAGGGGAAGGCTTCTAGGGGGAATATATGAATTTTGGAAGATTATTTTTTCCAAGTTTGGATGAGCCAAGGGGCTTGATAGGTGTGAGTAATGGGATATATATTGAAATAAAATCATCAAATAATAATTTTATAGGTCTTGGAAAATTTTTATCCTTATATTTTTTATTTAATCATTTGTTCAATTATTTAACTTTTTCAATGTCTTCTAGTATATTCATACTATATGGTAAATATATTTAGTATAAAATTAACGTGACAAAAAATGGATGATTAATGAAAATATTAACATCAAATATGTCACTTGGACTAATGTTATATTTTTAGAACAAATTTATCATTTAATAAAATATTAATTTATTTAGAATCAAATTTATGTCAACTTGTATAGTATTCATATCCTGAATTTTTGGAAAATCCATAACAACATGATAAATTCAAATAAATCATTAATTCAAAGATAAAAAGTAATAATCATCCATAAAATTCGCGGAAGGATTAAAAATATTCAAAATAAATTTATTTTAATATTCATAAGATCTTTTATTTATGAAATTCATTAATGACGAAATCATTACATCATCATTGTGTAATAAATATATTTATTTATTTGATGTATAAATATTATAAATAGTATTCCATGATGTATGAAATTTTTTACCTTTCTAATGAAAATATATAGTTTATGATATCAATTACATAACCCCACATTAAAATAGTTTTAGCAAAACAATAAGTGTTTATGATATTTTATTTTTACTTTAACTAAAATGTTATTAATGTAATTATCATACCCAAGGGGATGAAAAAGGAAAAAAGGTATACCCAATGATTTTATTGGTCTTACATGACTAATACAATAATATTTGGATAAATTTTAGGGTAATTTTATATTATTATAATATTATTTTTACATTGATTTACTGTATTTACCTTTAACCAAGGTAAATAAAAATCAAAAGTTAATATTCACCTAAAATTATTTACATCGTATTGAACCAAATTTTACATAATGATGACTACAATTTATATCATATTTTTTAAATTCAATTAACAGATTCTGTAAAACTTTATTTAAATGAAAAAGTTATTTTTTTAACTACTAAGTAGTGTTTTTGAGTATTTGTAAAAAATTTGAACGTATTTAGAAAAATACAAAAAATTCACCCGAAGTTAATTTTGATATTACAATTTAAAAATTGATGAACATTTTACCAAATTTATAACTTATAATTTTCATTAATAAATTTAAAATTAATTTCCATTGTCAAAACTAGAAAGCCTTTTTTTAAAAGTAAAAACTACAAAAAGATTAACATGTTTTATGTCCAATTTCAATATAAAATTACATCAAATGACCAAAATTATATTAAATGGAAAATATATAATCCAAATATACATTAAAACCATTTAAAAAAATAATCTATCCATATAAATAAATTACTTGAAAATACAGTTTTGACTTAAAATGCAGTATTTTTCACTATTTATTAAAAATTTACTTCATCAAAAAAATACCAAAAATTTACAAAAATTAATTTTTGATATTAAAATTATAAATAAGAAGTTTATTTAGACTAATTAAATATATAAAAGTTACAAAAATAGATTTAAAATGGGTTTTCCATCAAAAGGAATTAAAACTACCTTTTAAGAGTATATATGCTTAAAATCAGATTCATTCTCATTTTATGCCTCTAAATATTATTGGATAAATGTAAAATAAAAAAAATATGTTTAATACTAATATGGTAAATTATATTCAATCTATCCAATAAAATTTCTAGGATTTAACTACCATTTAAAATAATAATAATACGTTATTATTTTTTTGGTATAACTCATTGTTGTGTAAAACATGTGACTTCAAAGAAACCCATTTTTTGCGTGTTGAGTACGCCATCGAACATAGAATTACAATTAATGTAAAATTAATATTTAATTCAAAAATATTAATAAATATGAAAATGTAATATTCTTAATTTTATTGGGTTGTTACATCCTTCCCCCCTTTTGGAAATTGCATCCTAGCAATTTTAAAATTTAGCTCAGAAATATCATTCCCATTCCCACATCAGAAAAGTTTCAATAAAACTATCACCTTAAAAGATAGAAAGATAAGTACCAACGTCACCCGAGAAAACACATACTAGGATTCCAGGTATGAATACATGTATATAGAGGAGAAACTAAGTGTTCGGTTCAAATGAACAGTGATATAAAAAACGATCAGGAGTAAGTTAACAACAAGAAAACCACAAACTTGTGATGGGTTAAATGGTTATTGGTATCCCAATATGAAAATTAAACTATTTTTTTTTTTATGTTCTATTTCATAAAGTTAGAGAATTTATTTATTATATTTACTGAGGACATAAGGAAACATACTTACTTTTTAAGTAGAGTTTAATGGTTTAATAAGTTTCTACCAAAAACTCATCCTTTCTCCAAACGATAAGTCTCCAAGATGACTAGGTCACACTTGAAGCGCTAGAATCGACTTAAAGAGAATCCCATATTCCACTAAAGATGAACTATATATTTCCCTTGACTTTAGACATTATGGAAAAAAAATGGTTAGTACAAGATCAGATAATCCCCAAAAGGGATAAAATTTTATAAAAAGATATACAACTCTTAATTTCCAAAATTGAATAAACAATACCCACAGTTCAATAAAGGCCATTAAATAATCAATTATCCTTAAAATACTTCAATATAATCCAAACTAATATTGAAACTCAAAACACGGAATAATTTAATCACATAGTCTTTCATAATAAATCTTAACATTTATCTCCAAATAATGTCAATTAATCTTAAAGTATCATACTGAAGTGTAATTAACCAACTCACATATACTCTATGATAGTTTAGTAATTTCTATAAATAATAAAAATATCTATATGTCGACAATAAATAGATAGATTCATCAAAAATAAAATGATAACGATTACTCCACAAATAAAATCCCATAGTATTATATTTTTCATTAGGCATATACTATTCCCAAAAGAGATAACTTCTTCCAAAATAACATTTATCACTTAATCACAAAATTATTTTTCTATAATAATGATATCAAATTGATAAAGTATAAGTTCCAAAATTTAACTTATTATTCATCCATATAATCATTTACGTAAAAAAGAATAAGTCATACTAACCAGGGACTTCATGTAGTCTAGTGGTTGGTGATAAATTCTAATCGCGCTTTGGTTGTGGGTTCAATTCCTATAAATTCGTCCAACAAGATGAGTAGTCACAAGGTCTAAGTGTTGTCCTTTTTAAAAAAAATATATAACTTTATAATATTTCAAAAAATAAGATAAATTCATAAAAAATAATAATAAAATATTTTAACCACAAATATTATCTCATACCTCGAATTATCTGTCCAAAAAAGTAATAACATTTAATTGCCTCGAATTCAAGGATCATATAAACCATAATCATTATTTATAACTATATCCACAAAAAATTAAATAATTAACCATTTAATAAAAGTTTCCTATATCAAACATCTGGAATACACATACTAGAAAAAGTCTTCCAAAGTAATCATGTCATTAATACATTTAAATATATCTTCATCCATAGATCCTACATAACTCTTCAATTCATCTAAAATAGACATCTTAATCGTCAAACACTATTCCTGAACCTTTATCCAAGTTATTAAATCATATAATTTTATAAATAATTCATACAAACAAAATCATACATAATTTTTTAAGATTTCTGTAATGTCAAAACATGAGCTACGAAATATTCCATACCTTTCATAGGTCATTTTCAGCTTCCTCATCTTCAATTGGTGTGAAATTAGGAATTCATAAACATATATGTGTATGATCCAATTGATCCTATTCCTGAACCTTTGTTATAGGATATATATTTGTATAATGACAACACACACCATATTTAAAAACTTCAATTGATCCCTCAAAAATAACTTATTTCCATTTCTTAATGTCAATTGAACGCTTCCGTTTTCCATGATAAGTTTTTTCTTTATGACCCTCATTTCCACATCTATAACATCTTCCCATCCCATTAAAGTATTTTACTATGTGTTTCATTCCATATCCTTGACACATAGGTTTTTTATATACATACATTTATGATTATTACCTTAACCCACATTGGGATTCGTTTCTCACATATACTATGACTTATAAAAATCACCAAGGTTCTTGTGGTCAATAATGACTCCAAATAGTTGGTTGAGAATAACCACACAATTTTTTTATTTCAGCTCCCATTTCGTTTGGTTACATATTCAAAAAATTGTCACAATTTTCTTCACATCCGTTGTTACTTTGGTTCCTATTAGATCCAGACATTTACAAAATCCAAAATCGTTAGTGTCAGTATATTTGAAAAGTTATCATGTACTATCTTATGAGGAGGTAAACAGTAATGTATACTTATACATGTTATCTTAAACTCCTTATATTTATATAAAATAACTATAAATCTTTTTAATATTCTAACCATTATGGTTATGTCACTTATTCTTAAATAACACCCTAACCTCTAAAGTTATCTAAACCAACCTTTAACACCATCTTTAAGGCCCCAGCCATAAAATATTACTAAATATTGAGTTAAATCATGAATTAACAATAAATATATATTTAGTTTTATATTTTTAGATAATTAGGCCATAAATGATACATTACATCACAATTATTACAAATTTGACACTTCTACTCAATATTAAGTTTTTAATAAAATAAAAACTCTTAAATTAAATTTTTTTTTTCTGGATATAAGTCTTCACAAACACTCCCTTTCTCATACCCTTCATTATACCCAATGAAAACATTTCCAAAAAATGGGATGATTATAAAAAATCTAAGTAAGGGTTACAATATAAGGAAAGAAACATTAGCTCATCAATATATACAATCCATGAAATCATACTTTTTAATCATGAAACACAAGATCTTTAACATACCTCATGAAATCACAATATTTATGAAAAACACATATAAATCATATATCATAAAGGAAACTTGTTGAATCCATAACATACATACATTGTATGCTTCACATCTATGTAGGGAGTTACGTTTGGAATAACCATCATAGTATATATTCTAAATATCTTAAGATAAACATTAATGTTTATCATCGTCACATTACCCAATTTATTAGAGATATATCTCATGGTCACCCACCATAGGTTTATCATGGAACCACCCATATACACAAACAATTCCCACGAACCATGAAATATTCATAAAACATAAAACAAACATAACAGAAAGATAACATTTCACCACTCAAATCACAATATATCATTTAAATATATTTGAATATTCAATCCATTTCCAAAACCATTTAAAATATATAATAAAGATATTATTGAATCAAAGTCTCACATACCACCATGAAATATTCAAAGGAATTAACATATTAGAAAATTAATGTCATTATAAATAACTCCTTAAAACCATTTTGAAAACATGGAAATTATTGAGATATATATAGAAAATTAATTCACTAAAACATTTAAACCAATGTTTTCGTTAAAGTGTGGCTAACCACAAGAGAAAGTACATGTATAAAAATAATCAAAGAATAAAATTCAACAAAACTAATAATATCATGATAAAATGATGTCTATGATATAATATGTCAAAGGGTAGTATATACAATATATAAAAGTGGATTGGTTCATAACAACAAATAAGTCTCAATGGAATGTAAATTGAGACAAATTCCATTAAAAATATCGTATATATTGATTTAGGATAAATCAATGATATAAGTATGAGTGAAAAATAAATATACACAAAATATATGTGGATATTAAGTGTAGAAAAGAATAGTAAATTCACACATATTTTTGGTCGGAGTGGGTACTCAAGAGGGGGTGAATTGAGGTCCAATTAGAATTTATGATGAAAACATTATGGTTAAGAAATCCCTCAGTTTTAAAAACGTCCCAGTTAAATAAGGTAGTAGAAATGTAAATTTTCAACTAGTCAATAGGTTTTTGAATGGTTGATTAGTCCTCAGATGAATTAGTGTAGAACACCAATTCATCTTTTGAAACAACTTTACTAAATTAAACAAATACACACACTAACCAAAACTAACTATCAATGTCTAAGAAAAAACAGTTTTATGTTTTAGAAAATGTTAGCAGTGGATAAAATCAAAACATAGTATATGAATATTTTCACAATAATGTAAACAAGAGGTTTAGTGTCAGGTCGAGACCTAGTCCTCTCCACTTGGTGATCACCTACCACAAAGAAGTTTGTAATAAAATTTGATACACATCCTATATCAGGCTTTACAATAGTTTTCACAAACTGTCTAGGGAACACACCCTCTACCACAGTTCATCGTGGGAAAGGAAAAAAATAGACCACACATGGTCTTATCTACAGTTATATGTGGGACAAAGATATAATGTGATGTTTTATGTCAAGATAATAAATATACTCCAATAAAATCACAACAGACAGTGTGTGATATAAACATCCACAAAAGCTTCTCAAAGATATAAAATAGAGAAACACAATAGATCAGTTATAATGAGAAAGAGTTTAGATGGCTCTATGTGTTTACAATTTAACTCTTGACTCCACATAATGAGAAATGATGATGATCGAGCCAATATATGGATGTTGTTTCCAAAACAGAGTGTTGCAACACCAGGTTCATGATATTAGTGTTTTGCTTCCAACGTTGATCCAGAGTATATGAAGCATAGAGGGCAGGAATGAGTTTATCCCTAAATTATATTCATGATCCTTGTGGTTTCAGTATCTTAGTGATAGATGGTTCAGATTATTGTTCTGGAAAGTATTCTCTATCACACTTCTCATGCAACCCTTTATTCTTGTTAGCTTATATGTTGCTCTCCTTTTTTATCCTCGATCATCTCCTTATTTCATGGTCTCGTTTTTTATATTTGAGTTCTGACAATGGGAATGAGTAGATCACATGCATGTTTCTCGTACCTCATATTGTCTATGGTATTGCCTCCTGAAACATTTACAATTAGCATTAATTAATGTCAGAGCATTTATTTTATCAAATATGACTATTATAAAAGTATTTGTGAAATTAAAAATGTATGGAAGAATAAGTGTTGGTAGTATGGTAATGGTATCCTTTATATTGGTAGGCATCAACAGTAGGTTCACATTAACAATCTCCAATTATAATCTTTAATAGTATTCCCACACTAGTAACTGTGTAACGGTGACCTTGTCACGGTAAGCCTATAATGGTGA
The DNA here is from genome assembly GCA_963277665.1 of Viscum album. NCBI lineage: Eukaryota > Viridiplantae > Streptophyta > Magnoliopsida > Santalales > Viscaceae > Viscum > Viscum album. Next base: position 1,013,098,784 of record OY728131.1, read on the forward strand.
CCTTGTAACGGTAACCTTGTAGTGGTGACCAAATAATGATAACATTTTATCGGGGACCTTATAGTTATGACCTTGTAGAAGTAACCTTGTAACGGTATGCTTGTAACTGTAACCTTGTAGCAGTAACCTGGTAATGTTTATCTTGTAAATGTAACCTTGTAGTGGTAACCTTGTAACGGTACGCTTGTAACTGTAACCACGTATTGGTGACCTCTGTACTCAGATAAATTCTGCACTTTAATCATAACCAATCAAGCAGTGAGATTGAATGTGTATGAATATTACTTTATAAGAACAGGAAACAATAATGAAACTTAATGAGGAACGAATGAAGACATGGTTCTTACATAAATGAAAATAGGATTTTGGATTATCAAAATATGATTTGTAATTATCAAAACGTGATTTAGGATTATGAAAATTTTATTTGGAATTATTAAAATATTATTTGGGATTATGAAAATATAATTTGGGTATATAAAAATATGATTTGAGATTATCAAAATAGGTGAGTCCAAAAATCTCCCCCTTTTTGATAATCACAAATTATGGCATTGTGAAGAGATTTGAATCAAGCTAAAACACATCTGCTACTATAATTGATTTAGAATATTTTAATATTTTCTACCCTGTGAGAATGACTTCTCCCCCTTTTCTCCCATTTAATAATTTCTCCCCCTTTGTGACTAACAAAAAGAGAACAGAACAAAAACAATAGTGAAAAGAGAGAATTGTTATTAATAAAACAGAATTACATTACAAAAATTGATACACAATCCCTATCAAATAAGACTGTTCACACTCAATCCTCATCAGAGATTCCCATAAGAGCTTTTTCCTTGGAGACTGAGGATGCATGTGTTGATGATGGAGGGATTGGCCAAGGGATAGCAGTTAGTAGGGCAGGAGGAGCTACAACAGAAGCATTGGTAGACTTGTAGTGAGTATATCTCTGGGAAATTGAGGGGGTCATGCTTCTGATGGCCTGGGTACAAGTCATCAAAGGACGAGCACTGGTGGAACCTGAAGCAGCTGAAGAATCGGTAGAGTTAGAGGAACTATGATTGGAGTGCAGTCCACATGGAGGAAAGGCAAGAGAAGATTCGTGATGTTTATATTGAAACTTATACCTCTTTCCATAGTAGAAATAAAATCATCCTTATTCTCCATGAATCTTTCCAAAGCATGATTCAATTCTCTGAGTCTGTTAACCTGATCCTTAAAGGAATGTGTGACAGGTTGGATCCTTAGGTTATCCAACAACATCTTGAAGTGACCATCCATCTTATGTTTAGTGTACACCCGTTTGTAGTATAAAACAACTTGATCCTTGATGGCCTTATGATCCTAAGCATCTTACCTTAAATAGTTTCCACAAGATTGTGAATTTTCTTTGGTGATGGAAATAACTTGAGAATATGGGGAACTACAACCAGAGAACATTTCCACTTATTCAGAGACAATGTTCCTAGGAGATTCAATGTCAATTTGAGGAGAAGTTGAAGTGGACGAAGATGCAGGTTGAGGAGCCAGAGAGAAGGATACGGTTTCCTTAGAAGATTTTTTTCATCCCACTAATCAGTCTTTTGATATCATCATCTTTCCCTTTCACATGAGTTTCCATTGATTTATAGAAATCCTCAAACACGATGACCATTTTCTGAACTATACTTTTTACATATGCAAGGTCTCTGTCCACTTGGTTCCTGGAAGCCATATAAGCATCTAATTTGGAAATAGACTGTTTCACAGCAACCATAGAATCTGTCAACTCACTGATTTGACTCTGTTATTTCCTTACTTCTTGGAGCATAGTAGATTCAATACTGGAGTTCATTTGGGCTAAGTCGGATCCTATATGATCATGATCTAGAGAAATAGCATTTTCTATTTCTAAACACCTATCCCTAGACACCTTTTAGAGGTCTGATTTCATGGAATAAAGATCTATTTGTCTTACATAGTCTTGATTAAAAGAGGATTTTGGAGGGAAAAAAGTGAGTTTTGGCACTGGGGGTTTTCTGTTAGGCCACTCATCTTTTGATCCATCATATTCTAGACCCAACACCATAAATCCAGTGTCCTCAGACCAGCCTTCAATTTCATGAAAAATAGAAACTGAGTCTGTAACAGCTTGTTCCTCCCCCTCAATTTGTGAAATCTCATGATGGGCCACATTTATTTCCTCTCGAACTCCTTAATCAAATAAAACATTAGGATGGTTCACTTCCACTTCCACCTCAGAAACTTCAACTACCTCCATGATAGGTCTAGACTCGACTGAATCAGCAAATTCTTCTTCTACTCCACTTTCTACCCATTCTGTATGTCCTATTAAATGACTAACACTTAGACATTACTCTTCATTTTCAGCAGTAGTTTCCTCAAGGTCATCATGACTTGCTTCAGAGACCTCATCCCCTTCTGAGGTATCTCTAACTTCTTTTAAAACAATTTCATCACCATCTTCTTCACTAATTTCATTATCACCATCCCTTAGGATAGGTTCCCTTCTAAGAAATCTCTTTGGTGGACTAGGCTCACCAAAGGATACAGTTGTCGCATAAGGATTGGAATGAAGGACAGGGTCATTCCTATCATCTATAGGATAGTCCTCTCTTTCTTTCCCAATAGAAATTTCTTATTCTTCATCTGAGTTGGAAGGCTCTCCTTTATCAGGCTTCAGACCAGGGAATCTATTATTCTTAGGCCAAGTATGATGATTGAAGGGATTAAACTCTTCATACACCTTATCCTCATCATTCACCCATCTCTTCAGCCACGAATTCCAGTTAATCTTTATCAGCATGAAGATTACTCTGGTGATGAAATGGTTATCTTGTACACAAACAATTTCTTCCTTATCTCAAGAAACTCCTTTCACATTCAACATAATAGATATCATCTTGGCATGGAATAGAGAATTGGATTTGGAATTAGGCATGGTCATATCTTGATGTTGAATCATCAATAGCCTACACAGGTTAATCTTATGTCCATGATTCAGCAAATACAGAACTAATTAGTCCTGATACTTCAAAATAGTGAATTCCCCTCTCCTAGGACATATCACATGCTGAACAAATTTAAAAAGAATCTTATCCTATCCTGCCATCTCAGAGGAAATTACTTTCCTAGGAATTCCATTACCTGTCAATTTAGATAAATATTCTTCATAGAAAAAGAACTCACTAGTGGGAGGAACCACTTTTGAGTAATAGTCATAATTTCCTTCATGGGGAATCCTTAAACAATCATCCCACTCAGTAGAAGAGAAACATAAATTTACTCAATTTACTCTAGTAGTCATCCAGTGCTCATTCTTAGACTGTCTGAAATTCAGATACTCATAGAATTCATTTACCAACTTTGGTTAATAGGGCCCATTGTTTTTTGAAAAACGTTCAACCTAGCCATGTGCTTCAAATTCATTAATCACCAAAGATTGACTCGAATGCAGCCACTCTAATCAAAATTATTTCTCACCTACTATCTTCCACTTGGATAGATGCGAGTTCAGTACCTTTTCCATTGTCTATCTTCTTCTACTTGATTCATCTCTAGGTCTCTTAGGATTAGGCACGTCTCCTTCATCACTGACTGGTGACATCTTCAATCTAGCCATTAATCTGGAGCGGTTCGAGGTTTCCGCGGAGGCTTAGGTTTTGAGATTTTAGAGAAAGAGGTTTGGAGGAGGGTTTAATGTTGGTCAAAAATGGGTCTACGTTATATTTTTATAATTTAGGGATCAATAAATAAAATAGATAAAATAAATAAATAATAGAAGAGAAAACGTTTCATATTCTGGTTGAGATCACATAAAATGCAAAGTCCCGGACTTCTAATATCTAATGGTAAGGAGGTATCTGGAAGGTCTAACAGTGTGGTCCTAATAGTGAGGTCCAACGGGGAGGTCCTAACAGTATGTTTATAACAGTGAGGCTCTAAAGGTGAGGTTCTGACGGTGAGGTTCTAACGGTAAGGTCCTAATAGTGAGGTTCTAATAGTTAACAGTTTATTATACCTAACTCATGTATGATGTAATTTATCCTCTCAGAATTCAAAGGCCTTGTGAATATATCAGACAATTGTTGTTCAGTACCAATGAATTGAAGAGTGATATCACATTTTTTAAAATGATCTCTAAATAAGTGATGTCTTACATTAATATGCATTGTTTTAGCATGGGATACTAGAATCTTAGAGGTGTTAATAGAACTTGTGTTGTCATAGTTTATAGAGACATGTTTGAATTGATATCCATAGTCTAGTAAAGTTTGTTTCATCCACTGAATTTGAGCACAACAACTACCATCAGCTATATATTCAGCCTCTGCAGTAGACAATGCAATAGAATTCTGTTTTTTTTACTACACCATGAAACTAGTGACTTGTCTAAAATTTGACAAGTTCCAGAGGTTCTCCTTCTATCTAACTTGAAACCAGTAATGTCAAAATCCAAATAACCTATTAAATCAAAAGATTTTCCTCTTGAATAAAATAGTCCTAAATTTATAGTATACTTGAGATACTTAAAAATCCTTTTAACATCATTTAAATTAGACACTTTGGGATTGGCTTGAAATCGAGCACACATGCATACACTGGACATAATATCAGTTCTACAAGTAGTAAGATAAATTAGACTCCCAATCATACCTCTGTAATTGGTTTGATCCACTAGTTCTCCAGTTTTATCATCATCCAATTTTCAAGTGGTACTCATAGGAGTATCACTTTTTTTACTTATATCCAAACCAAAATGTTTTAAAATATCATTAATATATTAATTTTTATTTTAAATAATACCATATTTGTTTTAAAAAATTTCAAATCCAAGGAAAAATTTTAGTTCCCCCATTAAACTCATTTCAAATTCATTTTGCATAATTGAGGAAAAATCAGTACATAAAGAATGTTTAGAAGATCCAAAAATTATATCATCTATATAAATTTGTAATATTAATGCATCTTTGAAAATCCTTTTAATAAATAGAGTAGGATCTGCTATCCCTTTTTTAAACCCTATTGAAATAAGAAAGGAACTAAGTCTGTCATACCAAGCTCTTGGATCTTTCTTTAGACCATATAAGGCTTTAGACTGTTTCAAAAAACACTATTTGAAAAATGGGGATTTTTAAATTCTGGGGCTTGTTCAAAAAATGCATCTTCAATTATATATCCATTTAGAAATTCACTTTTGACGTCCTTTTTATAAAGTTTAGAATACACATGAGCTTCATAAGCAACTAGTATCCTAATTTCTTCTAGACTAGATACAAGTTCAAAGGTTTCCTCGATGTCTATTCCTTCTTATTTACTATACTCTTATGCAACTAGTCTACCCTTGTTTCTAACTGTATTTCCAGACTCATTAACTTTGTTCCCAAACACCCATTTAGTGCATATGGTTATGGATTCCTTAGGTCTGTTTACTAATTCCCAAACTTTGTTTCTTTCAAACTGATTCAATTCTTCTTGCATAACCATCACCCAAAATTCATCATTGATTTCTTCATTTATATTTTTAGGTCCAAGTTCTAAATGAAAAGCTTTATGTTCAACCTGGTTTCTCAGAGAATGTCTCCTTTCTGCCCCTCGGTTTAAATCACCTACTACATCATCTAAATGATGATTCCTTAGAGTTTGAATACCTCTAGAAATAGTTGAAATAGATTCCTTGTGGTTGTCTATTGTTTTAGGCTCAACAGGTGCAGAGTCTGGAAGATTCCTAGAACTGGTTACTTTTACTGGAGGTTCACTATCATTATCATTAAGATCCAGAATTGACATATCTTCCTCAAGATATTCATGAGAGGTTTTGGGTTCATGTGGATCAGTCTCATCAAATTTTACATTAACATACTCTTCCACACATTTGGTTTTTTTATTGAATACACTAAAGGGTTTACTCGAGATTGAGTAACCTATGAAAATTCCTTCATCACTTTTGGAAGAAAATTTGTCAGGACTATCATTAGTGTTAAGGATAAAGACCTTGCAACCAAAAACACTAAATTAATTAACCATAGGCTTCCTATTGTTCCAAATATCATAAGGGGTATTCTTACGAATCGGTATAATCAACACTATGTTAAAAATGTCACAAGTTTTATTAACAGCTTCAGCCCAAATGTAAATTGGAAAATACTATTCATTGAGAATTTTCCTAGAAATCTTTTGAAGAGTCCTATTTTTCTTTCCCTGACTCCATTTTGTTGAGGTGTTCTAGGAGTAGAGAAGTTTTGACTATGGCCATTTTGGGGGAAACAAGATTCAAACTCTATATTTTCAAACTCATGACCTGGATCACATCTTAGGGTTTTCATCCTAAGTCCACTAAGATTTTCTACAGACATGAAATATTTGATTAAGTAAAAACAAGATTCACTTTTTTGAGCCAAAAGGTATACCCAAGTGTACAGAGAGAAATCATCTACAAGAACAGAGAACATAGTTATTCCCATTTAAACTTGAAACACTGGATGGTCCAAACAAATCCATGTGAACCAACACAAGCAGATGAGAAGTAGAAACTTGTTTCTTTTGTTTGAAAGAAATATTGTGTTGTTTTCCCTTGTGACAAGAATTAAACACTTTGTCAAGAGGGAATTCCAATTTAGGTAAGACTTTAACTAAACCTTTCCTAGTCAGTTTTCTATGTGAGTGCACATTACAGTGTCCTAGTCTTCTGTTCCACAACCAGGATTCCTTATGAATTGCATTTAAACGAGAGACATTTTTCTTAGCTAATGAATCCATATCAACAGCATATACATTCTCATTTATAAGAACATTAAATATTAAATAATTTTTAGAATAAAATAATTTACATGCATCATTTTCAAACATGACATTAAAATAATCATCACACTACTGAGAAATACATATAAGACTGTATTTTAACCCATCAACAAAAAGTACAATTGAAATTAATATAGTATTATGGTTACTAATCTAGCCAAAGATGACGATATTCCATTTATAATTATCACCAAATGTGACATATCCACCATCGAACTTAATCATACTTTTGAAACATGAATATTCTCTTGTCATATGTCTTGAACATCCACTATCCAAGTACCATAGATCTCTATAAGAACTCTTTAGACAATTTTCCTACAAAACAGATTACAGATGGGGTTACATTGGCACCCAGATTTTCGTGGGTCAAGAGAGGTTAGAAACAAGTACTTTAGGAACCAATACTTGTCTCGCATATTTCATATAACCAATAGATATATTTTTGGGAATAAAAACATTGTTTGATTTTTTAGGGAATTGTATTTGAAGAAATGTTCCAAAACATGAACTAGCTAAGAATTGTCCAGATTATAAAACATATTTGGTTTTAATAACCCTTCTCTATCCTGGATAATATCCGAGACCAGTTGTATATTTTGGGGCAATATTTTTTCCTGAAAACGTAGTCAAGGAATCTCTATTAGTAGTAATTTTTTCAAGATCACATTTTAATTATTCATTGTATAATTTGAGTTCAGTATTTTCCTTTAATAGATGAGCACATTTTTCTTTCTCAGTATCAAGATAAGATTTTAATTATTATTTAAATCATGTTTTCTTTTCAATAATTTATATTTCTCCTTTAGTTCATGAAGTGTATCCTCAAGAATTCCCTGGTTTTCTAATAGTTCATCCTTATTCATATTTTCATCATTGTTTGATTCACCTTCATTCCCAGAATAATAATGATTAGGCATAGGGGAATTGCGTGTTACCTCAGATGATTTTGTCATGAATCAAAAGTTGGAATGATTGTTTCGTTCACTATAAGAAGCATCATATCCACTGGATATATCTTCTGAACCACTCCAGGTAGCTTTCATAGCCTTTTTATAACAATTTCCATTATATTCATACTTTTTCCTAAATTTTAGCTTCTGGAAGTATGCCTTCACATGACCTTTTCATTTTCACTGATAATAGATTATTTAATTTGAGTTGTCATTCCATTTTATGTCTTGATTCCATTGTCATGTACTATCATACATTCCCTTGTAGTTTGACTTCTTAAATAATATTTTTGTTCAGTATAATTTTCTGAATCTTCTGCCATGATGATCCATCTCTACGTCACTGTCTGAGTCTTCACTTGTGGAAGAATCTACAAGAACATGATCTTTTTATTTATCCTTGTTCATTGAGGTATTAGACTTAAATTCTTCATATTCCTCCCTTGTTTCTTCATCTACTTCTTGATTCACCTTATGTTTTTCTTCATACATCATAAGCTTTCCAATTAGTTCTTTCACTGGAATTTTTCCTATGTCACAAGATTCTTAGATAGAAACAGAAGCCCCTCTCCATCTAGCAGGTATGAATCATAGTAGTCTAATAAACCGATCCTTGTTGTCCATTGGTTTCCCAATTATACTAATAGTATTCACTATTTCGTTGAACATGATATACATGTCAGAAAAGTGTTCATCAGGCATAATTTTAAATTTATCTTATTTAATAGTGTAAGTAATTAATCTCAATTCTTTAACATTGGTTGTTACTTTAGGATAAATAGCTAAAGTATCCCAAATTTCACATGCAGTTTTACAATCTTTTATTCTTCTAAATTCCTCATCACGTAGAGAACAGTACAAAGAATTCATAGATTTAAATCTATTTTTGTAAAGACCCGTAAAATTCAAGGGAAATTTTTTCTTAATTTTCTTTAGAATTTTACATGAGCGCGGTTTCTGACGGCACCTGATTCCGAGGCCCGGAGTGCCCGGAATTAATTTCCGAAGTTTGGCTCGGGTACGTTCAGTGAACGAATGAGCGGGAATTCCTAACTTTTGATCCGGTGCTCGGAATTAAAATCCGAGGGCACCGATGAACTCACAGCGCCGATATTCGCTTAAGGAGACCTTTCCCGAAGTTGCGTTTACACGTGGGGAGTTGTAAAAAAATAAAATTGTGAATGTTAAAATAAAAATTTAACTTCAATTTTTATTTTTATCTTCCTTAAGTGTTTTTATCCTTTGGGTGGAAGTTGGGTGACAACCCAACTTCCCTTGGGAGGTTAAGTGGGTGGTGGGGCCCACACGAACCCCACCCCCTTCTTTTTCTCTAACCCTCCCCAACTCAAAATTAATGATGTAAACTTAGGTTATAACTTATGTCATTAATAAGTGAGTTTAATTAAAGTTTTGAAATTCAAACTCTTGAATTTCAAAAGACTTAAGTTGTGTTAAGTTGTAAGGTCATGCTTTATTTTTAATAAACTTAAGTAATAACTTAAGTTTTAATTGTGGGGAATTAAATGAAGAGGTTTGAATTTCAAACCTTTGAAATTCCAAACCCTTCTATTTAATTCAGTTTTTAGTTTCATTTGCGGGTTGGCGTTTGCTGTGCGGAGAGGAAAAGAGGGAGGCTTCTTGTGAGTTCTTCCTCCACGACGAAGAACGCGGCGTCCTTCTTCCACGACATCGGACTGCAACACGTTGGATTTCCTCCACGACGCCGCAACGCATCCTTTCCGCGACGTGCCTCTCACGGCGAACCCACGTCTGTCTACCGCGACACCATAACCGCGATGCCAACGACGTCTTCTTCCGTGACGTCCGACCTCCGCGACGCTCGTCCTTCGCGGATCGTTGATGAGCTCCGCGAGCTTCCTTCGAGGTAGGGGTTTATTTTGAAGTATGATAAGTATCTATTTGCTAATTCCTCTTGTTCTCGATTCTCAATGATGATGGTCAAACAAATATGATCATCAATCTGCAAATAAACCATGATCTTTTCTATTTCGTTCTTCGTGCGTTCTTGGTCTCCAAATAATTAAGCGCGTTAAAAACTTAATGTTTCGTTAAACGCGGAATATGGATGAGGAGATCTCGACCCAAGGATCTCAAATATGCAATCGTCACAATTTTCTGGCTTAGAACGAAGGTGCAGCGGCCCGCGGAAGGGGCGATGTGGCGATGCGATTCCGGCATGTCTTCAAAACGCAGCTCCCGACGAGCTAGGCGGTGCGGCTGGCTTGAGGCGCTGCAGCGTGGCAGGCTGGAGGCGCGGCGACCCGGCTTGCCGGAGGTGGTGCCGGCGGTTCTGGCTGTATGAAGGAACCCCACCGTTTGGGTTGCAGGAGATAAACCGTGAATAAATGCTATTGGAGAGAGAAGGAATAAAGTAAATAAATTAAAAGAAAATTAAATGAAATTTAATTAATGAGGTGCGCTGTATACAAGAGGTGTGTTGTGCGCTGTACACAAGCCACCCTTATTTTATTCTTTGGGTTTAGATATATAAATAATAAAATAAAATGAATTAAAATGGAATTTTTAATTGAGCGGTACTTCATGTGCGTGGAGAGTTGTTTTGGGTGGTTTTTTGTGTATTAATGATAGAATAAAATAATGTTATTATTATTTTTGAGTCTTGAAACCTTATTCTCGACATAAGTCATTCATACGATGTCGGAATGAAGATCTGTCAGCGGCGATGTAACTCTATCTTAAAGACGGTCGATTCAAGTCCAATATTGGATATGAAATTCTGATATGTAGCATGGGGCCACGAAACACCGAATAATAATATTATTATTATTATTACGGGATCTTGTATCAGGACATATCTCTCTCATACGATGTCGGAATGACGAACCGTCTGCGACATTGTGACCCTGGAATTATGACGGATGTTTCAAGACTAATTTTGGATATTTAAGTCGAGGTTGAGGTACGGGCCCCACGAGGCCCGGTTCGCGCATGATGCGGTGAAATGCAACTTTTTCACCGGCTATCCGCTTTGGACCAATGGGTAGTCCATCTCGTGTGTTTTTCCGTATGGATCGTAATGGTGTGACCGGTTTGGTTAACCGGTGTCATTTGAAGTACGACTGGGTTGGATCGAACATGAATCCAACCGGGCCCTCGGAGCGGAAACGCTCATATCTTGAGTTCCGGACGTCCGATTGACGTGCCGTCGACTTTGATGGAATCCTCTAAGTGGGACAGAACTTTTGACATGCTCCGCCCGAGTTTTGGATACAGTTGATATATGGCCAGGTTTGGTTCGCTCACGAAACCAACCGGGCCCTCGGGATGAAAAGGCTAATAACTCACAGACCGGGCGTCCGATTGACGCGCCGTCTGTTGCATTGAGACTCCTTTGACGAAGCGGACGTATGTGGCACTTCTTCGTTGGACTTTGAGATACTTGGAGTATCGACCAGTAGCTCGTGGAGTGGACCCTCCCAGAGACGAGCGGGCGGGGGAGCGCTTGGGTGTAGCGGCGGACCCGTGGTACTTGACAGTGGTGGTGCGCTTGGATGCAGCAGCAGACCTTTGGCGGTGGAGCGCTTGGTTGTAGCGGCGGACCCGCGATACTTTACGGAGTGTGTGTGCTTGGTTGTAGCGACAGACCCGCGACGGTGGAGACGTGCGTGCGGAGTACGGAGACCGTGTAGCCGACTGAGACCTGATGACTGCTTGACCGACTCGACTTGGAGTGAGTCGACTAGCCCAGTGGACGGAGCGCCCAGTAGTTGGAAGCAGACCCACGGCGGACGGAGCGCCTGGTAGTTGGCAGCAAACCCGCGGTACTCGTCAGAGGAGTACCTCAGTAGGCTATTTGGGTGAGCGCCCGGTATTTGGCGACAGAACCTCAGCGGACGGAGCGCCCGGTAGTTGGCCGCAAACCCGCAGTACTCGACAGGAGGAGTACCTCAACAGTCTTAGGTTAGTGAGCAGTACCTCGGAGTCGTGACAGGACCACTGTACACTCTAGAGACGGAGCTCTTCAGTAGTTACGGTTTCGATAATAAAAATCCTGGTTTGAGCTGAGTCTTTGATCTTTGTGTTTCCTCATGATTGAGATGGGTCGCTTGATAACTTAGGTATATGTATGGGCATATACCTGGGTAATAGTTATCCGTTGATTTCATAAACTTGTTATAAACCGTGTGGACTTGTACTGTTATCCTATGTGGATTTTACTGTTTACTCTTCTTTGTGGATTGGATTGTTCTTGGGCTCGTGTTGGAGCCGAACGGAAATTGGTGACATAGGTATATGTATGGGCATATACCTAATCAATACTGGATGTTACTTCGTGATTGTTACTTTTCTTCGTGGTTTATCCTTTGTGGATTTAGGAGACCTTCAGGGGTCTCGGGGTCCCTACTGAGTAGCTTATACTCACCCCTGCACGGGCTTTGCCCGCACTTCGTTGTGTTGGTTGCAGACGACGGGCAATGCTGACTGTGGATGAGGCTTTCGGAGTAGGTCGGTACCCGGAGGAGGACCACTGAGCGGGACGTGCTCGGAGCGGACAGTTGGACCCGAGGAGTTGTGAGCTATCTGTACCTACCCTTCAGGTTGGATCTGTGGTGGACGATCCAGGAGCTGTGCCATCTGTACCTACCCTTCAGGTAGGAATCGAGGAGGACGTCCCAGGAGCCGCTTGTACTTTCAGTTGTTGTTTTCCCTTTCGAGTTGTACTTTACTTTCAGTTGGGCTTGTATTCCGCCCCCCATTTACTTTTCTGCACTTGTAGTTACTTTCCGCTTGCTGACTCTGTGGTGGTTGTTACTTTATTAAGGCAATGCCTTCCCTTTTTACTGGGATTTTACGCCTTGGTGCTAGTCGCCAGCCCCTGGCCTATGGAAGGCGGGCTTGGGGTAGTCACGGCATGGGCCCCGAGGGCGGGTCGTGACAAATTGGTATCAGAGGAGTTCGGTTCTACCGCGAACTCTGATCTTTTCTATGTGAAGCAATAATGTTTAGCGTATTGAGTGTGGTTATCAGTCCAGGGAGTCCAGTGTTGGTGCGGCGGCCGACGTATCCGTACACCAGGACCCTGACTTCGGATTTCCGACTTAATGCACGAAAACATTGATTGCGTGTGTGTTTCCCAAAAGGTTTAAAGTCAGCTCAAACCAGGTCAGCTCACCAGGTATAAATCGTTGACCGTGACGCAATTTTTCAGGATGTCACCATGCAGATAGTTAGCTAGAGTTCCGAGAGAGTTCTCGATGATGTCCCACCGAGCAGCGAGACTCCGGTGCAGGGCCCTTTTTCAGTGTTGGCACCTTCGGGTGGTGTACCAGCAGTACCACCACCCGTTAGGCAGAGGATGCCACTAGCTGGCGGTGCACGCTAGCAGAGCGCGATGCACGAGTTCCAGCAGTAGAGGCCTCTGAGGATACGAGGCGAGACAGATTTCCCTGGAAGCAGTGGACTGGATGGAGGCGGTTGCTAGAGTTCTACGCCTAGCTTGGATACTAGTAGAGCGGATGATGATCTTAGCTTCTGTTGTTTCCAGTGAGTGACCATGAGGTTGGTTCTTATAGTAATGAGGCTTCGGTACGCGAACCGATACCTGGGATAGTACCTACGGGTAGTGCGCCAGCTATGTCACTACCTGTTGGTCAGTAGACACTACCGGCGGTACCAGTAGCAGAGAATCACAGGCTTAGTGCCTTACATATGTTTTATCACCAGATATCCCTCAAGTTTCGAGGTGAGCCTGACTCGTAGGCGGCTGAGGACTGGCTTGAGGAGGTGGTTGTGAGTTTTCTGGAGCTAATACAGCTTCGACAGTACGACATGTCGGAAGCAGAGCACTCATCGTGGCTTACCAATCAATCTTAGTACTCGTTGGTTACGTTGTGAACAGTTCCTTAGACTCCAACTTCTGAGCGAAGTGTGTCTAAAGGAAATCCGAACCATTACTTTTCCTATATGCATTTATACCTATGCTAGGATGCTAGAGAGAACCTTTGTGGTTGTGAACGTTAGCAGTGAAAGGCAGGAAACTAGCGCCAGTCTCAGAGACTCGGGCGTGTAAAATGTTTCAGGAGGAGGAAGTGCTAAGGACAGATGAATCTACAGGGTAGCAGACGTGGAAGCGGAGCTTAGAAAGCAGCATGTGGTGGTGTACATTTCGACATGTTACGACCACCCGAATTAGTAGTCCCCGCCAGGCTCAGGGAGCAGGAGGGCTGGGGAGGAGAGTAGCTGCATTGCGGTCAAGGAGTGTGACCCAGGAGCTCTAAGAATGATTCGGGGTACGAATTATGTCTACTACGAGCTGCCATATCTATAGACATAGGAACCAATCATTCTACCCTTCCACGAATCATGTCCCAGACCTAGAGGTTCCGGGTAAGCCGTAGACTTGACCCTCACGTCTGGAGATACCTTTGGGAGGAGACTCGATAATCACACTTACGCCGACGGTGTGATTTGACCTCGAGGCGAGAGTTTCGGTTGGAATCTCTTGGTGGCAGTGTAGAGGCCTTACGACGTTGATCTGGGTATGAATCACAAATCATACCCCGGTTGACTGTTTTAGGCAAACGTCAGAATGGGTTTTCCTTGGTCGGCGAAAAGGAAACCCTGGGCAGCACATGTTAAACTCAGGCATAAGAGGGTGTGACCGATCACTCTTGAGATGGTCAACCCTACCCTTGTGGCAGCAGGAGTTTTGAGTTTCAGTTCTAACCTAAAAAGGGAAACCTCTTGAGTTCGAGGGCGACGAACACGTTCTTATATGGTCTCACCCCGATGAGGTTTCGGAGATGTGGCCGAGGTGGCATGTTATCTCCGAAGTTCGATGGACCCTTTTTAATCTTCAGCAGGGTAGGCGAGGAGGTTTACCGCTTGACCCTACCACCTCAGTCGCACCGGGTGCATAATGTCCACCATGTGTCTCAGCTGTGGAGATACGTGTATGTTTCTTCACACGTCATCGACCTCGGGGAGTTGGACGTCGATGACAGGGCGACAAGCACAGAGGTTCTAGTAGAGAACGAGGATCGTCAGGAGTAGGTTCTACATGAACGGTTGCTTCCTCTGGGGTGCTTCACGGGTAGCACGAGTTCTTCAGGTGAGCATATGGGAGCGTAAAGCTCAGTTGCGTGCTCAGTACTACTTTGTTTCCCTTAAGTGTGAGTTGAAGCTTTACGGGGACGTAAAGACCTGAGGTGGGAGTAATGTAAAGACCCGTAAAATTCAAGGGAAATTTTTTCTTAATTTTCTTTAGAATTTTACATGAGCGCGGTTTCTGACGGCACCTGATTCCGAGGCCCGGAGTGCCCGGAATTAATTTCCGAAGTTTGGCTCGGGTACGTTCAGTGAACGAACGAGCGGGAATTCCTAACTTTTGATCCGGTGCTCGGAATTAAAATCCGAGGGCACCGATGAACTCACAGCGCCGATATTCGCTTAAGGAGACCTTTCCCGAAGTTGCGTTTACACGTGGGGAGTTGTAAAAAAATAAAATTGTGAATGTTAAAATAAAAATTTAACTTCAATTTTTATTTTTATCTTCCTTAAGTGTTTTTATCCTTTGGGTGGAAGTTGGGTGACAACCCAACTTCCCTTGGGAGGTTAAGTGGGTGGTGGGGCCCACACGAACCCCACCCCCTTCTTTTTCTCTAACCCTCCCCAACTCAAAATTAATGATGTAAACTTAGGTTATAACTTATGACATTAATAAGTGAGTTTAATTAAAGTTTTGAAATTCAAACTCTTGAATTTCAAAAGACTTAAGTTGTGTTAAGTTGTAAGGTCATGCTTTATTTTTAATAAACTTAAGTTATAACTTAATTTTTAATTGTGGGGAATTAAATGAAGAGGTTTGAATTTCAAACCTTTGAAATTCCAAACCCTTCTATTTAATTCAGTTTTTAGTTTCATTTGCGGGTTGGCGTTTGCTGTGCGGAGAGGAAAAGAGGGAGGCTTCTTGTGAGTTCTTCCTCCACGACGAAGAACGCGGCGTCCTTCTTCCACGACGTCGGACTGCAACACGTTGGATTTCCTCCACGACGCCGCAACGCATCCTTTCCGCGACGTGCCTCTCACGGCGAACCCACGTCTGTCTACCGCGACACCATAACCGCGATGCCAACGACGTCTTCTTCCGTGACGTCCGACCTCCGCGACGCTCGTCCTTCGCAGATCGTTGATGAGCTCCGCGAGCTTCCTTCGAGGTAGGGGTTTATTTTGAAGTATGATAAGTATCTATTTGCTAATTCCTCTTGTTCTCGATTCTCAATGACGATGGTCAAACAAATATGATCATCAATCTGCAAATAAACCATGATCTTTTCTATTTCGTTCTTCGTGCGTTCTTGGTCTCCAAATAATTAAGCGCGTTAAAAACTTAATGTTTCGTTAAACGCGGAATATGGATGAGGAGATCTCGACCCAAGGATCTCAAATATGCAATCGTCACAATTTTCTGGCTTAGAACGAAGGTGCAGCGGCCCGCGGAAGGGGCGATGTGGCGATGCGATTCCGGCATGTCTTCAGAACGCAGCTCCCGACGAGCTAGGCGGTGCGGCTGGCTTGAGGCGCTGCAGCGTGGCAGGCTGGAGGCGCGGCGACCCGGCTTGCCGGAGGTGGTGCCGGCGGTTCTGGCTGTATGAAGGAACCCCACCGTTTGGGTTGCAGGAGATAAACCGTGAATAAATGCTATTGGAGAGAGAAGGAATAAAGTAAATAAATTAAAAGAAAATTAAATGAAATTGAATTAATGAGGTGCGCTGTATACAAGAGGTGTGTTGTGCGCTGTACACAAGCCACCCTTATTTTATTCTTTGGGTTTAGATATATAAATAATAAAATAAAATGAATTAAAATGGAATTTTTAATTGAGCGGTACTTCATGTGCGTGGAGAGTTGTTTTGGGTGGTTTTTTGTGTATTAATGATAGAATAAAATAATGTTATTATTATTTTTGAGTCTTGAAACCTTATTCTCGACATAAGTCATTCATACGATGTCGGAATGAAGATCTGTCAGCGGCGATGTAACTCTATCTTAAAGACGGTCGATTCAAGTCCAATATTGGATATGAAATTCTGATATGTAGCATGGGGCCACGAAACACCGAATAATAATAATATTATTATTATTACGGGATCTTGTATCAGGACATATCTCTCTCATACGATGTCGGAATGACGAACCGTCTGCGACATTGTGACCCTGGAATTATGACGGATGTTTCAAGACTAATTTTGGATATTTAAGTCGAGGTTGAGGTACGGGCCCCACGAGGCCCGGTTCGCGCATGATGCGGTGAAATGCAACTTTTTCACCGGCTATCCGCTTTGGACCAATGGGTAGTCCATCTCGTGTGTTTTTCCGTATGGATCGTAATGGTGTGACCGGTTTGGTTAACCAATGTCATTTGAAGTACGACTGGGTTGGATCGAACATGAATCCAACCGGGCCCTCGGAGCGGAAACGCTCATATCTTGAGTTCCGGACGTCCGATTGACGTGCCGTCGACTTTGATGGAATCCTCTAAGTGGGACAGAACTTTTGACATGCTCCGCCCGAGTTTTGGATACAGTTGAGATATGGCCAGGTTTGGTTCGCTCACGAAACCAACCGGGCCCTCGGGACGAAAAGGCTAATAACTCACAGACCGGGCGTCCGATTGACGCGCCGTCTGTTGCATTGAGACTCCTTTGACGAAGCGGACGTATGTGGCACTTCTTCGTTGGACTTTGAGATACTTGGAGTATCGACCAGTAGCTCGTGGAGTGGACCCTCCCGGAGACGAGCGGGCGGGGGAGCGCTTGGGTGTAGCGGCGGACCCGTGGTACTTGACAGTGGTGGTGCGCTTGGATGCAGCAGCAGACCTTTGGCGGTGGAGCGCTTGGTTGTAGCGGCGGACCCGCGATACTTTACGGAGTGTGTGTGCTTGGTTGTAGCGACAGACCCGCGACGGTGGAGACGTGCGTGGGGAGTATGGAGACCGTGTAGCCGACTGAGACCTGATGACTGCTTGACCGACTCGACTTGGAGTGAGTCGACTAGCCCAGTGGACGGAGCGCCCAGTAGTTGGCAGCAGACCCACGGCGGACGGAGCGCCTGGTAGTTGGCAGCAAACCCGCGGTACTCGTCAGAGGAGTACCTCAGTAGGCTATTTGGGTGAGCGCCCGGTATTTGGCGACAGAACCTCAGCGGACGGAGCGCCCGGTAGTTGGCCGCAAACCCGCAGTAATCGACAGGAGGAGTACCTCAACAGTTTTAGGTTAGTGAGCAGTACCTCGGAGTCGTGACAGGACCACTGTACACTCTAGAGACGGAGCTCTTCAGTAGTTACGGTTTCGATAATAAAAATCCTGGTTTGAGCTGAGTCTTTGATCTTTGTGTTTCCTCATGATTGAGATGGGTCGCTTGATAACTTAGGTATATGTATGGGCATATACCTGGGTAATAGTTATCCGTTGATTTCATAAACTTGTTATAAACCGTGTGGACTTGTACTGTTATCCTATGTGGATTTTACTGTTTACTCTTCTTTGTGGATTGGATTGTTCTTGGGCTCGTGTTGGAGCCGAACGGAAATTGGTGACATAGGTATATGTATGGGCATATACCTAATCAATACTGGATGTTACTTCGTGATTGTTACTTTTCTTCGTGGTTTATCCTTTGTGGATTTAGGAGACCTTCAGGGGTCTCGGGGTCCCTACTGAGTAGCTTATACTCACCCCTGCACGGGCTTTGCCCGCACTTCGTTGTGTTGGTTGCAGACGACGGACAACGCTGACTGTGGATGAGGCTTTCGGAGTAGGTCGGTACCCGGAGGAGGACCACTGAGCGGGACGTGCTCGGAGCGGACAGTTGGACCCGAGGAGTTGTGAGCTATCTGTACCTACCCTTCAGGTAGGATCCGTGGTGGACGATCCAGGAGCTGTGCCATCTGTACCTACCCTTCAGGTAGGAATCGAGGAGGACGTCCCAGGAGCCGCTTGTACTTTCAGTTGTTGTTTTCCCTTTCGAGTTGTACTTTACTTTCAGTTGGGCTTGTATTCCGCCCCCCATTTACTTTTCTGCACTTGTAGTTACTTTCCGCTTGCTGACTCTGTGGTGGTTGTTACTTTATTAAGGCAATGCCTTCCCTTTTTACTGGGATTTTACGCCTTGGTGCTAGTCGCCAGCCCCTGGCCTATGGAAGGCGGGCTTGGGGTAGTCACGGCATGGGCCCCGAGGGCGGGTCGTGACAATTTTTATATTTAGCTTTTGTCAACTGAGACCATGTGACCCTAGCAGTAGCAGAAAATATATTTTTCTCTTCAAATGTGTCCCAGATTTCATGTCTTGTGCTCTCTATATACATTTTCATTTTTAGTTTCCACTGACCATAGTTATTACCGTTAAAGATAGGTGGCCTGTTAGTAGAAGAACCCTCAACATTATTTTCCATAATTACAGAAAATATTAAAGAACTAAAATTTAAGATATGATAGAAATTTTATGATATTGAATATGCAACTAATTTAATAGATAAAAATAATTTCCACACTACATAAAATGTTCCTCTGATACCAAATGTTGTTAGAGTGGATACCCAAGATGTGGGCTAATTGAGTTACAATTAAAATTTCTGTAAAAATATTTATGCTTATGAAACCCCGAAATTTTAAAAACGACCGAGTTAATTAAGGCAGTATATATGTAAATGTTCAATTGGGAAACAGGTTTCTCAAAGGTAGATTAGTCCTCTGATGAATCAGTGTATGACACCAATTCAACTATTGAAACAATTTTACTGAATTAAACAAATACACCCACTAACCAAAACTAACTATCAAAGTGTAAGAAAAAATAATTTTATGTTTTAGAAAATGTAAGCAGTGGATAAAATCAAAACTGAGTATATTGAGATTTTCAAAATAATGTAAACAAGATGTTCAGTCTCAAGAAGAGACCTATTCCTCTCCACACGGTGATCACCTGCCACCAAGAAGTTTGTATTAAAATTTGGTGCACAGCCTGTATCGTGATTTACAAAAGTTTTCACAAACTATCTAGGGAACACACCGTCTACCATATTTCTTCGTGTGAAAGGCCAAAAAAATAGACCACACACGGTCTCTTCCATTGTTATATGTGGGAAACCTAGAAAATGTTAAGTTTGATGTGATGAAAATTAATATCCTCAATTTCAAGCACAGGAAACAATTTGTGATATAAACACACACACATACTTCTCAAAGATATAAAATAAATAAACACAATAGAGAAGTTATGATGATAATGAGTTTAGAAGGCTCTATGGGTTTGCAGTTAAACTCATTATTCCTCAGAATGAGAAATGTTGAAGTTCGAGTCAATCTCTGGAAGTGGTTACCAAAACAGAGAGTTATAACTCAGAGTTCATGCTTTTAGTGTCCTGCATCTAATGTTGATCATGAGATGTTGAAGCATAGAGGGTGGTAATTATTTTATCGCAGAATGATCTTCTTGATGCTTGTGCGTTCAGGATCTTAGTGTTGGATGGTTCATCTTTTTGATCTGGCAATTAATCTTTATCACGCTTCTCATGCAACCCATTATTTGTGTTCACATATATGTTTCTCTTATTGTTTTTATCATCGATCCTCTTATTATTTCATGGACTCCATTTTTAGATTTTTTGTCCGACAGTTGGAATGAATAAATCATGTGCATGCTTTCTTGTACATCGCAATTTCCACAATATTGTCTCCTGAAACATTTACAATCAACATTAATTAATGTCGGAGCATTTATTTATTCAAATATTACTGTTAGATTTAACGTATATTAATATTACATTATAAGAATAGGAAACGTTAATGAAACATAAGGAACAATGAATGAATACATGGTTCTTACTTAAATGAAACATGATTTTGTATTATCAAAATATTATTTTTAATTATCAAAACATGATTTGGGATTATCAAAATGTGATTTTCAATTATTAAAATATGATTTCAGATTTTAAAAACATAATTTGGGATTATCAAAATATGATTTGAGATTATCAAAATAGGTGAGTCAAAAACATATTCTTGAAAAAACAAAACCAATGAAAAGTATATTTAACTCAATGAATGTAGATTGAGTTACGATTTCCCTTATGATGATCGCATAAATGAAAAACGAATTTTTCAATGGGGTGCTTATTTGTAGAAACAGTATATACACATAAACAGATGTGGGAATTACTACATAAATAAACAAATAGTGATTCCAAACATAATAATGGATTAATATAATCATTGTAGTATTCATAAAACCTATTGAGTTGAAATTGAGATTAGAAATTCCCTTACCAAAAATTCGACAACATAACAACATCACAAAAAAATCTGAAAATGAGTTGATGTGAGAGAAAAAGGTCTCTTATCCAATGAAAATAAAATTTACAGCTATAATTATATAGAAGAGAATATACCAACATAAAATAATTTAAATAAAAAGACATAACATAAAAGAAGTCGTTGACTAAAAGATGAGGCTGAATGGTTCCCTTATAAAGATCATTTTGTAAATTAAATAGATCGATTAAGTGTATTCACTATAATAAAATATAAATACATGTTATTATTAATATTTTTATTTATCAAATAATAATACCACGTCATAATCATGATGTAGAATGTTATCCCGATGAATGGAAATTGGGTTAAGGAGTTCGCTTACTTTAAGACTGACCTGTCTTATATGTTCCCTTTTCTTCCAAAATAATAAAATTAAGTTAATTTATTCTTTCTTAAGAACCTTTTTTCAAGATTATTATTCATTATATATCACTTATTACCTTAATATAAGAGTTATTTAATTATTTGAGTTCATATCTGACATTTTTGTCGATGTTCGGAACATGAGTAAAAAATGACCGTGTTATAATTATTAATTGACCATGTGGTCAAAATTTCATAATCAATGAAAAGTTATTCTTGGTTTATATATAGTATATAGAATATATATTTAGTATATATTTATTTATAATATTCCATATCCTTTGGATATATAAAATTTAAATTCATCGTTCATGGAGATGGTATGTTGTACGTACGCATGAACACTACTTAAATTTCATATTTTTCCTTTTTAAATGAATGAAAACAAAATGATACATAATTATATTATTATTAATGTATAATATAACATTTTATATATGTTACATATGTTCATGAACACCATATATTATACGTTCCATGTGTGGTATGAACATGTTATATCACTTTGAGGGGGTGGTAGTCCGCTCTTCCTCAGATGAAATAATCGTATTTATACAACATGAATATAATATAGGTATGTTATATATGGGAATTACAAAAAAATAAATATTTAATAATTATAATATATAAATATAGTTCAATCATAATGTCCACCATGAGAGGTGTTAGGGAAAATCAAACAATCACTATTTCATGAGACAATAGTTCGCCGTACAGAGAAAAAATTTGTTTGTATACATTATATGGAGGTGTGTGTAAGTGTAGTTAAAATACTTCTCATAACAAAAACCTTGTATATTAAAATACTGGGTTTGAAATATAAACAATGAAATATGAGATCATACGGAGTGGAGAGGGAAAAACAATGGAAAGAAACGTGTGAGAAGATGTTACCTCAAATTGGGTAACTTCTTTTGATTAGATAAGAAGGGCTCTCTTGAATTTCCTTCATCCTAGGTAAAGTCATATAAAAGGAAGATATGGATGATGGGAGATTATTATGGAAGAGTTTGTACAAGAAAATGGGCTTTATATGCGTGAGTAATGTGTTAGAGGTGGTGTCTTTTTATATGAGGTAGGATGGTCTCTTTAGTGATATTTGAAAGTATTATTTTATAATAATTTTTTTCACTTTAAAAATTTTCAAAACAAATTAAATTAAATAATATGATGAATATAAGTCATTATAAAATCATAAAATAGAAATTTTATAGGTTTTGAATATTTTTTTATCCTTATCCTTTTTATGTACCCTTTGTTAACTACTTTTACATTTACAAAGTCTTATTGTATATTAATACTATATGGTTAATATATTTAACTTAATATTCTGTGCGACCCAAAATAGATCATTAATGAAAATTTTAACATATTATATGTAATTTGGGTAAATATTATATTTTAACACTATTTTATCATTTAATAAAATATGAATTGATTTAAAAACTCATTTGTGTCAATTTTTATACTATTCATTTCAGGTCTTTTTTAAAAATCCATAACAAACTAATCAATTCTAAAAAAACATTAATTCAAATATAGAAAGTCATTTTCCATCCTAAAAATCTTGTATGGAATAAAAAGTTTGAAAATAAATTTATTTTAACATTTATAATCTCATTTATTTAAAACATTCATTAATGAGGTAATCATTACATCATTATTGTGTTATAAATAAATTTATGTATGTGATATATAAAAATTATAAATAAAATATCATGATTTATGAAATTGTTTTATATTTCTAGTGATTTCATATAGTCAAAATATCAATTATATTACCCCACATTAAATTTTGTTCAGCAAAACAATTCATGTTTATGATATTTTTATTTTTACGTTAAATAAAAAAGTTATTAATGTAATTATCATAGCCAAGGAGCTTCCAAAGGCCAAAAGATGAACCCAAGGACTGTATTGGTCTCCCATGACTCATAAACTAATGTTAGGACTAGTGTTAATGTAATTATTTATTATTATAATATTTATTTTACCGTAAATTACCTGATTTACCTTTTACAGTGGTAAATAAAAATCAAAAGTTACTATTACCCAAAATAATATTTTCATCCTATTGAACAAAACTTTACTTACAGATGAAAACCATGTTTATTAGATTTTTGAAATTAAATTCACAAAAGCGGTAAAATTTACTTTAAACAAAAATGTTTGTTATTTAAACTACTATGTAGTTTTTTTCAATATTCATCAATAATTGAATGTATTTAGAAAAATACCAAAAAATCACCCAAATCTAATTTTGATATTTTGAATTAAAATATTATTTCTATTTAAAATTATTTAAAACATATAAGTTTCATTATTTAAATTAAAATTAATTTTCATTGTCAAACCTAGAAATCGTGTTCTTAAGATGTGAAAACTACAAAAGGATTGACATATTTTATGTCCAAATTCAAAGTGGAATTACTTCCATTAACCAAAATAAGATTTAATGGTAAAAATATAATCCAATAACACTTTAAAATCATTTAAATTGATAATCTAACAATATATAAAAATCAGATGAAAACATAGTTTTGACATTAAATGCACTATTTTTCACAATTCATTAATAATATGAACTTTATCAGAAAAAATATCAAAAATTTATCCAAAGTAATGTTTTATATACTGCTTCTAAATAAAACCTTTATTTTTTAAAAAAGAACATATAAAAGTGAAAAAAATGTATTTAAAAGGGGTTCACCATCAAAAGGTGGTAAAACTACCTTTTAAGAGTTATTATGCTTAAAATTGGATATATTATTATTTTAAGCCACTAAAGTTTTTTGAATAAATGTAAAAACATTTAAAAAACATGTTTAATCATAATATAGTTACTTCTGTTCATTCCCTCCAATATAAAAACTATGTGTTAATTACAATTTAATTTTTTTCAGTATAACTCAATGTTGTGTGCAACGTAAGATTTCAATGAAAACCATTGTTTCTTGTTGAGTATGCCATAAAACATAGAATCCCCTTTAAACAAAAATTAATATTTAATTCAAAAAAATTAATACATATGAAAATTTCATATTCTTTATTTAACTGGGATGTTTCAAATTAATAGTTTATAAAATATTCATTTTAGAAAAATATATTTTTCCTCGACATAACATAGAAAATTTATTTATTGTTAAACTATATATAGTATATTATTACATTTTAGAGATAAACATATTTTTTAGAGATAAACTAAAATTAAAAGAAATAAATCATTAAGGGGAAAGAATGTGAAAACAGAATAATTTTTATCAATATATCACTTTCTTGTTAAATTAAAATTAACGATTATGAATTTATGAATTTAATTTTATCGTGTATATAATTTTATATCATATACCAATTGATATAATATAATTTATTATATATACATTATACATTTAAAATTACAATGTTTACTTTATTTCAGAATAAATGTTTCATTATAATGTTAAATAAAATTCAATCACATAATTCTTATTTTTTTGATTTAATTATTTAAATATTTAAAAATGGATATTTTTGTAAATTATATGTTATTATATTTTTATTTTTTATTATAATATTTAATTATAAAAAATTATCTTTTTATGAAAAACATATGTCTTTTTATAGGAAACCATAATAGTAATTTTTTTCAAAATAATTTATTTTTCAGTTTTAAATTTAATTTTATTTAAAGGTTAAATTTATAAATTTTAGAATTTTAATTTTATAAAACTGATTCCATATTTATTAAAATCATGTAAAAATTGTGTTAAGGTGAATTTTAGTGAATTGTTTTGAATAAGGTAATTTTTTAGTGAATAATACAAAAAATGGAAAAAAAAAATTTACGAACATCCACTCTTTCATGACTGTATCATGACATAAATATGAAATAAAGATTTTTTAAACCAATTTAAAGTATATTAAATGATAATAAACTCATATATTATGAATTTTTTTCAATTAAAAACTATTATTCATTATTAAAAAAATTATTTAAAGACTTATTGATGTTTGTGTTGTTCTTCTTTAGCATTGAAATTTTTTAAATTTATGACTTGAAGACAGTGTTTAAAAGGTTGTAACTATTTTTATAATGAAAATATAATTATGATAAAAAAATATTTTTAGTTATATTTTTTAAATTAAACTTATATAATAAGATAATTATCCAAATTTTTTCCCGACACAAGAATAATGTAAGTAAAGTCAAAATTCATATCATACAAAATGATAGAATTATATAAATGGGAAAACATAATATAATGAGTGGTTTGAGATTATAATATTTATAAATTATAAATTATATTTTTTTATCAATTTATTTCATATATTATGGAATTAGATGAATATCTATAACACAAATGTAGTGCTAGCCCATTACTTGAGCAAGAAGAAACAAATTCAATATTGGAAAATTTAAATATTTAATGTGGTAAGAATTGGATGAATTAGAGTCTTTTATAGATTAAAATTATTAAAATTATTTTTATGAAATGTTTTAAATGTATTGAATGATTAAATCTGAACACCATGGTAATATATTTTTTTAAGTCAAATTATATGAATAACACTGAAAAGGATTTTAAAGGTAGCTTAATGTTGAAAATAATTTATAGATAATATTTTTTTAAAATATAATCCACAGTAAATAATTGACAGTTATTGGTCGATAATATCATCTATTATCCATTTATCTTTCACCTAAAATATTAAAATTATATTCATAACCCTGAAAAAATAAATATTTATGAAAACACTATAAAATTTTCATATAAATGTGGAATCATTATAATATTTCCAAGACAAATCTAATGTTTTTTTCTCAAAATATTCTATAAAAACTCAATTAACATCCATTTAAATATTCATATGTACATAATATTTCCAACTTCTCCATCTTCGATGGTTTTGTACTCAAACATATGGAGGTTGTTCGACAAGGAAGGTTTTCATTTCCAAGCTGTTTTCTTATTCCTTATTAATAGTTCTTTACATTAAAAATATTTTAAACCTTTTATTATTTTGATTAAATGAATTAATAATAATTTTATTGGAATCCCTTTTATCTATTTATGATATGATATCACTTATTACCTCTCACCCAACTCTTTTCTATAATGGTATTACATCAGAATAAGAATTTCTCCAAAATAGTGTACTTCCATTTATTCATTCTAGAGACTAATTAAAAAATAATTAATAATTAAATGTAACTCTTTAACATTATCATAGTTGTGTGATACAATTTTTTTATAAGTCATATATGAATTTTTATTCCATTTATATATGTTTTTTTGAGAAACATAACTCACCATGGTGGTTTTCCGCTACCGAAGTGAACGATGATATTTTCATAAACATATGTCTTCCTAGATATTAATAAATATTTATTTCTTGATTGAATATAAAATTAATATTTCATTAATTTAATTATTATTATTTCTTAATGGTAAAATATTGATCGTAAGAATTAAATTAATAGTAAACAATCAAATCCTTTTTAAATAGTAAACGCCATGCTTGTGGAAGATGATTAAATAAATGTGATATAATTCATGATATATTTAACAAAAAAGATTGTATAATGATATGTATATAATAAAATTTATCATATGAAAATTATGCATGATTTGAAAAATGACATTTTCCATAACAAATATTCCAAATCTATTTTGGAAATTATGAACCAAATGACTTCAAAATTATTGACGTGCATAATAACAACATAGTAAATGAATAAAACGTGATAATAAATGAATTTAAGTAATTAATAATAATTAATTTACCATAATAAGGTTTTAATGAAGTAAATAATTATTAATAATAATAAAGTGAGCATACAAGGTACGTTATATCCTAGGTTAAGGGTTTCTAAGATTTCAAGATTTTGAATGTTTTTTCTTATAATAAATATTTTCTGATATATTAATCAAATTAAAGTTATTTAATATTTAAATTATTAAATTACTATAATTTTTAATTAATTCATGGTATTAGTTCCCCCTTATTCATTTATATATCATACCATATTTTGTTCAAAACATTTTCTCTTCCAATTACACTTTTGAAATCAAAATAATCCATGTCTATATTTCCATTTGGGAATATTTTTTTCTATTCCTCTATAACATACAATATATTTTTAAATATTTTGATATCTGTAGGGTTTATATTTATTCATTCCATTTCACCTCATTTTGGATCACAATTCAATATAACAGTTATATTTATATGAAGACGACCTTATAATATCTTATCAGTCAAGACTCTTTCTCCATGAAGTTTATATTACCAATATTTTTTTAAATGACCATCTAAATACATATATGATTTATTAATTTGATTTTAAATATTAATTTAAATTATTTTTAAGAGACTAAGGAATCTATTTTTCACATTTTTCTTAGAAGTAATTTCATATTAATTTTGAATTTCATTAAAATGGTGTGAAGGAAATATCTTTTTAATGTTTCCCATATGATCTCCTTTTCATAAAATATTATTTTATTATAATTGTAAATATTAATTTCCACATTTTCAAATTTTTAAAAATTAATTTCCATTCTGATGGTTTTTTAAATAATTACCATTTAAAAATAAAATTTATCAAAATGTAAAGGATATTTCATCACTATTTTCAAAGATATTTTCTAATTCCATTAAAATGTTTTTTTCAAGTATGTTAATATAAATTAATTTTTTTTATATCTCACTAGATCTATTGTAAAATTATCTATTCCACAATATTTCTTTTGATAACTAACAATCGCATATTGTGGATTTTTGTATGAAACTCGTATATTTTCCATGGGTTAATTAAGTTAAAATGGAGTTATGAATCCTTTTTTTGATCATATGACACAAATATATATGTTTTTTCATTAATTTATTGGTTTAAATGGAATTATATGTTCCTATAACGAAATGGGTATATTTTTATATCTGATAAGATTTTATGTATGGTTTAGGGTGTGAACTCAATCCACTATGGGACTTGATCCACTATGTTTATCGGAATGTGGAGTGAGCCCAATCCATTATGGGACACTATAGACTTTGTGATGATTGTATTGGAAGTAATCCTTCCCATAATAATTTTTTTTCTATGAAAATGTTTGATACTATTATTATGTTATGAAACATACCCATGTTATTATTCATATCTCATGATTATTGACTCATTATATTAAATAACAATGACTCATTCATTATGTTATGATTCCTAATTTATGACCATTATTTTATTGGGTATGTTTTCCTTAAATTATGTTCGTGAAAATTGATTATATTTTCATGCACATGTGTTCATAATATGAATAATTATGATATTCAATTATTATCACTTATGTTTACTCAAATTGAGTGATTGGGCTCACCCTTTCTTATTTTTCAATTCCCCGGGTGAAGATGTCGATTATTATATATTATATTCTTAGAAGGGTATGATGTGTGGATAATATTATGAGAGATACTAAAAAAACATTTCAAATGATTATGTTTGAGTTCTTTTCTTTAAATTAATGAATGGTATTATTTAATGTGCTTTTTAGTGGGAGGATTATCTATTTAAAGAAGAATATAGGTTTTTTAAAAGTGTTTCCCCAATTTAACAATAACTCAAAACCTAAATGGAGTTTTGTATGTTATTGGACATTTATTTGAAATAATTAATTTAAATTTGGAAGGTTATGTTTGATCTTTTACACTTTCCAATAAAAAATTACATTGAATAGAGTTTAAATATTGAATATCTTTGGACATTGCACTAAAACCCATTTTTAAATGGCCCCCACATCTTCCCAAACATAATAAAACATTTATTTTATTTATTTTTTGAATATATGAAAAATTTACATATATAATAATCACCTTTAATATTTGGAATCCAATGGTTTTAATAAGTACCCTCAGAATCTTGAAAGCCAAATATGGTTTATAATCATGTTTAAGTTAATCAAAAGTATGAAACAATATCATTAATCTATTTTCTTATTATCTTCACATTCTATCCATAATTTAATATTATATAAAATATTATATCATATAAATAATATCCTTTTGTTTCTATTATTTTATTGTTTTAATGAAATAAGTTTATACCCATCCATTAAATTATAATATGTTCTTGGTTGGCTATGCCTAACCACCTACATGACTGATGCTACAATATTTAATGTGTGATTATGAAAACAAATATTATTTTAATAAATGGTTTTGACATTGAATTTATGTTTTCTCCAATTATGGTATGTTAATATATATATTCCTATTTATTAAAAAAACTAATTCATTTCATTCATACAAAAATAACAAAAAGAATAAAAATTGAACCATTATTCACAAAACACACTACAGGAAAATTCACCATTCGTGGCGGTTTTTTGGGGTATAGCGGCAGTTTATACCACCACTATATGCTTCTATAACGGTTTCCAAAAACCACAGTGAAATTGTGTTTTAGGACACTATTGCTAGTGGTTATAGTCATTTCGTGGCGGTTTTTAGAAAATGTCGGAGATAGTGTATTTCAGGACGGTTATGATGTTTTTAGGGGTGGTTTTCCGGGCTAGTGGATTAATTTTTTTAGCAAAATTTTTAACGGCCGCTAAAAAAATGTAAGCCCCTGGCTGGGAAAACAGCCGCTAGAAGCTTCATAACCACCTCGAAAATCAGGCGGAAGATGGTCCATTGTTGCAGTGGTTTAAACCACCATGACAATTAACACCATAGTGGTGGTTATAACCACTGCGAATAAAAAATTTATGACATTTAGCGGTGGTTATAACTGATGCTAATTGAAAAATGCTACCATATATCAGCGGTTTAAACCGCCGCTAAAACAACTTTTACAAAAAAAACCGTAGCTTTTGCAGCTTCTGTACTAGTTCCCTGAGAAAAACAATTACATGAATACAATGAATCATGTATGTTCCTAACATCATTGGAAATTGATATTTATGTAACTCCAGTGACACACATTGGTGCAAGGTGTTATAACCACCCAAACATACAACTTATCATCCATAAAAAGAATTTCTGTTCATTACTTGTGAGCTGCATTGATCAATGAAACATGATACATGAAATTGATCTGTATCGCCCATTGAAAATGATCTCTCATATACATCAATTGAAATAGTGAAACAACCCAGCCACCCAGATGCCTCATGCTTTGGTCCAGCACATATTCTAGTCATTTCCTATATGAAAGTTATATATCCTTATTTAATTCATGGTACTCAATCATGTATTAAATGTTTTATCCAACACCAAACTTTTTCAATGAACCTTGGAAGATATGCTGACCTGAGAACCACAAAAAAAATATTACCATCATCTCTACAGTGATTACATATCCCTAGATAAATTCAAGGATTCTAAAACATCCAATGTCATACACCCAAATAAAATAAGAATAATCTAAATCAGAACACTGCATGTAAGAAATAACAAGGTTTCACCCCTATGAATCCAAGTTATAGTCTTACAATTTTGACACAACCAAAAAAACCTACATTATATATTTCATAGGACTTCTATCTTAATATCAATACTGACACCCTAAAACCTGGTCCAATATCCATCAATGTATCAAATTACCATACATTACTAGTTGAACAACCAGAACATCTATTTAATAAATATCTAATACAATAATGTTTTCCTCTCTCATAGAGTAGATATGTCCATGCATATAGGCTTCATGTATCTATGTGAGTATAAATAACCACAACAATTTTCAGTCTATATTCTTCAAATTCAAAATATCACATAATTTGTATATTTCACTCAATGGAGTTTTGGAACAGAAAATATAAAAATTGTGGATTTACAAAATATAATTTCAACATTGTTGATCCATTATACTGTTATCCATAAATCAAAAAGTCATCTTAATACTTATATGCATAAGGCCTTTCTTGACGCATTGAAAAATACCCACCCCATGAGCCTCACTTTCGAGGCATTAATAATTATGTAATCAATATAACCAATATTCAAAAAAAAACAAAAAAAATCATTGTCACAAGATTATTATTATTGGAAACAACCCAAAATCTAGTGATCACTATCACAACCATGTGATTTTGGTATTCAATTCCCCTACGAATTCTATACAACTTCATTAGTAGTTTCAAAAAATATATTGGTTTCTAATATCAAATAATATTTGTATTACTACTGAAGACATCACTAATCAATACAATCCACTCATATACTTTCATTCATGTTAAACTCATTAGTCACATAATCAGTTCCCACATCGTACAATAAAAAATATCGAATAACCTTGTGTTAGATAAAGAATTATACTATTCCAATTTCAACACTCATTTACGAGACAAGGTGTCATGAACCTTCACACCTTCATCTAGTACTAAATCAAATCCTAAGTGTGATCATCTGTAATGTTCATCAACACTCCACACCATATCTCCATGAAATAAGGAATTCTAATGTTTCATGGACCCATCACAATGTGCAGGTACCTTATAACATCTTATTCCACATACAGTTCTCAATGGACTAAATATGAATTAATTTTAGAAATCAAAAAAAACGATGGATGAATTAAAAGAAATCAATATTCATTAACAAGGTCACTATAACAGAACATTAGTAGTCAAAATACCTATATACAGATCTCAAGGCACTAAATGGACCATACCCTCTCCCCTGAACTAAATACCAAAACCACTTAGAGTGTTTCTCATCCCAGGAAAACTGAATTACCATGACATTCCTCAACCCTTTCATTGTTACCCTCATAACCACACCTTATTGTTATGTATAATAACATAATTAAGATATATGAGAAAACAATATATAATATGCATAGCATGACATTCCTAAACCCTTTTATTCCTAATTTTTTCCCTATTCTTCACTATGGTAATGTTTTTGGAAAGAGAATGGTTGTATATATTAATACGTTGGAAGGAAAATTATGTAGGTTGTTGTGTCCTAAATATTCACACCACACTCAAGAAATCAATACAGAAAAGGAAACATAAAAAATCAATAAAATACATAAAAGGAAACATGACAAATCAAGAAAATATTAGGTCATGAAAATGTTTGGTGGAAACTATGTGCCACACATGATACATATACAAACTAATGATGAACACATATCATCACCCTATCCACTGCTAAAATATCAACAATAAAAATAATCATTCCCCAATGATGAAAACAAATCGTGACCCTCTCCACCTCCATCCCCACTTCCTGATATGACCTATAAGATCATTATATGGAAAATTAAATAGTGTTGCATATTTATATTTAAACATAAAACCAATAAAATATTCTGAAAGAAATTATATTTAATTTTTGTAATTTACCTGTTCACCACCAGTTGATATAGTACCGCCGTGGGCTGTTCTTCTAATCTGCTGACGTATATCAATCAACTCTTTCTACAAAGCGGATATCTCACCCCCTTGCTTATGAAATGTGGTTTGTAAAGAAACAATCTCTTTATTAGCATATATGGTTATGTGGTGAATACAATCAAGATTATATGTAGTTGTAATCCCCGGTGTCTTGCCAAAAACCTCAGATAGTACGGGTACAAAACCCAGCATGCACACTCTACCAGGATGCTCCTTCCAAAGGACTTTAGCAACTGGGTCATCCTGGGAGACATAGTAGGACTGCTCTGGATTAGCATCCCATAGTTCATTAATTTTTACCTTTAAATAAAATATCAATATATATTAATGAGTGAAAACTGATAATAAATTATTATAATGAAAAAATTATTTCATTCCCTAACTTCTTTGGAAGGGTCATTAACAAAACTTCCATCAGTTTTTTGTGAGCATTCGGCCACACTTCAGTTCAGGATGCATCGTGCCTTAAACTATGTGACTGCATTAAAAAAAGATAAATAAAAAATTTAATATATTAAAAAGATAAAATTGTATTATAAATATTTATACAAATAAAAATATTACGAGAGATGATCGGCTTCTAGAGATGCTTTTTGACCCCGCAATTTGAGGGATGACATTCTTTGCCCGGCTTGATGTATTCTTTCGTGAGAGATCTAGAAATAAATGAAATTAAATTTAATTGTAATGTATTCAATGGAATCCCCTTTTCATATACATTTATACATTTAAAATGAGGTTAATATAATAATATATATTTAAATACCATCTTCTTCACATCACGACGTCTGCCAAAAAAACATTCCACTATTCTTTAGGTACCCCATTGCGTAGCTTATCATATATTTGTTGGACAGTCAACGATGTATCATTGACATCACCCCACAATCTCCATTTGATGTCATTCCATTTCTATCCTATATTTTTTAATGTCCACTTTCATGCTATCACATCAGCAAATGTAATTTGTAAAAACATCTATATACAGATATTCATTTTGAACATATTAATGACATGACATTCAATTACACGATAATGTAATAAAATTACCTTTATTTGGGAATCAAAAACTTCATTTTTACATTTGAGAGGAATATGTTTCCAATCTTCATAAGAAATAGAATGGTAAATGGGCCGCTTCCAGCATGCCTAAAATTTTGCCATGTAATCCTTAGGCATCATCTTTAGGGACCCCATATGAATCGAATGGGACAACTATATTCCCTCAATTAATATTACACACATATAAACTATTTATTTTATTATCCATAGTTTCATTTTTATCATCTTTAATGAACATATAGTTAGTATAAAAAAGTTAAATAAATATATTTATATTAAAATTTGTACCTATAGCAGGGACCCTCTAGTATGTCCGTGATGAACTAGAAGTGGTGCGCCACCGCCCGACAGAAAAGGCTACGGATGGGGGAGCCAGTGACAGAAATTATAATGGGACACTCACATAGGGTGTGAAACATGGTGCTTGGAGAGATGTTTTATGGGGGTAGGCAGCTGGTGGATCAGATGCCATAGGAAGGGAGACATATTGATCGTCATCTCTCGCAGTAGTGGCTGAAATAGTGTATCTATTCCACGTTGGCATTCATGCCATTTAATCAAATAAAATTACGTTCAGAACATATATTTCAACAAATTATACAGAATTTTTTTAAATTGATAATAGATGACCAGTACTAACCAACAAAATATACATAACAATGATAATGAATGACTGCATAAATGAAATATGTGGTTTGTCAATAAATAAATAACTATACACACAATCATTTTCCGCTACAATCATATTTGTTTCCTACTCCATTACATCATCCACTTAATTCATCCTTTCTGGACAAATATTTTCAATATCATGATGGACAAATAATTATACTTCTTGTTTTTGATGAGATTCAATTTCAGAGGTCAAATATTTTACTTCATCACCCATATCATACAAATATCTTTGTATTATTTGAGAAACTACACTCCACCCTTCATCAACAATATCATTCACTTAATATACCATTTTTTCTTGAGATGATATGTTATATGGATCATACAGTTCACGATCACCATCATCCATCAAGCGAGAGATGTTCACAGAAGTAAATTGAAAAAAATATCTTTTAACACCTCTGTTAATATCGACCCAATTACATTTGAATAAAAAAACTAAAAAATGTCCATGGTAATTTAATTCAACAAAATCAGTTAGATTTCTATAGTATTACACTTTAGAAAATGTAGATATACCACAATTCTGTGTTTTAAAACCCTCTTCTCGATTGACTATACGAAATCTAAAGCCATTCACGTTGTAAGCGTTGAACTTTCTAAATTGTTTTAGAGGACCTCGAGCAAGAAACTTAAAATCATCTAACACCTATTCTCGAGTACTAGTATTCATGATCTAAAAAATGAAATATACTTTATTAGATTTACAAAATATATGTGTCAAACTAATATTCATATTTATTGCAATATTTATGGACTTACACGTCGTGAAATCCATTTTGCGGGCTCTTTATTAATTGATTTTGTTATATCTTTCTCATTTCATGTTCGACCTCTCATTCATCAGTTTGTTTATATCCTAAAGTCGTCAATAAATTGATCTAAAATTTAACTATTCAACAACACATATATATGTGCCTATAATAATCTCATTTCTGTCTATGTCACATTTGAAGTCCTCCCAACTGATCGACCAATAACAAGAAATATATGGGTTTTCTAATGTATTTGATACTGAGTCGATGTGTCGTCAATACATCCAACTCGGTAAAATATTCTCTCAATATCATCCAAGTATCTAGAACAAAAGGTAAGACACTCTTCATCCAAATTGCCTTCAGCAATAGAGCCTTCTGATTGAGCTTTATTTCTCACATATGTTTTCAAATGCCCAAGATATCTGTGAAATAAAATAAACATAATTATGAATTTAATTAGGTGAAAAATATTGTTTATATAACTAAAAAAATAAAGTACCTCTCAATGGGATACAACAAATGATAATGAACGGGGCCTCCTAATTTAGCTTCCTCAACCAAATACACAGTTAAATGCATCATTATAGAAAAAACGACAGAGGAAAGATAATCTCCATTGCAAAAAGGGTCAATAAAAAACTCTCCTATAGGTTTTCAAGATGAAATAGATGTAGAGATTTCTCACATAGTTTTCTAAACAAAATTTAGAATTGGAGTACAACAACAGTAATTTTTTAGGTAATAATGTACTCAATACCAACGGTAGTTACTGTTCTAAAAAAATATGTGAATCATGACTTTTAAATCCATGTAACGTATGATTCTTCAAGTCAAAACACCTCTAGATGTTACTTGAATACCCATTATATACCTTAACACTCTTTAAAATTCGAAGGAATATATGTTTATCCCTACATTTCATTGAAAAAATTTCTAGATGATAATTTTCATTCTCATCTGGCCAGAGATCACATTTTATATTGATTGCTTGTAAGTCTTTATGAAAATTGAGATGATCATTTGACCAACCATGATCATTAAGTAATGTGAAAATAAAATTTTTTTAGACATTCTGTTGTACCTCTCGTACCCCTCGTGGTTTAATTTTCATGATCACAATCACTCTCTTATTTATCTAATCTTGTTTTAAGTGTTTTTGTTGATAGGCAAAAGGTTGCAAAGGAATTGGGCCAAGAAGGACGTAAAGTGGACTCTCTGAGTCTACCGGCCAACCGGTGGATGACCACCGGCCAGCCGTTGGTGCCTGGACAGAAGGCATCCCCTCTGTCCAGACCACCGGCCAAACGGTGTCCCATCACCGGCAAGCCGGTGGAACCCATATAGAAAGGACACCTACTGTCTCACAACCGGCCAACCGGTGGCCTCCTCACCGGCCAGCCGGTGGTGCCTGGGCAGAAGGCCTCTCCATTTTCCAAAGCATCGGCCAACCGGTGGCCAAGCACCGGTCAGCCGGTGGAGCCAGTCAAACTAGTCGTTGGGCTTTGACCAGACTTGTCCACTTGACTCCCAACGGCTCCAAAGGCCTCTCCAACGGCTCCGAAGACCCCCAAAGGCCATTTGAGGGTTACCCCTCTATAAATAAAGGACTAGGAAGCCCCAGAAATGTACGGTAGCCCACAGGAACATTGTTCGATCATTTGGCGAACCTCCGGCACATTCCATCAAGGATCCCCATTTCCTCAAACTCACTTCCACAACCAAGGAGCACCACCATTGAAGCTTGGGAGCGCTCTTCATCATCACCAATCAATCCATTGGCGCCCAAGACTTCTCCTCTTTACGATTTTTCATTATTTATCTTTTTGAGCATCAATTTGGGTTTGTGCTAACAAACCCCCATTTCTTTTATCTTCCTTTTGTTTGGGTTTTCACACCACCTTCAAGGTGTGAAGAGGTTAGTCAAGCCTTCCCTTTAAAAGGCTTGAGTCATAGGTGAGCTAGCCTTCACCTGTAAGAAGGCTAGTGGGTTCTTGCTTAACCATTAAAAGAAAGCTGTAATAGGTTCTAGACTACCTTAAAGTCTAGTGGGTTTCTTGCTAAAACCATTAAAAAGCAAGCGGTAGTAAATCTCTCAACGGTTGAGTTGGGAGCGGAGACGTAGGCTTTGGTTTAAGCCGAACTCCGTTATCAAGTTTTCTGTCTTGCCTCTTTTATTTCCGCTGCACTTTTAACTTTGTTTTTAAATTGTTAATTATTTTTTAAAAGGCAATTCACCCCCCCCCCCTCTTTCCATCACTCTCCTCCCAACAATTGGTATCAAAGGAAATTTTGAGTAATACCTTAACCGATTTCAAATTCAAGATCCATTGTGATTGCTTCATCTTCTTTCGCCCCCAAAGGTTATTCATTGGGTCGTGCTCCATTTTTTGATGGAACTGACTATACCTATTGGAAAACCCACATGACTACTTTTCTTAGAAGTATAGGTTATCCTATTTATAGAATTGTCATGCATGGTTATTCTCTTTCTTCTCCCGAAGAATCAAAATGGACTCAAGCCGATATTAAAAATTTCGAGCTTGATGCCAAAGCCATGAACGCTCTTCATTGCGGCCTTGATCGTAATGAATTCAATCGAGTTTCCACATGCACTTCATCTCATGAAATCTGGAAACTTTTGGAGATTACCCATGAGGGGACCAACAAAGTTAAGGATACTCGATTGGACATGTATCACCAAGATTTTGAATGCTTCACCATGCACCCACACGAATCAATAACTGATATGTTTACTTGTTTTACTGACATTTTCAATGGAAGAAAATCTCTTGGAGATGATGTTTCTGAAGAAATGATGGTCAAGAAGATTCTTTGGATCTTACCAAGTTCATGGGCACCGAAAGTCACGACAATTCAAGAAGCAAAAGTTGTCAAGAAAATGCCGGTCGAAGAGCTCATCGGATCCCTCATGACCTACGAGATCACCATGAGGAGGCAAGCTGAAAAGGAAGGAAAACCGATCAAAGTTCCAAAGAACATCGCCTTCAAAGTTCAAAAAGAAGAAATCTCCTCCTCCTCATCGTCTTCCTCTTCAAGCGGTGATTCAGAAATGGAGAATCATGCCCGCAAAATGCACAAATTCATGAAGAAGCACAAGAAGAAGAAATCCCGCAAGGCTCAACCCAACGAAAAATCCGAGCCCGAGGTAACATGTTACGGGTGTGGAAAGAAAGGCCATTACAAGCCCGATTGTCCACTCAACAAGAAAAAGGCCAAGAAAAAGGGAAAGAAGAAGGCATTCAAGGCCACGTGGAGTGATAGCTCCACATCATCCTCCTCCTCCTCCTCCTCAAGTGACAACGGTAAAAAATGCCTAATGGCATTTCATGAGGTAACCTCTTCTGACTCCTCTTTATCTTGTTCTTCCAATTCTTTAAATCATTTATCTTACGAGGATCTCCAACATGCAAGAGATCAATTGGACGAAGGTTTTCACGAACTTTCTTCCAAATTTATTGCTTTAAAAAATAATTTCAAAAAACTTTCTTCCGAAAAGGAACAACTTCTCAAAGAAAAGGAGGACTTGTCCCTCAAGATCCAAAACCTTCCCGATGTTGATTCTATGGAATCAACAATCAAGGATTTAAGGGAATCCCTAGCTAAGTTCACCGAAGTTGAACATAACCTTTCAAATCTCCTTGGTTTCCAATGCGTATCTAGAACCACCCAAGGGCTTGGATATTCCAAGCAAGCTTCTTCTTCCCATGCTCCTACTATTTTTGTAAGGGGGAGCTCCCAATATAAATTTTGCAACTATTGCAAAAAGATCGAGCACTTAATTTATGAGTGCAATTGCAAAAATGCACGGTATGGAAGGCCCAAAAACATTTCCTTTAATGATGAATTTCATAGGAGAAGGCCCGCCACTAGACAAGTATGGATTGAAAAATACCTTTTAGCGAGTCTCTCCGGACCAAAATTTGCCTCCGTTCTAAAATCCTCTCCCCGGTGATTTGTTGTTTTTATTTAGGGGGAGTTTGGATCGTTTAAGCCTTTTTTGATTTATATTCAAAACTTTCAATTCAAAACCTTCAATTCAAAACCTTCAATTCAAAACTTTCAATTCAAAACTTTCAATTCAAATTTCAAAAATTTCAATTGGTTTAAAATCTCTATCTTGTTTTTCAATCCTTTCCCTCAATCAAGTTTTATGCGCCGTGCTATTTTGATAATCACATAGGGGGAGAAATTCTTGGTTGATTGGGGGAGAAATCATTCTCTCATGCTTTGCATTACATTTCAATTTATCCTTTAAAGCATGCCTTTCATTTCAGTCTTTTACATTGCTTGTTTTGGTGATTGTGATCATCAAAACAGGGGGAGATTGTTGTACCTATCGTACCCCTCGTGGTTTAATTTTCATGATCACAATCACTCTCTTATTTATCTAATCTTGTTTTAAGTGTTTTTGTTGATAGGAAAAAGGTTGCCAAGGAATTGGGCCAAGAAGGACTGAAAGTGGACTCTCTGAGTCTACCGGCTAACCGGTGGATGACCACCGGCCAGCCGGTGGTGCCTGGACAGAAGGCATCCCCTCTGTCCAGATCACCGGCCAACCGGTGTCCCATCACCGGCCAGCCGGTGGAACCCAGACAGAAGGGACACCTACTGTCTCACCACCGGCCAATCGGTGGCTTCCTCACCGGCCAGCCGGTGCTGCCTGGGCAGAAGGCCTCTCCATTTTCCAAAGCACCGGCCAACCGGTGGCCAAGCACCGGTCAGCCGGTGGAGCCAGTCAAACTAGCTGTTGGGCTTTGACCAGACTTGTTCACGTGACTCCCAACGGCTCCGAAGGCCTCTCTAATGGCTCCGAAGACCCCCAAAGGCCATTTGAGGGTTCCACCTCTATAAATAAAGGACTAGGAAGCCCCGGAAACATACGGTAGCCCACGGGAACATTGTTCGATCATTTGGCGAACCTCCGTCGCATTCCTTCAAGGATCCCCATTTTCTCCAACTC
Organism: Viscum album; assembly: GCA_963277665.1. Classification (NCBI taxonomy): domain Eukaryota; kingdom Viridiplantae; phylum Streptophyta; class Magnoliopsida; order Santalales; family Viscaceae; genus Viscum; species Viscum album. The sequence continues at coordinate 1,013,139,116 of OY728131.1, forward strand.
ACTTACACAACCAAGGAGCACCACCATAGAAGCTTGGGAGTTATCTTCATCATCACCAATCAATCCATTGGTGACCAAGACTTCTCCGCTTTACGGTTTTTCATTATTTATCTTTTTGAGCATCAATTTGGGTTTGTGCCAACAAACCCCCATTTCTTTTATCTTCCTTTTGTTTGGGTTTTCACACCACATTCAAGGTGTGAAGAGGTTAGTCAAGCATTCCCTTTAAAAGGCTTGAGTCATAGGTGAGCTAGCCTTCACCTGTAAGAAGGCTAGTGGGTTCTTTCTTAACCATTAAAAGCATGCTGTAATAGGTTCTAGACTACCTTAAAGTCTAGTGGGTTTCTTGCTAAAACCATTAAAAAGCAAGCGGTAGTAAATCTCTCAACGGTTGAGTTGGGAGCGGAGTCGTAGGCTTTGTTTTAAGCCGAACTCCGTTATCAAGTTTTGTGTCTTGCCTCTTTTATTTCCGCTACACTTTTAACTTTGTTTTTAAATTGTTAATTATTTTTTAAAAGGCAATTCACCCCCCCCCCCCTCTTTCCATCACTCTTCGCCCAACACATTATTCTCAATATGCATCACATCAAGATTATACAGCAAAAAATTAAATTCCCAATATGGAAGTTGGAAGAATATAGTTTTTTTCTTCCATTGTTTCATTCTGATTTCAATTGACGATGCACTTCGAACCCGTTTCCCACTATCATTCAAATGAAGAACCTTCCAAATTATGTTTCAGCATTTCCAAGTTGTGTCAATATTTCAAATCCAGTTCACAACTTTGGAGGTGGTTTATGATTAATGAAACCATTAAATTTTGATCTGTTCAGCCGAAATCTATGAGATGCATCGAGAAATATTCGATGGCACAAGAAGCAACATTTTTTAATTTGAGTTAGCTGTTTGGGATCAAAATCAATGCTACAAATATGATAATACAAACCTGGGTAAGTGTTTCAACTAGATAAATTCCCAATCCCATGTAAGTCACTAATTGTCCACATTAAAGTAGCATTCATTTTGAACATTGTCTTAGAAGAAGCATCAAATTTGCCAACACTGTTGCCCCACAACTCCTGTAATTAATCAATTAAATGCTCCAATTATACATCAATATCATTTCAAGGAATTTGTTTTCTAAAAATAATCATCAAAATGATAAAAGGTGTTTGTTGTATACAAATCCACAGAGGCAGATTGTAAGGGATCAAAAAAACATGAAAAATGCTATAACTGGTACTCAAAGTCCCAAATGTGTTGAATCCAGCGGTAGCCAGTCCCAATCGAACATTCCTAGGATCATATGAGAAATCTAGATGTAATAAATCAAATTTTTTTCATGATTGTGAATCTCTTGGATGTCTCATTAACCCATCATTGCTATTATTTACATAATGTCACTTCATGTTTTTGACGGTATTTGATGACATGAATAATCATTGCAATCGAGGCTTTAAAGGAAAGTAACGCAAAACTTTTCCAGGTTTGTTCCTTTTCTTCTTCTTCATGAATGTATGTTGATTCAGACTTCCATTATCACTCATTGACTACCATCGAGAAGAAGAACATTTTTTACAATCCTGTCTTTCCAAATCCTATCCCCAATAAAGCATAAAATCATTGGGACATGCATGTATTTTTGTATAGTTCAAACCAATATTCTAAATAACTTTTTTTATATCATAAAAATACTCAGGGTTGTTTCTTTCGGGAAATGAATCACGCAACAATTCTAATATCATGGACATTTTCCTATTTGTAATTCAACATAGACATTTGATATGGTGAAACTTCAGTATAAATTAATGTTTTGAATATTTAAAACATCCACTATACAACTCTTGATTTCCATCATCAACTAAATCATGGAACACATTTTCCTCAGTGAAGTTTTCTCTTATATTAGTCTCCAAATTATCAAGAGGATGATCCATTGATACGTTACAATCATGATATGGTTTTCCTAACGTCTAAAAAACATCACTTGTCTCGTCTCTATTTGTAGCACCCTCATCTGGTTGTTCTGATATGTTTTTATGTTGATGATGGTCTCTTGAAGTGCTGAGTGCATCATTTATAAGGTTTTACATTTCTTTTTCCATTGTTGACGAATTTGGGGGTTCATTATGTGGATTGACATCAGTCCTCATCCTTTCCATAACATTCAATTCTCTATGCAAAATCCTACCCAAATATTGATGAGGTAATTGCTTCAATACTAAATGTTCATAAACATCATATCTATTCAACCATCTTCTAAATTTAAATTTAGGACATAGACAACTTATTCTCCCTTCAACGGATCGATTGGAATTTTCAAAATCTAAAAACCCATTAAAACCTTAATATACTGAGATGTGTTCCTTAGTAATGTGATCCAGCTTTTATCCTTGTATATCACAAGGTGCCTACACAATATTAACAAAATTAAAATAACTATTACTAAATAAGGAAACAGATTCATATATACTAGTTGAAAAAATATATACATTTGTTACGTAAGGTTTTCCTATATCAATACATATGTAAAATCACCCACTAGTGGTGTTATATAAGGTAGTACCACAAAAAAGGATTAGAATTTAATTGGAATATTTGGGTGAGTGAATAAATTCCTACCACATTAATCAAATTAATGAGGTTGGAGGTTCCCCTCTCCCAGTAAATTAAATAATTCTGACCATTTTTTAATGCGGACCAATATTTAGGGGGAGATATGATCCAATGGGTGGATGTGCTAATAAATTACATGTTATTCAACTAAAATAAGATCTGATTAAATCCAAAAAATGAATGAAATAATTAATGTAATAATTATTTCAAATCTCATTTGATATAAAATATGATCAAAATGTGTCATTTCTGATCATGAGTCAACAAGTGGTGTTATGAAACCCCTATTTTTTCTTCAAAACATGATAGAGAAGTTTCATGATGAAGTAAGGTCACTTCGTGAATCTAGAATTACATAAAAAGGGATTATTCTAGAATAAAAAGTTGTTTCCAAGGCATAACTAAAAGAATCAATGATGTCTTATTGAATCGGGTTTATAAAAAGGGATATCAAGAACTGAATTTAATAGAATTAGACCTATAATAAGAAGAAAAATTTAGAGGAGGAAGTAGTTATTCCTGTACTATCATTAGTGTGGTTTCAGTGTGATTGGTAAGTTATTATTGACATGATGAATCTAATTTTGGGTATATATTATTATTGTGCAATTTATTAATGTGGATGATAAAGACATGCATATAGTTCCATTCCCTTGGTATCTCACCCCTACTTAAGGGATAAATGTCTTTGAAGGGACAAATTCCCAACACATAAGGTTTGGAGAACCTATCATTATCCATATAGTCCGTATTAATTTCTCATCGAGTAAAGGAACCTAACTTGGTTCCATATGGGGTCATTCATATGTTCTCATAGATTATAATACAATAAATGACCATTACCACACCATCCCATAGCCTCACCCCTCAACATTCCATTAGGAGAGAATAAATTACCTTAAAGAAGGAGTTTATAGATAACATGACCCATAAATACATGGTGGACACCCTAATAGGGTTTTAATTTCCTTATAGTTAAGCCTCTCATATATATAACATAACCATCAATGGTTGCATAATCAATGTATAATACTAAAGGGAATTCTATGAACCCAAAATGAATCTCTATACTCATGTCTCATAAGGTAAATAACTCATGGATCTCATTCATGTCACATACCCACCTACATGAAATTTCAATCCACACAATAAATGCATAACCATATCCTATGGTAATATTAGTCATAAACTAGCTTGACCATAGAGTAATCCCCTTATGAAATCTCATTCCGTACTCATCAGATCCATCTATAGGAACCAACACCATCTCAATATCCTAACTCATAAAATTACAAAATATATTTAAAGCAATAATAATTAATTAAGAGTATTAATCCATATTTATCCAATTAGTCATACTTTAGGGACAGTTATGTATCCTCCCTGTAACATCAAGCAATGGGATATGGATCACTCTTGAAACACTGTTGATCTCATTTCCAAAAATACAAAATATATGATGTCAATCCATTAAATTAATTCATCCAAATTTGATGATAAAACAAAATAAATTATGGCACCGACTCAACAATAATGAAACTACATAAAAGCTTATGCATTTTCCCTCCACAAGATTCCCCTAACCATTGCACACAAAAACATAACTAAATACGAACAAACCACTGGTAGAAACAGAGGGGATCTGACCTAGGGTAGGAACTCGACGGGGTTGGGGGAGAAGCTAGCGTCATGGGTGGCAGGGGGAGAAGGGGGTCAGTAGTGACCGACAGAGAGTTCACCGGCGGCACGGGAGGCAGAACTAGGGTAGAGGTTTGTCGGGGGGAGAGGTGTCGTGGGGCCGTGGGGAGAAGAGCTGTCTCAGGTGGAGGGGGAGTGTCTCCACTGTAATTGCATAAATGGGTTTCACATCGGTTTTTAATAAACCACCACTAAAACTTTGTAACAAATGGTTTAGCGGTGGTTTTTTAAACAGCTGCTAAAAGACCATTGTTAAAAGATATTTATGTTATAGTGAAATTACATTACCATCAATGGGATGGAAATGTGACTCCGTAAATATATATAACATATCGATTTAATTTTCATCACCATTATGGATGTGATTAATATATAATCAATGAGAAATTACTAAACCCACCATACCAATGATAACATGGAACTAATTCAACATTTAACACCTCATAATAAAAATTAACTCTTAATGATTAATAAATGCGTAATAAACAAATATAGATGAATGCATTAAAAAAATATTAATATGGATCAAATATAGATTAATAATGTTCCTAAATTTCTTATATAGTCTATTGGTGCATGTTTAAAAAAGCATAAATCTAAAATCATATTTTTCTTTAAATCTATACTCTCTCATCATTGTCTATGATGTTCTTGGATTGGATTATTCTTCTCTGTAACTCTCTATGATTATATATCATTTTATTTAACAGATAGGTTATAATTATTTTTCAGACTACCATTTTTATGAATTATTTTCTCATTGAAATATGTTATTATAAAGGAAAACATACACTGTATATTTTGAGTATTTATCTTCAGTATCCATGATAATTACAAAAAAATATTTTTTGATTACTTTGATGGCCAAATATTTATTTTCATTTTTTCCTCATATTTTAATTATATTCAATAGTAATATTTTTTATTTTCTACGATGTCGGTTAATTAAACAATTAAAATGGTTTACAATGTACTTCATTGACTTACATAACATTTACAATTTTCAGCCCATTATTATTATAATTATTTTTAAGGTTACATTATTGGGATATTTTTAATTAAAAAATGTTTAAAAGACATTTTTTCACATTTTTTGAAATGATTTTCAATGTTGAATAAAAAATTGTTTCCGATAATTCATCAAAAATGTAAAAATCACTTTTCATTATTTCTTTTCCTTTTTAATTTCATTCCCTAAAAGATCATTCATGAAGAACTATTTAGTATCAGTAATGTGTCTCACTCAAAATGATCTTATAATATGTTAATTTTAAGTGATTTTTTTGTATCATTTGATCTAGTTATATTTTTTTTCCAATGTGATACAACATAAAAACATTTTATATCCTATGTTATTTCCATGAATTAATAATTATATTACGTTTGATAGATATAATATAATTAATAATGTATGGTTTATCATTATGAGACATGTGGATAGAAAATTAAATAACCCTCTAATATATTAGGTAAAACATTAAATCCCAGTTAATTCTTATGTTATGCATGGAAATGATTCAATTTTCAATGATCCCAATATTATGATGGCCTTAGAAGAGAACCTTGACAATTTTTTTTGATTTCCTATATTTATTTTTGTGATAATTTCCTTGTTTAGTTCAACATAGATCATGATTATTATATTATGATTTAAATTCTTAGGCCAAGGAATGTAATTTTCATTCATGATGATACTTTTATGGTTATATTTTTATATAAAATGATTTAAAATTATTCTATCTTGTCATCAGATACCTTTAATATGATTCAATGATCTTATTCCATTAATTATAATATTTCTCCCATAATTATGATTTCTCACATGATTATGAACTAATGATTATTCCTCTATTACTCATTGATACATTTTTACCTTATTGAGTGTTTTGAGATCACCCTTTACTTATGTTTCTCATTTCCCATGTTAATGAATAAAAATATTATTTGTGATTTGTATACAAGGGAATTAATGGTGGGGAAAATATTATAGAAGAAATGTATGTTGTGTTTAAAAATGATATAGTAATAAATCTATTCATCAGATAAATAAACCTTTAGATTATGGGAGTATGATTTATTTTTTAGATTTTATTGTATACATATGTGAAATATTACAAAATACATGTATATCATGTTTGGGCCATATGCATTGTTATTTGAAAAGATTATGAAAGATTTTGTGGGTTATCTAAAAAATATGAATAACTCAAAGCAACCTAGTTTAAACTGAAATTATAATAGGTTGAAATAAAGGTGGCATAGGATAATTTGACTTAGAAATTATTCATATATTCATGTTATTTTTTACTCTAGAACTGTTTCTTATTAATTCTAATTGCACAAACTAACCATTTTTATTTTAGTAAGTAACTGAAAATAGTATCATGAAAATGAGGTTTTGATAAGTATATTCATTATTGATTTTTTTATTTGAATACTATTTTATTTATTATTTTTGATCATTTAAGACCTTTTAGACAATTTATTCACATCCAAAAACATTGGGTATTGGTTTAGAAATGAAAACTCTTAATGTTTCAATATTTTACTTATTCATATATTCACTACTTATATTGAGGTTTATGTGAAGATACATCAAATAAATTTAATTACCATTACATTAGTATAGATTTATATGACCTTGCTCATAAATTTTCTCAATCTATATAGAGATCATATGAATTTTTGGGATAGGGAAATATCATTTCATATACTAATTAATCCTATTACAATTTATCAATAAAAGGGTGATAATGAAATTCCATTGGACAAATATTCATCAATATGGGTCTTGATACCCAATAATATAAAATATTTGGCTCAAATGGGCTGGGAGAATGTAAAAATTGAAAAAATACAAAATATATAGTAATATATTGATTTATTTCATAAAATGAATGAGATTGAATGGATGATGAAATTGGTTGTGGAGAAACATAGATAAAATAATTCTTATGTCCAAGAAATTTTCAATATGAATCATGTTGGAATAAAGGAAAATTTCCTGAAAATGATGATAGTTGGTCATAAAGTCCTTTTTGAATTATATGTTCACCCAAATGCCTCTAATAAGGATCATCATATGATATCTATGTAGAAAAAGAATTTTATTGATGTTGCTAAATCTTCTGGTCTTTCTCCTTTTATAATTTTTATATCCCTTATCTTGGTAGGTTGATTAGGAAAGAAAGTGGTGCTCATGTTTTATTAAATAAATATTCCACCGGTGAATGGATTAACTTAGGTAGAATCTCAACTATTGATCGAGTTATTAATACCAATGGATAAATGCTCAAAACATTTAATGATATTTTTTAGATAATTGCATAGATCAAATGATTCCATGAATGGAAGATCAAATCTATGGGATGAGGGTATTATCACATTTTTTTCCCCAATGATCATAAGTGGGGATCATAAAGCTTCTTTTCTATTCCTTTAAATACATTATTTTTTTGAATTCGAGATTGGGAAAGCAACATAGATCCATATAATGTAAGGAATACCCCCATGAAAATATGGATTCAAATTTTAAAACCTAACTTTTTGTACTAGAATATATGAATACATTTATATATAGCCTCACCTATTGGAAACCCCATTCATTTGGTTAGGCTAGCTGAAAATCCATGATTTGGTCACTATGCTAGGGTTTTAATGGAATTTAACATGTCCCCCACTTTTTTTTAAGGAAGTTATGCTAACAACTCATGATTGTAATATGAATATTGAAATCCAGTATTAATGAAGGATGATGTTTTTCTTGAATTATATATTTCAAGTTCATATCTCATCTGAATATAATAGAGAGAGGTTATGTAACTTCTGAAAAATGATATTGTATGTGGAGGATACCTTTTGATGAATGAAATGGAAGGGTTACTCTTAATTTCCGTCTAATAATGTTATTGATCCCTCTACATATAAGGTTGTTTATTATCTCATTAATAGTGACCAGAATGATATGTTCTCTGTTCATGATGTTGATAAGGATTGCATAGATAGTTTGACTTATTCATTCATTGATATCATTAAGCTGGGATAGGTTATCAATAAATTATCACAAAATACTGGCATTGGCCTTATTAATGATTTCATTTTGTAAAAGGAGAGTAATGGAGTCCATGAAATTGTAGAGTAAAGATTTTCCCCGAAGTAATATATGTTAGTTGGTTAATAAATGAATGAAAATTAAATGACAATAGATGATGCATAGATCTCTCTATTTGGTGATATTTCAATCCAAATTAATCATATGGGGTCCTACCCAACTCTTGAGTAGCCTGTTGTGACTCCTACTCTATAGGATGATAATGTAACAACCTTGAAGTTTGTTATTCCCAAAATTTCTATTGTATGTTCACCATATAGGAAGATGGGGAAGTATCTTGATGTGGTCTTCAATTCTATTGGTGGTCAAACCACGCCTTATACACATGATATTATTGATTCATTGTATGGTATTAAAATTTATTCTCCTTCTACTATGTCAACTAAAATGCAGGTGGCCCATCAGACCCCATTCATTCAAGTCACCACTTATAAGGAATCTAGAAAATATTATTTTGGTGGATTATCCCACTTATATACTGAACTCAATTATCATGGTCACTCTTATCAATGTAATTTTTTGTCTGATGAAAAAGAGGACAATCAACTTGACGATGAGGTTCACGATATTCGCAAGTCTCTTATTGAAACTCCCAAAAATAACATTGAATTTTAACCCTATAAGGAAAAGAAAATAAATAGGAAAGATGGTTATTCCCTAGTTTGATGGGCCTAAAACTAGAGACAAATTTCTTAGACAATTAAGATAATCTTCTATAACTGTCAAGGGATTTTGAACTCCCATATGGTAATATCCCACAGAGAGTTTACAGGGACCTAAAAAACACTTCTAGTTGGTATTGTTGAATTCAGATGGATTTTTTGTTTGTGGGATTATTTTAGGTTGGAATAACTTGGATATTATTTTTTTTCTCATAATATTTATGCTACTACCATGATTCACTAATGGGTCATTAAGAATGAATTTATTCACGTATCGTCTACCCACATTGGTCATCCAAAAGTTTCACTTACCTTCTCACTTTTGGGATCTAATGTTACTACTATGTTCATTTATTCCTCAAGATCCAATACCTTGAGAAGAGAACTATGGAGGGATTTTGAAGAAATATCTTATAGTATAAATAATAAGTGGATTATTATTGGTGACTATAATACTATTATTAGAATAGATGAGAAAGCTAGAACTAATTCCTGTAGGTATACTTTTTATGATTTATCATTATGAATTAATAAATTTAATATTTGAAGTAACCATATCTATGGATGATTTCACATATAAAAGATATAACCTTAATGTTATTAAAGCATTAAAACATGATAGATACTTTGTTCATGTTGATGACAGTGGTGTTTCCATTGTAGTTTTTGGTGTCACTCTTCCCCAATTACACTCCAACCACAACCTTATTCTTCATGTAATTTACATACAGCTGACTAGATCAGAACATCTTCCCTTAATGTTTAATTGTTTTTGGATTTTATACTTAGTTGTAGGGAGACTATCAATGAGGACTAGAATTTAAGAAGCACAAGCATCCATCTTCAAAATTTAGTTTATAAGAGGAAAAGTCATACGGTAATTCATAATTAATAGAGTAAGAAATAATTTTCTATCATTTGTTGTGATATTAAATATGTCTAAGATCTTTACAATATTCAGATACCAAATCATAATCAAACTACTCCCTCCCATGAAGGAATCAATTCCTTTTTTAATAATTTAATGATATTTAATCCATCAATTAGACATTTCCTTGAAATTAATGAAATGATGGGTGGTTAAAAATGTTTATAGGAACACTAAGATGTTTCATAAACTTCAAAAAGAGAAAATATTAAAGGGGATAATTAATTCTCTAGGAATTAACGGAAATATATACAACACTGAGAATTGTATTTCTGAGATAGTTGTTGACTACATTTAAATCCTTCAATCTGATGATGGTAATGACCATACCCATATGATGGTTGAAAGAATCCCATTTTTTGTTGAGGCCGATCATAATAAAAGTCATATTATACACCATTAAGATAAAGAAGTACAAAATTACATCTTCCCCTCAATGTTGGTAACACTTCTAGAATTGATGTTTTCACTAACTAATTTTCATTCTACTCGGAAATCCTGCATGATGACGTGACCGATATTGTGAGAGATTTATTATTCCAAGACTATATTACTTATGGAATCAACTCTAATATTAGGCTAATTTAAATTGATAATGCACTTCATAAAATCATCAGAAATTTCATTGCAATCAGAATGGGTTGTTCACTTAAGAAAAATTAATTTTTTCAAATAAGAATGGTTTTTTACGGAGTATCCAAAACTATATTTTTAATTCTTCAAAAAGAATTAATCGTATATAGTGTAAATTAAATAGTGGGATATTTTCCCTTAAAATTGATATCTCTAAGGGCATTGACAACATGATATAGAGATACATTATTGTTTTCTCGAAGATATATGCATTCCCTAATAATATAATTTGTATCATCACCATTATTAATAACACGGAATGTCTATTCATTCATATCAATTGGACACCCATGTGATTATTCCAATGTTAGAGGGGTGAGTGGAAAAGAGATACACTTTTATGTGTTCACTTTTTTATTGCAGAAGATTATCCTGAGTAGATTCATCAATGGCCTTGATTATATTTGTCTTTTTAAAAATATTAGTACGGGATAAGGAATATATTCTCTCTGTCATATATTTTATTCTAAACATATCTTTTTTACTTATCAATTACTCTATGAAGACCATAAATGTCATCAAATCTCTATTTAATCTCTATGAAAATCTGGATGCACAAGATAAACAATAGATAAATCCTATTCTAATTTAGTTTTACATTAAAATATTTCATTCTAGAAATATAAAATTGTTTGAAAAATAATTATCTTTATATATTGTGTTGTAAAACCATAAATATTTATTTAAAATTAAAACTCATATCTTAATGAAAATTAAATCATTTTCATACTCTCTCTCTCTGACACATTAATTTTATAAATTTGACCTTTTTATATTTCAATTAACTCAACGAGGACATTTACATATGATACCTTTACCATTATTTATCATATGTTGTGTTTATTATTTACCAAATACTTAATTTGAAACTATTATTTACTCTTATAAGTGACTTATTTACCTTTACACATGTGATAGAGTTCACTTACATTTTATAATTTTTTTCATTTTTTAATATTAGGCCAAAGTCTTTCTATTATCGAATTAATGTAAATGACATTATTTTTTGTAGAAAAGTCCAATTATATGGAATGTGTGTCTAGTGGACATTAAATCCCATTTATATTCCCCGAAAAAACTATATAGTTTACCCAAAGACCCATTGGTGAGTAGTAATACTACAATACCAGGGCTACTATAGTACCTGCAACAGTTTTGCCCCCAATATATTCTTTTCTCTAGTGACAACTTTAGTTACAGTGTTAATGGTTCTACAGTTCTACCACTTCTACATTTCCTATGCCCAATGGGGTTTTAACCCCTATCCTTGGGGTAGTATTATGGGATTCTAACAACTATTCCAAACCCCAAATATAATTTTAATACCTTTTCCAATATTCATCTGATATATGGAGCTGTTTTCCTTTACATATAATTTGAAGAACCCTAATGTATCGCAACAAAAAAATTTACTTTGATAAATTTTTAATCAAATTCAACCTTTAGATTTTATCTTTTGTATTATGGATTTTGCTTAAATTTCTATTTCCGTGAACTCTGATTGACTCTTAGATATTCTCTAGATTATTAGATGTTTCTTTATATATCAGGTCTTTTATCTTTTTTTTAAAAAAATATGAACCTCCCCAAACCTCTATAATTTTCCTCTATATATATTAACCCATTTAATAACGTACACATCCACTTTAATCCATCTGAAACAACTTGAAATACATTCAAAAAAAATTTAGTCCCTTAAAAAAACCTCTTAAACCAAAATCCAAGGCACATTGTATCATGAGTAAAATCAACACATCATAAAAAGTATTTTAAAAAATTAACATAATACTTAAATTGGTATAACAATATAAAAATAATTTTTTCATTTATTTATAATTTTAATATAAAAATTACATTTCTTACGCAATAAAAAAATGTTTTTGAATGAATTCCACTGAAACTCAACTATAAGTGTACCCACCCTATACCCACAATAATCACATCCATTTTTAATTTTATACACTAATATATACAAATTTAAATTCCCAATAATTGTTTCCCATGTTTAGAAACCAATGGCTTCATGATGGTTCCCCATATTCTTCAAAACTAAATAATATTTACAAATGAAATCAAGATTTTACTTTTTTAGTAACTACATCATTTTTCAAATTTCCATTTATGCTTCTCATCCAACACATATATAAAATATTATCTATCACTCAAATATAAAAAAAATCATTATCATTATGTTAGAAGAGTATTAAAATTAATTGTATTCATACTCATCTATTAAATTATAGTGTGTTCTTGTATGGGATGGTTTAACCACTAATATGAACTATGTCATATTTTATCCATTATAGATAATTATTAAAATATAATATAAAAACCTAATATTATTTGATGTATTACTCTTTAAATAAGTTTAATTTCATTAATTTATTTGTTTACATGCAACATGTTGTTTAAATGAACAGTAATATAGTCTTGAATTATTATTATTTAAATGTCTCTGTTATAGACAAACAATTAAATTTTCTATATGAATTTGGATAAGAAGGATCTGAAAAAATGTATAAATTTTTCATATAATTTTAATTTATTGATTAATCTACAATAAATAACTACTCAATTCCTAGTAATGTTATTTTATTCCTTAATGTTATATTTTACTCAAAATGGTATTTATTTCATTTTATGCGTGGACGTTATAATTAATTTATTCAAATTTATGAAATTTTAATTTAAAAAATAAATCCATTTTTAAGTAAACATATTGAAATAATCATATGTTGGAATTTTTTGATTTTTATAAAAGTATTAATTTATTAGTGATAGTGAAAATATAAAAATTTTATATAAAATAGTAATTTCCATTCATGAATTTAAAAATTACCAATTTTATAGAATTTATTTAATAATTTAGTAAGTACTATTTCAATTAAAAAATACAATTAATATCATTATATGAAGCAACATACATAAATTTGGTAGACAATTATTTTATACATATGAATGCGTTTTTATGTTAAAAAAATGTTATATTGTTTTTTGGATCTATTTAATAATTAATATTTTCAACGTATAGAAAATGTATTAGTTAAAAATTAGTCCAAATTTGAAATAATCGTTTTTTCATAATATCGTTGTAATAAAACTCATGTGGGTGGGGTGGGGGTTGGTGGATTATGTTATATAATTTTTTTCTCTTAAATAATTCTCCCTATCTTTATTAAGATAGTATTATGTACTATTCTGTAATAAACCATATAGAGGAAATAAAATTACAAAATTAAAATACAGATAGATATTTATAGTGTATGGGGGAAGATATGTTCTCATGTCCCCTCATCCACCACACTTCTCTATGATTGGGATGATTTTCAGTATTCCATTTCTTTCATCGGGGGATGCCACTTCCTTTCCCAGGGACTACATGACTGAGTGAATGGTGTCAAAATAGCGTATAAGTAGAAGGTATCTTAAAAAATATCCAAAATGAATTTAAAATAATATCCTTCAATGTTTCTTCATCTAGGAATCATTACAACAAAATATAAAAATAGAAAGGCTTTACAGTTTTAAGGTCACCATATCAAGAAAAGATTAACAAAAATAAAATTTCGTTGAGAGAAATAATCAAGAAGTGAAATTAGCTCCTTGTGAGCCATCGTTTCGCTGAAATTTTGTAGATAATTTCAGATGATATGTAGAAAATTATTATATCTTATTTTCATATAAAATAACATTTCTTTTTTGAGGCTTTTTGATAATAATACTCTATATTTTTTTGTTCACTTATTTTCTCATGAAAAAACCTATTCTCAGACACCACGTCTATCATGTATTACCTAAAATATATAAATTTCATATTATTTAAACACAAGCCACATGATCCATATAAAATAGGGACCGTTGACACAACATTATCCGAAAAATACCTTAGAAACATTTGAGAAAAATAAATTATTTCCCATTTGTCATCTATCTCAGTACTCGATCCTTATTATATTTGATTTTTTATTAAAATGTATGTCAAGAATATAAGTCTTGTACAATAGGATTAAAAATTTCAATTTAGGGATTCAATAGTAACAAATAAAAATATGTAGCAAAACATTTCCAAATTGAATAATTAAATTCACGTACCTGATTTTCAGAACTAAAACTGAGTATCCCATTTGAATATTATAATCCACATTTCTGATTTTACTTCACATCATGGAATGGAATTATGTATATATATTATTCACATATCCAAATATGACAAAGCCAATATGAAAAAATTTATCCATTTTCTCTCAATAACTGATTAAACAAAACTGACATAGTTAATTAGAGAATTGTATATCATTTGATCATATAAGAGATTTACTAAACTGATTTTTTAAGGTAACCAATTTACATATTCAATTACTCACATAGTGAAGTGATCCAGAATAATATTACTCTATGAAACTATTTCATATATCCAAATAATTACCTAGGTAATACATCTTGTAGGTTATCTTTCTCACATACAAATTTTTTCACATAATCTGTTTCACAACAGGTCTAATTCACAAATATGTTTCTATCATGAAGCCAAATTTTATAGATTTGGACAATTTTTATACAAAACATACACAATACTTACATAGATAAATTTACAGCAAAGTTCATAAGAATAGAATAAACATGACACACACACATATAATACAGAATCCTCATTAACTTTGGTTGGGTATTCGGTATCATCAAAACCTAAAGTACAAGAAATTTGTTGGATCAACATTATTTGTCCAACTATCTATAATTTTTTATAAAAAACACCATAAAATTCATACCAAACATTAGATAATCTATTATGAATTAAATACTATATTTTAAAAATTTTAATCACAAATAAATGATATCTTGTAAATATATAGCGTTCTCCTCTCAGTTAATTACTTATCCTTATTTTAGAAAAGTATTCTCACCCTTCTTGTGAAAAATTTTCAATGAAATTTATCCCCCTTTTCTGTTATTGAAAATATACGGAAAATAATGATTTAACACATGTTAATATATCACTTTAGAGGTATGAAATTTTTTAGGGTAATTCAGAAACTAAATTATTAAATTATTATAAAATTTGGTTACATTAAAATACTAAAGGTGATAACTGACATAACATAAAAAAATCACCAATTAAAAAATGTTAAAGAAGAAAAAAAAATTGAAGATAAAATTATATTATTTGATATAAAACTATATATCCCCACATCAAAACTATAAAATATCATTCAAGTAACACCCATTTGTTTTGAGGGAGGTGATTTTGTGGTTGAATTGGGTTTGGAGGATGAATGTGGTTTGGAAATAGATGGAATTGGAATTGATGAAAATAATTAATAATAATAACTTAATATTATTTTTTTGCCTAAAATGTACTAGATGGATGAGGACCTAGTGTAATTCTTCTTCCCATATGAAATAAGGCTACATCACTCTTATTGATCACTGGAATGACATATGACTTACAAATCTCTTGAATTAAAACAGGTTACTTCTTAAGCATTTGAGAAAATGATTCTATTCCATTCCGGGTAACAAATTAATGTTGTTTTACTTTAGATGATGAAAATGTTTAAGATTTATTGACAACATGAGTAATAAGTAGAGAGGAAATGCATGTGGATAAAATGGTAGAATCCATATCTATAAGAACTATATTTATAATTATGTTTTTAGAGGACTCTTTGATAATTAGTTTATCAGCCATCACTTTCATTTATATTCTATTACTTGGCCCTAAATTTTTTTGAGTAATATTATTTTTTATCCTTGAGATCATACATAAATTTTTTGAATTAATAGTAGTTTGGGATTCAAATGGTCAGAAAACAATATAAGTTGTGTATATAACCAATTCCCTATCTTGAATAGAAATAACTTCTTTAAATATTTATATAATGATACCCATGGGGATTCCTCTATAAAGAAATCTGTTATATTCATTATATACATAGTAAAAACATTTGAATCGATTTATATATGATGTTTTTGAAACAATAGAGTGTTTTTATCAAAATCTGTAATGTATTATTTATCTATATTTAATCATTCTATTAAAACACACAATCTTTCTTCTACAAACTTTCAATGAGTTCTATCAAGATGACCAACATAATAATTCATTAACATATCAATGGTTGCACTAATCATCCAAATGGATTCTCTGGTCTCCTGAAAATTCCCAAAAAGTTTCTTCTTTATTTCATCAAAATAACTAGAGAGAGAATAACATCTTAAAGACCCTAAATCCAAGAGAAAATATAACTCAACTCCAGAATTATATGATCAATTAAATTATTAATATCTATCAGATATAGTGAGAATAATGGAGAAATATTTGAGGGGTGAAACAAAGTTATGAATCCAAATTTCCATAATTCATCAATTTTAGGAGTGTAAAATGTACCATTAATTCATCTTTAATAGATTTGAATTCAATAACAATTTCATATGTTAAATATCATAGGATGAATGATCGATTTTTAAAAACATCTGTTTCATATTTACCCAATGAAATAAGCTCAGAACACAAAACCATTGTGGGTAAAATATATTTTAAGCCATATAAAAGGGCCCTTATCTCCTTGTGTTCTTTAAAAAATTAAATTGAACTAGATGTCGAACAGGTGGATCTCTCTAATGACTTTTACTCATTATTAATTTGGTAGTAACCATGCCAAATAATTTATTAAATTATTATTTAGTCAAGAAGGAATCTTTTTGTTCCCTAATATCATATTTCCAAACACATAGCTCCACGGATAAACCATAATAATATTTTTTTCCTGTAAACATTCACTAGTGCTTCATTAAAAAAAATTCATATCAAAACATCCCAAACTCTTTAAAATAGAGTTATCTTATTCCAGATAAGTTTAGTGAAAAGGTGGTATCGATTTTGTATGGTTACACTTTTAAAACTCTATAAATATATAAACATCCCTTCTTCTAACAACAGTTGGTCCATGAAGAATTGAACCAATGGACATGCTTCAAAAACAAGAGGAATTTGATTCAACAATAGTCTCTACATGTAGTTATGTCATAGAATACATAGTGTCTTCACTAGAAGTTTCACAAGTACCTTGATTCTAATAAGTCACATCCTCCGAAATTTTGAAATTTATTAAGTTACAGGATGGATAACTAGAACTGATGATTTGGTTTTTAATGTTTTCATCTCCTACAATCCTCTAGTATACATCATATCGACGAGTGTTGCATCACTAGGTAGTGAGGCTTGGTATGAATCCCACCAAATTAGTCCCTCTAGGCCAACAATCTTTTTGGAGTTCGAATAATAATACTATAAATATCCAATCATCCTTAATAGAACTGATGATAAGCTATTAATTTTGTGAAATTTCACTATATCACATTCATTTATGTTTAATTTTTTCATCTTCAAAACTAAAAATATTAATCTAACAAAATGATAGTATTTTAACATCACTTTTCATTCTAAATAATAATGATGGAATCAAACAATGTGTTGTACAAAAGTTAGTTTCACATTATTAATTAGTACATATATTAAATACATATATTTAAAAAATACTTTGAACATTTCTCTGACACTTTGATCTGTACCAGCTGGAAAAAATATACCTGAGAATTTACATATAGAAGGTATCTCATTAATTTGTATCTCTTCAAAAATACAGGTTCCAAACAAAAACATGGACACAAATTTTGGTCCTTCTAATCAGATTCCGATTCGAAAATGACTAAAAGAAAACACCCCATTACTGGGAAAACCAAAAATATCCTCCATTTAAACAGAATAAACCACCACTGGCTTTAACATATCATTTAATATGATTACATCATCCGTTTTATTGAACTAAAACTCGTCATTCACCAAAAATACATTTAATTATTCATTATAAATAAAACTCAAATTCTTATTGTAAGATAAATAATTCAGTCCCTGAAACTCGAGCAATTTTTTTATCAACATTTTGGTTGTCTTCAATCATAGTTTATGTGTTACTTTTCTAATAATAAACTTACATCCACCTCCATTAAATTTCTAAGATTTACATGAGATTTCATCATCATTGTGCTTTTCAAATCCCATTTTCAATAGGTTTTATAAATTTTGAACATGGATTGAGGGGATAGAGATGATTCTTCAACTTCAGAAGTATGTTACATATGCGAATGGAAAAAATGGTTGAGAGATGATTTTGAAATTGGTTATATATCTGAATCCCTTTGTGCTTAGATACCTGATTTTGGTTTAGGGTTACTTGTAACTTATATATAAATAATTACTAAAATAATGAAAAAATTTAGAAGAAAAAATGTATATTCTATTTTACATCTAAAATAAATAATCATAAAGATTGATAATCATTATTAAATAACATTGAAATAAAATATAATTAGAACATTAAATTTTAATTATAATAATAATAAATAATATAAAGAATAAAAATTCTTTTAAATAAAAAAATGAAAACAAATTATATTGATTTAAAAATAAATAAATAGAATTATCTTTTAATAAAGATACAATTCTCATATACAAGGGGATTATTAAAAATAACTTCTTCCTAATTTTGTTAGAGATAAATTCAATAAAATTATCTTTTTTTTACAATTTAATCATAGAAAATGATTCCTTAAGTCTATATTATTTGTTCAAGAAGGATTTATTGGATTATTAGAAATGTTGATAGGACTAGTGGCGTCACATATCATTTAAAAATGATTACAATTGAATCCAAAATTCATTAATGTGTGTTATATTCACAACACTTCTCCACAACTACTACCATAAATAATATATTAATCTTCAATAGTTGATAATTCAATACTGTGTTCTTTCATACTTAATCAGTATTCCAGGGATTTCAATAGATAATGGAAGGGTTAATATCTACTATCCCTATCAAGTCTATAACATCCAATTTTAGCATAAAAACATGATATTAGAATAAAATTAGAGGAAATTATGAAAATGTAAGGAAAGAGAAATTATTCCTTTCAAATACCTTAAATTGATTTTGGAATATTTAAACTGAGGATTTTTTGGATTTAATTTAAATCGAGCACAAATACACACTATAAACATATTATCTAGTTTACTAGTAGTAAAATATAATAAAATCCAAATTATTCAACAATAAAGCCTTTTTTGAACTAATTTCTCAACTTCATCAAAGTCAAGTTCATCATTAGAACTCACATGTGTATTATTTTATTTACAAAAATTATTTCCAAAAAAATATGTATTTCTAAAATGTATTTACATAGATTTATCACATTTTGAAAATCATTATTTTTATATTTGAAAACCTAGAAAATAATTTAACTCACCCATCAAACTCATTTAAAAATCATTCATCATGATCTTTGAAAATTCATTACAAAATATTTTATTTACATAACAAAAAATTACATCATCAATATATATTTTCACTATCAAAATATCTTTAAATGATGTTTTCTAAAATAAATTAAATTTATCCTTACCCAATAAAAATCCTTTGATAAAATAAATAACTGAAAAGTGCATCATAACATTTAGGCTCTTGTTTGAGAGAATAAATTTCAATGGTAAGTATAAAAAATGAATTTGGAAAATAAGGATCCTAATCTGGATGATGGTCAACATAAATGTAGTTTGTTAGAAAAAAATTTAGAAAAGGTAATTTTACTTATATATGATATAATTTAAAATACATATATGAATCATAGGCTAAAATAATTCTAATAAATTATATTATAGCTACATGGGATACAGTTTCATCGTATTCTACTCATTTTTCTTAATTATAACCTTTATCTACTAATCGATTAGTATTCTTATTAATCACACCAAGATCATCTTTCATATTTCTAAAAACACATGTTTATCCTATAATAGTATAGTCAAAGGTTCTAAAAAATATTTCACACATTACATTCATCTTGAACATGTTTCATTCCACCTATATAGATACAACCCAACATTCTACTACTTAGGATTATTCTATGGATTTATCATCTAGCTAAGATAAAATGGAATAAGACTATACAAGGTTTCATGAACATATTATAGTTATAATTCTTTCATATAAACCTATAATAACATTTTATAATGGGTTTTATCAAATGGTTTCAGGAAGTCTAGGTAGAACAATTTTATGTACACAAGAATCCAACCATTCAATATTTGTTTATAGAAAATCATTTTCACCTTATTAATCATTTTTATTATCGAAAGGGGGTTCATATCTCATGTATTTAAAAGAATCAATTATTTTATAAATTTTTGTTACTTTCTGATTAATAGGATCACAAGAGTTATTTCTTAAAAAATAATTGATTTTTTATTAATGACTCAATATGATTATGAAAGAGTAAAATAACCTCGAATGATTCATTCCTCAACTCTAAGATAAAACATATTAAGATTTACCATAGTTGTAATAATATGAACCAGGCATCCAAAAACATTAAAGTATCTGATTGTTTCTTTATATTAATCCATAGATCATAGTGTGTTTTATTTAAAATAATACTAATTATAACTCTATTTATGACATAGGATGATGTATTCATATCATCTCATAATAAATTATTATGAATGTTATCTTCATATCACACAGTACAAAATATTTAGATTTTAGTGAAAATGATTTTTTTATTTTCCAAACACTTTTATTGGAAAAGTGAGAAACCAAAGATCAACCACAAAAGGAATTAATATAGTTGTTAAAGAAACATTTAATCCTGCAATAACAAATATCCCTAAAAGGATTATAGGACATGTAACTAACTTGAGTATCTGGTACGTCTATTAGAATATCTTTGAAATGAATGGAATGCATGTCCCAGGACAATATATACTCCTCAATGTTGATCATCCATTTATTGAACCCCCAAACTAAGATTAGGTCCTTCTTATCTATCCAATCATGCTTCTCCTCATTGGGTATTTTCATTATGATATACCTATAATTTTAGAAGAATATTAATATGTATCAGTGAGATAAAAAATTTATTGGACCACTTCTTCTTCCAAGCTCATGAGTAGTTCCCTGGATTACTCAAGTGAAACATCTGACATATTACGGTAGTCCAACTACTTGGATTTCAACTTCTTCAATGACTGTGTCTCCATAATATGGGGTAATTTTTGTAATCCTTCCACTATTTACATATGTCGTTATTCCCATCCATTGATTCTAAACCACATAAGAAGGGATTCAATTAAGATGTTCTAGAAATTTATTTCAATGTCTAATTATAAAATTCAACAACACCATTCTATTGAGGTGTTCTGGGGGTAGAATAGAAATTATAGGTAATTTGTTTAATAATAGGAATTAAAATAAATTTTTATAAACTATTTTCCATGGATTAACTTTTTTAGGAATGTTTTATGGAATAATCCTATTTTTGAACCAATTTTTAAAAACATATAAGGATAGAAAAAACATCACTTTTACCCTTATAAAGAAAAATCAAGTAAATATAGAATAACAATAAAAAAATTTAAAAATATAATTTTACTCATAGTCTTTCAACTAGATATGGACCAAAAATATTCATATGAGTATGTTATAAGGTTCTAAAAGTAGATACCTCTATAATTGATTTAATATATGTCTTATGTTACATACCCATTTTTCATGCATCAAATATATTCATTTTATTCAATTTATGTCAATGTAAATATGAAAGAAACATCCTTTTGCAAAACATTATATAAAAATACAAAATGAAATTGGTGAATATTATATTCCATATAAATGATCATTTATTTCAATATTTAAATTATTAACCTTTTTTACACAAATAATTATGATATATTGAATAGACATTCTGTATACATGGTTCTTCAAAATGAGGAATTTTATCTTTAAAAATTAAAAACATGAATTATTTATAAAATCAACACAGTAGAATTTATCACAATGTTTATTGATAGTTATCCATCTATACATTAATCATTTCACATAGATAAAATTGTTGCTAAGGAAAAACATAAGATTTCTATCAAATCCAACTCCCATAATCATTCATTTATCATTGTCAATAATAGTTAAATTTCCATCATACATATTTCATGAAGGGTGAAAATTATCGAAATATAATCTAAAATACCAAGAACAGCCACTATCTATGTACAATATTTCATTTGTTCTCGTGGACTGTTATATCTAACGAGACAAATTAAACAAGAAATGGTATTGGTACACATATTTTTTTGGGTCCCAAAAAGGTCAAAAATTAAGGATTTTGGGACCCAAATCTATCTAGGTTTTGAAAACACTCTATCATCGAATTTCAAAAAATCGTTTTGTGAAAATAAAATTTTTAACTCCACATAACTGTGGGTTTTTTTCAAAATGTATTTACATTTATAGTGTCCTAGTTCACTAAAATAGAAGATATTAAATTTTTAATTCTTTTTATGTGTTATATTAGTAAAAATGTTTATTGTAAAAAATATTTTTTACAAAAAATTCGTATTCCAAACTTGTCTTTATAAACAATTTTCAATTTATTATTTAGTTTTATGTTCAAAAGAGTGGAAAAATAGTCATTACCTTTTATTTCAATAAAAAATGTTCTATTTCTAATAAGATTAGATAGAATAAGATTATAAAGATCAAACATTACTATAATCCTTTAAATCACTCCATGTTTCCTTCATGGATTTATTCACTTTCATCATACAACCAACTCTAATGAGGATTTTTTTTCTGAATTTTTCTCATCTCGATGTTTTATAAAATTTGTCTCGATATGTCCAAGGATCTAAAATTCATAATATAATTCACCCTTAGAATGTCTATATAACTTTTAATATTTGTTAAAAGGATTATGAAAACCTCGTCTCTATTTATATAATTTTGTAATTATTTTGAAAAATATAGAAGTATCATTGTCTATATCTTAATTACATGATTAATTTTTACTGTATGGCGTAGTTTTCTAATATTATATACATTTCTTATCATATTTTTAATTTTAAATTTTAAAATATCATTATCCTTCTTAACTAACATATTTTCTTCTGAATCATATTTCATTTCTATCTCATACATCAATAGAATTTAAATAATATCATTTATTCTACAACTATTGAACTATATTGATTTTCTAATAGTAGCTGAAATACCACTCCACTTTAGTTGTAGTATTCTAATAATATTTACTTCTTCATCTTTTTCAGTAATAGGAGTCCCTAAATCATATAAATTATTTAAGATTTCCTTAATTCCATTGTTCAGTTATTTGATACTCTCATCATTCATTATTCTAAAAGTATCAAAAATTTGTTTGGAATTATTATATCTAAGATCCCACAAATTATCTATTCCTTTATAATAAATAGAAATATTATTCCATATATCGTCTAATTTTTTAAAATGGGATACCCTTTTGAAATCATCTAGTTCTAAAACATTGATAATAGAATTTATAGATTTAGAATTAAAATCTTAGTTCACTTCTGTTTAAGAATCCATTGTTTTTTTTATATATTTGGAATTTAATAAGGCATTAACAAATTGAGATAAACCATTATTCCATGGTTCATTAGATATATAATCATTTGTTCCTTCCAAAAACCATAATTCAAATCCTTGAAATAAGGCACAATGAAAATAGATATTCTTTCTCTTTCGGCAGACAAACTGTCCCTTGTTGAAGAGATTTTTAGATTTAAATGTTTTATCGTTGTGAACTCTCTAATCACTATTTATATTCCAAGTATTTTTGGATTATTCCTATAATAAGACTCAAGAGGGGGTGATTTTTCTTTCAAATCTTCTTTATCTAATTACTTTATTCCATAATATTTAATATTGACTTTCGTATTCATTATAAATAAAAAATATTAAATAAATTAATATCATAAAAGAAATAAAAATAATGAAATTTAATGGGGTTATTGAAAAAGTTGTCCCATATTCCTCTCTAAGAACACTCTTCTCCTTGGGTGTGATGATTTACACTAGTCTAGTCCTTTTTCTCTGGATATCCAATTCTTTTTCCATGGATTGAAAGAATGATTGAAAGTATTCCACACTTGGGTTAATCACATGAGTATTCAACCAGGGTCTAGAAGTGATTTTCACACTACAACCATGAAAGGTTATTTTAAAGGTAAACTTTATAATAGAAGATAAAAATAGAATTCTTTTACAGTTTTCAGATCACATAAGTAAGAAATAACAGATATAAAATAATGATATCTGATTTAAATAATGTTGATAGGAAATTATCTTATACTGATACATTTTCTTGAACAAAATATTTTTGATTAGCTCATATGATAATTTTAAAACTCTTCAATATTATTTTTTTAGAAAATAGAGTTCCATTGTTGAAACTTTATGAAATTAAAACTTTTTATTTTCCAATTCACATCACATATCATGTATTATTCTTTGCTCACCCACCACTTTTGTAACATATTTTTCTAAATACATTAAATACATATTATTAAAACATATTTCACATTATCCATAGAAAATAGAGATCATTGAAATGCCTTTATTCTAAATATTCATTTGTAAGAGTTGTGAAAAATTATGTATTTTTTTTTCTTTTTCTTCAATCTCGGTACATGAGAATTATTTTATTTCATTTTTTCTCAAACGATGAAATATAGATAATTCCTAAAGACCTATCATTAGTGATTAATAGGTAATCATTATCGACAAATCAGTATGACGTGGCCAAATTAAATAAATAAATTAATGTACTTGATTTTCTGAACGAAAACCACGTAGCAAATTTGACGATTTGAATCCATTTCGATGATTTTATGTCACATATCCATTTTCTTTTCATAGACAATTCACTAAAACTAATGTAGTCGATTTGAGTGATGTAACCAATTTAATCACATGGGATATTCATGTAACTGATTATTTTATGTAACCAATTTTCATATATAATTACTCAAATTGATAATTGATCATGTGTCTAATTAATGAACATAACCATTTCATAGAGTTGAATAATTACATAGTTGATACCTCACCTATGTGATCTTCCCAACATAATTTTTTTTTCACATATGTGATTTCACGACATAGAAAATTAATGTATCTATTTTAAACAGATTTATTATTTTTCCAGACATTGACAGTTTTTATCATGAACATCCATAATCCTTAAATCAAGAAAATTATTGCAAAATTCATAAGAATAGAATAAAAAATGATAAATAGACTTACAAAAAAAGATCGTCAATAATTTAATAAGGGTATATGTGACCATAAATTCCTAAATTAAATGCAATTTGTTGGATCAATATAACTATCCCTACAAGCTTGTCCAAATTGTGTAATGATGACACTTTTATTTTTGTTTATTATGAATCCTAACATTGATAAATATGTCAATTACCTTATGAATAGTTAAAAAGGATAAAAGGGTTAAAACAAAAAATTAAGGGTTAAAATTTCATAAGATCTTGTCTAAATCCCATTGTATGGTAATATTGATGTTCTATAATAATTTAAAAATATAAGTATAATTATGATAATGTATTAATTATTTTATTATGGTTCCAAAAAATTTAGATGATGTTGAATAACAAATAAAATTGCATTTACCTTGTTAAGAGTTATACCTCTTCATTGAGAATCCGCTTTTGGAATACACCTTAAGTCTTAAATCGGTGTTATTTTTTTTGGAATAAAGTATCTATGATTTGGGGATGAAATATAAAATGGTTTTATTATATTCATTAGAGAAGACAAATAATGATTAAATACTAGCGGAAAGGTGCTATCTTTAATGTTGAAGAGACATGATTCACATCGAATTAAAAAAAGATTAAATAATATATACCATAATCAAGTAAAGTGAGAAAATACACCCAAAATTTGAATATAAGATATGATAAGGTCTAAATAAAATAATAAAATCACATTTTTATATGTTTTGAATACATTTTAATCCTTATATTCTATCAAAGCCACATTAAACTCAATTTAACCTTGACTGTGATAACTCGAATCTTTACCATGATAAAAAAATATTAGGAATAAAATAAAAGGGTTATTATAAATAAATTTCCACATGATGATTCAAAATTGGAATTAAATTTTAGCATATTTAGTTTATATAAGTGCTATAAATTACTTTTAATATATGTAAAAAATAAAGGAAAAATATTTTTTATTAATGGCCAATTTAAGAGAAAAATAATATAAATTTGCAATAAATTAATAAATCGGTTTGAATGATTTTTTTAATATATATAAAAATTATGTTTTTTTCATTTATATGATGAAAAAATAAAATGCGACTTTATATTAATTCTATTAAATTCTAAGACTCAAAAATAGTTCTAAATTTTTCTAAAATATAACAAATATTTTAAAAAAAAGTAATGGGTTCCCAATTTTAAAATAATGATTTAATATATCATATATAACTATAAATTAATACATCTGGTTGAAAGGAACTCAAAAAATAGGATAATGGAATTCCATATAGGAATTTTAATGTATTTACCAATGTGTTTAATCTTATTTGACATCTTTTATTGTGGTGACAAATATTTACTATGATTACAATTTATAATGAAATAAATTATGTTGTTACTATTTAAATTAAGTTAAATATTATGATTCCAACTATGAAACTATTTTTTAAAATTCGATTCATAGTGCTGGGAAATTTTAATTGAAAATTAAATGAGTAAAATATGATGGAAATTATTTTTCTAGAAAAAAATGATTTTATAGAAAAATAAAAGATAAAATTAGTTATAATAAAATTATTAAGATTAAATATAATATATATTAACTAATTTCACTAATAAATAATTTTAAATTTAAAAAATATTTTTTAAATTCTTGAAGGAAAAAATACATTTCTCAACAAAAAATTATATCCTTCACTATTCATCGTAATGTCAATATAGTTAGAAAATTCATAAAATTTCATACTAAGTTGATTGTGATATTATTATTTAATGAATTATATCCTTCTTAAATGAAAATGTTTCTAAACTTTTTAGAAATTATTTTTTTATATTTTCTCACAAACACCAATAAAACCATTTTGAAGAAAATGAATTTTTTCTTCCATAAAATGATTTCTCTATAAGATAAGTGATTATTTTGAAATTTAATTACATTATTTAAAACCATTTATACATTTTTTTAATTTATTTATTCCTATTCATAAAATGAAATTTTACTATTATGTCACATTCAAAAAATATGATTTATATCATGGTTCATTTAAACTTGGGTTTCCGTGTATCATAATCTATAATTAAATTAAATTTTTTTGAAGATAAATTTATAATAAAATTTTTGGGGTTTCAATATATCATTTTAAAAATCATAATAAAACACACACACACACACACACACATATATATATATAAATATACATAATTTTCATGTCTATTCTTGTGGTGATGGACCCATATGCAAGGATCTATTACCAAAAATAAAACCTCTATAATTTATATTAATTATAAATGATACATGAAAATATAATAAAAATTAATTTATAGTATTATCTAAATTACATTTAAATAATTTTCTAATGTATTTGAATAATAAAAAAATGATTATGTAGGAATGTACAGTTCAACTTTGAAATCTTGAATTTAATGTAAAGATATTCTTAACTCAAGTTCCTTTTATCGACCCATGATATCTAAATATTAAATTTATTATTAAAATTTTTGATTATTATGAAATTTTACTATCAAATAATCTATAACCATTCATTTATATGAAAATTTTATTTTCCGTAACAAAAAACCATTAATATTGGGTCTTATTTAAAAAAAATATCAGAATAATTGTAAAATTTCACATATTGTTTTGGGTTTTTATCTTCTATTTAATTTTTCATTTTTCAAAAAAATTATTTTTATTAATTTAAAATTTAAATAAATATTTCCATTAATAACTCTAATGTTTTACTTTAACTCAATTATGATTGAAATTTTATATTTTTTTATGGCATTCTTAATTATAAATTGTTTGAATTTCCTACAAATTTTTCGTTTCAGCATCCCTAATGTTTTAAAAAAATTTTCAATTTTTTCTATTCTCATTCATGGATCAATTATTTTCATATTTATTATTAAAATGATTTTTTAATTGATTTTCAATCTTATGAAGATTTTGAAAATGAGGTGTATCGTTGTTTTTATGAGAGTGTCAAAAAATTATAATGGAATCTTTTTTTTTATTTTGTTAAAATTTTAAATTATTTCTCTAAAATATTTATCTTCTATGACTACTTTTTGTCACTAATGTATCACCCTTAAAATTCTATTATAATATTTCTCTTTTTAGTGAATAAATATTGGGAGTGAGTTGATCTTATTGTTGACTTCTTCCTATGATATACCATAATAAAATGTTTTTTATGCCCATTTTATTTACATTTTTAATCAGGATATGATGTGTTATTTTGTAAAAGGTGAATACCACATAGAAAAATCAATCTATATCTCCCTGGACATTATGTTTTCCTCTTGTCAGTGTATCTGAGGGGTGACATTAGTTGATGAATATCTCTAGCATCGTCATCCCATCAAATTCTGGTTATTCCCGGTGGATTCTATGTTTTCTCATGGATTATTCCAATGGGTGGACCTATTATTAAATGTGGTGATTTAAATCTCTCCAAGATCCTCTCAACCATATTCTAGGGTTTTTAGGATTTTTTTCATTGTATAGTGGCTTCCCTCTCCTAATATTCTCAGTTTTGTCTCATTTATTATTATTTTTTTCTCCTAGATTTCATTCCTCATGACAAATAATTTATATTACTCTTCTAAATCATTCATTAACTATCTATATTCATATCCCCTCTCTTATAAATTGGGGGGACTATCATTATTTTCTTTACTATGTTTGTTTTTTTGTTTTCAATTTATTAAACTAATAATTCATTGGTGATGGTTCACAATCTGGATGGTTTCGAATTCTTATCATAGATTGTTGACGCTCCTTTCCGTCACAGAGTCTAACGACTGAAAAAAAAGGAAATACCTTAGTCCAAAGTGATTCATCCTTTGAAGAAACATCAGAAATCGACAAAGGGATGAACAAGGAGAACATTGACCATAGGTCGCGCAAGTTCCCTCATGGTTGTGCAAGTACTTGCGCGCTGCCTAGTGGTCGTGCAAGTCTACTTGTGCGACACCTTATGGTCGTGCAAGTGACTTGCGCGACCTAAGTGATAACCGCCTGGTAACCGCCCGAGGTCTTCTCCTGCCTATAAATAGACCCTGTGGGCCCCACATTCAGAAGATCTTTTTTCAGAAACTCGGATTGAAGCTCCCGACGCCCAAGTCTCTTCTCAAAGATACCGGAACACTTCTAAGGTAATTTCTTACCTAGAACGGGAGATCTAAAGAGAAGAAGGAAGGCCTAAGTGTTAAAACTTATCAACACTTGCGCGCCGACTTATTTCCTTCAATATAACTTGCGCGTCCCTTTTCTGGAAGAATCTCAAGAGGATTCTAAAGTGATTAATAAAGAGTCGCTCAAGTATGCTAATGTTGATTGAAAATCGCGCCAAGTACCCCACATGTCACGCAGGTATACTGGCGCGACCATTACTTGCGCGCCCACGCAAGACTTGCGCGCCTTTCAAGACTTGCGCGCCTCTACCTTTCTGGGTGCCCATATTGCTCATTTTACCCCTCTTAAGCCATTTCACCATTCCTATTCAAGATTCAGTCTTCAAGATACTCTTCAAATCCATTTATGGCATGATTTCTTGATTTGACTTCCTTATCTGAAAGGAATTCAGTGGAATATCTCTCAAAACCTAGTGATTTATACATCTTTATGTCACCAAAGATTGAGAGTTCGTTCATTCAACCTCATTCTTTAAGATGAGAGAATCCTTAACCTGGGTCTCTTTTTCAGAAATAATCCCCAGTTATAAATCCTTTAATCTGGGCATCTTCCTCAGGAGTTAACCCCATATTCTTAAAGTTCCCAAACATGGGCATCCTCCTCCGGAGTAAGCCCCAAACATTAATTCCTAACCTGGGCCGCCTTTTTAGGAGTAAGTCTCAGTCATAATCTTGGGATTCCTTTTCAGGAGTAAACCCCAAGCCCCTTTAATTTCTCTTAACCAGTCCTAAATTACGTTTGATATGGGGTTCCTTCTTAGGAGTAAAACCCAATTATCAATCCTCTCCTAAGTTGGGTTTCCTTTTCAGGAATAAGTCCCAAGTTAGAGTATTCAAATCTCCATAAAGAACATATACCTTTATGGACCCTGTTCCTGGATTTTCACCCTAAAAGTAAATCCTAAACCTTAATCTATTTGGGCAGTCATACATAAATAAGCCCCAAACAATTTCTTATGATTGCATCTTTCATGGAACAATTGTCTAATTTTTACCAATACCTCTTGTTTCTCACACCGAGCATGACTCACGTGAGCTTAGAGTGTAAAAGTAATTATGACATTCTTCATTGAGCCATCAATCATAAACATCATACTCCATTACTCGAACTACGTGGGTTCTGATTCCTTTTCCAAAACAAAGGATACGTAGGTAGCCCATTTATGGGTTTGATCCCAACTTTGAAATAATCCATGTCCTTCTGAATGACGATAAACTTCAAGTGCCCCACTGAGTGGCTTTAAAACCAGCCTAGTCATCATAATGACCAAGAGACTTTTTTGAATGTTTCGAAGGATACCATTGACCAAGAATCTCTAAATAGATACAGATGATTTTCTATTGGTGAAGAACCTCGAATACATATAAAAGATTCTCTAAATTTCTTACATATTTAATCATTGATTGTTAAAACTAAAAAAAAGCTCATTTTATACTTGGTAACATAATAAGGATTCACGAACATAACTTAAATCTATAAAGAGAGTCCCGGAGTAGATAATAATTCCCCTCAAAAAGGTGTGATGAGTCCGACCTCCCATCCTCTCGACCAATGAAAAATTCCAAAGCCTCATCAGTTCACAAACTAATGAGCGCCTACCTTTGGAATGTAGGTCCAAATGGATGTGGAATCATTGGATGTTTCCGGTTCTACGAAAAAACCCGCTAGAAACTGATCGGAACGTTTGAATCTCCCGTCAAGGAGGTCATCCCAAAAATCCGTGCGAAACAAAAAATGGTGAACTCGACGTGAATCCTTAACCAAGTTAAAGTGATTTTCTTCTTTTTTGTTAGGCCCCTTGGGCCAACAAAGCAATCATTGAAATGTGCTCATCCAAAAGATGCAGTGGCCGGATTCATCTTGATTATGTCTGTTATATGGAACATGCACTCTTTTCTCAAGATCTTCTGCAAAATGGCTTTCCTTAAATTCACCCCCATGAATACTGCTGCTGTAAACACCTCTACTGTGAGGTCTGCTGCTGTGAAAACCAATGATGCTACTCCTGCTGGAACGTCGTCCGCTCTGAGGATGACATCACCAACTCAGCATCTTCAACGCTGGGTTTATAATGCACTGGTTAAGGAGTACCGTCGCAACGGTACTATCCCAACTCTGGAGGCCGCTCATCAAGCCCTCCAAGTTAACAACTCTACCTGGTTGTCCGGACAACGGCGGCCAGCGATCAAGAAGCAGGCAGTGCTGACTACCGTCTCCAACCGTTTCGGGTCGTTATCCCCAGAATGCAATTTCCATTCACTCCTTTACTCTGAGGAAGTGAAGGAGCAGGTCCCGCATGACCTTAATTCAAAAAGACAGGAGTCCTTCTCAAGGGCTCCCATCAATAATCGCCGCCAGACTCGTGCGGTAGTGCGCCCTCAATATGATGTGGGTACCGACTCCAGGCATTCAGCTCAGGTTCCTCGAACCCGATCAGGCAAGATGAACCGCCAGAGACGGAATCCGGTTAACAATGGGCAGGTTGTCATCCCTTCCATCGCCGGAGAAGTCCACCAACCTAACTTGGTGGCAAACAACGAGCAGGCACACACACCTACCCGTTTTAATTCCGCTGTCCAGCAGACTCGTCTGGAAGTATCACGCCAATCCCGCCAGGCAATTCCGGTGGAGTACTATAGGCAGGAACATACACCTGCTTATATATCACCAGTTAGTCAGCAGGCTCGTCTGACTACATATGATGGATCTCGTCAACCGCATTTGGCGAAGTGTAATCAGCAGGCACATACACCTACTCATACTAATCAAGCCTACCAACAGTCTCACTTGGTAGTGCACGGAGAAGTCAGTCGGAAAGCCCCAATGATAAATAGGAGGCAGACTCAACTCTCTGCCTCCACACTTGAGTACTGTCAGGATTCACTGACAGGAAAAGGAGGACAGGAACAGGCACATACACCTACTCCAAGCCCGGAATGGACATATATCCCCGTTCCGGCGGCTGAAGTCAACAAACATATTTTGTCAATAGTGAAAGAGCAGAAGCAAATTCCTGCTCATATTCTGGATGCTTTCCAAGATATCATAAAAGCTTCAGCATCATCTCAGGGACAGACACAAAAATCTATCCCTATCAGTGGAGTGACACGTCAACGATTCACTCCGGAACAGATACACACATCTGTTCCAGTCCAAGAGGGTTATGGGGCATACTCCCCCATATCATACGGACCACCAAGTCAGGCACATACACCTGATTTGAGTGGAGATCGTCAGCCTAACCGGACCATCTTTCCTGATCAGGCACATACACCTGCTCAGAGTAACCACTTTCGTCAACAAGTGGTTTCTAAAGTGAGTAAGAAGGCATCTAAGAAAAAGATCTTCCCAGCACATTCAGGAGATCAAAGGCCAATCTGCAACAGGGCCTTTCTCGATGCTGGAGTTCTTGAAGCCCTCAGACATTTATCTGTCGGAATTCAAGATTCTACTCCCTCAGTTCCCAATAACGGGAACATTAATTTTGAAGGTCTTCAACAGACACTTCCTCATGAAAGCTTGCTTCATGAAAGTTCGGTCAATCTTGAAGTTTCTTCTTCATATGAGAGCCACATGAACCCTCTGTGTGGTCAGAAAACCAAGGAGCAAGATATTTCATCTTTTTCTGTAACCCATTATGGTGGTCCTCCCCATGATGATGAACTTCGCTGCGAAATTCCTCTCCGCAGTAGTGATTCACATTGCCTGGAAAATACTCTAGTGAATAATGTAGTGCCGAGAAAGCCCTCTTATCTTGAGGCACATGCAAATGTGAAACCAGTCATGTCTGATGCTTTATCACTAACAAGTGAAATACTTTCTCAATCAGAAGATAGCCCTGGGTGTAGGTCATTCTCCGAACCACCCCTAAGTCATGCATCTTCTAGTATGATCAATGATCTCTCTACCAATCTTGTTGAATCCGATGAAACAACAAAGAGACACCAACTCTAGTCAAAATAGGTAGAAGAATCTTCATTTAATGATAAAGAGGAAATGTTGAACATGAGGAAAAAACTGGCAAAAGGTGAAGTACCAGTCATGTTTTGGCCTTTGGCTGACTCCCAGTAAGATATTCCAAAGATGTTGATGGATGATGGAATCCATGATATTCGTCTCAACATATGGAAAACTCTTCTTCAATTAAAGATGAAGGTATTATCTTATGATTAATATGAAAATCATCTTATGATAATAGAAGGGCTACAACGTCATATTGATTTGGCATCTCTATCAGTCTCTCGGTATCCGAAAGCTGAAAAGCAACAGAGAACCCTTCAACGTTCATGCCTTGGTGCACTAAGAAAATTGCGTCAGTTAATTGCCAATGCTCCATCTGGTGTTCATATCAGAGGATGGGGTGTTCACGGAGCACTACATTTCACATTGCTTTCCAGTCAGCAAATCCCGCCGAAAATGGTTTCATGCAATGTTATTGCCCATGTCCAGCCACAGTCAATGGGTTTTGTTCACAATAAAAAGCTTGCTCAAGAACAGGCTTC
Source organism: Viscum album (assembly GCA_963277665.1). Taxonomy (NCBI): domain Eukaryota; kingdom Viridiplantae; phylum Streptophyta; class Magnoliopsida; order Santalales; family Viscaceae; genus Viscum; species Viscum album. The sequence goes on from OY728131.1 coordinate 1,013,173,612, forward strand.
AACTAGTTCCTCTGAAAATCAAGTATATAGAGAAAAAGTTGTTGAATTTCTCCTACATCAAGCAGGCGAAAATATTGCACAAGCCTCTCGTCTGGAGCAAACACGTCATCAAATGACAGATGTTTCGGAAATCATCCAATGGTCTGTTGAACCAGGTGATAAAAGTGGATACAGGTTAATGCATCCAGCTAATTTCCGAACTAAGATTCACAAGATCAAAAGAGATTTTAAGAAGATCTCAGACATAGCATGTCAAGAGACACCCCAGCTTGTCAGACTGGGGACTTCTCTGAGCCAACCCTCAGAGTCAACAAATGGGATTTGAGGAGTTGAGCGGAAGCAGCAGGAACATCCCCAGTCCACCGGACTGGGGACTTTTTCAAATCCTCAATCCCTCCCTCAGAGAAAGTCAGTATTCTCTCGATTAGGGAATAAGTCTCAAGAGGAATGAAGAGCCAAGCTATCAGGAGATTCTCTCCAAGTGACGGTTCTCCAAGAAATTCCTGAGCGATCAAGTCAACGGAATGCCATGTCTCATCATGGACATGGAAGAAGGCAATATCACGGAAATGCTGATAGAAAGTATTCTATTCAATATGCATCCATTAATGTCATCAATTCCATTTCTGCTGATTCACCAGATGAGGCTCAATCAGAGGGATCAGACGAAGAGGTTCCTGATCAAGAAGTTGCGCACACAGACCTAAATGAAGAAGGTGTGTGCACACGTAATCAAAGGCTTACCCAAAATCTGGGTATTCCTTCAAGTAACCCACTTCCCCCTCTCTGAAAAGGATCCAATAAGGGAAAAGGAAAGAATCAGGTTACTTCTCACCCTTCCTCTGAAGGAGGTAAATCGCTCTCATTAGAGCAAAGGTTTGCACAACAGGAGGAAGAAATGAAAGAATTAAGAAGGTTGAATGCAGAACTACTTCAGAGTAGTCTTCTTCTTAAGAATTCTGAAGTCCGAAAGTCGAAGGAATTTGTTGTAACTACTGAGATGGATCAGGAATATCCTCCTTTATCAGTACACCCTCAGAGGTCTAATCCTACGGGTCAAACGCAACAACGGTTGGCAGCACTACCATCAGTTGCAGCACCAACCACCACATCTGTCCAAGCTCCATTCATTGCACCTACCCAAAACCAAGTTCAACCTGATGATTCTCAAAAGTTAATAACTACTATTGAGTCATTAACAGCTCAGTTAGAAACTATGGAAGGGAAACGGGTGCAAGTTCAACCTGAAAAGAATGTTTACCCTGAATGGGTAGATTTAATTTCTCCTCCATCCAGTTTTGGAAACCCTGTTTTCCCTACTTTTAATGGATCAGGCGACCCTGAACAACATTTGATGCATTATGTGTCTTGATGTGATCCTATGATGGGAACTCCAGAGCAGCAAGAAGCAGTGAAACTCAGATGCTTCGTGCGAACCTTGCAAGGACCAGCTTTTGTCTGGTATACAAGTTTGCAATCCCGGTCAATCATCGGATGGGAGGATCTTCGTCAAAAATTCCTTCTTCAGTTTAGCTCAACTTTTCCAAAAACGACAGTTTTCGATCTTACAAACTGCAAGCAAAGGGAGAATGAAAGAGTCTCTGATTTCATTGCTCGTTGGAAGGGATTAACGTATTCCCTGAGTTTAGCACTCCCTCAAGAGGAATTGTTGCCAATCTGTGTGGAAAATTTGCGTGACGAATTACGCACGCCATTGATCCCTGTGAAATACACAGGAGGGTTTCGAGATCTTACTTCAATCGCTCAATAGATTGAATATTCCCTTATACAGGCTAAGGTTAAATCTCATATAATTCCATCAGCTCCAGGAAGGAGAATGGGTAAAGAGGAAACTGCTACAGTTATGCTTAAACAAGAACCTGTACCTATTTCTACTTCAAAACCTTCATCTTCTCGAAGGGCTCCACCTCTGGAATGCCAACAACAAAGGATGTTTCGTCCAAATGATCAAAGAGATCAACGATGAAAACAATTTGAGGATTTGAAGAGTAAAACATACTCTTTCCGATGTGAGCAAGTTCCTGGTTACTTCATTTCAGCTCTGGAAAATAATTTGGTTCAATTACCAGTGCCCAAAAGGCCAAACAAGGAAGGAGATGAAGACCGTCCCAATTATCGTCCCTTTCATAAAATGTTGGGGCATCTTATCCAGGAGTGTTTTGTCTTTAAAGACCTCCTGAAAAAGATGGTCGACTTGGGACAAGTCAAATTGAATGGTTCTTCAGCTCATGTAGCATGTATTACCGCTACAGATCCAGAGGAAGGAGGCGAGTGGCAGGAAGTCAAAAGCAAAACTGCGAAAAAATATGATGATTGGATGGTCAGAAAGACAATCAATTGGACCCATTCCATTTTGCGAACACAATTGAAGAAGCCAATTGTGTCTCCTACAAAAGCTGCAGTAAAGCCTCCATCAAAAGACAAATCCTCAAAAGGGTAGCGCAATTCAAATAAGAAAGAGGAATCAGGAGAAGATGAGTATGTATCAAAGCCTAAATTGTCTTTGACTCTATCAGATTTCATGCCATCTACTTCAAAGCCACGGGCACCGCCCCATCAAACGGTACAGCCTAAACAGGCTAACCAGGCAGAGTCTTTATCAGACGAAGAGTTAATATTTGGTTCTGTTAATATGATTCAATTAACAGATCCATATTCCAGTCGTGATGAGCCTGAATTTCCTGTATCAAATAAGGGAATCCGAGGAGGTTCTAGAGGTTCAGGATACAGGGGAAGATGTGGATATTTCCGAATCCACTACTCTAATTTTACCCCTGCTAGCACTGTATATGCAGCAGAAACTCGTGGTAGAGCCCTTCAACAAGCTCAAAAAGAACAAGCAAGTTCTTCTGCCAATGGCCAACTCAGTTTTGGCACAGTTATTTTGGAAGACCGATTAAAGGTTCCATATTCTTTATCTCAGCAAGTAAATGGACATAATCAGTCTAATTTTCCAAAACCAAGGATGTTGCCAACTTCAATACAAGATGCATCAGCTTCCAAAGCATCTGCTTCCAAGGTACCTGCTAAACCGCATATTCCTATTGGGAAACACAGACCTCTAGATCAAAAGTATGATATATTGAAACACATGGCCCATGTACCAGCCAAGTTATCAATTTTGGATGCTTTGAATCTATCAAAAGATCTTCGGGAAGCACTCATTGAAGCTTTGTCAAGTCCTCAGGAGTTTGAAGCTGAAATTGCTGCAGCTGAAATCTATCACATAGAGAATAATCTTGTAGAATGTCATGCAGTGATATCTTTTACTGATAAAGATGAAGATGATGTTGTGCATGGGCACATAAAACCTTTGTACTTATCTGGAAAACTCAATGGTGTAGATGTTCGAAGAGCTTTCATTGACAATGGTTCAGGAGTCAACCTCATGCCCATTCGTACACTTTGTCGATTGGGCCTCACAGAATCTGATTTATCTCCTTCTACCATGATGTTACAAAGATATGATAAAAATGAACAAGAACCACTGGGTGAAGTTACACTCAGAACTCAGTTTGGAGATCATGTATCCAATTCGGATTTCATGATTGTTGATCAAGACTCAGCTTTCAATATCTTTCTTGGAAGACCCTGGCTACATCATCATGCAGCTATTCCTTCATCATACCATCAATGTCTCAAATACTGTTTCGATGGTCAAGTTGGAACATTGTATGGTGATAAGGCCCCGTTCAAGACATGTGAGTCTCAATACATTGAGGTGGAATTTTATCACATGAAGGGAAGGGAAAAATCTACAATGAAGGAAATTACCAAAGTTAATGCTCCATATGGTTTGGAGAAAATTCCAACAAATCCATTTTCACATGTGAGTACAGATTATGTGTTACCTATCAGTAAAATTGAAAAAATAGGCCCAAATCAAAATACTCTTATGGAAAGATCCATAATGTCAATTACGGCGATCGATCCAGACAACATGGGAGAAATTGGTAACCTACCAAGCAGTGATGAAAGCATAAGTGGTGACGTTTTCATTTCATCTGCTGAAGTCCAACAAGTCTATATTTTGCTAATCAGGCCAGAAGAAGTTATAGCAACACCAGAGGTGAATAATGATGTCGATACTCAATCCATCATCTCCTCTTTATTTCCCAAAGAAGACCCTTTATCATCAATAGGGTCGGAAATGGAAGCTTCTTCTTCAAAATATGAAAATTTTGACATCTCTTATGATCATGAGAATTTCGTTTTTTCATCTACTTTGCAAGTAGAAACGGAAGAAATAACACATAATGAAGAGGAAGAGGAAGATCTTAGAGATGCTCCTCCAACATTTGAAGAGGGTATCTCTACCACTGTGGATGAACTCAGAGAAGTAAATCTGGGTACAGAGAAAGATCCACGCCCCACTTTAATTAGTGTGGCCATGACCCTTGAAGAGTAAGAGATGTATATTTCTTTTCTAAAGAAAAATAAATATATTTTTGCTTGGAATTATACAGAAATTCCTGGGCTTGATCCTGATGTTGCTACTCATCATTTGGGTTTACCAAAAGAACATCGAGGTTTTAAGCATGCCGCGAGAAGAACACACCCAACCTATGCTTCCAAAATTGAAGCTGAAGTGGATAAGCTGATCAAATCCAACTTCGTCAGAGAAGTTTAATATCCAAAGTGGTTGGCTAATATTGTCCCTGTAAAGAAGATGAACGGAAAAATTAGGGTTTGCATCGATTTCAGAGATCTTAATCGGTATTTTCCTAAAGATGATTTCCCAGTTCTGATTACAGAACTTTTAATTGATGTGACAGCTGGCTATGAAGTACTTTCTTTCATGGATGGATATTCTGGATATAATCAGATCCGAATGGCCCCAGAAGATGAGGAATATATAGCCTTCAGAGCTCCTCATGGTGTGTTTTGTTACCGGGTAATGCCCTTTGGTTTAAAGATTGCAGGTGCAACATATCAACGCGCCATGCATCGTATCTTCAAACCTCTTTTAGGAAATTTTGTTGAATGCTATGTAGATGATTTGGTGGTTAAATCCAAACAACTTTCTAATCACATGGCAGATTTGGAAGTCATATTCCACAATCTTCGACAACATAATTTGAAGATGAACCCCTTATAATGTGCTTTTGAGGTAACCTCAGGAAAATTCCTCAACTTTGTTATACGCCATCGTGGTATTGAAGTCGATCCTGAGAAGACCAAATCAATCCTTGGTATGTCACCTCCTCAGAATTTGTAAGAATTAAGAGGACTTCATGGACACTTAGCCTATATTCAGCGTTTCATCGCCAATTTGGTAGGAAAAAGTTTACCCTTTACCAAATTATTGAAGAAAGGAGTCACTTACCAGTGGACTGAATAATGTCAAGAAGCATTTGATGTTCTCAAGAAATACCTCTTGATTCCACCAGTACTCATGCCACCTGTTGAGGGTAGACCGCTTATCCTCTATGTGACAGCTTTTGAGTGATCATTTGGTTCCTTTCTCGCTCAAAAGAATGATGTTGGGAATGAAAATAGTCTCTACTATCTCAGAAGAACTATGCTTGAAGCAAAAACCCGGTATTCAAGTATTTAGAAGTGCTGCCTAGCATTAATATTTTCAGTTCATAAACTGAGACACTATCTGCAACATCACGAGGTCCAATTGGTATCTCGTAATAATCCGCTCAAATTCATCCCTATTCGTCCAATGTTTACAGGATGTCTGGCAAGGTGGGCGGTTATTCTACAGCAGTTTGACATTCAGTATGTGTCTCAAAAGGAAATTAAGGGCCATTATCTGGCTGATTTCCTAGCTGAACATCCTTCAGTGGAAGACACATATTCAGATATCGAACTCTCTGATGAAGAAGTTTTCTCTATTCAAGAGAGTCCTCAAACATGGGAAATGTATTTTGATGGTTCTTCTAGAAGTCCAACAGGGAAGAAAATGGAAAATCCTAAATTCAAAAAAGTTGGTTTAGGAATTGTGCTCATTTCTCCAGATAAGGCAGTGTTACCTTATTCCTTTTTGTTGTGGGAAGGTGGTACCAATAATGAAGCTGAATACTAAGCTCTCATTACAGGCTTGGAGTTAGCGCTTCAAGAACAAGTGAATCACTTAATGGTGAAAGGTGATTCAGACCTGGTAATCAAACAAGTCAATGGGGATTATGCCATCAGAAAAGAAGAATTAATCCCTTTGTATGATTACGTCAGAGAGTTAATGTCGGAATTCCCTTCAGAACTGACATTTTCTTATGTCCCAAGATCACAAAATGCTCAAGCTAATGCACTGGATAATATAGCCACAGCTTTAGTAGATCCAAATCGGGACGAGACAACTATCTGTATTGCCCACCATCGTGCAATTTCACCTTATGTTCAAGTCAGAACAGAGGAAATTAATGAAATTAGTCCCATTCCTGAACCGTATGGTCATACTACAGGATGGATGTCACCTATCAGGGAATACCTTCAAAATGGAACACTTCCACATGATAGAGCCGAGAAAGAACAAATCTGGTGACGTGTGGTCAATTTTACCCTTTATGATCGCCCAAACCACCTAGAGAAAATTCTCTACAAATGTGGTTTTGATGGAGTTCTCTTCAGATGTATTGATGGTGAAGAGACAATGGCTGTCATAAAAGAAGTGCATGCAGGAGTCTGTGGTGCCAACCAGTCTGGACATAGACTGTCTGATCAAATTTGAAGGCTTGGATACTTTTGGCCTTCAATGATATCAGATTGTGTTAATTTCACAAAGAAGTGTCATTCATGCCAAGTATATGCCAACTTCATTCATCAACCTCCAGAGTTGCTTCATATATCTAAATACTCAGGGCCATTTTCCACATGGGGAATGGATGTGGTGGGAACTTACCCTTCAGCTACGGCCAAACAGTTTAAGTACATTCTTACTGCTACTGATTTCTTTTCCAAATGGGCAGAGGCAGTACCTCTCAAAAAAGTCAGTTCTAAATGCATTGTTAGCTTCATCAAGTCTAACATCATTACTATATTTGGTGTCCCTCATACCATATTGACAGACAACGGCACCAACTTCTATTCTTCTGAGGTAATGAAATTGTATCAAGAATACAACATTAAGTCCAACCATTCATCTCGATATCATGCGGCGGCTAATGGCCAGATAGAAGCCTTCAACAAGACTCTTTCAAATATACTGCAAAAGATGGTGGATAAAGATAAGAGGTCATGGCCTGATAAACTCTTTCATGCTTTATGGGTTTATCGGACTACCACTCACAATGCAACACGGTCAACTCCATATTCATTGGTATATGGAACAGAAGCAGTCTTGCCAATAGAAGTTCAATTTCCCTCACTCAGAATAGCCATTTGTGATCAGTTATCTACAGATGAGCAATCCCAAAAGCGGTTGAATGAATTGGAACAGTTAGATGAGAAAAGATTGTGCACTTTGCACCACTTGGAAATCTATCAGAATCTAATAGCACGAGCCTTTAACAAAAAAGTTCGTCTTTGTTCATTCATTCAGGGAGAATTGGTATTGGTTCTCAGAACACCAATGATTCCAGGAAAGAAGCCTCCCATGCTTGAACCAAAATGGGAAGGACCTTATTCAATACATAAGGTCTACTCCAATGGAGCGTATTCTCTAATCTCAATGGATGGAGAACACATCACAACTCCAATTAATGCCATATTTCTGAAGAAGTATTTTGTATAAACACAAAATATTGTTCCCAGAGCCAAAATAGTCACATTGGTTCATATTAATGTCCTACATGACACTAAACTGTATTATTTCCTACATGACACTAAACTGTATTATGTCCTACATGACACTAAACTATATTATGTCCTACATGACCCTAAACTGTATTATGTCCTACATGACACTAAACTGTATTATGTCTTACATGACACTAAACTCTATTATGTCCTACATGACACTAAACTGTATTATGTCCTACATGACATTAAACTGTATTATTGTCCTATATACATGACATTAAACTGTACAGAAGTTCCTTATTTGTCCGAGATGACCTTAAACTATATTTTGTCCGAGATGACATTAAACTATATTTTGTCCGAGATGACATTAAACTATATTGTGTCCTAGCAACATGACATTAAACTGTGTGGCACTTTCATCGTCCAGCTTGACGTTAAACTGTGTCAGTTCCCTTATCGTCCAACATGACGTTAAACTGTCACATTGGTTACTATTATGTCCTACATGACACTAAACTGTATTGTGTTAAAATATATTATGTGCTAGCAACATGACATTAAACCATGTGGCACTTCCAACGTCCAGCATGACGATAAAATGTAAAAAGACCTCCAGGATTGATATCCTCATATTGGTTCACCTTAGTCCTAGATACATGACTTTAAACTGTACAACACCAGTTCGTCCTTTCTATATGACGTTAAACTATACAGCAATGGTCCAGTATGACTTTAAACTGCAACTTTGTCCCACGCGACATTAAATAGTGAAAAAGTTCCCTAAACCATCCAGCATGACCTTAAACTGCATCATCCCTGGTCCATGTATATGACCATAAATTATTTGCAAATCCCTTACGTCCAGCAAGACGTTAAACTGTGACATCCTAACTACATGACGCTAAACTGTATAAAAGTCCCTTACGTCCGGAAAGACGTTAAACTATATAATATCAAAGGTCCAGCATGACATTAAACTGCACCATTCACGGTCCATGCATATGACCTTAAACTATTCGCACTTTCGTCCGACATGACATTAAAATGGTACACTCTTTTGTCCTTACTGCATGACATTAAACTGCATAGTCCCCCTTTCGTCCAATATGACGTTAAACTGTATTGTCCCCATCGTCCTAACTACATGACGCTAAACTGTACAGAAAATCCTTGATATGTCCTACATGACAATAAAATGTTATTTTGTCCCTGCTACATGACACTAAACTGGGCAGCACCAATAGTCCTAACTGCAAGACTTTAAACTGCATAGTCCCTGGATATGTCCTACATGACATTAAACTGTGCATCGTTAAGGTTGTTTTTACCTCTTGTTTCTCACACCGAGTATGAATCACGTGAGCTTAGATCAAACCTCAACCATAACACTCTCTTTGGACCCCTAACCATGTGTAAGTCCCAACAACATTTTTTATTAGATCATTGTCCCCAAGAACAACTTGATCATTAATTCATTCTTTAATTGAACTACACGGACTTTGATCCATGCCCTCCAGGCTGGGTATGTAGGCAACCTCCCAGGGTTCAAGCCCAAAAACAATCTCTTCACATCGGTTCACCACCATCTCATATGATGTTGATTTGTGAAACCACACCTAGAATCAATATGTTTACATTGATTCACTTTCGTCCTTGTTATATGACGTTAAACTATGCAACACTTTTGTCCGGTACGACAATAAACTACAATATTCTTTGATTTCCTCACTTGAGAGAGAATTATTATTGACATTGATTTTTCAATCATGGTTTTCATTTTTCAAAAAACTACGTGCATGCATGGTAATGCCTAAATTTTTTATCTCAGGTTAAACCATCATTTCACTAAAGTCCCCTTTCACCCTTCACATGTACAAACCAAATTTGTACAAAGGGTAGTTCTAGAACTACGTGGACTTGATTCCCATCCTTATGGGATACGTAGGAACATTCGAGTATCCCTCGAATCCAGTCCCAAGTCTTTTGGGCCTAACCCCAAATTTCACTTTCAGTCCCTGGGCTGAAAAGTCCTCATGAAAACACACACTGTGTATTCATTATTATGGTCCGAATTCTATGACCCTAAACTAAGATCTCTCATACATTCGTCCTGCACGACGTTAAACTGCATTTCATGAACTACGTATGGCTTGATTCTCATTCTTATGAGATACGTAGTGAAGTCCAAAATTTCAATTCAGGACCCAGCCACAACATGATTATGGTTCTCATTGACCTATGTATCTCTATATACATTAGACAATACCCATATTTATGTGTTATAATCATATCCTTAAATATTTTCAGATCTTCATAACCCGTTTCATGACTTCTAGTCACAAAAATGTGAAACTTCTGAGAATTCTTTTGCCTGACTATGCAGCACGTGCTCATAGGTGGCCTTGCATAAACAGTCCACATAACAGACTTGTCAGCTAAAAGATGCTATTTATTTTACCATGCAGCCAATGCCCTTAGGTGGCCCTGCATATTTCAACCCCCTAACAAATTTTGTTAAATAATAGTAACTTCATTCTTGGGAAGAATGCCTCTTTTGTCCTTATTTGTCTTAAACGACAGTATGTAGGGATCCGTAAAAAATAGCCATCCTTAACATATTTGTCCCATATCCTTTTTCATGATCTGAAAGTATTCATGTCTATGTTTTATTCTTCTTCCCTACGTTTGGGTCAGACCTTCGTAGGAGTGATATTCATCCAGTTCTTCGATATTCTTGTTCGGAAATATCTTCTCAATATTCAAGTACCTCTTTCCATACAACAAACTCTACACATTAGAAAATTTGAATCTCCATAAACTTTCACTGGCTTTTAGCACTAGGAAAGTAAATTTCTGGGAGTTCTGTTGCCTGACTATGCAGCACGTGCCCATAGGTGGCCTTGCATAAACAGTCCACATAACAGACTTGTCAGCCGAAAGATGCTATTTATTTAACCATGCAACCAATGCCCTTAGGTGGCCCGGCATATTTTCAACCCCCTAACGGGTTTTGTTAAATAATAGTAACTTCATTCTTGGAAACTACTTCTTCTAATGCCTTTTAGCTCTTTTTCATATCATTCCTCAGATTCAAATATTCATAAGCCATAGATTACATTTTTTCCCTCATACTTGAGTATGGTAGTATGTTTTCAGATGAACTTTCAAGGAATTGAATCAATTTTAATCCATTATGGTCAAAGCTATTTCGACCTTAAACATTAGCCCCTTTATGTCCGACATGCATGACTTTAAACTTCTAGATTTATTGTTTTTCTTTTCACCTCAGAGTCAAATCCTCTTTTATCTCCGGATCCAACTCTGAGGGGGGACTTTTGTTGACGCTACTTTCCGTCACAGAGTCTAACGACTGAAAAAAAGGAAATACCTTAGTCCAAAGTGATTCATCCTTTGAAGAAACATCAAATATAGACAAAGGGATGAACATGGAGAACATTGACCATAGGTCGCGCAAGTTCCCTCATGGTCATGCAAGTACTTGCGCGCTGCCTAGTGGTCGTGCAAGTCTACTTCCGCGACGCCTTATGGTCGTGCAAGTGACTTGCGCGACCTAAGTGATTACCGCCCGGTAACCGCCCGGGGTCTTCTCCTGCCTATAAATAGACCCTGTGGGCCCCCCATTCGGAAGATCTTTTTTCATAAACTCGTATTGAAGCTCCTGATGCCCAAGTCTCTTCTCAATGCTTCTGGAACACTTCTAAGGTAATTTCTTACCTAGAACGGATGATCTAAAGAGAAGAAGGAAGGCCTAAGTGTTAAAACTTATCAACACATGCGCGCCGACTTGTTTCCTTCAATATAACTTGCGCGTCCCTTTTCTGGAAGAACCTCAAGAGGATTCTAAAGTGATTAATAAAGAGCTGCTCAAGTATGCTAGTGTTGGTTAAAATCTCACAAGTACCCCACATGTCGCGTAGGTATACTTGTGCGACCAATACTTGTGCGCCCACGCAAGACTTGCGCTCCTTTCAAGACTTGCGCTCCCCTTCCTTTCTTGGTGCCCATATTGCTCATTTTACCCCTCTTAAGTCGTTTCACCTTTCCTATTAAAGATTCAGTCTTCAAGATACTCTTCAAATCCATTTATGGCATGATTTCTTGGTTTGACTTCCTTATCTGAAAGGAATTCGGTGGAATATCTCTCAAAACCTAGTGATTTATACATCTTTATGTCACCAAAGATTGAGAGTTCGTTCATTCAACCTCATTCTTTAAGATGAGAGAATCCTTAACCTGGGTCTCCTTTTCAGGAATAATCCCCAGTTATAAATCCTTTAATCTGGGCATCTTCCTCAGGAGTTAACCCCAAATTCTTAAAGTTTCCAAACATGGGCATCCTCCTCAGGAGTAAGCCCCAAACATTAATTCCTAACCTTGGCCGCCTTTTAAGGAGTAAGTCCCAGTCATAATCTTAGGCTTCCTTTTCAGGAGTAAACCCCAAGCCCCTTTAATTTCTCTTAACCAGTCCTAAATTACGTTTGATATGGGGTTCCTTCTCAGGAGTAAAACCCAATTATCAATCCTCTCCTAAGTTGGGTTTCCTTTTCAGGAATAAGTCCCAAGTTAGAGTATTCAAATATCCATAAAGCACATATACCTTTATGGACCATGTTTATGGATTTTCTCCCTAAAAGTAAATCCTAAACCTTCATCTATTTGGGAAGTCATACATACATAAGTCCCAAACAATTTCTTATGATTGCATCTTTCATGGCACAATTGTCTAATTTTTACCAATACATCTTGTTTCTCACACCGAGCATGACTCACGTGAGCTTAGAGTGTAAAAGTAATTATGACATTCTTCTTTGAGCCATCAATCATAAACATCATACTCCATTACTCGAACTACGTGGGTTCTGATTCCTTTTCCAAAACAAAGGATACGTAGGTAGCCCATTTATGGGTTCGATCCCAACTTTGAAATAATCCATGTCCTTCTGAATGACGATAAACTTCAAGTGCCCCACTGAGTGGCTTTAAAACCAGCCTGGTCATCATAATGACCAAGAGACTTTTATGAATGTTTCGAAGGATACCATTGACCAAGAATCTCTAAATAGATACAGATGATTCTCTATTGGTGAAGAACCTCGAATACATATAAATGATTCTCTAAATTTCTTACATATTTATTCATTGATTATTAAAACTAAAGGAAAGCTCATTTTATACTTGGTAATATAATAAGGATTCACGAACATAACTTAAATCTATAAAGAGAGTCCCAGAGTAGATAATAATTCCCCTCAAAAAGGTCTGATGAGTCCGACCTCTCATCCTCTCGACCAATGCAAAAATCCTAAGCCTCATCAGTTCACAAACTAATGAGCGCCTACCTTTGGAAGGTAGGTCCAAATGGATGTGGAATCATTGGATGTTTCCGGTTCTACGAACAAACCCGCTAGAAACCGATCGGAACGTTTGAATCTCCCGTCAAGGAGGTCATCCCCGAAATCCGTGCGAAACATAGATGTTCTTATTAATAATGTTGTCTACATCTGTGACTCGTGTTGTATTATCCTCACATTATTAGTGGATACTCTATGCATCTAGTTTTTACATAATAGAGGAGTTTTCATTTTATCATTTTTTACTTCATTTTTATTTATTAAAGGTGGGATATTAGTGATTTGGTGGTGTTTCTTCTTTGTTGGCCTCATATTGGCTGGAGATTCTGTCTTGGTTTTGATTTAGATAATATTTTAGTCGATTGGAGTTCTTAGGATGTGATTTCATTAGCATGATTTTTGGATATGTTTTTTTGTCTCATTCAGTTAATATTTATGATATTGTTTTATGAAACATGTATCATGGTGATTGTGTTTTCGATTTTGGTTTCTATGAAATGATGGTAGATTCTTGTGGATTGATGGTTAAAATATTGATTATTGGATGTTAACACATAATATATTTTGACATCTAATTAGTTCAATCTACACAGCTTTCAAATCGAATGTATCTCATTTCATGATCTTCTATGGTTGTGGTTCTTAGTTTTCAAGTATATCAAGGTGTCACTTGAACCATGGTGATAATTAGTGGTTTTTTGTTGGAATTATTATTGTTCCTGATCATATAGTTATATCATTTGAATTTTTTTATTATTCTTCAAACTTCCATAAAGTGCATTTATGGAAATTTTTAATATGGATTAGGAAAGTTTATTTGAAATTCGGTGGCACGCATATTTTTTGGATTCTCATTATGTGATGGGATGGCCACTAATTTTGTATCCCTCCAACGACATTGGAATAGTTTAATATATTATTATATCATTATGTTATACCTGGATATGACACAGTTAGACTTTTCTCAATGATACTCATGGATATGATGTTCTATCTATGTCCAAAATGTTATAAATAGACATGATACAATTATCTATGTTCATAATATTATGAAAGTACTGGTAGAGAACCTTATCATATGTAATCATTTACTATACTTACATGTAAATCCCTGAGATTATGAAAACCATATTTTCAAATAAATATTATTTCTTTGATAGCGTTTATTTAATTAAACACCTAGTTGTAACGAAATGCAATATACTATTAAAAATATTATTATTTATATATGAGAATTATAAATTAGATATTAAATTTTGATGTATGAATAAGAATAAAATATTAATAAATATTGTATATTATGTTATGAGATAATTAAAAAAAATTATTCTATAAGTACTTAATTTTTATTAAATCCATTATATGCTACTAAAAAACATTTTTCTCATACAAATTTTTTTTTGTAAACATAAAATAAAATTATTTTTTCCAAATTAATAAAATTTATTTGAAACAAATTACATTAATTTTTTGAAGAATCATGTAAAATTTATATTAGTGGGAATTTCTTAAAATTTCTGATAATGTAAAATTTTCAATGAGTAGTGAAAATTACTTATTTTTATTGAAAACAACCATATGATTTATATAATATTCAAATTTTAATTTTTTTGGAGGGGTTAAAAATTACAATTAGTTAAAATTTTATATTATTAGTCCAATTTATATCATTTTATGTATGTTCATGTTTAATTTTTGTGTAAAAACATTTTATACTTATGAAAACATTTTCTTTGGAAACCCTCTTTTTCGTCACTTTTGAGGGTTTGATTTTATATTAAAATATACCAACTATGTGGATTGAATTTTATAAAATAGATTCCACATTATGGATAAGTATAAATAATATTATTTATCAATTCAAAAATAACTTTTCATCATAATGGATAGTAAATTCATTATAAATTAATTACTGTAGTTAAGGGTGAAACAAGGTTTTGTGTGTTACATGAATATAAGATAAATTTAATCATACACCCATATAATACATATACATGGTAAAGTTTATTTCACATTTTAAATATTTGGCCCAAATTACTTAATATGGATCATTTATTTTTTGTCTTAAAGAATAAATTAACTAGGTAAATAAATAGAAAACTAGTTATAGAGGTGGAAACTAAAATGGTAAAATTAATTACTCCAATATGTTAAGAAATAAAAAAAATAAAGCATAATTTTATTGTGTTGGAGATATTAATTGACCATATATTCCCACTAATTAATTATTTATCAATTTTTATGGTACATGGGTTTAGAGTGACTTCCCATTATTATATAGTTTTGGGTATTTTAAAAAATGTCAGTCCAAAATTATCAAATCTCATCCCTTCATTTAATCACACATAATGAAGAAGTTTTTTTTGGAAACCCTCAGAAATATTATATCCCAATAATCCTAGTTAACATTAAACATCTACATTTTCACATAATAAAAACCCTAGGGTACTTAATAAGAGATCTATATTAGATTATTCTAACTGAATGATATTTTCTTCACTAGGCTATTTATTTTATACTTCTTCTATTTCCACCTCCATTCTTGTATTAATAATTAAAATATAAAATCAATAGTATATAAAACATACTATGATTTTATTGTGTTATTTTCATAACATAATAAAATATCCACTTCCATCAAATGGGAAACAAAACCCTCGATCATGTTTATAGTGGACTATTATCTCACGAACCCATGTAATTCATTTTCCATCACATCCTATTAGATTAATTTATAATGATATAGTAAATGTCTATATATGTTATTTATGTCATAATAATTCTTTTTTAATTTTAATATCACAGCCACATTCTTACCTTTAAATCTATTTGGAAATTATAATGCTGCTCGTGTTTAAGAGTGGACTACCACCTCCATGAAGTGATGTGGTTCTTTTTAAATTTTATTTTTACATGGATGGTAATATGAATGTATATGATGAAATTATATGATTTATATAATATAAAAATAATTATAAAATGTGTAATTAATATTTACATGTATATTATTCCACCCAATTAAAAAATGGAAATAATGTTCATGTGTACATATAATCTACCATCTCCCTAAACTATGTCATTTATTTTAACTATCTGTAACTTTTATTTAATAATATAATTAAAATATTAATTACTATATATGATATTTATATATTTAATAAAATTATAAATAGTATGTAACCATGATCAATGTAAATGAAAAAAACTACTGATCTAATACATTCTTGAAGAATGAACCAGTTATCACCAAGAATAGTAATTTTCATAATGAATTGTTAACAAAGTGGTGAAAATGTTTATAAGTAAATAATATAATGAATGATATAAATTATTTTATTTATATAATATATTTATAATTATATTATAATGATTATAATTTATCTTCAAATGTTTAGGAAAAAATTCACATCTTTTGTAAAGAATTTACAACTCAATTTTATTTCTATGGAGGACATTCCATATTCAAGACTTATATCATTTTTTTGGTATATATTGACTAATAATTTATTTTATGTTTCATTAAATGAATATTATTTTTATATATATTTCTATATATTTATCCTTTTTTCTTGGGTCTTATAATTCAAAAATTACAAAATTTGTAAGAGGTTTTATATTATGATCTCATTATTTATCAGAATTCATTATGACTATGATTATGATGATGGAAAATCTTACACTATATCTTTATAAACTCATTAATTTTCATCATCTATAGTTATTTCTAGATAATAAATAATTAATGTCAATTTTCCACTCATTATGAACAAACATGGCTGAAAATTGTTTTAAATAAAAATATAATGTTTTCCCCCTTCTATAGATAATCATTTCACTTCCATGTCCATGTTTTATAAAAAAAATTAATGAAAGATTTAATATTCTCAAATAATTACATAAATTCATGGTTAAACTTATTTTAAATTTTATAAAACTTTATATAAGGAATTTTATTGTCATTTTCTAAATGAAGAACTTTTGACTTTTCACTGAAAATATTAAACAAATCTTTTTTAACATATATGACATTAATGAAATACCCCACCATCATGAATGATTAATGATATGATGCTTATGTTATATTTTTATAGGTTTTGTAACGAAAAATTATATTCACAACATTTACAAAATGTTTAGTATTTAAAATGTTTATTTTCAGTGTGGAAAGTATATTTTCCTCAAGAATGTTTTAATGATCCTTTTAATGTCTCTATATTCTTCAATGAAAAAAAAACCTTTGGTGTTAATTTTGTTTTACTAGGGATATGATCTGACTATTACCTAATTATTCTTTATCGTGATGTTTTATGATTATTTTTGTTTTGATTTTTTTAAAATTGATTTATCTTCCAGGGGTTATGCTATGATTAATTGATGAAATATTTATGAAACCCACTTTATTTACAGTATTAATGATATGATGAATGTTTAAGGAACATATAGAATACTTTTTTTTATGGTTTTCATTATGATATGAGTGGAACCAAAATAATATATCCCTCTAATGATATTTTTAAATTATTATATCTAATGAGATAGTATGGGAATCAAGTCGATATTCATGATTTGTTATGGTGAACAAGTTTATGTTTTTGTTCTGATATGGGAAACATGTTAATTTACTTGATCTCGTCTGGGAAAAAAATTCAATTTCTTTAATATATTATGGGATGTAGGTAGTGATTTCTAATCTATTATAATATGGGAAATATGTAGGGAATCTAGATCCACTAGGATTTGATGGTCTCGGTAGTTAACCTTGACATATTAAATGATCTATATACTTACCATGGTGCCACATTATAATGACATAAACTTATGGTTCATGATTAATTTATGATGACTTTTCAAACTTATTATTATTTTCTATAAAAATTATAATTTTTTATTCGAATAGTCATTTTTATGATCCCTAATATATTTTTTAAAATAATTTAATGTTATATTCATGAACTTATACCCTTATACTTGTCTTATTCTTTCATATGTTCATTGATTAAGATGTCCCGTGTTTTCTATTAATAATCATCTGAGTTTGCCCACTAATATGATTCCATTCCCCGGATTATGATGAAATTAAAAGAGTAGGTTGTGTGTTTGATGTTTATTAAATGGAAAAATATTTGTGGAGTATTTGTAATGTCTGTCAATAATTTATTTAATTTTTTACTCATCCCTAAAAGGCATTAAACCATTACTATCTTCAGGTGAGTATTTTTTAAATTTAAAGAGTATCAATTTAAAAATATGTATCATTTATGTATGAAAATATGGGTAGATATATTATGTTTGTTTCATTTTGATAATTTATTTCACCATTGTTCATGCTTATTGACAAAAGATTTTGCATTCATATATCATGGACTATGTTATACTTCTATGATGATCCTTTTATTATTATATATTCTTATTATCTAATCTATGATTATTTTATCATGAATTATGATCACTTATTTTGATTCAATTATCCTAGTACATTAATCGTGTAATTTATATCATGTTAAATATTTATCACTTTTTTATGATATAATAATAATTCCTCAATTACCTGCTGATATGTTTTCCCATAACGAGAATTCAAGCTCAATAGCATCTTATATTTCCCAATTTTTCATGTAATGAAGAATAATATTATGTTTGATAAGTATAAATTTTAATTTAGTGTATGTAAATATTATGGTAGAAATAAATTCTATTCATTAAATTAATATAGTTTGGTTGTTAACCTCCATAGTCATCAAAACATTAGGTTATATGAGTATTTTTTATGAAATTTTATGTACAAAATTTTTTAGATGATGCAAAATATATGAATTCAATGTTAGGGTTTTAATACTTTTCAATATATAAATTCATTAATGGGATACTACTTAATTCTTTTTGTGGAGTCTCATCACATATATATCATAATATATCTTTTTTATAAAACATTTTGATTCTACAATTACATCAAGATTTCTCTACATAATACTTTAATATAAATTTTAGTTAAGTCAACCTACCAATCTTATTTTAACTACCCTATAGTTTGAGGGATCCAGAACTATGGATTATGAGTACCTCAAATAATGGTTTCTTTTATATTCATGTGACCGAAGGAAATAATGAATTAATACTACTCTGAGTGATGTTTAATTATTTTATTATCAATGTGAATAAAATAATTTTATATTTATCATCCATTTTATTTATACTGTAAGATAGCTTAAAAAAAATTAATCACGCATAAATTATAATAACTCATATTGTATTCATTCGTTTTTTTCATTTAAGGCTTGTTAACTATCTTTTTTTTATTTTATATGATCAAAAAATTCACATAATAAATAATTGAAAATTCATAATACAAGTAAATATATTGTGGATTGATCGTGAGTTTTATTCTATAGATTGACCCATAAACTGGGTGATGGACCAATTAGAACACCGTGGTAACATTTTTAGCTATTTACTTGCTTGAATTAATGTAAACATATTCTTATATGTATTTTTTTATTTATTATATTTATTTCAGCACAAGTATAGAACAAATTTATCATGAGGACATCCGTATGTACAGTCATATACTTACATGTAGGTGAGAGGAATTTTGGATGTGATAATTAAATTTAAAAATTAAATGTATACATATAGACCATTATAAATTATAAGGATAATGGTATGGTACAATATCATCAAAAAATTATAATTAATATTATTTATTATAAAATATATCATCCTGTAATAATAAAAATATTCTAAATTAGAAAAATACATATATGGGTCAATCCCAAATATTTATTAGTAAAAATTAATAAACATTTCATAAAAATAATAAAATAATAGAAAAAATTACTTAGTATATTTTTTATATTTTCCCGAAGAATTAAAGCTCAATTTATTAAAAATATAATTAATATCACTAAAAAAATTAAATAATACAAAAAATTCTGAAAATATATTTAGTTATTTTATTAACCATTTTTGGTATTTCTTCCATTAAAAATAGTATGAGAGGGTCAAAAGGATTGATTTATTCCACACTTGTTGGGAGATAAAACATGGATTTACTAGATAGGTGATGTGGAATGGGATTTCACTATAGTCTTATGTTGTAGATAGTTTGGTCAAGGAAGATAGTAGGGACCACTATAAAACCACAATATTTTGTAAAATATATATTTTTTCAAATGAATTTAATCTTTTGGATATATTTTGTTACATACAATCAAATTTTTAGCATGTGTTATATGAAACACAATGTTTAAATGAAATATGAAATACTTTTAAAATATATTCGTGATAGTTATCACCTATCCATTGAAATAATTTGTATGAAAATTATTTACTATATTATTACGATATATGGTTTAAATATTTTTTTTTATTTTTAAATCTTTAGTGATCAATTAATTATAAATGAATATAAAAAACTATTTGAAAACAAAAAAAAATTGTAAAATGCAATTTTTTTCCTCACAAATTTGTTTTTAATAAATAAATTAAGAATACTACTTTTGGTGAAGGATTGTAATGAATTTTATATTGTATATATTAAATAAACTATCTAAAAACTACGTTATTTTTTTCTTATACATTAGATAAGAATATATCTAATTTGACACTTAAAATTTTATATTTCTAAAAAAGAGTTTTCTCACCATTTGTGACATTGTTTTTTTAAATAATTTTTTACACTTTTCAAAAGATCATTTGAATAAATTAATTTAATATTTTTAATCATAAAACCACAATTATCATAGGGTCAATTTCTTATAATTTTATGAAAAGTTTAATTTTTAAATAATATTAAAAAATATTGAACTTTAATTGAAAATTACCTTTACGTTTTAATTAATTAAAATGTTAAATTATATTTAAAATTGGGTTTAATGTAACTATAGTTAAATTATATAATAATTAATCTAATTTATGTGATTTTAATTATTTTCATATAGACTTTTGATTTGGAAAAATAAGTGTATTTTTAAACGTATTCTCTTTGAATAACCCACTTTATATTCATGTTGGTGGGATTAGTTTTCAATTATATTTTCACATTTATGTGAATGGAAGTTGGAATTTTTTTCCATATTGATAATAATTATAATTTATTTTATTTAATAATTTCAAATTATTTATGTACCGAAAATTAATAGTAAAAATTGTAAAAATTATTTACTATTATTAAGGTAATAATGAGATTATCAGGGGTTAAACTAAACAGATTTACTTATAAACGTGTGAAAAATAAATTGGATGGAAATATTTCTACCTTATAATGTATACTTAAATTATTTAATCCAAATTTTATAAATTTATCATGATAAAATCATGGTTAGACATTTTTATTTTCAAAACATTACCTTTGTGCCACACACCTCACTAATAAAATGTCACCTCATATCCTATATTCTTCGCACCTATGAACTATTTTGGTTAGACCAAGACCCACAATAATCAATTTCCATATTCCATTTCTTCATCCAAGAAGACTTATTTATTGAATAAATCCATCAAACTATAGCCTTTGGTGAAAACATATAGAGGATACCTTAAAAAGAAGTAAAGTATGTCAACAGATGATTTTTTTTTATTTCTTCATCCAACTATATTAATTATTATTTAAAAAATATAATAAAATATTTATATCACATATGATAATTTTTTAGGTCAATTTTATGTCTTAAAACCATAACCCATTCCATAAAATGGGTTACAAAATTATCATTCAAGTGTATCGAGTACTATCGTCTCACAAACAGATGTCATTCATTTTTTCTGTTACCAACTCTCATGGTTGGTTAAATGATATATATAAACTATATCTATGATATTTATAACATAATTATATGTATTTATTATTTATATCATTTTTTTCATTCCATAGGGGATACAATAGCCACCCCCATGTGTACTGTGGACTACCTACTCCTGAAGTGATATGATTCATTTTCACTAAAACATTAAAAGGAAAAAATTGTGGATAATTTTAATTAATATGTGTTATATAAATAAAATAATAATAAAATTAAATACATATTTATCTTTCTGAAAATATAATATATCATTTTAATTCATTCTTTTACATTAACTAAAATATGATAAAGTCGTTCATATACGTGTGGACTACGACCTTCATAAAGTGATGTGGATCTCTCTTTTCACCATCACACCACATGGATGATATGTGTAAGTATATTTTAATAAATAATTTTTTATTAAAGATATTATTATCAATTTTTAATGATATTATATTTTCTTCCTCATTTCCATATTTATCATTGATGAATGAAAACGTTACACATGTGTACGTACGAACTACCATTTCCATGATCATAATATAAATCATTTATACAACAATAATGATTGATACTAAAATTATAATTTATCTATAAATATTATAATTATTTCATGATTATTATTTTTATATTATGGAACCATGATCATGATAAGATGATGAAAAAATCAAAACATATACGAAAAAAGTGTCATTATTACCCTAAACGTGATTTTAATAAAAAAAATTGTTAATAAATGGGTATGAATAGTAAAAATAATAACATATTTGGAATAATAAATATACTTTTGGATCTATAATATTTTTTATAATAAACATTAATTAATCATATATAATTTTTGAAAATGTACGACGGATGTCGATAATTAATGTAATAGATTTCTAGTGTCTCCTTTATTTTTGGGAGGAAAATGGAAATAAACCACATGTTTATTCTATGTGATGTATAGAATTCCCATTTGACATGTTATGTCATAAAATTTATTATATTTATGATATTTTAGGTTTCATTTGATTATATTATTTATTGGGATTATGATTCAATTGATTACTAAAGAGATATAGGGTTTTCGCATTTTTTTACTTCTATGAGACACATTCCATGTTCACCACCAATTTATTTTATGTGGTGAATATAATCACCATGTATTTATTTTATAATTATTCTCGAAAAAAAATATGTGCTTTTACATATCGATTTTCATATATATTTTTCAAAGTGTTTCAGATTTCAAATGTTACACGAGCGGGAAGGGATTCCTTGTCACAATTTCCTTCCATGCGACATTTGATATATTATGCACCTATAATCATATATATGGTGCATATATGTCCCCTGTTATAAGTAGTTTAATTAATATATTTATTCTCATTATATTTAAATTTTAATTTAATAATATTCAATCATGGGGAATATAATTCAATGTTAGCAATGTGTTAATGATTTTATGTTTTAATATTATCACTTATCAGGATTATTTATGATTGTGTTTCTCATGAAAAAATATTAGTATTCATATCTCAAGAAAATATTCAATTTTATTATCCCTTATTGAGTGATAATAATACATTTCTTCCCATTATTTTCCACTCATTATGTACTCAAGAGTCAAAAATAATGTCTTCTTAAATTTTTTTCATTATTTGTCTCTTCGATCAAAAACAATTTTCTGTCTAAATACAATTTTTTATAAAAAATAAATTTTATTACATACACAAAATTTTTTATAAAATAAATTTCTACCCATGTTTTCCATTTTTTTAAACTATTATAAATTAATCATCATGTTCTTTTCCAAATAAATTATTGTTTTTTTTTACCGAAAAGGGGAATTTTATATTTCTTATAATGTGTATAGAAAGAACACAAATTACCATCATTATAAATATTAATTTATTTAAATATTACTTTATAGTTTTTCAAGGTTGTTTTTAAGTTAATTTATTTTGGAAATATTTTATAAATTTCTGTTTTAAAGAAGTTATTTTCAATTAAATTTTATTTTCCTCATGAAATGTTCCATGTGATTTTTCTATCAAAATTATTCTCCCACTATGATGATATAATATTATATATGAATTAATAGCGATATTATCCATGGATACCATTTTTATTCTTCATTTTTATAATGATGTGATGTTTATTAAACTCATTTCTCTTCCACAGGTTGTACCATGATACAATACTTATGAATCCCACTTCTTTTAATTAGTTATTCTTTTTTGAAATGATTTTGAATCATGTCTCATATTCATAGGCTATGATATGATGAAATGTTAATGAAACTCATTTCATTTAATGATTTCTGATATGATTAATTATTTATGCGGATGTGGAACAAATATGTATGCCTTATATTATAAGTAAGTGATTAATTTATAACCAATGAAGGTGGTAAAATTATAACCAAGTATGATGGTTATGTTATTGAAAAATTAGAGTGGGGACATTATATCACTATAATGAATTGGGTAAATATTTATATCTCATGATATATATAAGAAAGATTGGGGAGTGAACATAGTTCAATAAAGGACTTTTTCCACTGTGATGGTCCTGGGATTGAACCTCGCTAATATTATTGTTTGGGGAGTGAACCCATTCGACAAAGATAGACTTGGAAGTGAGCCTTGACTACAAAAAAAATAATTTTCTATTTTTATATGTACGACTAATTTCCATGTATTATTAAAATTTTATGATCCTAAGGCCCATGTTGTTTTATTTTCTTATGATTCATGTCTATTTAACTACCAATAATTATTTCATTACCCCTGATTATGATCATTTATATGTAGAGTATGGGTTTATAATGTTATTATCACGTTCTCATCCCTTATTTTCATGTTATTATTTTTTATCTCCACTATTCACCATTATTGAGAATCTAATATCACCCTTTATTTTGTTACCTCTCCCCAGGTTTTGAAGAATGGTTTTCTTTAGGCTATGTTTGTTAAGATAATATAGATGAAGATCATTATAGGAGTATTTAAGATCTTTCACAAAATTATAATATTTCATATATAGACCCCAAATACAGTATACTATTATTGTACTTATGCATATTTATATGTAATGTATTAAATATTCATCAAAATGATATAATATCTATATATGAAGAGCCAGGGTCATAATACTTGGTTTCATGGGAAATATTTTGTTAGTATTTAGACATTTGGATGAGAAAACATTATTTATACCCATAGGTTTATTTTAATGAATTTTTATAGTGATGGCTATACGGATAAGTCTAAGGACGAGTCAAAGTATAAAAAATGTCATGGAATATTGGTAATGGGTATATCACGTGAAGTCCATGAAATTTAATCATTGAATAGATACTAGAAGTAGATGTGTATCATTAGTAGAGTTACCTAGTGGTAATAACTCTAAAGAGGTCACATTTATATGGACTACATCATCACCTCATGTATGAAAATGGGCACTGATTCACACCTAGTTTGAAATTCCTGGGGGTTATTCTTTTTAAATTATCAAACTCTTTATGAATGACCACGACGGATTTAAATATATGGTGACTATAAATGACCTGGGATAATAATATGGTTAAAAATATTAAATATAAACTTTCCTAATTTAGACATACTATAATTTATTTTCATGATTATTTTATTTCACATTGTAATTAACATTGACCACACGATTATTTTTCATTTTTTTCATTGGTGGGAGCCTGAAGGAACATATTTAGCATCCAATGTCTTGGAAATTTTTCTGATGAGTATCCTAATTGGTATGATTTCAGTAAGGTAAATTGTGATTAGGCCTAATATGTTATCATAGAAAGTGATTGACAATGTTCCCCATTTCCAAACATCAAACACACTAAAGAATATATGGATAGAGTTTGTTGGGATTCTAGGTAGTAGAGACAAGGGAAGAAAGAAGATTCAGTTTCCTATATATTTAGAATGTGGAAAAAAGAATTCTAGGAAATGGGTTAGGGGGATGATAAAACTTTTTGGGTGTAGAACAGAAGAACACAAATTAAGTCACTACAAATGAATAATTAAAAGTTCAGTTAAAGAGATGGTTTATAATAATGGTATCCCTATGTTTTAATTGAATGTTGAATGTTTTAAATGAGGAGAGTATGGGATTTATGAAAATAAATATCCAAAGGGGGATAAAAAATATTCAGTAAGTTTTTAAATGTAATGGTTATGTAAATGATGATGATAAAGATGAAAAAAGGCATTTGAATGGAATGAAGTGTTAAAGAATAATTTAAGAACATTTTTCTATATTTAGGTAAATATCCATTATTTTATATAAATTATAAACTAAAATGATTAATTATGGTCTGGTATGTGTTCACATTGAGTTCATAATTGTAATTACAGTGTCAAGGGATGGTATGGAGCTTGGAAGCTGAGTTTTTGGAGGAAAAATGATTGGCGCTCGGTTAGTTCAAATCATATGGGGTAGACCCCATGGTCTAATAAAATGTGATAGGAATTGGATGATAATAGGATGAGGTCACATGATTTTATAAATCCTTGTGATTTGGGCCACACTTCTATTTTGTAAACTATGTATTTTTTCATAGTAGATAAGTTCACAGTTTGTGCACAGTTAGTCAAAGCATGCAAGTTCCCCTTGCCAATTTATAATCGTCTATGGTTATCACAGGATTTTTAAAATAGTGTAAATGGACCATGGGACACATATATTTTGGGTAAAATGACACAAGTAACCGTAATTAAAATTATAACAATCAATTTCATCACTTATACTCTCGCATAGTAGTGGGAACCGTTTAGGATCCATCTTTGATCCTAATCATTGATTTTCTTTCAATCCTCCATCCAATCTTTGATTAATGCACTAATAATTTTATTACATCTACATTAGTGAGATGTAATGTCCTTTTTAGCAAGTTTTCATTCTTCTGAATATAAGTTGTGCTTTAAAGAGAATTCAAATATTCCATATTATCATGTTCATCATACGTACATCAATGTATAATTGATCTGACCCGAAACATGAGCTGATAGTGAATGACCAATCAAATAATTACCTATGTATGGGGTTCGCATGCATTTTATGGAATCCCACCTTTTTCTACATAACTTTTCATTACGTTTTTCAAATATAGGATATTTAAAGTCTAGTGACTTTGAAATCCAGAACATAATACATGAAAACAACATAAAGAATTCTTCTAAACCACTTGTAAGGCTTCATCATAGGTTAATGCAATTTACCATTACTGCATATCATATCCTAGAGACGTACATCAAGGAAATGGGTGAGCAGAAGGCTCATTAAGGAAAACAAGTGAAACAATTGACATGAAATCTTGAGAAATACTAATAAGATAAGGATAAAAGTAATAAAGGCGTGACCAGAGGAAGAATAGGAATATAAAAATAAAAATAACTTGGATAATAACATGAATATGTGGCTACAACATTTCATTTAGACATTCATGAACATGTCACCAAGGTTTATCCCCGAGGTGTCATTAAAATTACCAAGGTTATTCACCAAGGTATCGTGAAACTTGTCATCTCTATAGATTAATTCTTTACTCAGTGAATTGGAATTCTATCAGGGAACACCCTTAATATTTATTAATTTTCATGTGATATACTTAGATCATAATAAAACAACTCATAAATAACCCATAAAGAATAAAGTAAATGGGTTTCATTACAAAATCACGATATTTTAAATGTTCTTAAAAATAATACCATTATATCATTTATAACCCATTGAAAGGGAGTGAGGGTTATATATATGTACATTCCAGAATAAAATATATCCTTTTTATATATTTATGAACACCCATGGAAAAGGAATAGGTCTGGTTATTCACATAAATAAACAAGATAATTTCTTGAGAGAAAGAGATATATTTTTTGAGACGAAATTTCTAAAGCATAACGACTATATAACATAGTTGTAGAAAATAATAAAAAGAGAGATTAAAAGGGTAACACACTCATAAATAACTCATATTACAATATAAATACATAATATCATGTAGATAAGAACATGGTATGGATATTTGAATGACATAACACAAGAAAAGGAATCTTGAAAGCAAAGATAATTTATTTTACGAGAAATTCGGCAGCCTAACGTAGCCACTTAAAAATTCATAAAACAAATTGATGAGAGTGGAAAGGGACCCTACAAAATTATATTTGAAATGTAATGTAATGAGAAAATATAAGACCATACCCTCAACATAATGATATGGAAACTAGAAGACATATCATAAAGGAATTCATGACTGAAAAGATGAGGGTGAAAGGATCCCTTACCTTGATGAGTAACTTCGAAAGCATGAAGGTCGGGACCTTGGGAGGATTGAACAAACCTTGGGAGGACTCTTTGGGAGGTAAGAATACCAAAACGTCGGTGGGAGTGATTTTGGAATGAAATGAATGAGGGAAATGGCTTGGTATTTATAGGAAAAGTGAGTGAGTAAATTGTAAATTTCTAAGGGACAACTCATCATTGGTATTTGAAAAACCATGGGCTTTACCAGGGTATTTTCCCATGATATAGGCCACATGGGACAACTCATAGCATATATCACTATTCGTAAGTCTACCAGAAATCATACATCATTATTACATCATTAATGATGTCATTAAACACCTGAAACTCAAAACTGCATTTTTACTATTCACTGAAACGTCACCTTTTTCAGAAAAATCCGGAAAAATCGCCCTAACATAATATTGATGCTCTAAATAAAAAAATATATTTCATTTTAGGAAAATAATTATCTAAATAATTTTAAATTAATTTTTAAATAAAATCATTAGTTATTCCAAAAATACAACTTTAAAACTATAGGATATTTTGTAACACCGTAAAAAATTAATCAAGGTCCCTTAAAAATATCATATACCCATAAAAATATGAAGTAACAATTTATTATTTAATTTTAGGGAAATAAATTTCCATTTTAAATTATTAAATTATTTTAAAAAAATTAAATAAAATATTTATGACGTACAAAAAAACCAAAACATAAACTATGATCATTTTTTCACTTTTAAGATGTCTAAAATGTATTTATAAATTCATGGGTGAAGTTTATATCTTTTTGGACAAATTACCATTCATTACTATTCGTATGAGTATGTTACTATTGTTACTTTACTATTCACTAATAACAAATTTGATCTTGTTAGACTCTAAATTTCTCACTGACTGTAACTGTAGAAAGACATTTTTTGAAAATAATTTCACATTATTAAATATTTAGTGATTAAAAAAATATTTTAAAATATCATTTTCATTACATTCATCAATAATACACATCCTATGTTTATCCGGGTATTTGAAATTCACAAACTTTTCCATAAGAAGAAACAATAATTTTATTTATATGAAAGGATTAGACAAAGAAGCTAAGGTCTCATTACATAGCCCCTTATAACACCAGCATAGGACCTAAGTGTAAGGTGTGCTATGGTGATAGAATATTGGGGTGGTTCGGTCAACATTTCCTAAGTGGTGATTTCTATCAGCTTGAACTTCTCCCTTAGGAGATTCTGTTCAAGCTTCATACGTTGAAGTTCGGCTTGGGCTTGGTCCAGAGAAAAGCCCAGTGATGCTAGCTCCTTCCCAATCTCCGACAGATGGAGTTCATATGCCTCGAGTCTACTGGATGAGGCCATTCAATCGTCTTTCAGTATTATTTAACCAAGATAACTGTATTAATAAAAACCAACATTAAGATTATAGTTTCCAACGGTCATATTGTCCAACGGTCATATAAAAGTCAAAACCCAAAAATTTCATTTTAATTATCCCCAATTCAATAATTAAAGGATGTAGTTTTTTTGAGTATAAAATAAAATAACACACAAAATTATAAAAAAATATAATTAAAAAGTTCAGGTCGTTAAACATTTAGTTTAAAATAATTTGTTTATATATGTCATGGATCAGGGATCCGAATTTTTGGGTGTCCCTATAAATAAATTTTAACACATTAATAAAGTCATTATGAATGGCATATTCAATTAATGAGACCATGAATGACTATTAGAGGTTATGGTCCTTGTTATTGAAACACCCCTTTGTTTTTTTGGTTATAAAAATGAACCACCATGGGTGCCCTTGATATGTAGATACCATTAGGTGTTCTTATTCCATTACATGATTTTTTAATGTATGAATAGAATTTTAAATAAATTGATGAATTGAATTTTTTAAGAACTTTTAAAATGATGGATTCAATGGAAGGAATCGAATTACCATGACCCTTGTCCCTTGATATTAAATTTCTTGATTATTCTTGATTCTCCCTTTTTACTATTGTTCACATGTTAGTTAAATAGAAGATATTACATGTAATTTCTTGTTAGGAATTTAATCACTCTCTATAAAAAATTCCCCATGGTATTATTTGAATATAAATCCCACTAAGATTGGATAGTGTCTTTAGCAACCTTTGAGGTGAGATTTTAATTGAATATTTTTTGTATTGGCCTTGACATACATAAATAGAATTAATTAATTTAATGTGATATTGAATTATTATTTTCTATAGGAAACACATGGATTCAAATGAGAATTCCCTAGAATAACTCAATTAGAATATACATTGATTATGCCTTTGTGATACTTGGACTCCCTAGTGAGCTTCCAAGGACTGTCATTAAGGATTGACATATACACTATGCGATACATAGATTCATATGATAATTACATGGACAAAATCTTGGGTAATATGATCCTATCTACATGGGGGGTACAAGGGATCCCTTATTTGACCAAAAATGATGGACTCAAATGGATTGGACTTTATACCACACATAAAGTGATACATGGGTTCTCAAGAGGTCCACCATTGAACAGATTATAGGGTGTTGGTTTCTGTTATACTTAGAGAGATATATGGACTCCAAATAAGGAATACCAATGAATGGATCTTGTCATAAATTAATATTGAATGAAATGGTGTATATGAGGTATCTACCAAGACAAATATTAAACATTGATTATGTATTTATTTATATGTTATGAATATCCTCACTAAGAATCCTTGATCATGTTATCATGTGGGACACCAGGCTACATGTAGGGTCTCGAGACAAAATGAATAAATTATAATGGTTAATTTATTGTGATTATAAATTAAATAAGGCTGACTATTAAATTTGATACTTTCCTTCTTAATTAATTGGATATAAATTTACAACCTAGTCCTATATGATGTTTAATTTATAGTAATTGTTTTACTTGTAATATAATCATGTACCATGTAGTTATATATATTCACTGACAGAATGGAATAGACCATGAGATATTTCCTAGTGGGATTATATCTCACACCCTTATTGGGAAAACATTACATACCTAAAAATATTATATGATTGTAGGTTTTTATATGGTAATGTACCCTACTATATGATGTTGAGTGCTACTTAAGAGCTGGGGAGCAGGTGACAATGTTGATGCTCGTGATGTTAATCAGATACTTTATGAAGTTTTATACTTTTGTCTCATGTATTTTATATCATTCATATATACTTGTTTTAAATACTTCATTAGTGACATATTACATGTATCATTATTTTTTATAAGATGTGGATTTTTTTACATTTAATGTATGTTAGTCTTATACTATTTACTTATTGTCCAGTAATTATTCTACTTCATCTATATAATTTTTTTTGTATTTACACTGTGTTACACTCTAATAATGTGGGAATAGTCTCCCAAAATCCACACCTAGGCCCTCGCAGCTAATCGATAGCATTTGGTGTGAGGAGAGATGTGCTGGAGGCCATGTGTTTAAAGAACATAGGGCACTGATTAGTGAAAAAATGGTCTAGGATGTTACAATGTGGTATCTAATATTTTCTTTAGGTTTTATTTACAATTTTGTGACAATAGAAATATATATGTTGTAAATAGATTTGGGTAATGATTGGTTCCCAAGAATAGTTAACATGAATACAGGAAAAATCCAAATTTCCTATAAATAACTTTCTTTTCTAGTTTTTAATATTACAGATAATTTTATTCCACTTTTTGGGGATGAAATTGAATTGTCAAGTTTTTATTGATATGATATTGGGTTCTATTGAGTTTCAACCGAATGAGATGTGGGTATTCCATCTCATGCATCATATTTTTAACCTTCTTGACATCATCTGAAATATTTTATTACATTCCATTTAGGATGTATTACTAATTTTTTGTTGTTGTGATAGGTGATGTGATAAACATAAATGTGGTTATGATAGGAAATTTGGAATGTGTTGTTCTGTGACTAATGTGGACAGCAAACATTTTTCCCGAAGGAGTATGGGCCCTCATGGGTCAAAATTTGGGTAAGCACTTTGTTCAAACTAATTAATGTCATTGTGATAAAAAATGAAAAAACGAGTTTGAATATAAATTAATAAAAATATTGAATAAAAAAATAAAATGGAAACATAAATATCTCATTGAAGAGAACTTGACTGAGCATGAATTTTGAGTGAGAAAGAGTCAGTGCCTATTGTGGTTTTTGATGGCTCTTCTTTTTATAATCTTGGCTTTTAGAAGAGGATGTGTGATGTGACGTAATTTTATGAGGGTGTTGACATGTAAAATTATTTTTAGCTCTAAAAATTGATTATGTTATTTTCTAAGGGAAGTGATTAGATTCCAAAATGATACATCAGATTAGGTATGAAATTAGGGTCATGTTTATTTTGGGAAGACCCATTATGGGTGGTTATGATATTTATAACATAAAATTATATTAGGTTTCATTTTGAAGAACCGAGGTTGGTTTAATGGGACCATCATATGTGAACCTGAAATAAATAATTTCAAAGGATTTTGTTTTGATAAATTTCCCAATTATGATTTAATGTTAAAAAATATTTAAATTTTTAAATGGGAAATTTGATAATGATTTCTTATTTTTCCATGATTTGTTCATTATATCAGGTACAAAGAACTCTTGTGGTATAATCAGTTATTATGTCTCTATTTGAATCATTGAAATGATTAATGGTTGAATTTTAATTAGTGTAATGTCATAAAAATGGAACCTTTAAGTGTTTTCCTTAATTTAAATGCCTTTTCAGATACCTTATATTGGAAACATGAGCATTTTCTATTGGGATTATTCTTTTTAGTAGTGGATTGAATGAAAGGATCTTAATCCTAGTGACTAATATATGGTGTGACCAAGTGATAAGGTTTATTCTTATTCTTCCTAAGGGGTAATAACCCAATGTAGGTAGCCACATTAGAGATTAAATTCCCTTCTAAGTGTTGTGGGTTTCAATTGGTTGGTGTTGTTCATGTGTTTTTGTCCCTAGTTGGACACTTATATTTTTATTGAAAACCAAGTTTGTAAGGGTGTTCCTAGAATTCTTTACACATTTATGTGATTGTGAATCATGTAATGCTTAGTTTCCCCAAGATTTACAAGCCTATGGAATCGTCTATCGCTTGGTAGGCCTTATGAACCTATTCTTTATATTCTTATAGATGAATTTTTATTTCATCAACCAGATTAAATATCAAATGGGGAAACACAAATTATGGTTAATTATCTTGTATAGAACACTTGATACTTAGATACATAGTGAAAATAACATATGGATAGTATCAAGGTGTTTTCATTCTTCTAGATCCTTGGGGTAGTATTAGTTCATGTATGTGGAACCCATTGATTTGTAAAATTATATAACAAACCAGTAGAGTTTGGTGATATCATTGAGCCTTTTTCTATTGAGTAAGTACTTGGGTCATCACCATAGTAGACTAACCAGGGCATTAAAGAATCTAGTTCATTCCACTTATCAGGATTACCTTCATGTGGCATGTGTGTTTTGACATTCCAGTTAGTTTGTTTTTGGATTTCATGACAAATGAATGAATTTATGTAAGAATAACTCGGAGGAGTTTTTCACCATTGGTTATGATGATTTTGACCTTCTATTCTTATGAGCAGCTAGTCTATTTTTTTCAATTACTAGGATACTCTTAATATAGGGATCATCTCATCGGTTCTGGTAAATACATTCCCTTCAATGTAGAAGGGGGATATCTTTAGAGTAAAATTTCTAAATGATTGATTTTTATTTAATGTCCTATAGTATTTCAAGTTTGAATAATGATAGTTTTCTCTTGGATTTATGACTTTAAAATGGTTGTATTTGTATGAAACCATTGAGAAACACTATTAGTATTGGATATAATTTAGTGGGTCAGTTGAGTGATCATGGGATGCATCATGTGGTGAAGGCTTCTACTCGATTTGTAATTTTGTGTTGGTAGATGAATTTTAGATTGAATCAATGGAGTTTGACAAATTGTGGTTGACCTTCTTTGAAATATTTAGTATTTTCTTATTGTGTTCTTCTTTAATGGTGACCACATCCCCTATCTAGAATTTTTCCTTCATGCACTAAGGGATGATCATTCATTCATCTCACTATTGTTTCAAAAGATTTTGGTCTTGTCATGGTGGTTTTCATAGTGTTAAGTTCTAACACATGGTTCTTATTGGGGCCTGGTTAGTCTAGAGTAATACTTGGGTTCCCAAGTAGGAACTAGATGAATGGAATCTTGGACACCAGAAATTTTCGTTGGACATGAATGCAAGAAGGATGTTGTTATGGGTTTAGTCAATGATTTTAAGTCGATGTATGGGCCTAGTACCAATGTCTCACGTATAAACCTGGAGTATGGACAACTTGAAGTTAGTTCCCTAGACCCTAGTTTAATAAATCAAAGGTTACACTAGTTTAGTGTCGGATTATATGTTTTTTTTAAAAGGGTAACGATTCTATTGGTCCAGATCTAGGTTACCCCTTTGTTCATGGGGAATCATGATAGTGTTAAATGGCTAGGTGATGTTTTGACCATGGAAAATCACAGAGTTTGGTAGGGACTATCGTGGGTGTGTTCATGCTTAATAAAATATTCCATGGAAGATGAAATTGTTTTTTAGTTTGTAATACGCTGAACATATAGGATAATAATTTTAAGGATATTAAGACACGGTGTCTTAAATTTTTTCACTTCTTGTTCAATGTTTTCAATCATAAAGAACCAGTTCAAGAATGGCGACACATTAATTATGGTGTAGTAAAATGTTCAGTAGTGTCTTTTAGGATAGAATATGTGAAAATACTAGTTTAGTCAATCAGGATTTGGAAATTCCTTTATTATGAGGTCCTGATACGGATATGGGTGTAGTCTTGATCCCCTTGTTAATTAATTAACATTGGGAGCATTGTTATAACACCTAGTGATGTGATTTATAAGTAAATTATGATGGTGGATATATCATGGTTCAAAATTTTCACTTTTTGTGACAAAATACATTGTGGGGATAACCTTCGGCAATTTGTTTAATGATTACACAATTTAATCATGTCTCTATATGAAATTGTTCACCAATTCGAGTGGTTGGGTATCAAAGGAGAGGTAGATAGTTTTTTCTTTAGGTGTTTCACCATCAGTGGGTGATGGTGGAACACAAGTGACTAGTCGAATATCTGCCACCGCTACCCAATCCTAAGTAGAAATTGAATGAAATCATGATGGGTTTCTTGAAAGGTTTACCCGGGTCCCCTTGCGGTATTGATGTTATATGGGTTGTTTTTAGCAGGATCATGAGGGATTCAAACCTCATAACGATCAACAAAAACCACCAATTTAGATGATCTTAGAAGGATGTGTATCCATGAGATAGTATTAATGCATGGTATCCCACACTCTATCCTTTTGGATAGGGATTCCTGATTTACTTCTAAATTATGGAAATGGATACATAGGGAATCAGGTATACATGGTCTCTTGAACACAACATACCACCCTAATACATATTATTAGGTAGAGCACATGATTCAGGCGCTTGGGGACTTTCTACGAGAATACATCAAAGATTTCAGGGGGCCTTGAGATTGGTATATACCCTTGGTTTATTTAAAATACTATAATATCATTCAAAATTATATACAGATGGATATTTATGAGGATTTTAATGGTAGAATTGGCTAATCACTCATGTGTTGGTTATGGTCTAGAGAGGTAGATATGCTTGGACCTCATATTTTTTAGGAGGCTACAAAGCATCTGCAATTGATTTAGAAGTGGATGGATACCCCACAATCTCTTTAAAATAAATTCTAATTTATGTAGGCAACATCTAGAGATAGAGGTTGTGGATCAGTTTTTCCGTAGTTTCTCATTAAGAATGGGACACAAAAGTTTTAGGAGATTAAGTATGATTTCACCAAAATTCATCAGGTTGTCTGAGATTCTGGATAGAGTTGGACTGGTAGACTATCTTTTATAAGTACCTCATAGGAACGGTCCTTGCACAAAGTCTTCCTGCATTCTCATTTGTGGTGCTACTATTCAGACATGTGTCATGCCTTTAATCTCGATAAGGATTAGATACTGGTATATGAATCCTTTGGGGAGAATCTTATATGTATTTTGGATTGTATCACGAAGGTTCTCTGAGGCTAGTTAGTTCTTCTAGTATGGGTGCTATGGAAACACAACCAAGTATGGGACGAGACCTGGGTATAGAAGGTCTATGTATGTTCACAATACCCACAGTAATTCCCATATCATGATTCCCAAACCTTGGAAGGGAAAATTGGGGACAAATTGTATTATGGGATGCTGTTTTTTAGAACCATGTACTTCTTAAAGGTACGAAAACATTATTTTTCTCAAATTCTCAGTTTAAATGCCTAATTGTGGTCTAATATGACTTCCCTTTGTGGTCATAAATGTAACGGTGGTTGATGGGGTTGGTATAGATCCCAAAACCAGTGTTTTTGGATGAGAAATAACCTATGTGTATCTAGTTAAAACCATGTGGGATAGGCCGCACGGTCGTATAAACAATGAGAGGCATGGACATAGAATATGATGAGACTACACAATTAACCCAACCATTTGATTTGGGCTTCACGGCCATGTGGGATCCTCTTAAATGTTGATAGTGGATAATTTCACAGTTTTTGGATGGTTAGTCAAACAATGTGGGTAAACTGTACTAGTTTCCCTTTGTTATATGTAACCATGAATGGTTGGTGAAATGTTTGTCAAAAAATTTTCGTAAATTGTGTGGCCTATATAATTTGGTTAAAATAAACTAATTTCCCCTAATTAAATGTATATCAAACCTTTTCCTAACTTATCCTACCAAACCATAGTGGGAAACATTTTTTTATCCATCTTTGACCGTAATCTAGTAATTTCTTCCGATCTTGCATCTTATTTACAATTCAATCACCTCTTGTATCTTTGGATATACATCAATGATACATCAATTAGATTTTAGCTATTTTGGATTCTTCTAGATATAATCTATACTATTTAGGTGCATGGTAATATTCCCTATTATTTGGTTCTTAGTTTTTTATTTGAATTTCTTATAAATATAAGTCAAATCAGAAGCTATTAATGGATTATTTATTAACTACAAACCTATGGAAGGTGGTCACATGCATTATATTTTGTGTGAAGTGTTTAGATATACCAGGGTGTTGCACTCCCAATTTTTCACCATCTCCTTAAAATAAATTTTAATCCTCAAATTGAACTATTAAGAATTAAATATTAATTTAAACAGAACATCAATGAATGTTATTGGTTGTAGAACCTTTTAGCAAAACACCACATGGGTTTGTTGTATATATAAATACACAACAATGTGTGAACATGAGGCATATATACCTTATGGTGTTCATTTTCCATTCCATTTGGTTCTAAGTGGAGGAATTGAATTATAAATCATATGTTGAATTGAATTGTGGTATAAATTGTCAATAGATTGATCAAGAGAAATGATGGAATGAAAATGAAACATTTCCCTAGATATGAATGAAATATTATTAGTTTATTTTATTTGGGAAACATCCACATTAAGGGGGAGTTGTACCCATCAGGATACAAAACAGACAATGCCCTAATTCAAAAATTCAAAATAACAATGCAGATATTTTGTAATGCCCAAGATGATCCTGATTCAGGGTACATCAGTCGAAGTACCATCATGTCAAACCATCATCATTAAACTCCCACCAACGTCTCCATCATTACCACCATAAGGGGTCTCTGTATACTACACCCATCGTCGAATCCCATGGGAGCCACTCGAAGTCGCATACCAACACCAACGTGAACCACACTTTCATTGTTACCAAGGAAAAGCCACATTCATCATCATTGTCCGATCATATAACAGAATTACATAGACTATAAAAGATCACCAATACTGCTTGAAACAACCACACCTTGTCACCATATTCAAATAGAACAAAACTACTTAATGAGAACCTCCTTCAGAAACAACACGATATGAGAAAAAATCCATGTACAATCCAAAAAACATTTTATTCATTTCCAAAACGAGTAGCATCAATGCCACCCTTGGAGAATAAAAAAACAAATAGAAAACCATGGCACACCAGAACCACAATACATAGAAAAACATTTCAAAAACATCAGAACAATCAAAAAAGGAAACCACCTAAACAGAGTGATGACACTGGAAAGAAACCCTATAGGCAAACCTTTATAGCATTTCTGGTGTCTTCATCCACCTTTTGAGGTGTTGTTTGATTTTAATGTTCTATGTATTGAAGTAATGATGATTTTACTTTGGGGAAACATGGATTCAAATGAAAATTCCATGGAGTGGCTTAACTGGTTTGAACATTTCTTATGCCTGGGTGATAATTGTACTCCATAATGGGATACTAATGATAGAATCTATGTCTTGAATTATTTGTCGAGTGATACATGGATTCATATGAGAATTCCATGGATAGACTCAAGGGTCATTTTATCACATCCCCTTGGGTGACATTGGGATCCCTTAGTGGAAAAACCAGTAATTAATAGAATTCATGGGACTTTATACCTCAAATAATGAAAAATTAGGGTTCTTGATAGGTTCTCCGCGTAAGGGCACGTAGGGTGTTTGTTTATATTACACATAGAGTGATACATGGATTCCAAATTAAGAATTACTTAGATGAGATCTAGTTCCTAAATAAATAATAAATGAGAATTTTTATATGACTCCACTATAAAGATAACTCACAGTGTTAGATTAGGTATTTTTTTACACTTTATGGATAGCATATTTATGCATCATTGATTATGTTGTCATGGAGGACATATGGCTAAATTCTGGGTATCATGATATTATGTTTTAATGAGAATCTATGGTTAATTGAACATGCTTATAAATGATATAATATTGACTTTTAAATAATATATATAGATTTTTAATTAATTGGTTATAAAATGAGAACACATACTTGTAGGATGATTACTTTGTAATACGTAATTTAATTGTTGTATCTTCCATCAAACTATTGTTATATATATTCAATGTCTGGATGTCACTTACCTTAGGTTGTTTCCTACAACGATTATATATGAATCCCTTTTTGGTAACCATTAGATACCAAAATTGATGACATGATCCATGTTTTGATAAGGTAATGTTCATTAATGTAGGATCTTGAGTGCTTCTTAGGAAAAGGGCAGCATGGGACCAAGATGAGGATTCTGATGCAGGCTAGATAATTTTTGACATTTATTAAATTTTTACATGTATTGTATATCTTCCTTATACACATGTTGTGGATTTTTTATTGGAGGAAAATGAAATGTATTGTAATTTATATATGAGGTGGTTTTTTACATTTATTGTATATTAGTCTTCAATTGTTTACCTATTATCTAGTTATTATACTACTCCTAATACATGTATGTATTTGTATTTATGTTATGTTTCACTCTCGTAATGAGGTCATAGTCTCTCCAAATACCCATTAAGGACCTCACTTCTAGTTGGAAGCCTCTATAATTTGACGATATGTTCTTGAGGCCATGTGGCCAACTAGGATGGGTTATTGATCGGTCAAATCCATGTTCAGGATGTTACAAATAAAAATACGATGCCCAAATAATGGTTTGAGAATTTATTGGGATAATTGAATTGAATATATATTGTTATTGACCAATTATGTTATATTAATCCTGAAATATATATCGATTTTTATAATATGTTTTTTGGTAGCGTTATGAAAGAATATACTGAATAGTTCTAATGAACAAAAAAACTAATTTAATAGAATGATAATATTATATGGAAAATACATGAATAAGGGAATATATCCCCTATCATGTTCCCTAGTTTGAGAAAATGGTAATTATTTTGGATAAAGAGATTATGGATATAAGTAATTTAAATTTGAGAGTACTGGTTACCATAAAATTGATAATGTATTTTGTTGGTCGGAGTGGTTTACTCAAGAGGGGGGTGAATTGAGTACCAATTAAAATTTCTGTATTTAAAAAACAGTGTCTTAAAGACCCCCAAATAAAATAATAAATTAAACTGCAGTGAATTTATATTAAAGTAGAGGTTCTGTTAGATTCTCAAGGGATTGATTAATTCCCAGTTAATCAACACAGGAGTGTGTGATTATCTTTTGAAACTAACTTACTAATCTACACTTAACATAAACACTTTCTAATTTAATTATCAAAGTAACTTTAAAAACAGTATTGGTTTTAAAGTGGTTAGCAGCGGAATAAAACTTTGAAAGAGATGGCACAACAAAGTAACCAAGAGTTTCAGTCTCAAGTCAAGACTTAGTCCTCTCAAAAGTTTATATAAAAATGATCCACACCCTGGATCAGGGTTCAACAGTTTACAATTGTCCAGGTCCAAGACCTCTACCACTGTTCTTCGTGGGAAACAGTACAACAACAACCAGCTGTCCAGGTCACACACGTCCTCTACCACTGTTATTCGTGTGAAAGAAGGAATGAAAGAGTTTGGTAATGATTTACAAATCCTTCAGTTTGAGTACAGGAGACAGTGTATGTGTTAGATACAGCAGATAACACACACTGCTCGAAAAGAGTAATAATAAATCACAGAACAAGAGTTGTAGAGTTTAGAAGTGGTTCTGGTGATTTCAGTGTAGCTCTGGACTTCATTGGATTTGACCAGAAGTGAGTTTGAGTCCTCTTCTCGTTTCTGTTTGAGAAACAGAGTGTCGTATGCTCCAGGTTCGTAGGTAGTGAGATGTAGTCGATGAAGCTCTTTGATATTCTTTTGAATGCACAGAACTCTTCTCGAGTATGCTTGATTGTATGTGTTATTCTGTCTTGCTTGGTTCTTCTTATATGCACAGAGCTTTTTCTTGAGTATGTCGTATGTCTTCCTTGTCTCTGTGTGTGTTGTCTCGCTTTGTGTTCTCTCTTTGTGTTCTGCACTTTCCTTCAGCAGAGTCTTCTTGTATTTATATCACGTGCTCCGTAGGACAGAAAAGGATTCCTTTCCCCAGATACGAGGTACGGTTTCCTGACATCCGACAACCTTTATTAATTAATTGTCAGGGTATTAAAATATAACTAATATGACTGTTGGTTAGAATTAATAAAGATAAAGAAAAAGAAATTCAAACAGTTGTTTATGACTGTTCAAGTGATCGGTAGGTCATCAGCATTAGAGTAATGATCGGTGACTCAGATAGATCAGCATCGGTCTGTCATCTGATCGGTGAGTCATTTGCATCGGTGAGTCATTTGCAATGGTGAGACCTTGGATCGGTGACTCATTTGCATCGGTGAGTCCTTGAATCGGTGAGAACTTGGATGGGTGACTCATTTGCATCGGTGAGTCTGATGGATCGGTGAGTCTGATAGATCGGTGAGTCTGATGGATTGGTGCGTCTGATGGAACGGTGAGTCTGATAGATCGGTGAGTCTGATGGATCGGTGAGTCTGATTCCATCGGTAGCTACTTATACTTACACTGGTAGCTCTATGTTTGTATCGGTAGCTGTCTGTAAGACAGTAGCTTACATTTATAAGCACATCGGTAGCTGTGTGTTAAGTCTATCGGTAGCTCTGTGTTAAGTCTATCGGTAGCTGTCTGTCAGTAGACTAAGTCTATCGGTAGACTGGTTACCGGT
This sequence comes from Viscum album, assembly GCA_963277665.1. Lineage (NCBI taxonomy): Eukaryota > Viridiplantae > Streptophyta > Magnoliopsida > Santalales > Viscaceae > Viscum > Viscum album. The sequence continues at coordinate 1,013,215,450 of OY728131.1, forward strand.
AGCTCTTTATCAGTAGCTATAGGCAGATTACTTATCTGTTTTATGCAGAACAGATCCGATTGGGTTAGAATCAATTTATAACTTGTATGAACATGGATAAATGAGGATTAACATATTTCGAAGACTATTTTAAAAATTATTATTGGTTTGATCATAGATTTGAAAGAATTAAAGTATATATCAATGATACATAACAATATCATATAGAATGAGAACATAATTGGGATTTTCAACACATATGAATACATGATTGAGATTATCAAAACAGGTGAGGTCAACAATCTCCCCCTTTTTGATAATCACAATTTATGATATGGGCATTTAACATAGTGAAAATATAATGGTAAAGAGTATAATATTGCATTAAATTTTCTTATTGAAAATAGCATCATAGATAATAGAATTAGTATGATATAGACATAAGTTATCAGAGGTAACAATCATAAGGTACTAAATAGACATAAAGTATCAGAGGGAAAAATGAAGAGAAGGGTAAAGTGTCTCCCCTTATTCCTTATGTTTCTCCATTGAAAGTATTTTTCATTCTCTTTGTTCTCCCCCTTATTCTCTCATTTTGTTCTCCCCCTTGAAAGCATATATATAGGAGACAAATAAAACATGAGAAGTAAAAGGAGTTCTGTATTAGAGTAGTCAAAAAGTACAAAAACAGAATACAAAGGAATTCCTATCAAAAATCCTAGCCACTGGATCATTCCACCTCTTCCACGTGAGATTTTCCTTTGGGATCAGAAGAAGGTTCGGGTGGTGAGGATGTAGGTGAGGGTTTTGGAATCCCAGAAAAGATCAAAGGAGGCTGGGCCACTGACACAGAGTCAGGCCTGTAGGTTGAAGATCTTTGGGTGATCATCGGTGTGAGGCTGCGAATAGCTTGAGCAGGAGTCAGCTGGACTATGGAAGCAGCTGAGGCAGAAGCAGGCAAAGCATGAGGGATGATGACTGGTCTGGCATCAACATGCAAGAAGGGCAGCAGCAGATTTCTAAAATCCATAATAATTCCTCCTCCTCTTTCCATAGCAGAGATGAAATCATCTTTGTTCTCCATAAATTTCTCTAAGGAAGGAGTCAATTCTCTTAGTTTTCTCACTTGTTCTCTGAAAGCTTGAGTGACTGGAGGTAGTTTCATGTGTTCCATCATTAGCTTGAAGTGGTGTTCGAGTTGATGCTTGGTGAAAATTTTGGTAAAGTAGTAGTCCACTTTGCTCTTTATGGATTCTTGAGAGGCAGAGGCTTCTCTCATATAATCTTGAACAATCTTCATTATTTCTCTGGCAGAATCTCTTGTAGAAATCACCACTCGACTCAACTCTGATGAGTCCACAGAGCCACTGGTTGAAATAGAACCAATCTCCTCCTTCAACATTGCTCGAACTTGATTCAGGTCAACTGATAGTTTGGATGTGAGAGGGCCAAGAGAGAAGGAAACAGTTTCTTTAAAACTCTTAGACAAACCACTGATTAGGCTTTGAACTTGAGAGTCTTGTAATTGAACATGATCCTTCACTGAGGTTTTGAAACTTTCAAAAACCGAGACAAACTGGCTTACTACACTCTTCACATAAGCTAGGTCCTTGTCAGCTTGAGACTTGGAGCTCATATAAGAATCCAAAGCAGCAACTGATGTCTTGAGAGCTTCCAGATCTGATTCAATTCTTGAAGACTGAGTCTGGCACTCTTTCACTTCTTCCATAAGCTCAGACATAAAAGAAGATAAATTACAAGTCAGAGATAGCTCGAAAGATCTCTCTAACATTTTCATTTCTTCATAAAAGCTTTGCTTCATATCAGCAACTGATACACTGAATGATTCTTTCAGCTCATTCTTTATGGATTCAAGATCAGATTTAGAGACAAAATCATTTGGGACAACTGCAGCAGATCCCCTTGCTGAGGTCAAAGTAACTACAGAATCAGTCATTATTGAATTAATTGAGGAAGCAAGAGAGGTTTCCATTAACTTCACTTCTTCAACAAAACTGGTTTTGAGGTCCTCTTTCAGCTTATTCAAATCATGAAATCTGACCACATCATCTGGAAACATCTCAGAAGCAAGATCATAATTGGTCTTCGGTCTATTCACAGACATCTCATTATCTGAATCTGGATAATCCAATCCACAGACTATAAACCATGGGTCTTCTACCCAATCTCCAAGCTCAACAGCTACTGTAACATTTCCAAGAACAGATTGATGCTCCCCCTCAATGGGTGCATTCTCATGTATCACAACAGCATTTGCTGCTGTATTCTCTTCATCAGAATCTTCTAATACAAGTTCCACAGGTGCAACATCTTGAAGATTTTCTGATACAGGTACAGCTTCTTCTGTAACTCTTTCTACTTCATCAGCAGGCATAGCTGAGTTCCCAATCAAAGGGCTCATACTTAAACTACCGGAAGCAGACAATTCAGATACATTTTCCTTTTCCTCTTCTTCTTGGTGAGGTACAGACTGGTCTTCCTCATGAGTAGATACAATTTCCTTTACCTTTCCTTTCCTAGAATAGACCAATTCTGCAACAGGACTTGGGGGCAAGTCTGGATCTCCTCCAACATCCATAGGAGTTTCTTATTCTTCTTCTTCTGTTTCATCACTATAAACAGGTTCCTCTTCATCAGGTCTCAGACTCGGATCTCTCTCATCCTTTGGTCTTGAGGGATGATCCACAGGATTAAACCTATCATAAATCTTCTGATCATCACTGACCCATTCACCCTTCCATGGGTTCCAGTTAATTTTCATGTACTTGCAAACAGTCGAGGTGATGCAGAAATTGTTCTTGACTACAACTGTCTCATCCTGAGACTCAGCTATTCCTTTCACTTTTATCATTACTGAAATCAGCTTGGCAAAGAACAAAGCATTAGTCTTTGACTTTGGTCTAATCATGTCTTCCATTTGAAGCATCAACAATCTGCACAGATTGATCTTCACACCATGTCTTAGCAAATAAAGAAGATAGATATCTTGATATCTCATATTTGCAAAATCTCCTCGCCTTGGTATCAACACATGTTGAACAAACTTGAAAAGCAGTCAACTTTCTCCATCCATTTCAGCAGCAACCACTTGCCTTTGATTTCCATTACCAGTCATCTCTTTTAAGGCGGTTTCATAATCAAAGATGTCACTGCTAGGTGGCATTGCTCTTGATAAATACCCAGATACACCTTCATGTGGTACTTTCAAACTCTCAGCCCACTCTACTGAAGAAAAAGACATCTCTTCTCCATTTACAATAGAGCTTACCCGATTCTAATTCTCAGACTTCTCAAAGGTTACAAACTCATAGAACTGTTTTACCAACTTCAGGTAGTATGGTCCATTGTTATTCGAGAAACAATCCACCCATTTCTGGTCCTCCAGAATCTCGAGTACTAACGATTTACTAGGCAGTAGCCATTCCACGCACAGTTCCTTCTCGATCACTATGTCTCTATTCTGCAAGTGAGGATTCACTGGTCGCCTTCCCGATCTAGTTCTGACTTCATTAACACTGGATTTATGCTGTGTCTTCTGCTTCTTAGCATTTGGTTCTACTCTTTCATCTCTGATGATAGGAATCTTGGTTTTTTCCATCGTGGGTTTAGGGTTCTTGGTCGATTTGGGAGCTAAGGTTCGAAGGTGAGGGATTTTGAGCTCGGTGAGGTAAGAAGTGGCTTAGACTTAGTTTTATCATTTAGGAATTCCAAATAAACGACTAAAATAGAGTAATAAAAATAATATAAAACGATTCGTATTCTTGGCGGCAGACAGATGTTTTAAAAACATTGCATCAGTGTGAGTTAATCATCGGTAAGAATTTTCACATCGGTGAGAATTTTCACATCGGTGAGAAGTTTCACATCAGTGAGGATTTTCACATCAGTGAGGATTTTCACACCGGTTGTAATTAAACATTCCCAATTCGTGTCTTATGTAACTTAGCCTATCTGAACATAGAGTTTTAGTGAAAATATCAGCCAATTGATGTTCAGTCCCAATAAATTCAAGAGAAATATCACCTTTTTGATAGTGATCTCTTAGGAAATGGTGTCTTACATCTATGTGTTTGGTTCTAGAGTGAGATACAGGATTCTTAGAGATGTTTATTGCACTGGTGTTATCATAGTTGATTGAAACATGTTTAAAAACATATCCATAGTCCAAAAGAGTGTGTTTCATCCATAGAATTTGTGCACAGCAACTACGAGCAGCTATATATTCTACTTCGGCAGTAGAAAATGCAACTGAGTTCTGTTTCGTACTACAACAAGAAACTAAGGATTTTCCAAGCAAATGACATGTTCCTGATGTGCTTTTTCTATCTAACTTACAACCAGCAAAGTCAGCATCTGAATAACTCATTAACTCAAAGGATTGTCCTTTTGGGTAAAACAAACCTAAGTTAATCGTGTGTTTGAGATATTTAAAAATTCTTTTAACAGCAAGCAAATGAGATTCTTTTGGATTATCTTGAAATATGGCACACATACACACACTAAACATAATATCAGGTCGACTAGTAGTAAGATAAAGTAAGCTACCAATCATACCTCTGTAATTTGTTTGATCAACTGGTTTCCCAGTTTCATCTGCATCCAATTTACAGGTAGTACTCATAGGAGTTTCACTTTCCTTGATACTATTCAGACCAAAACGTTTTAAAAGATCCTTTGTATATTTACTTTGATTCAAAATAATACCATTTTCATTTTGAAATACTTGAAATCCAAGAAAGTACTTAAGCTCTCCCATTAAGCTCATTTCAAATTCATTTTGCATACTTTTTGAAAAATCAGTACATAAATAGTGTTTAGAAGATCCAAAAATAATATCATCAACATATATTTGTACAACTAAATCATCTTTAGAAATTATTTTAATGAAAAAAGTTGGATCAGCAATCCCTTTAGTAAAACCTTTTGAAATAAGGAAATTGCTAAGTCTATCATACCAAGCTCTTGGAGCTTGTTTCAAACCATACAAAGCTTTAGAAAGTTTAAAAACTTGATTTGGAAAATGGGGGTTAGTAAATCCAGGTGGTTGTTCTACAAAAACATCTTCAATTATAAAACCATTTAGAAATGCACTTTTCACATCCATTTGATATAACTTGAAATCCAGATGTGCAGCATATGCAAGTAAGATCCTAATGGCTTCTAGTCTAACTACAGGTGCAAAATTTTCCTCATAGTCTATACCATCTTCTTGACTATATCCTTGTGCAACTATTCTAGCTTTGTTTCTAACTATATTCCCGGATTCATCTACTTTATTTCTAAAAACCCATTTTGTGCCTATTGTCAAAGTGTCCTTGGGTCTGTCAACTAATTCCCAGACTTTGTTTCTTTCAAACTGATTTAATTCTTCCTGCATATCTATTACCCAGAATTCATCATTGATAGCATCGTTGATATTTTTGGATTCTAGCTGTGAAAGAAAGGCTTGATGTTCAACCTGGTTTCTTAGAGAAGCTCTAGTTTGTGTTCCTCTATCAAGATTACCAACAACAGCTTCTAAAGGATGATTCTTAGAATCATTATTGATCTGGTAAAGGTTGGACTAGAAATTTCAGGATCATCTATAGGTTCGGGTTCAACAGAAGCAGATTCTGGAGAAAGTCCAGAACTGGATACTTTTATAACAGGTTCTTTATATTTATCATTGAGGTCCAGAATAGACAAATCTTCTTCAAGATTATCAAGAGAGGTTTTAGGCTCATGTGGATCAGTTTCATCAAACTTGATGTGAACAGATTCTTCCACACATTTGGATTTCTTATTGAATACTCTATAGGCTTTACTAGAGATAAAATAACCCAGAAAAATTCCTTCATCACTTTTGGAAGCAAACTTATCCAGATTATCTTTAGTATTCAGAATAAATACTTTGCAACCAAAAACTTTAAATTAATTAACCATAGGCTTTCTATTGTTCCACAATTCATAAGGGGTTTTCTTAAGAACAGGTCTGATTAAGACTCTATTAATGACATAACAAGCTGTATTTACAGCTTCAGCCCAAAAATAAATAGGCAGGTCATATTCATTGAGCATGGTTCTAGCAATTTCTTGAAGGGTTTGGTTTCTTCTTTCTACTACACCATTCTGTTGGGGTGTTCTAGGGGCAGAAAAGTTATGAGTATAGCCATTGTGTGAGCAATAAGATTCAAAATCCTGATTTTCAAACTCACGACCATGATCACTCCTCAATGTTTTAATCTTAAGTCAACTAAGGTTCTCTACAGACTTGGAGTATTTGACAAAGTAAGAACAAGCTTCACTTTTGTGAGCTAGAAAATATACCCAAGTATATCTAGAAAAGTCATCTACAAGAACATAAACATAGTGCTTCCCATTTAAACTAGAAACTCTTTATGGTCCAAACAAGTCCATGTAAACCAATTCAAGTGGTTGAGAAGTCGAAACTTCTTTCTTTGATTTAAAAGAAACATTGTGTTGTTTTCCCTTTTGACAGGGGTTACACACTCTATCATTTGGGAATTCTAATTTAGGTAGGTCTCTAACTAGGTTTTTCCTAGAAAGTTTTCTAAGTGAGTGAATGTTGCAATGTCCTAATTTTCTGTGCCATAGCCAAGATTATTTATGAAAAGCATTCAAACAAGTAATATTCTGCTTAGCAAAAGAATTCAGATTAACAGCATAAACATTCTCATTTCTTAAGGCAGAAAATACCAAAACATTCTTAGAATTAAAAACTTTGCAGGAATCATTTTCAAATTTAACATGAAAACCATCATCACATAACTGAGAAATACTTAATAAATTGTATTTAAGGCCATCAACAAATAAAACTTTAGAGATCAAAATTGAATCAGTGTTACCAATCTTGCCTAGGCCGATGATTTTTCATTTAGAGTTATCACCAAAGGTGACAAAGCCTCCATCAACTTTTATTAAACTCTTGAAACAAGAGAAGTCTCCTGACATATGTCTTGAACATCCACTGTCCAAATACCAGGTCTCTTTATAGGAGCTCTTTAAGCAAGTTCCCTACAAAATAGATTTAGATGGGAGATGATTTTGGTACCCAGATTTTCTTGGGTCCAGACAGGTTCGCCAATAACACTTTAGGTACCCATATTTGTCTAATGGGTCTCATATAATTTGTAGAATTGACATGCTTTGAAAGATAAACTTTATTAGATCCATAGCTATGAATATAACCAGTTGAAGCATATGAAGTTCCAGAATTAACTATCTTCTGTCCAGATTTAGGAATGAATCTAGTTTTGGAAACTTTCCTTTGTCCAGGTTGGTATCCTATACTAGTAGTATATTTAGGTGCTACTTGCTTTCCTAGCATCTGTGTTAGAGTATTCTTTCCATTTGTGAACTTATATAAGTCTTTTTTGAGTTGTTCATTAGATAGTTTCAGTTCAGTGTTCTCCTTTAACAGTTGATAATTTTTCTCTTTTTCAATAGCGATTTCGGTTTTAACTGTAGTGGTGAGAGCATGCTGTTTCTTTAATGACTTGTATTTATCCTTAATATCATTACATGTCTCTTCTAACATGTCACAGTATTCAAAAAATTCAGATTTAGACATTGTTCCAGAATCAGAGTCAGATTCTGCATTATTTCCAGAGTAATAATTTAAAGCAGGAGTTTCAGCAGTTACCTGAGAAGTGTTTGTCATAAAGCACATGTTGGCTCGATTCCTTTCAGAGTTTGAAGAATCAGCTTCACTTGTGCTGTCTTCTGAAGCACTCCAAGTAGCCTTCATGGCTTTCTTAAACTTGTTGTCCTTATATTCATATTTCTTTTTATACTTCAGCTTTGGATAGTCGGCTTTAATGTGTCCTTTTCTCTTTCACTCATAGCAGACAACATCATCTGATTTGTCATTCTTCTTCCAATCCTTTTTCCATTTACCTTGGTGATCATACTTACCCTTATAATTTGTTTTTCTGAAGAACTTCTTTTTCCTATAAAATTTCTTAAATCTTCTAGCAATGTGAGCCATCTCAGCATCACTGTCAGAATCACTTTCACTGTCTTCACAGCTTGAACTTTCAACTACAGCCTGAAGCTTTTCTTTGTCCTTATTCTTTGAAGTTGAGGATTTGAAAGTGACAGACTTTCTTGGAGGTTCATTTTCTTCCCCTTTATTCACTTTGAGCTCTTCTTCATACATCATCAGCTTGCCAATTAGTTCCTTGACAGGTAGAGCAGCTATGTCACATGATTCTCTGATTGAGACAGATGTGCCTCTCCATCTATCAGGTAGACATCTCAAAATTCTCAAAATTTGTTCCTTAGATGAGACATCCTTTCCCAGCGAGATCATTGTATTGACAATTTAATTGAACCTGAGATACATTTCAGAAATGGATTCGTCAGGCTTCATTTTAAAATTGTCATACTTGATAGTATAAGTATTCAATCTCATTTCTTTAACATTAGTTGTTCCTTCATGAGAAACAGCTAAGGTATCCCAAATTTCATAAGCAGTTTTACAAGCAGAAATTCTATTGAACTCTTCATCTCCTAGAGCACAGTACAAGGCATTCATAGCTTTACAGTTGTTATTGTAAGCAGTCTTTGTAGGTTCATCCCAAGTAGATCTAGCAGTAGTGGGAATTTTGTATTCTGATTCAATAGCAGTCCAAATATCAAAACCTATGCTTTCTAGATGAATTTTCATTTTCAGTTTCCACTGAGCATAATTAGTTCCATTGAAGAAAGGTGGCCGGTTAGTAGCAGCACCCTCAAGTCTATTGTCCATGATGAGAAAATTTTAAAGAGATAAAAATTTAGATATAACAGAAATTTTAAGATCTTTAAAATACATCTAAAATCACAGTTCAAAAGCAGAGTACTTTTAGAAAGTATTTTCAACCTCTGATACCAAGTGTTGGTCGGAGTGGTTTACTCAAGAGGGGGGTGAATTGAGTACCAATTAAAATTTCTGTATTTAAAAAACAGTGTCTTAAAGACCCCCAAATAAAATAATAAATTAAACTGTAGTGAATTTATATTAAAGTAGAGGTTATGTTAGATTCTCAAGGGATTGATTAATTCCCAGTTAATCAACACAGGAGTGTGTGATTATGTTTTGAAACTAACTTACTAATCTACACTAAACATAAACACTTGGTAATTTAATTATCAAAGTAACTTTAAAAACAGTATTGGTTTTAAAGTGGTTAGCAGTGGAATAATACTTTGAAAGAGATGGCACAACAAAGTAACCAAGAGGTTCAGTCTCAAGACGAGACTTAGTCCTCTCAAAAGTTTATATAAAAATGATCCACACCCTGGATCGGGGTTCAACAGTTTACAATTGTCCAGGTCCAAGACCTCTACCACTGTTCTTCGTGGGAAACAGTACAACAGCAACCAGCTGTCCAGGTCACACACGACCTCTACCACTGTTATTCGTGGGAAAGAAAGAATGAAAGAGTTTGGTAAGGATTTACAAATCCTTCAGTTTGAGTACAGGAGACAGTGTATGTGTTAGATACATCAGATAACACACACTGCTCAAAAAGAGTAATAATAAATCACAGAACAAGAGTTGTAGAGTTTAGAAGTGGTTCTGGTGATTTCAGTGTAGCTCTGGACTTCTTTGGATTTGACCAGAAGTGAGTTTGAGTCCTCTTCTCGTTTCTGTTTGAGAAACAGAGTGTCGTATGCTCCAGGTTCGTAGGTAGTGGGATGTAGTCGATGAAGCTCTTTGATATTCTTTTGAATGCACAGAACTCTTCTCGAGTATGCTTGATTGTATGTGTGATTCTATCTTGCTTGGTTCTTCTTGTATGCACAGAGCTTTTTCTTGAGTATGTCGTATTTCTTCCTTGTCTCTGTGTGTGTTGTCTCGCTTTGTGTTCTCTCTTTGTGTTCTGCACTTTCCTTCAGCAGAGTCTTCTTGTATTTATATCACGTGCTTCATAGGATAGAAAAGGTTTCATTTCCGCAGATACGAGGTATGGTTTCCTGACATCCGACAACCTTTATTAATTACTTGTCAGGGTATTAAAATATAACTAATATGACCATTGGTTAGAATAAATAAAGATAAAGAAAAAGAAATTCAAACAGTTGTTTATGACTGTTCAAGTGATCGGTAGGTCATCAGCATTAGAGTAATGATCGGTGACTCAGATAGATCAGCATCGGTCTGTCATCTGATCGGTGAGTCATTTGCATCGGTGAGTCATTTTCATCGGTGAGACCTTGGATCGGTGACTCATTTGCATCGGTGAGTCCTTGAATCGGTGAGACCTTGGATGGATGACTCATTTTCATCGGTGAGTCCTTGGATCGGTGAGTCTGATGGATCGGTGAGTCTGATGGATCGGTGCGTCTGATGGATCGATGAGTCTGATGGATCGGTGAGTCTGATGGATCGGTGAGTCTGATGGATCGGTGAGTCTGATTCCATCGGTAGCTACTTATACTTACACTGGTAGCTCTATGTTTGTATCGGTAGCTGTCTGTAAGACAGTAGCTTACATTTATAAGCACATCGGTAGCTGTGTGTTAAGTCTATCGGTAGCTCTGTGTTAAGTCTATCGGTAGCTTTCTGTCGGTAGACTAAGTCTATCGGTAGACTGGTTACCGGTAGCTCTTTATCAGTAGCTATAGGCAGATTACTTATCTGTTTTATGCAGAACACATCCGATTGGGTTAGAATCAATTTATAACTTGTATGAACATGGATAAATGAGGATTAACATATTTCAAAGACTATTTTAAAAATTATTATTGGTTTGATCATAGATTTGAAAGAATTAAAGTATAGATCAATGATACTTAACAATATCATATAGAATGAAAAAATAATTGGGATTTTCAACACATATGAATACATGATTGAGATTATCAAAACAGGTGAGGTCAACAGATTTATTGAAAATGTGGATTATGTTATCATTGATTGAGTTTAAAACGTTATTTTTTGTATGGAATATGTTGAGAAATATATGGTTCTATTCAAGGAATGAGGTAGCCTAAATTTTTTTCACTGATGTTTTATAATAATTATGGTTATTAACACGATTTAAAAGAAAATATGTCCTAGGTATATTGATATTTTCCAGGTAAACATTATGTTATGTTTATTGTTTTTTGGTGTATTAATGTTTATTTTGGGAAAATTAGTGACCATATTTATAAATATTTAATTTTGGAATGGTCATAAGGTTAACTATTTTTAGAATGGTTTCTGTTGAATGTCAGATGTGGTTATACAGATTAATGTATTAATTCACCAAATAATGATTTATCCATATTTGATTACTTGTGTTACCCTTTTTTAACTCATGATAGAAGGAATGATTTATCATTATGTAATGAATTTTATTTAGTGCTTCACTAAGGAAACAAACTCACCTCGTAGAGTTACAGATGAAGTGGAAATTGATCAATTCATATCCAAAGGATGAAAGCATGCATATGGGATAAAAATATATCAATATGTACATGTTTATATTATCTCATTCTAGATGTAAATGGAATTCCCAATCATTAGGAAATGTATATTGGATAATTTTTTTCTGTTCTATTATCGTTTTTCATGATATCAATACGCTTTATCATACCTTTTTGGATTATGGTTTTGGGATCATTAACCTTTCCATAATCACCATGTTTCATGTGATCAATGATACCTATCACTCCCTATATTTTTTATAGTTTTCTTCGATGTACATATCATCACTTGCCACCTATGTTCTTATATTTGGAAACCTAGTTTTTATTTTCCCTAGAAGTTTCTCATATTCCAATCTCTTTTTCAAGAGGTTATTTTATTAATCATTTTTAAAGTGTAAGCTTCTATGAAATAATTTTAAAATGTTAAGCCTTTGATGACTACGTTGAATTTCGAGGGTGAAATTCATTTTTAGGGGGATAGAATGTATCACCGTGCTATTTTATAAAATATAGTTTTCAATTGAATTTAATCTTTTGGGTATTTCATGTTACAATAAAAAATGATTTTAGCTTTTATTACATAGAACAAAAAATTTATCAAGCATTACGCACAACACAAAATTTATATTTCATTAAACACAACATTGAGTTTCTGTTATGTTACATGAAACATAGATTTTAACTTGAATTACACATTACATTTTGTTTAAACGAAACATGTCATACTATTAAAATATAATTATGATCACTATCATCTATACAATTGAATGGTGCGTATGTATAGGATTAACCAAATTGATAATATAAATTTTTTACACCTGTATATAAAATTAATTCATAGATGACCAATTATTTAGAAATGAAAAAACTATTTTAAATTAATGTAATTTTTTGCAAAACTATTTTTATGATGGAAAACATGTTTCAATAAATTGAGAAAATAAAATTTTTTGATTTATTTTAATGAAATTTATATATTATATATCCAAAAAACAATTCAACAGTAATATTATGTGTTTTTTAAATAATATATGACAATAAATAAAATTTTATTCTTAAAAATAGTATTTTTATAAAATGTATATTTATCACCTTTTTCACACGTATATTTTTTTTTAAAACATCACACTTTTAAGAAATTAATTTCAAAAAATAAATCATATTTTTAAAATATTAAAATCTAAATTTACATAGGAGGAATTTTTAATATTTTTCTGAAGATAATTTTTTTGATGAATAGTAAAAAAGCTAAATTTTAATTAAAAAGTTCCATATTGTTTAAATTATAAATATGTTAAAATAATATTTTTAATTTTTTTAGAATTAAAATTAGTTTAATTATATATCAATTAATAAAATTTAGTTAATTTAAATAATTTTCAAATTTATTTTTGATAATAAATATTTTTAAACTTTTGAACATTTTATATGAAACCCCAACTTTATAATCATTACCATGGGGTTAATATTAAGTTAAAATATTACAATTATTTGAATGTAATTTTGAAAAGTGGATTCCATATTTGGAATCATAATAATTTATATTATCTGTTAATTTAAAATTAACATTTTGAAAAAATGAATTGTTTAAATAGTAAAAACTATTTGTCATGGTAAATGTAAAAATGGGTTTACAAGCGTTATAATCATAAAATAAAAGGGTTAAAATGGCCTATAATGTTTTATAATATATATTATATGGACCTATATATATTTTATAATGTATAAAACTTGATAATACACCAATTTTATCCCTTATGGCATGATACAAACGTGGGCTCTGATTTTTATTTTCAAGACATTAAAAGTGTTCCCCTCACCATGCTTATAAAAAGACACTAACCCACCTCTATTATTTTATCCTTAATATGATTTTGGATAAGTAAATATCCATATTAATATCTTACCAAAATACATATTATCATCTTATAATTCTTTTTTTCATTAATCTAACCTATTTAGGATTTCTCTAAAAACCTAAGGAGGATACCTGAAGAAGATGTGATGTTATTCGATGAGTGATATTATTTAATTTCATCCTTCAACTCATATAATTATAAAAATATTCTAATATTGTTAATCAATTATCTTTCATATATTTATTTGATTTTATATTTATTTCATTACCTCTGAATATCTCAACTTCCAACAATTAGGTTACGAAATCACCATTCTTCAGTATGGTGGACTATCTCCTCTCAAATTGAAGTCATTCATTTCCCTATTACCACCTCCCATGATTGGTTATGATGATTGATATAATTTATATGTTTGAAATAGATAAATTAATTATAAATATTGATTCATTATATCATATATACCTTTTCAATTTTAATTATTTAGTGGATACGATAATATCGATTATGTGGACGGTGGGCTACCATCTCACTAAGAGATGTGATTCATTTTTTCATTATGGATTTACATAGAATATAATAATGATGAATTTAAAGAATATATATGATTTTGTTGGACTCTTCATGTATTAATCATGTTTTAATGATCACAAATCTCTTTAATAATCCCAAATCTAATTAATGATCACAAATCTTATTCAATCATGTGTATTTATGTTTCAAATTCACCCATGCTTTATAATGGTTACGCTTAATCCAATTCATGAATATTATTGTTTCAGTATGAATAGTGTTATTTTCCTACGTACAAGACACCATGATCAAGACACAGTTAGCCAGACTCCGTTAGAGAGACACTATGACCAAGACACTGTGATCGAGACCCCGTGACCAAGACACCATGACCAAGACAACGTAATCCAAGATAGCATGAGCAAGACATCATGAAGATCAGACACTATGACTCTCAGACACCATGAAACTCAGACACAGTGACACTCAGACCCTGACACTGAGACTGTGACCCTCAGACATCGTGATGGATAGACCATTTTCTCAACTTAATGTGACACCGTTTCTAAAAATATTTTTGTCATCTTTCAATTTACTGTTTAACGGTCATATTTGATGCCTTTAATGAATTGACAGAATTAATGTTTCTTTGAAGACATAGTGTGAGGTACGAGGCATGAAACACATGGAACCTATCGGCTAAATATCATTCATTCAAAGATAAAGAGTAGAGAGTGCCCAACAACAAAGAGGGTGATACTGAATAGAAAACAAGCGTGTGAGCATGACCGTAAAGAACACTTCGCAAGATTTTCAAGGAAAGAATTTTCACATGCATGCAATCTCACTCTGCTAAAGAACATTAAAAGTATACTGGAACCTAGAGAACATCTTCACATTGTCAAATCTCGTGGAGAACACAAGATGAATCGTGACACTCTATTTTTCAAGACAAAAACCAGAGAAGTACTGAGAATCATTTCTTCTAAATCAAAGGATTCTAGAGCTGCATTTCAAATCACTAGAGCATTCTAAACTCATATCTACTCTCTCTAAGGGTTTATTTTACTTATTTTTGAGCTATGTGTATACTCTGTATATTCCATACACACACTGACTCCTGTGCTAAACTAAATGATTTCTAAATCCTTACATCAAACACTTTATACTCTTGTTTACCCACGAAAACTGTGGAAGAGGTCCCTGTGTGGCCGAGTTATTATTATTTTTACCCACAAAAACTGTAAAAGAGGACACTGTGTGACCAAGATAGTCTGTGTACTGTTGTTAACCCCAATCCAGTGTGTGGATCAATGATTATTTATATATACTTCTTGGTGGCATGTGATCACCAAGTGGAGTGGATTAGGTCCTGGCTTGAGACTAAACCACTTGTTTCATATGTGTTGTGTTATTTAAATTTAGTCTTCTCTGTTTTACTGCTTTATTGCATAATCCAGAAAACTTTAATTTGATTTTTGATAGAGAGACTTGTAAAGAAGTTATAACTTATTTTTCTTAGTAGGATAACTTCAAAATTAATATTAATAATTCATAATAAGATTACTGAGAATTAATCGATCTTCTAAGAAGTTGTTTAAACAGTCAAACTCTGATAACAGTATAACCATTATTAGTTGGGTTGTATCTATTATTGGGGAAAACCATTTTTTTAAAATAATATATTTTAACAGGAATTTTTATATTAACTCAATTCACACCACCCCTCTTTAGTGAACAACTCTGACCAACATTTGGTATCAGAGGTTTCTTTATTAGGACTCTTTGTAATCTTGATAAACTATGATTATAGTTGTACATTAAAGATCTGTAAATTTTGGTTAATTCTAAATTTCTTTCTCTTTTAATTTAAATTGTTAGTATGGATAATAGATTGGATGGTGCTACAACCAACAGACCACCATTATTTAATGGAACCAACTATGCTCAATGGAAAATTAAAATGAAAATGCATCTAGAGAGTATGAACTTTGAAATTTAGTCATCCATTATAAATGAATAAAAAAAACCTGTGAATGATAGAATTCCATGGGGTAATGCTAAAAAACATTCTTATAATTACAATTGCAATGCCATGAATGCATTATATTGTTCTTTAGGAGATGAAGAATTTAATAGGATTTCTGCTTGTAAAACTGCCCACGAAATTTGGGATACCTTGTCTGTATCACATAAAGGCACATCTAGTGTAAAGGAAATGATAATTAATACTTATACTACAATATATGATAATTTCAAGATGAAACCTGATGATCCTATTTCTTACATGTATCTTAGGATCAATGATATTGTCAACAAAATGATTTCTCTTAGAAGAGAAGTAACTGTCAAAGAATATATCATGAGAATTCTTAGGTGTTTACCAGACTGATGGAGGGGAGCCTCTGTCTCAATTAGAGAATCATGTGACATCAGTAAGCTACCTGTAAAAGAACTCATTGGGAAACTGATGATGTCTGAGGAAGAGCTGAAAGTCAAAAAAGAAGATGTGTATGAACTAATGAGGAAATATGTAACATTCAAGACCACATTCTCAAAGCACAAAGACAAAGGGAAACAGGAAGATTTTGTAGAAATTTCCACCACTAAACAATCATCACCTGAAAGTGATGAGGAGATGGCTCAATTGGCTTGAATATTCAAACGATTTTACAAAAAGAAGAACATTTTTAAAAATCCTAACTTCAATAGTAAGTATGATCAAAAAGGAATGTGGAAAAATGACTAGATAAGAAGTGACAAAACTGATGAAATTGTATGCTATGAATGTAAATTAAAAGGACATATAAAGGATGATTGTCCAAAGATCAAAAATAATAATAAGTATTAGGATAAAAAAATAATTACAAAAATGAAATGAAAGCAACATACAGTGCCTATGAGGATAGTTCAAGCGACTCAGAGACATCACATGATGAATATGAAAACAAAGAAAATATGTGTTTATGACAAACACATCTGAGGTAACACCGAACTCTTCTATGAATAATTCATAATATTATGAAGTGGAAAGTGATTCTGATGATATAAATAATGAAGAAATGTTTGAATACTATAACATGCTTGAAGGTACAAGCAATGAATTAAAAAATTAATATAAATCATTGAAGAAATAGTATGCTATCACTGAAAATGTTAAGTCTAAAATTCCTACTAAAAAGGAGAAAAATTCTCAACTACTCAAGGAAAACAATTAATTAAAAATGTCTAATGAGCAATTAATAAGTTACTTAGAAAAATTTACTAATGGGAAAAATTCCATTACCCAAATGCTATGAAAACAAATCACCCCTAAATACAATATTGGCATTGGTTATCATCCTGGTAAAAGAAACCTTGGTTGAATGAATTTTATTTCCAATTCTAGGATATATAGTTTTGTTCCTAGTTCTGGACACAACTCATCTAGCTCGTGTCATGATACATACTCTACTATTTCATGTTTTTTTTGGACCAA
Source organism: Viscum album (assembly GCA_963277665.1). Taxonomy (NCBI): domain Eukaryota; kingdom Viridiplantae; phylum Streptophyta; class Magnoliopsida; order Santalales; family Viscaceae; genus Viscum; species Viscum album. The sequence continues at coordinate 1,013,232,697 of OY728131.1, forward strand.
ATACAATTTATTTTTCAAACACTTTCCATAATGAATATAGGAAACCTATGAGACAAATATGGGTTCTTAAAGCACTTATTACTAATGTTACTGGACCCAAACAAGTATGGGCACCAAAATCTATCTATACATGATCATGTTATAAGAAAGCTTCTTAAAGAGCTCCTGCAAGAATATATGGTTCTTTGAAAGTGGATGTTCAAGGCATATGACAGGAGACTACTCATGCTTCAAGAATCTGATAAAAGTAGATGGAGGACATGTCACATTTGGTGACAATGCCAAAGGGAAGATCATTGGATTAGTCCAGATTGGTATCTTTGATTCAATTTTAATTTCAAAAGAACTGTTTATTAATGGCTTAAAATATAATATGCTTAGTATCTCATAATTATGTGATGATGGATATCATGTTATATTTGAAAATGATGCATATAATGTCTTTAATTCTAAATATGAATTGGTATTTTCTGCATCAAGGAACGAGAATGTTAATTTTGTTAATTTATATTCTTTAACATATCAAAATGTTTCATGCTTAACTGTATTTCATAAAGAATCTTGGCTCTAGCATAGGATACTAGGACACTATAATGTTCACTCCCATAGAAAGCTAACTAGAAAATTCGTAGTTAAAGACATACACAAACCTGAGTTTCCAAAATAAAAAGTGTGTAATCCTTATCAAAAGGGAAAAAAACACAAAATATCATTCAAATAAAAGAAATAAGTTTCTACTTATCAACCTCTCGAATTGGTTCACATAATTTTTTTTGGACCATATAGAGTTTCTAGTTTAAATTGGAATCACTATGTTTATGTTCAAGTATATGATTTCTCTAGATATACTTGGCCTTTTTCATGTCTCACAAAAGTGAAGCCTACTATTATTTTACTAAGTATTCCAAGTCTGTAGAAAACCATAGTGGCCTTCAAATTAAATAATTAAGAAGTGATCATGGCCGTGAGTTTGAAAATCAAGAGATTGAATCCTTTTTTCACAAAATGGTTATAATCACAATTTCTCTGCCCCTAGAACACCTCAGCAAAATGGTGTTGTAGAAATAAGAAATAGAACCTTGCAATAAATTTCTAGAACAATTTTTAGTGAATATGACTTAACTATTTACTTTTGGGATGAAGCTGTTAATACAGCATGATACATAATCAATAGATTCTTGATTTGACCAATTATCAAAAATACCTCGTATGAACTCTAAAACAATAGGAAGCCTAAGGTTAAATACTTTAGAGTTTTCGGTTGCAAAGTCATTATTCTCAACACTAAGGATAATCTTGACAAATTTTCATCCAAGTGTGATGAAGGAATTTTCCTCGGTTACTCAATATTAAGTAAAGCTTATATTGTATTTAATAAAATAACTAAATGTGTGGAAGAATCAGTTCATATAATTTTTGATGAAATAGATTTACATGAGCCTTGAACCATCCTAAAAAATCTGGAGAATGATGTATCAAATTTGAACATCAACTCAAAATCCTCAAATTCCTCTGTGAAAGTATCTATGTAACCTTCCAATTTAGGAAATTCTCTTCAATCAAGTCATAATGAACCTGAATCTATTGATGAACCCGAAATAACTAGTGCCACTTTTTCTATAAAGTTTATAACCCTTATAAACCATCCCTTAGATGCAGTTGTAGGAGACTTAGAGAAAGGATCCCAAACTAAAGATTCTCTTAGAAATCAGGTTGAACATCAAGCCTTCTTGTCACAACATGAACCTAAAAAATTGATGATGCCATCAACGATGAATTTTGGGTAATGTCTATGCAAGAAGAACATAATTAGTTTGAACGAAACAAATCTTGGAAACATGTTGAAAGACCTATGGACACTTTCATCATAGGCACTAAATAATTGTTTTGAAACAAGGTAGATGAAGCTAGAAATATATTAAAGAACAAGGCTAGATTAGTTGAACAAGGCTATGGTCAAGAAGCAAGAATTGACTATGAGGATACCTTTTCTCTATTAGCCAGACTTGAAGCCATCAGAATCCTACGTGCCTATGTTGCACATCTGAATTTCAAACTATATCAAATGAATGTTAAGAGTGTATTCTTAAATGGGTATATAACTGAGGATTTCCATGTTGAAAAACCCCTGGATTTACAAATCCTCATTTCCCCAATCATATTCCAATCTATCAAAAGCATTAAATGGTTTAAACCAAGCTCCAAGAGCTTGGTATGACAGATTGAGTACTTTTCAAATTTCCAAAGGTTTTACAAAAGGAATACATGATCCTAATCCCTTTACAAAACGATTTTCTAGTGAATTTTTAGTTGTTCAAATCTATGTAGATGATATTATTTTTGGATCTTCAAAAAATTGGTTATGTATTGATTTTTTTAAAATGATCCAAATTGAATTTGAAATGAGTTTAATGGGTAAACTAAAATTCTTTCTTCATTATAAAATCATTCAAAATAAGGATGGAAGTGTTTTAACTGAATGTAAATACACTAAATATCATCTAAAACGTTTTGGATTTGATACCACTACAAGTAGTGACACTCCCATGAGTACCACCTGTATGTTAGATCTTGATGAAGATGGAAAATCTGTTGATCAAACCACATATATAAGAATGATTGGATGATTACTATACTTAACTTCTAGTCGTCCTGACATTATGTTTAGTGTGTGTATGTGTGCTCGTTTCCAAGAAAATCCTAAAAAATCCAATTTAAATTCTGTAAAGTGAATTTTTAAATACCTCATGCATACACCCAATCAAGTAATGTTCTATCATAAAGGAAAATAATTTGAACTAGTTTTTTATTCTGATGCTAACTTCAGTGGATGTATGTTAGATAGAAAGAGATACTCTAGAACATGTCACCTATTAGGAAAGTCACTAGTATCATGTTGTAGTATGAAACAAAATTATGTTGCATTATCTTCTACAGAAGTTGAATACATAGCTGCTGGAAGTTGTTGTGCACTAATTTTGTGGATGAGACAAACATTACAAGATTATATATATCAATTCAGACATGTACCAATAAATTGTGACAACATAATTGCTATTAACATCTCAAAAAATATTGTCTAACATTCAAGGACAAAACATATTGATGTAATACATCACTTTTTGAGTGATCATTATCAAAAATGTGATATTACCTTGGAATTAATTGGTATTGAATATCAACTTGCTTATATATTCAATTAACCATTAAATTCTTAGAGAATAGACTACATCATACAAGACCTTGGAATGATAAATCTCAAATAGATATCTTACTTGTCTTACTGTTCAATATTTTACAATGTTCTACTTTACTATTTCATGATTATGGTTTCGAAGTTACTGTCTCTCATGTTTTCAGTCTCACCATTAGCACTTTGTACTCACGGTCTGACATTTACTGTCTAACCATAACATGAACTGACAAGTTCACTCACTATGTCACCATGACATTTGCTCACTGTCTCAATGTGACGACCACTTGTTGTCTCACCGTAATGACCATTTACTGTCACACCATGATGACCGATCAATGTCTCACTGTGAAAATTATTTATGATTTTCTTTAAACTCATATCGTGGTAATCTTTATTTATCCTCTTTTACTTTACCGCATTTTTTTGTGACATATGACATTCCCAAATGAAAAAAAAATTCACTCGGTTATTCACCTGGACATTCCCATACTAACTAGATTCAAACCCTTTAGACCTTGCGACCCACTTTCTCTCTCTCAACCTTCAGTGGATTCCAAGAATGAAGCGACCATCGTCATCCACAACTGAGAAGCACCACCCGAAGAAGAAGAAGATAACACCCAAACAGTCACCTGAAGGGCCTCTGAATCCGAACCTGGTAAATCGAACTGTTGTTCCTGAGAAAGAAATTTTCCCCGAATGGCTCTTGTCTAGAAAATCTCTAGTCCTAAAAGTGATAAGAGAAAAAGGCTAGTTAGAATGGTTCTCCAAGGAGAAGAGACCCATTTATTTGAGGCCAGTTGCTCAGTTCTACCAATACGCATAGTTTTCTTTTGACTATGGTGAAAGATTTGTTTGTGAGGAGCTTGAGTAATGTCTAAAAATGTTCCATCTCATCGAGGTTATGGGATACATGTCTTAAGATAACTCACGATGGAATTTGTAAAGATTATCAAAGATAACCCCCACCTACATCTGATTTCTTTGACCTCAAAGATGCTCTGAAAACCCTAACCGGGACTGACACCAAGAGAAGGTGACTTTGCTGTATTAAAGTACCAAGATGTGTTCTTGATTCATCTTATGAATAATGGATACAAAATCAAACTGTTCATGTACATCATTCACCATATGTGTGAATTGATCATGGTTACATCCAAACCCACCTCTCTATTCTACTCTCGGCTGATTTAAACCTTGCTTCTTGCCAAAGGAGTAGTTGGACACAATGAAGAAGTCCTTGTGGATTGAGAGTACTGTCTCTCTAAACCCATCATCGAAAGAATGAAAATAAACTGGAATCATCGGAAAAAGGAATGGGTGTAAGACAACGATAAGATTTATGAGAAGATTAATCCTATGGATTATCCATCAAGGGAAAAAGACATTTCTGATCCTGGTTTGGAACCAGATGAACTAGGTGATTATTCAACAGAAGTAGAAGAAGAGGCTGAAGTACCTCATAGGGAGGAAGTAATTGTTTTTGAGGAAGAAATAACAATTGTTCCTCTGGTTATTCATGAAGAAAAAGCTCATACCGTTAGAGATTATGTTAATCTTGAAATCCAACCTCATGCTGAAAGAGAATCAATTGTCCCAGAATATGAGCAGCAAGTCATGGAAGATCCTGCTCTAGAAGAACTCTCTATCATGGAAGAAACAAATCTGGAACAACTCCTTATTCTGGAAGAAGAAAATCTGGAAGAACTCCCAGAGGAACAGCATGTTCCTGAGATAATACCCTCTGATAAAATGCGAATGGATATAGCCTTTCAGTTGGCTAGACAAGAGATTATTGAGGAACTTAGAGATGAACCTGTGAATTTAGAACTACCTCTTGAGCCTCTAGATCTTGAAAAAGATGCATCTGTTGAGGGGGAGGAAACCCAAAATCTTGAGACTGATGAAGCATCACATCCAGATGAGTCTAGTATTGTAGAAACCCTGTACAAATTCCCCATATTTTATGATGTGAGTGAATATCAGCATGTTACTGCCAATGGGCTTGATCATTCCTCACTGTTTCAGTTGAAGTCTATTTCAATCTTTGTCCCTGAGAAGGAACCAGAACCAGAACCTACCCCTACACCAATTCCTTCACCTGGACCTGCACCTGAACCTCTACCTGAACAACTATCCTTTGTCAGTAAGGAGGATTTGAATGTCTTTGGAGAAACTATCTTGTCTGGAGATGAGAAGCTTTTGAATTCCCACCCTCGTGTTGTGACACATCTAAGTGAGAGATATGCCTCATTGCTTCTGTAAAATATTATATGGAAAATACAACCTAAAATTATCCATGAAATTAAAGAAGATCGAGTTGAAAATAAATTTCTCAGTAGAGAAGTCTCAACCCTGAGAAGCATGGTTGATGATATGTAGAAATAGTTGCATTTCAGATCAGAACATGTTGATACCTCCCTAGAATCTTCTGTGTCTCAAAGTTCTCAAGATGTTGTGTCTTAGATTCACCCTTACATGTTATCCTTTGATGAAATGATTTTAGAAAGGAACAAAAAATTGTTGAAAGAATTTAGAGAGCTTGTGGAGAACCTAAATAAACTCACTGATGAATACAATGGTTGTCTTCAAAAGGTACTAAACCAACTCAAGTTTCTAACCACAGTCGTCAAAGCTTCTCATTCCTCTATTAAATCCTCTACACCTTCCTTGGACATTTCTTTGCTCTGATCTATAGTCCAAGAAGAGCTCTATACTTCTTTAAGTGGCTTCAATGTGACTTCTTTATCTGAAGTTATCAAGAATAGTGATTTAGTTCTTGACCTTGTGAAAATTCATTCCATGATTTCTAATGATTCCTAGTCGGAGATTGATAAGAAAGAGGATTTCTATTTCAACCATATTTTCTCCAAGACTGACATGAACAACCACTTCAAATACCTTTTAGAGAATCTAATAATTTCAACTGTAACCCAAGACTTCAAAACCCAAGTCCATAAGCTAACTGAGTTTACTAGATTGTTGGAAAAGTTCATGGAAAACAAATATGACTATGAAATGGCCATGCAATATGGTGGAGAAATTATTATAGACTTCATCAATCTTCTGAGACTGTATCTCCATGTCCAGAGTACCGCAATTGTTGCACTAGTAGCTACTCTTCTCAAACATAGACTACATACTTTTACCTCTTCCTTACCATCAACTACCATGTCAGCTAGCCATGCTCTTAGTTAGACCATGCCTATCATTCATGAAATTCAATGGCGAAGATCTTCTACTGCTCCTACATTGGGTCCCTCAGTCTTCAAATTTCTCCCTTTACCATCTCTATCTACAACCTCTCTTCCTTCTTCTACATCAACCACTACCCATATGGCTTCCTCTTCTGTTGTTGATAAAGGAAACGAGAAGTAAAATCCCTGAAGAAGACTAGTGCTTACTAATTTTTGATGGAGATGTGATTCGTTTTTGTATTTCTACTTTTTGATGTACTACACACTGTTTATTTTTAATGGAAAGTGAACTGTTTTACCTCTCTTATTTCAACTTTTTGATAATCCCAAAAGGGGGAGAAGTTATATGTTTTTCTATATGTTATTTTCTCAATAGATGCATGTAATTTCAAATTTAACTATGTATGATTTGTGATCATCAAAAAGGGGGATATTGTTGAACTCCTCATGTATTAATCATGTTTTAATGATCACAAATATCGTTAATAATACCAAATCTCATTAATGATCCCAAATCTTATTCCATAATGTGTATTTATATTTAAAATTCACTCATGCTTTATAATGGTTATGCTCAATCCAATTCATGCATATTTTTGATTAAGTCTGAATACTATTATTTGCCTAAGTACAAGACACCGTGAGCAAGACACAGTTAGCCAGACACCGTGAGAGAGACACAGTGACCAATACACCATGACCGAGACACCGTGACCAAGACACCATGACCAAGACACCGTAAGCCAAGACACTATGATAAAGACACCTTGAATATCAGACACTGTGACTCTCAGACACCGTGACTCTCAAACACCTTGACACTCAGACCGTGACACTCAGACACCATGAAAGAGACACCATTTTCTGACATTACTGTGACACCATTTCTTAATCAATTTTTTCAACATTAAAGTTAATGTTTAATGGTCATATTTGATGCCTTTAATGCACTGAAATAATTAATGTTTCTTTGTAGACATAGTACGAGTTACGAAGCATGAGACACATAGAACCTTTCGGCTAAATCTCATTCATTTGAAGATAAAGAGTAGAGGGTTCCCAACAACAAATGAGTGTGATAATGAACAGAAAAAAAGCGTGTGAGCATGACCCTGAAGAACACTTTGCATGATTTTCAAAGAAATCATGCTCACATGCATGCAATCTGACTCTGATGAAGAACATACGAAGTATACTGGAATCCTGAGAACATCTTCACATTGTCAAAGCTCGTGGAGAACACAAGTTGAATTGTGACACTCTGTTTTTCATGACAAAAACCAGATAAGGACTCAGAATCATTTCTGCTAAATCAAAGGATCCCAGTGCTACAAATCAAATCACTAGAGCATTCTAAACTCATATATAATCTCTCGTAGTGATTCTTTTAATTATTTTTGAGAAGTGTGTATAGTCAGTATATTCCATACACACACTGACTCGAGTGCTAAACTTAAGTATTTCTAAATCCTTACACCATACTCTTTATACTCTAGTATACCCACGAAAACCGTGGAAGAGGACCCTGTGTGGCCTGGATATTATTTTTGCTTACCCACGAAAACTGTGGAAGAGGTCCCTGTGTGACCTGGACAGTCAGTGTACTGTTGTTAACCCTGATCCAAGGGGTGGATCAATGTTTGTTTATATAAACTGATGGGTGGAAGGTGACCACAAAGTGGAGTGGATTAGGTCTTGGCTTGAGACTAAACCACTTGTTTCATATCTGTTGTCGTATTAAAATTTTTTCATCCTTTTTTGACTACTTTGTTGAATAATCTAGAAAACTCTAATTTCACTTTGATAGTTAGTATTGGAAAGAATATATAACTAATTTTTCATAGTAGGATAACATAAAAAGAAATATTAATAATACTTATTAAGATTACTATGAATTAATCAGTCTTCTAAGAAGTTTTTTAAACAGTCAAACTCTTATTATAGCATAATGATGATTAGCTGGGCTGTATCTATAAATGGGAGAAACCATTTCTTTTAAAATATTATTTTTTTGTAACAGAAATTTTTATAGTAACTAAATTCACCCATCCCCTCTTGAGTGAACTACTCTGACCAACAGATATAAGTGGAATAATTAGGATATTAATGAAATATTTATCATTCCAAAAATATAATATTTCATTTTCATAAATAACATTACACTTAATTAAATATGATACCATCATTTATGTACGGGTGGACTACCGCCTTCACCACCTATTTATTTTATGTGGAGTGTATAATATCCATGAATGTATTTTAGGATGAATATCGAAAAAATGAGTGGTATTTACATATTCATTTTGGGAACTCTCTTTCATTGTGTTTATGTTTCATAAGTTACCAAAGCGGTAATGGATTGGTTTATTTCAATTTTATTTCTTTGAGACATAGGTTATTTTTTTACGTATAATCTAATATAAAATGTATATATATATCCTATTTGACATGTAATATCATTAATTCATTTATTATTAGGGTATTTTTTATTTCACATAACATTATTACGTAATGTTTTTTACTATAAAAAGTCACCAAAGTGGTCAAGATTATTTGTTATAATCCCATAATTTCACAAGATTGTTTAAGATTTTTTTTATGATGATAAAATCATATTACCCATCTCTATAAAAACCCATGATTTTTATTATCCTTTGGTTAGGTCATAATAGGACAGTTTCAATTTATTTTTCTCCCTCTATGTACTCAACAGTTAAAAAGAATATTTCTATATAAAAAATGTCTTTATTTTTCTCTTTGATCAAAAACCCCTTTCATCCAATACCATATTCTCTAAAGAAATGAAATAATGTATTTAAAATTCATAATATGATTAATTATAGAAATTTTATCTCATGTTTTAATTTTTAATTTTATTTAATGTAATCTTCATGTCATTTTCTAAACAATTTCCTTTGGGTTTTGAAAAAAAATATAAATGGAATCACTTTATTACTGTGTATGGAATGAAATAAAGTCCCACCATTATGACTATAATTTTATTATAAGCTTATTATATACTTTTTAATATTTATTTTCAAAGAAATTTTATTTCCAAAATATCTTATAATGATTATTTTTTAAAACATATTTTCAAAGAATGGTTATTTTCCTCAAGAATCATTCCATGTTATTTTCCATTTAAAATTAATCTCTATATATGATTAAATCATTTGAGGTTACTTATACTTTACTATGGATAAGATCCAAGTATACCATTATTATTATTTCTTTGAATAGTATATTTTTATGATAACATCGTGTTTATGAAACCTGTTTCTCTTGTATTTGTTAAACCATGATACAAATATTTTGAAACCCACAACATTTCATGGGATCTACAATGAGTAAATGATTTAATGGTTATGAAAAAAGTCACTTTTCCACTAGTTATCATATGATGAAATTTTTATGAAATGCATTTCATTCCATATTTTTTGTTACAATTAATGTTTTATGATATTTTTAAACACATGTGTATGATTTTCATAATATGATGGAGGTTACATTATAAACAAGGAATGTGGTTATGTTACAACCAAGGAAAGATGAAATATTATAGCCAAGGATGGGTGGGAATTATTTCTCCTTTAAACGAATTTCCTAAAGATTTGTATCTCATGAGATATAAAGGAATGGAATGGCGATTTAACCCAGTTCAATAATTGACATGGTCCATTATGATGGCATCAAAAGTCAACATTGAATGGTATGATTGTTTGGGGAGTGAACACAATCCACTATGATATCCTTTATAGTAATTGATGAAGAATATAGAAATGATTTTCTAGACTTATGGGTATACCATAATTCCATGTCTTATTCCAATTACATTCACGAAACGATCATGTTTTTTGAGTACCATATGATTCATTTTTTTGAACTGCTAATATTTATGTTCTGACTCAAGATTATGATCTTCAACATGAAGTGTACAGTTTCCATATGTTATCCTTGTGTACTCATACCATATATTCCTGTGATTTATATATATATCCCTTTTTTACCCTTACTAATCTTATGATATCACCGTTTCTTTTGTTTCATCTCCCTAGGTTGTTATGAAAGGTTTTAAGTAGAGTCTATTTGTAATGAGTTCTAAAGGAAATGATCATTATAAATGATGTTGAAGACCATTCAATGAATTAGATTATTGTGTACCTAGTCTCCAAAGATGATAAAATATTATATTGATCATGAATTTTTTTGTTTAATGTATCAATAATTCGTCTAATATTATATAATATCCATGTATGAATATTATAGGTCATGATATCAACAGTCCCCAGATCTATTTCTCTCCCCTTTTAAAATTTCTCATTAACAAAATATCATTATACAAATAAATATTTAATTATAGATAATATATATTGGTAAAAATGAAAAAATATGATAAATATTTATGTTTATTGATATTATGACTATGTACATACATTTATTTTTTTAAATAGACATACATGTTGTTTTTAATAGTTTAATATCATAAAATATTTTAAATATATGTTAATTTTTTTATGTTATCATAGTAATATAAGTGATTTTTAAAAAAAAAATAATCTATTATTGATAATTATTATTAATATCAATTTTTAAACATATCAATCAATTTAAATTATTTATTAAATGAAAATTAATAATCCAAAAAATTGATACAATCAATTATGTCACAGACAGTTTTTTTCTGTCTTTGTATTGATCCGGACCATTAGAAATCCCGATCCTTTTCATGGGTATTTGATGAGATGAATCTTGATTTTTGAAGTATCATATATTTCTAACCACCACAATTAGGGATCCCCATTGCTTGTTTAATAGTTTTTGAAGAAAGGGTGGTTAATTCATGATTTGGGCCAACTGTGAGCCCATTCGCAGTTTTAAAAACTGAATTTTTTCTTTTATAAATCTTTTGATTTTCATCATTTTTCACCCATTCAACTTCCCACTTTTCTTATACTGATATATTAAAATTTATTTATCCTTTTGGACCCATTATATATTCATAAGCCGGGTGAATTTGGGTTACTTATTTAGGTATTGGGCCAGCCCATGGGCCCATTTCCTGTTTTAAAAAAATAATTTGTTTCATTTATATCATTTTCATTTTTAACTATTTTTCGGTGATTCCACCTCCCCCACGAATCCAATAACCCTATAATAACCCTCATAATATATTGTACCTCTTTGGAGCTCATGTGGATCGCGGATTAGGGCGAACAGTCTCAGGAAACCTCAAATCGCCCAGAATTACCAAGGTAAATTTTATCATTCATAAATCAATCAATTAGTACTCTTTTAGCCACCAATAATCTTCCCCTTGTTATTACATACCTTAGGAGTCTCTCCATGAATTTTCAAGCCATTACCTTTTCTCTAGGGCTTTAGATATAATGGAAGACGAAGAGTTTTCTAGGATGAAAGGTGAGATTCCTTCTCCTTTCTTCTTCGTCTTCCCCCTCCTTTCATTATTTCTTGGTTTTATATTGTACACTAGTATTGATCGACCTAGGGTTTTGTTTTAAAATGTTTTTTGATGGGTTTTATGTTTTTTTATGTCTGGTATTTATAGTTCTAGGGTTTATAAACCCACGGCGGGTGATTTCGGGTGTGCGTTTCAATTACGCCAATGATTTGAGGTAGGATATCCCTTTCACATGCCTTTATGATAGAAGTTTCATCATTTTAATATTATCCTATACTGATATAAATGTTTATTATTGTTTTTAATCCTTTTTATAATTTTCTTGGTGTGAAAAGTCGTTGTTTAATCACTGTTATGTGAATGGTAGTGTTGTTTTGTTATGAAAGTGCTCAACAAGTGTTTGATTAAATGTTCCATTATCTTTTGAAAATATTTTGTAAGGTTTATAATATGGTTTATGGTATTTTTAACATGTTACAGTATATTGAATGAAAATATGACATTCAATTGGTGTTTTATTCCTTTTCATGTACATAAAATAAATTGTTTTCTTTAAAAATGGCATGACATGTGTTCGGTAAATTGCCCGGTTGGCTTTTATGTGTGATGTGTGATTTAAAAGTTATCTGATTGCATTTATAAAGGAATTGGAAGAATTATAAATGGTATTTTTGGGTATTTATATTGATTTCCAATTTGTATTTGTTTTTACAAACAAGTGGGTGTTGATTTACAACATATTTTGGCCCGAGTTGCCCAAAAATGGACCGTTTCACATCTTTATGAAAATAGTTGTGTTTTGAATATGTAACCTGAGTATTATAAGAGATTTATTAATGAGGTTTTCTGCTGTAAATGATGTTTATATAGATCCTTAATAAAATTATAATGCACTCCTTCATCAAAGGTTAGTTTTGAGAAAATGTTTAAAGGCCCGTTTGGCATTAGAAATGAAGGAGTGTTTTACTTGTATATAACAAGTTGTGAAATTGGGATTGTTTTATAGTCCATTAAATGATTTTATTAAATGTTTATTGGGCTTCCAATTATTATTTGGTTTGGTTATGATGTTTGTTTATAATTTAAAGAGTGTTTTTGGAAGAGTTTTATGTGCAAAGCCTCAATACACTTCATGAAATTGTTTTACCAAAATATATAGTGGTTTGTTGATTAGTGTAAGAAATGTGAAGAAAGATTATGGACTATATGTGTTTTTATTGTTTTGGAATGGAATGTGGATGTGAAATGTGTATTTTATAATATGTGTAACTTTATTGAGCACTAAATGGAATCCTGGGTATCTAGGTGGGCGGACGTGTACTAGTATGCTAGTGATTCTGTGGGGGTTGGCCCCTGTTTCACATAGCAAGTTTGATGATGACAACACTAACTAAACTATGATGATGATGATGATTGGCGACTGATAGGTTATGGTTATTCTCCCTACTAGTGGCTCGAGCACGGGAATGGATATTTATTATGGTTACTTTCACCGAGATACGAGGTACCTGGGGCTCACAACTAACTAGTGCCTAGGGGTGTTCCCATGACTAGTGCTCATTGGATATTTTGTATTCACCATTAGCATACGGTGTGTTTGGTTGGTAAATTCAGTAGTATGTGTTATTTATTTAAAGGTTAAAATTATTTAAAGCAGCCCTATTGAAAACTATTTTCATTTTGATGTTGAACCTATTTGAAAAAAATTGTTACTTGCATTTTTGTTTATTAAACATGCATGTTTTTGTCTGATAATTATTATAGCATGGAACCTCATTTGAAAACCATACTTTCATATCTTGAATTTAAAACTATAAATTGATGTTTCTTTTATTTTAACGGAATATGCATTGGGAATACAATATCGGGCTAACCAACTGAGTTTTAATAATCACGCCTATAGTCTTCTTATTTTTTTATCCCTTGTGCAGGTTTCATCTTTAGTTCGATCACCTTGGGGACGTTTGATAATTGTGTTGCAGAGTGAACAGAAGTTTCACATGGTTTTAGTTGGTCATCTAGATTTTTCAGTTGAGTTTTTGGTTTTTTTTTCTACTTTTAGTTTCTTGTACAAATAATATTTATTTCAATTATTATATAAATTCATTTTGGGATGTCCGTTTATTTCCACTATTTGTTTGATTGTTTATATATGGGAGAAAGTGTTCCCTTGTGTAATATATTGGTGCCCTTGGTGCTTTTCACCATCCCGGGAGGATAGGGAACGCCTCTCGGGACTTGTCGCGGGCTGGCCTGGGTGACCGGTTCAGGGTCGACTCGGGCCGGTTCGTGACAAAATGGTATCAGAGGAGGTGGGATATTAGCAGAACATTCTTTTTAGAGCACCCTTTTTATTTTGGGGATGTCAAGGTAGATGGAGTAGGATTTTTGGGACTTTAGGGGTAAGTGAAAGAAGAGCGTCACAAACTATTTCTTGTTCTAATCCTCAGGTTTCCATGGAAGTCCAGTTTTATTAGTGTCCATTGTTCTAGTTGATTGTTTGGTATTGGGATATGACAATGGGAGTCTGACCAATGGCCTTCATGAACTCACAGGGCCTGGAAAGCCATGTGGTGGTGGGGAATGGTCCTAATAAGTCTCTCTATGTTGGTTTTGTGTATGGCATATGGCCGCCAACGATATGGTCAAGTCACCCACCGACACTAGTTCCCTTTTTTGCGTCTCTTGAACCTTTCTTGAATTCTGAATTTTTGATTTTAAAATCCTTGTGTGAGAATTGTGGAAATGGGTTTTAATGTAAGGATTAGATTTTGAAAAGTGAAAAAATGGTGTTTTCAATAATTAAATATAAGAATGGTTTTGGAAGTTTGTGTTTTTGTGAAAAAAAATGGAGGGAAGCAGAAATGATTTAAAGGGATTGGATTATCCATAATCTAAACATGTGGTTTGTTGATATAAAATGTTTTGAAATTGTGAATCATTTTAAAGTGATTCTGGATCTTTTTTTTAAATGGGGTATTTTAGGATGTTAAATTTTTTTTGAATTGGATAAATTAGTTTTGGAAATTGGTTTTGATTGGTTGGTGTTTTACTACAAACGATATTGGTCTCAATGGACCTCAGATTATGAAAATATACCTTGCTGATTTTTTTTTTTAAAAAAAATGGGAAGGGGTTGTTTGGAGTGGCTTGGTTATTTAAAAAGTTTTTAAAAATGAAAAGGGGTAGGTTTTTAAGAAAATGGTTCTTAATTAATTGTGGTTTTTTTTGTAAAATAATAAAATGTTTTTTGACTTGGTGGTTGGTGTTCCTTTTGAAGGTAAATTGTTTTTTTTATTTATGATGTTTAATTTTAGCCTTTGGTGTTTTCATGGGTTCTCACATGCATGGTATTATTTATATCTGGAATTATGGCCTATATGGTATGGTGGTTGGGTTCCAGGGCTGGCATGGAAATGTTCATGTGGGTGAGGTTCATGAAACACCATTGGTGAATGTGGAAACCCACCAAGTTAGTTTGATTTTTCAAAATTGTTTTGAGCTAAAAATTGTGGCCTTTTTTAAAAGACAAGGGTTATGTGGCTTGATTTTTCTATGTCGTAGAAGATTTTTTTATTTGGTTAGCTTCCATGTGATCTAGAATTCATACACTTTTTCAATCTAGTGATGATATCTTGTTGGTGGCTCGGTTTTGGAGTAATTTTCATTGGGTTTCAAAAAATGTGTTTGATGTTGTGATGTGGACATGGATAGTTCTGCGTTGGAAATCTTTCCTGCTGATCAACCTAAGGATTCCTTTCAAATTTTAAATCCACCTCTTTTGATGATGCCTCAACCTTTTTGTTGGAATAGAGAGATGTTTGGGATCTATTAAAAGTGATTCTAGGTCATGATAATTATTTTGGACAGAGCAGTTGTGTTCGGTGATGTTGATGTGTTTCTTCGTTTTCCTTGTCCATTCTGCCCCTCGTTTGGAGTGAGATAGAATTTTGATATGTATTTATGAGTTCCTATTTATATGAAGGTTTTTGTTTTCTGATCAAGTGTGGTTTTTTAGTGGTGTGATCCTTATCACCTGACTGCGGTGCAACAAATGCTTCATGAGTCAGGGCTCCAACCATAGGCCTCGGAGTGAAGCTTTTCACGCAATCAGGAAATCAACAGAGGTGTGGAGTGCTAGATTAAGATCATTACTCCTCTGTTTTGGCAAGCCAGTTACTATGTCAATGTTTTCGTTCCTCATTTCTATGAATTTACCTTTGTCGCAACAAGCTTGGTGGACATAACCCCTCACACAGTGTCTATGGTTATTCCTTCATTGATGTAGGTTTTCAATCAATGTCCCTGTGTGGACTGCCTGTAAAAATCAGGTGTAGTCTAGGTGTTACCTATTCATAGGGGGAGAGTTTTGGGTAGTTTCATTGTTTCTTTTGTTGTTTCAGTGGCCAAATTATTGGGTCCCCTTCCCTCCCATCCCCAAGTGACAGGGGTCCAGAATTGTGTTGAATGTGTCAACCAAGTTATTGTCCCCTCCATTCGGGAGTGGGTGGTTTATATGATAATGTTTTAACTCTATTAACTTGGTATAGTAGGTTTTTGTAGGAGGGTTTTTTTGGGCTTGTGTGAGTGAGTCCCAACTCTAGCTCATGTTCAATTCTTGTCTATTCATTGCTAGTTGGTTTCTAATGGTTGGGAGACCCACCATGGGTCTCTTGGATTTTCATCCTAAGAACATTTCTAGTGATAGATTATTATTAATGGTGGGGAGTAAATTTTGGAATCCTTAGGTGTTGTTTTTTTTCAGCCGGAAAGTGTTATGGCTTTCAGGGGGCGGAAAGCTTTAATGGTGTGGAGAATTGTCACACACGATTTTTTCTATCTTTGTATTGATCCGGACAATTAGAAATCCCGATCCTTTTCATGGGTATTTTATGAGATAAATTTTGAGTTTTGAAGTTTCATATATGTCTAACCACCATAATTTGGGATCCCCATTGCTTGTTTAGTAGTTTTTGAAGAATGAGTGGTTACTTCATGATTTGGGCCAACCGTGAGCCCATTCCCAGTTTTAAAAACTGAATTTCTTTCTTTTATAAATCTTTTGTTTTTCATCCTTTTTCACCCATTCAACTTCCCACTTTTCCTATACTGATATATTAAAATTTATTTATCCTTTTGGACCCATTATAAATTCATAAGCCGGGTGAATTTGGGTTACTTATTTTGGTATTGGGCCAGCCCATGGGCCCATTTCCTGTTTTAAAAAAAATAATTTGTTTCATTTATATATTTTTCATGTTTTACTATTATTCTGTGATTCCACCTCCCCCTCTAATCCAATAACCATATCCTAACCCTCAGAATCGAGTTTACCTCTTTGGAGCTCATGTGGGTCGCAGATTAGGGCGAACAGTCTCAGAAAACCTCAAATCGCCCAGAATTTCCAAGGTAAATTATAACATTCATAAATCAATCAATTCTTACTCCTTTAGCCACCAATCATCTTCCCATGGTTCTTCCAGACCTTAGGAGTATCTCCAAGAATTTTAAAGACATTAACTTTTTTCTATGGCTTCATATCTAATGGAAGACGAAGAGTTTTCTAGGATGAAAGGTGAGATTCCTTCTCCTTTCTTCTTCCTCTTCCCCCTCCGTTCATTATTTCTTGGTTTTATATTGTAACCTAGTCTTGATAGTCCTAGTGGTTTGTTATAAAATGTTTTTTATGGGTTTTATGTTTGTTTAGGTCTGGTATTTATAGTTTTAGGGTTTATAAATCCACGACGGGTGATTTCAGGTGTGCGTTTCAATTACGCCAAAGATTTGAGTTTTGATATCCCTTGCACATGCATTTATCATAGAAGTTTCATCATTTTAATATTATAATATACTGATATAAATGTTTATTATTGTTTTTAATCCTTTTTATAAATTTCTTGGTGTGCAAAGTCGTTGTTTAATCACTGTTATGTGAAAGGTAGTGTTGTTTTGTTATGAAAGTGCTCAACAAGTGTTTGTTTAAATGTTCCATTATATTTTGAAAATATTTTGTGAGGTTTATAATCTATTTTATGGTATTTTTAACATGTTACAGTATCTTTATTGAAAATATGACATTAAATTGGTGTTTTATTCCTTTTCATGTACATAAAATAAATTGTTTTGTTTAAAAAAGGCATGACATGTGTTCGGTAAATTGTCTGGTTGGCTTTTATGTGTGATGTGTGATTTAAATGTTATTTGATTGGATTTATATAGGAATTGAAATAATTATAAATGATATTTTTGGGTATTTATATTGATTTCCAATTTGGATTTGTTTTTACAAACAAGTGGGTTTTGATTTACAACATATTTTGGCCCGAGTTTCCCAAAAATGGACTGTTTCACATCTTTATGAAAATGGTTGTGTTTTGAATATGTAACCTGAGTATTATAAGAGATTTATGAATGAGTTTTGATGCTTTAAATTATGTTTATACAGATCCTTAATAAAATTAAAATGCATACCTTCATCAAAGGTTAGTTTTGAGAAAATATTTAAAGGCTCGTTTGGCATTAGAAATGAAGGAGTGTTTTACTTGTATATAACAAATTGTGCAATTTGGATTGTTTTATAGTCCATTAAATGATTTTACTAAATTTTTATTGGGCTTCTAAATATGATTTGGTTTGGTTATGATGTGTGTTTATAATTTAAATAGTGTTTTTGAAATATTTTTATGTGCAAAGCCTCAATACACTTCATGAAATTGTTTTACCAAAATATTTAGCGGTTTGTTGATTAGTGTAAGAAATGTGAATAAAGATTATGGGATGTTTGTGTTTTTATGGTTTTGGAATGGAATTTGGATGTGAAATGTGTATTTGATAATATTTGTAACTTGATTGAGCACTAAAGGGAATCCCAGGTATCTAGGTGGGCGGACGTGTACTAGTATGCTAGTGATTCTATGGGGGTTGGCCCCTATTTCACGTAGCAAGTTTGACTATGACAACACTAAATAAACTATGATGATGATGATGATTGGGGACCGCTAGGTTATGCGTATGTTTCCTACTTGTGGCTCGTGCACGGGAATGGATATTTATTATGGTTACTTTCACTGAGATACGAGGTACCTGGGGCTCACAACTAACTAGTGACTAGGGGTGTTCCCGTGACTAGTGCTCATTGGCTATTTTGTACTCACCGTCAGCATAAGGTGTGTTTGGTTGGTAAATTCAGTAGTATGTGTTATTTATTTAAAAGTTAAAATTATTTAAAGCAGCCCTCTTGAAAACTATTTTCATTTTGAAGTTGCACCTATTTGAAAAAAATTGTTACTTGCATTTTTGTTTATTAAACATGCATGTTTTTGTCTGATAATTATTATAGCATGGAACCTCATTTGAAAACCATACTTTCATATATTTAATTTAAAACTATGAATTGATGTTTCTTTTATTTTAAAGGAATGTGCATTGGGAATAGAATATCAGGCTAACCTACTGAGTTTTAATACTCACGCCTATAGTCTTCTTCTTTTTTTAGCCCTTGTGCATGTTTCATCTTAAGTTCGATCAGCTTGGGGACATTTGATCATTGTGTTGGAGAGTGAACAGAAGTGTCACATGGTTTTAGTTGGTCATCTGGATTTTTCAGTTGTGTTGTTGGTTTTTTTTCTACTTTTAGTTTCTTGTACAAATAATATTTATTTCAATTTTTATATAAATTCATTTTGGGATGTCTGTTTAATTCCGTTGTTTGTTTGATTGTTTATATATGGGCGAAATCGTTCCCTTATGCACTCTATTGATGCGTTTGGTGCTTTTCACCATCCCGGGAGGATCGGGAATGCCTCTCGAGACTTGTCGCGTGCTGGCCTGGGTGACCGGTTCAGGGTCGACTCGGGCTGGTTCGTGACAAATTAAATATTGATAAAAAATTTATGTTGTTATTAATAGAAATAAAAATAGCTACAGTAATTTTTTTAAAATAACTTTTAAAAATTAGGTTCTATTAATAATAAATATAGGAAAAATATTTTTAACTGAAATAATAATTTCTATGATGGTTAATTATTTTTTAAAATAAATAAAACCTATATGTTCAATATATTTTATTTTGGATGAAATATGTTATCCATGTTGAATTTTATAGTATTTTTTATAAAAAAATAAAATTAAGAAATATAAATATTTAAATATTGAATTTAGTATTTCCCATTTCCATTCTACAATTCAATCCAACAAAAAATTGAAACATATTCCCTCCCCAACTCTTTCATTCCCTTGTGTCCTCATCCACCCACCCACACATTGGTGATCTCCAAATATCCCCACACACCCGATTTATCATTGCCACCTATACTATTGGAACCCATATTTTTTACCAAGAAAATTGTCATTACTGACCTCATAAGTTTGAATCTAATGAAAAAAAATTCATATTTTTCATGAAGACTTATAACGGTGTATGGGAGTTACATTATTCAAAAATAAAGGCTTCTAATAAGGAATTAATTTTATAAGGGAACATATTATATACATATTTTATTCCATTTAATTAAATTTTAATTATATCAATTTTGTGGTCCTAGGATTAAAATACTATCCATCCATGGCATGCTATATATGTTTCTTAACTAGGTCACAGATGGAAGTAACCTCTAACATGATTGTGTTCTAACACAACTAGAAAGTACTTGTCGGCATAGGTGTGTGTGTGCAATGCACGCATACAAGAGGAGCAGAGCCACACCATATTTATGAAATTTAGTAGAGGAATGTTCTATCATGGGTTGGTGATGAGGAATGTTGAAATAGTATCATCACACTCAGATCTATTCAGTTAAAGGAAAAAATTTAATTATTTAGCGATGCTCGCCAAAATGAATTCTGGTGATGGATTGTGGTAGAGGGGGAACTGTTTAACCATATAACATGTGGATAAAACCTAAACCATCTGATCAATCAAATCTAATATTTATAATAATTCCCCCATATCATCTTCATCCACTTCTCATCCACTTCTCTCTACAATGCTACTGGAATGATGCCTTGAGCCTCTATTGACATCGATTTTAGTGTTCGATGTCTTCCATGAAAATAATTTCCCACACAAGAAATTAGAGGCAATAGATCATCCATATAAAATGCATCCAAAAAATTTCTATATACATTTGGTGCTTTAAATGATTGATTAATCCCATGAAGATGAAAATGAAATATGAGAGAATGATATTCACACAAGATATTCAATCAATCAAATGATTAAATGGAGACAATTAGTAGGCTATCATAAGAATAAGAAACATCACATGTGGTAACGTTGATGATCATAATGGAATTGTGTTATGGTGTATTATTATCGAGGGACATATCATGTGAATTGCGTGCCCACCATGCCATCACTTGAACGTCATCGATTTCATGAAGCCAATGTGTGTCCAAAATAGATGTGGTATTTATCCTTTTACCATTAAAGGGTTTAATACATATGATATTAAGACACATTATATTGGTTTTTGAAGGCTTTAGTACTTTGAAGGAATGATCAATATAGTTTAATCATCATGTGATGTAATTTTTAACATGGTAATATGATGATTCCATTGTGATAAGTTCAAAACAAATACATGACCAAGTGATGTAGACCATACAAAAATCACATTCATCAAACGGTTCATATTAAAAATATAGTATCTTCCCATTGCAAAAACACTGTATCATCTACATCTTTACATAACATCAATTTCCATGTTGGTTATCATATTTTTCTCCAACAACATGCCACGTGATCACATGAGGCCGCTGATGCAATCACGTGATGCCCTTAATTATTGTCTAGTGAGCTATCACATGATTTTCCAAAGACCATCATGAAATTCTATCGAGAATCGTTTCATTTATAAAGTGATCAAAAATTGTATATCAACCATGAGATAATAGAAGTATGATAAATCCCAAGATATATATAGCTTTGAGTACAAGCCACTGACTGCCTTTAGTTAGTTCATGAAACACCTTCACCATGTAGGTTAACAACGACCTCATACATGTTTTTCATGTATAAAAAACCAATCATATTTAATAATGGGATAATAAGAATAGATTCATGAGAGTTGAAATTGATGTAGGAACATAGGGAGAAAAATAGAATAAGGGAAGTAAGAGGAGGCTACTGCCTTTAGAGAATTTCTCCATGTAATAGTGAGACCATGTCATAACAACCCATAACAAGATTCCATTATAATATTCCATCATTGGATCCCATAATGTGACATAATAATGTAATCCCATTAAAATCATTTAATCACATGATGATATGAACATCGTGAAAGCCCTAATTTATTAGGATCATGCATATGGTTTGGATATGTCCCTCATTTTCATGTGATACTACAATCAAAACCCCTAAGTATCACAACCCCTCTATGTGGGATAGGCATGAATGTGAACCCTCAGACATGAAATATCCTTTCCATGAAAACCCCGTGATATTTTGATATGATATGAACTCATGCACATGCACATATCCTGACATAAAATTCAATTATCAATGTTTCCTTATAATGGTACCATTGGATAGGAATCACAAACCAATAAAAATTCTCTCTTTGTCAAATGTGTGATCCAAGACATGTTCAGGGGACCCAGTCTTGTTACTCAATTATGATCATGAGATAACATGACTCCTCACTTGTCTCACCATTAAATCGTGTGACTGAACATGGATGTATCAAAATTATTCATGAAAATAACACTACACATGTCATTCTTATCATGTGGAATTCCTCTAACATGTCAGTATTGTCATGCAGAATCCATCTGACATGCTAACATGGAACAAACGATACCCATGGACATGTTAGTATTTATCATGTGAATACCCATGGACATGTCATCCTTATTATGAGGAATCCCAATTCAATGTCAACCACATTAAGAAAATACCATACATAATGTCAACCATGTACGAAATATGTCTTTATATGTTCCAACCTTGTCAGAAAGATACACTAGAACATGTTAAACAAGTTAGGCAGCGACCCTTAGACATGTCAAAAATCATCCCTTGGATGTGTTAGTGATGTCGGGAAAACACCCTGGGGAATTTCAACCATGTCCATAAAACTGACTTGGGAATTTACTATTGGAATACCATACCATGAACCTTCATCCAATAACCCCCTTTATAATGGGAGTTCTCATAATGGGATAGGGTTATGCATTCATGCAACCCAATTTTCACATTCCCTCAAACAGGCCTCCACATCATACCATACATATTCAATAGACCTTTTATAGAAATCATCTCTCTTAACCCATCTAAGGGTAAAGTATGAATATGTTTCCCTTCATCTATCAGAGGATAAAGTATGAATATGTGGCATGGGAGTCCCCCTTGGGGTATTCCCATTCACAATATAATTATCTTATCTCATTGAACTTAAATTATCCTGTGACTTTATTAGAATTTATTATCAATCATAGGATGTGAAATATTTTTCTAAATGGTAAGTATCTTCAATGTAATACCTTGAATGTGCTTTCAAGATCTAAAAATACTTTATATCTGTAGGAATGAACTGATCTATGAGGATTATAATACCTATTATGAACATGGAATATATGACTCTATTCTATGTCCTGTGTTCCATACGATATTATTCACAATACTGGCAATCACAACTCTCTATAGGAAACCTCAATGGGTAATCCCCATACATATACACTCTCATAAAATATTTCTAGTCATGTATTATCACATGTTTTTTTACATTGAGGAAGACTCATATGAGATTAGAGACAAGAGACGATTATTCCATCATAATGATACACATTTCCCCAATGTGGGGTGCATTTTAGATGTATGTTTTATTATGTAACTAATTTAATCAAAGCTTAATACACCAAATGAGGTTTCTTATGGTACCCTAAAATGCATAAGTTCCACTAAAGTAATCTGCTGGCACACATTTTATAAATCAGACACCCATGACATGAAGTACATGGACTACTATTATTGTTTTTATATGATACATAGGAATCCTTAACATTGATTGAGAAAAATACTTAATATTTAAATCCCCTCACATATGCACTTTATAGAATATGTTTTACTTCAAAGATTATTCCAGTTATATGACCATAAAATTTTTGAAAAATAATTCATGGGTTTTGATACATGTTATCATATGATACAAAGGATTCCTCTTGATGGATTAGTCTCATTTCCTAGAAACAAATCACCTCCCAAGATGAAGATAAACTCTAGAGTTACCAGATATGGCTACAAAGTATAGCATCGTAAATATACAATAAAAAATTAGAGAACATGTAATAAAAATAGTTTTTTAGTGACACATTTTTTACCAACTCATTTTTACATGGTTTAAGAGTCATGTATTATGATTTAGGAATGATTCACAATAATATATCAAATATATAAGTTATTATTTTATTAGAAAACATTTCCCCCAAAAGTTTGTGAAGAGAAAAAAATATCAACCACTCGACCAATGTGAGTGCCTAAGTGCCATTGGGATTTAAACCCCAACCAACTATTCTCCATTGAAAAGAATGAATGTGACATTTTGTGAATGATGTAACCATTGGGTGTTTCTATGAGAGATAAAAAATGGTAAACCATATATAAGCAATTGTAGACCCCCACTCAATCACCCAAAATCAAGCATTAGGTGTTACATGCCTTATGTTTTGTCATGAAACAAAGTGGTGGACATGACTTGAAAGAATGTGATAATAGAATAAATAAGTTCACATAAGAATCAAGATTCTTTATTACGAAACCTAGATAGAACATACATATCTATCAGAAAAAAATTGGTGAAAATGAACTGAATACTTTAAATTCATCAACCTTTTCATGAAAAAATGATAAATTTTATAGACCTTTTGGGCCATTGTCCCACATTATTCAAGAAAAACTAGCTCAACCCAATTTGAATTCTTTATCCATGATAAATCATTAATAAAGGGAAACGGGTAAATTTTATATTCTTTAACTGTGAAAGTAGTTGATCAACCCTATACTCTTATATATGATGCTTCATTAATAAGGTGTCCCATTTCCTATCCGAGACTTTTTTAGACTCTTTACAATACAAATGGATTTACAAATGTGCCAATGGAATTTGAGATCTCTAGAAAAGATAGCAACTCCTTCAAAAACATCAATATATTTAGAGAAACCAAATAACACCCCAATTATATGCCTCTTCTACCATAGAAAAATTATCCTCAAGTCCATGACATATGTTTTCACCAACTCAACAAATCCATTTCCAATTAGATAATGTCTTGGTCAATGAGTACAACCTTAATGGTTCCTTCCCAAATTTGAAGGATGCTTATGAAATCCTCTATAGGATGAAACCTAATGGTCATATTGACCATGGAATGCTGTAGAAGTGGGGGTGTCACTCATTACCACATTCAATCACATTGGTAGATTATCCATAGAGAAGAACACATACATTCTCTATCACAAATAGGTGAATGAGGATAATAAATACATTAAATATATCATACGGGATCTTCCTTGGAGGGATCCTATCCAATATATTCATCATCATTGATAATGAAGTACAATTCTATAGGGTAGTGTAGAGGAAGTTGTGAAAACAACAACCATTTGAACTAGGGAATCCAATAAGAGATCCCACTAGGGGTAACAAAAAAAGTGAAACTCTAGAGTAATCCTGTATCCCTATAATTTACAAAATACTTGAGGCCCTTCATTATGTCATGATTATGACCTATAATTATTAATTAATCATCACTATAAAATCTAATGACTTCATCATAACTAACCTTGGTAATAGTGGAATCACAATGATTACCCCAACCATCAAGGTTATAGGGAATTTTCTCATTTTTAACCCTATTATCATATTAAATATGGTTTCAGACCCACCAAATTGTACCTTGGGAATCATCCCTCTGAATTTAGAAAAGGGAACATACCAATCCAAAATTATATTCTACTGAAGAGGAGAACGATACCACCAATATCTTTATAAAAATGATATCTACCAAATATAAGAAATCATCATTAGTTGTAGATGATCACACTCCTAATAATTATAATTATACTATTTCTCATTCATCCAAGTAACAGTAGGTTGGCCCAACTAATTCCCTTGAAATTGGAAAATAATGGGTTTAATGGTATTTTTATGAATCTATAAAAGGCACTACCAACACTGGTATAGCCTCAAAGTGAGGTATAGATGGATCATACACCCAATGGAAGCTCCATGGTCTAGTTGGAGACTCACATCATCATCCATACACTTACCATTGATAAAGGAAATGGTTTCATTATGAATTAATCTTATTTTTCAATTAATGTTGATATGGGATTTTCATTGGAAGAATAGATCACTCAACTCCAATTAGAGAATGAGGATTTGTGGAAAATAATTATGGGAATCATCTTGGTATCTATTCCAAAAAATTTAATATCAATACCTTTATACAAAGGTAATCTTTAATATAATGTTCCCTAGACCGTAGGGCTAGGTGAATTTTTAAATTCTCCATATCCTCATCTTGAGAAATATAAACTTGTTATAACATGCTCTATCCCATTAGTTTCGGTGAATTTTCTTATTTACAATAACCCCAACACAGAGGGTTGGGGGAATTCTCAAATTTTCTAGACCCACATTGGGTGCACTCTGGACACCATCTAACATCCTCATATTTTAAAAATACACCATGAGATTTGGTTTCTTAAAATTAGTTTGTATAATCTTTATTGTCCATGTCCATCAATGCTTTGGCACCTACCCCTTAAATTGATAAATATTTGGGTTCCAAATATTGATATCCAAACCCATCCATGTACAAATTTAGATATAGGAATTGGTGACACATAGGGAAAGACGCATGGTATCCCTTATAATAATGAAATATAGGGAAATGTATATTCCTTTAACCAAAACATGACCTATGGTACTTTGGGTATAGTATATAGAAAATTTATTTAGAACTCCCAAAATTTAGTAAGAAAAATGGGATGGAGTTGTTAGGACCATAAAATCAATACACCTACCACATTTGTCTCCTACATACATTAAATAGTTACTTAATCATTAAGGACTGGATTCATTATAATATATATGAGGAGATGATGGAACCACCAACACCTTAATCCAAACACTATTTATGCGAGAACTATGAAAAAACACATGTTTTGGAGTAGAATATGGGTCACCAATCTCTCATTTATGATTGATAATCACATAATTATAGATAAATCAAGGTATACTCTATTAAGGATAATAATAGACCAATTTTAATCATTTGATCTATAAAACATGACCTTCTCCAACTCCATAGGACCAATAGAACCTCATACGTATCCATCAGTTACCACCTCAACTATATTCTATTCCATCATCACATGTGGAATATGTGTAAATTATGTGTTGAATTTAAGAATTGGATTTATATTACGGTAAATGAAGGATTGGAATGGTTATAGAATCTAGAAACATGTGAAACAACCATAAGTGGAAATATACATATATGTGAAATGAATCCCTCAAGAAAGGTTGTTGAATAACCTTGTCTTTACCGTATAGAGATAATCTACACAAGAAATGTCCTAGTCAAATGAAAATAAACTACAAGATAGAATACTAGATGAATGTAATTAAACTAATACATAATTTCCATACAGAATACTATTAAAAATGAGGAGTAACATCCTAGTTATATGATATTAAATTGCATGACTATAGTACCCCTAGTTTCTGGTATGTAACCCTTTCATGATGCTTTTAATGTTCATAATTTTAAGGATGACGTATGGGAAAGTCGAGAGAACTCAAAATGATGTTTTCGGGCAAAAAGGGAAGCCACAAGGATGGCACACAATTTGTCTAAATCGTGCGGCCAAACCGTGCGGAGTTGGTATTGGAGGTCGTAGATTTCACACGGGCGGCGCACAGTTTGTCTAACCATGCGGCCAAACCATGTGAGAAGGTTGGATGAGGTAGTAGCTAACACACAGTAAGTGCGCATTTTGTCAAACCGTCCGAACTAACCATGCGACCACTTAAACGAGATCCTATAAAAGTGGATCTCATGCGTTTTTGCCTCTGAGTTGCTATTTTTTCCTCCTAAGCAGCCCTAACTTGGGATTTTGGTTCTCTCAAGGTTTAAGAGTTTCCTCTCAAAGTTCCAGAGGCAATCTGAATGCTTCTCTTGTAGAATTGAAGCAGGATTCTTTTGTTATGTGGTCGTTCTTGTTTGGTTTCTCAGATCTACTTAGATATACTTCTCCTCTTCTCTCGGTTTCATTGATATACGCCCATTATGGGTAGATCTATTTGTGTGGATGCCAAACATGATGGGTTTTGTTCTTGGTTGTGTTAGGAGAAGAGATCTAAGGAGGATCCTTGGTGAATCGGTCTGGTAGTCTTGTGCGTTCTCCATTTGTTAGGGTTTTCATCAAAACCATTGAGGTAGGTGGATTCACTCCCGATTCCACTTTCATAGAACATGAAGGCTGAGTTTCAAATTGTTTTCCATTATTGAAATGTTTTGTTTATCTACTGTGAAATAATGGTTGAAACCCCTTTTTAGTAATGGTTGATGGAAATCATGTGTTTTTGGAAAGTGGTTGTTGAAGTAAATTTCAAATGGTGATTTTAAATTGGTTGTGGTTTTTTTGCTTGAAAGAACAGGTTTTCAATAAAACGGTGATTCTTTATTTAATGGTTTTGAACACACATGGTTCTGGGCATAGATATTCATGGGTTTTGGTGTCTGTACATGTGCATTGGGATGGATAAGGGCGAGAAGTCCCCCCATCAAAAGGATGGAATGGATAAGGGTGAGAAGTCCCCCCATAAAAAGGTTGGGACAGATAAGGTCGGGAAGTACCCCTATCAAGGTAGTTCACCAAGTGAAAACTTAGTGGAAAGATAACTCACCACTCGCAAGTATAGGGAGGTCGAGGTTGCGTGCATGGTGGGTTGTGTGGAATTCTGAAATGGAATGGATGTGCCAAAATGGAAATGGGAATTTGATTGGAAACATGCTTGGTTTATTTTCTTGAGAAAAATGGTTTTTGTTGGAAAATGGTTTGGACATGGAACTTGTTATATTGTGAACTGTTTTGGACTTGTTTTATATAAATTGTTTTATATATGTGT
This sequence comes from Viscum album, assembly GCA_963277665.1. Classification (NCBI taxonomy): domain Eukaryota; kingdom Viridiplantae; phylum Streptophyta; class Magnoliopsida; order Santalales; family Viscaceae; genus Viscum; species Viscum album. The sequence continues at coordinate 1,013,261,647 of OY728131.1, forward strand.
GCTAACATGTTTTATCCTAGATGCATGGGTTGGGAAGACATCGGAGAAACCCTATTGAGTTTCATTACTCACACCCTGCTTTGGCAGGTTGGTACTTTTGCATATGTCATGTACCGGGATGTTGGCAAAGCTAAATTGTTGCATACTGCTTCGTGATGCTAGGGTTGGTTCATGATGTTGGTGCATAGATCTTGTAGAACATGTATTTGGGTTGTTGTCTTGTAGTATTTGAGTTTTTATTTCTGCTGTTTACAATGATTTAGTATTTGTTTCCATTGTGGTACTCTTGGTTGGTAATGGTAATATAAATGTATGAGTTGCCTTAGGTGTTATCATGCATCATTTAGTTGATTTGTTTGGTAATGGTGGTTGAATTTGTGGTATGCTATAAAAAGGGTAAATTGTCCCCCACTTGTTTTGAAAACTGTCGGCATTTATTCCAACCTTGGAGACTTGGGGATGACTCTTAAGGACATGTAATGACTTATTGAGCTCTCAAGACAATGAGGATTGGTGGGTCATTTCAAATGGTATCATCTTGTCCGGTCTTTGCCTAACAAGTGGTCATCGATGTTCTCTGTCATGGAGTTGAAATTTATTTTTTCTATTCCTTGGGATGCAATCTGAGATAGAAGTAGGATTGTCGGAACTTGTAATGTAAAGCATAAAAGAACATAGCTAACCCGTTTATGCTGAACTTCAAGTTACCAGGGTGTTGGGTACATATATGTTTTGGATACACCACGAAAATCTTGGAAATCTCATTGTGATGGGTTTAGCCAATGAGATGAGCATGACATGCATTATAGAGGAATGACATCCCACAAGGATTTCATATCTCAGTGTGAAAAATGTGTAAGTACTTTGTGTAAGGTTACTATTTTTGGAAAATCCAGAAATTGTTTTCAATTGTAAGACTTTGAAAATATGGTATTAAGTGTATTTTGAAAATGGTCTGATTTTCAAAAAGTATGTCGGATGTTTTCAAAAATGGTTGAACATGGGAAAAGGTTGTTTTGATAAAAAATTGTGGTGATAGTTGATGTGATAGAATTTGAAATGCTAAGCCTTCAGCTACTAGGAAGTGAGACTAACGGCGTGCATTGTTTGTATAGAAAATGGCACCCGTTAGGCATCGTAGAAACCAAATGGAAGACGATGCGGAGAATGTGGTTGCACCTGAACCATGTGTGAACCTATAGCTAGTTTAGTGTATCTTTCAAGCATTCCAGGATGTGGTCACAAGGTATCAGAGGGATGATTCAAGGCATGTAGACCATTCCGTCTAGTTCTAGAAGCAAAATCCACCCATCTTTCGGGGTGATTCTGAAACAGAACGGTCGAAGGTGTGGCTGAGTAGGAAGAATCGTATATTTGATTTCATCGGCACACTAGCAGAACTGAAATTAAATTTGGTAACGTATATGCTGGAGGATCTTGCATGATTGTGGTGGGAGCTAGTGGTGCAGGCTAAGGTCGATCAAGGCCTGGGATGGGATGAATTTGAGGAGTTGTTCAATAAAAAATTATATCCTCACATGTTCAAGATCTAGAGGATGACATACTTTTTACGCTTCATGTATGAGAATCTCCCTATCACAGAGTATTCATCTAAATTCATGAATTTAGTTCACTTTTCACCAGAATTTGATGCAAGTGCGTCGCTGAAGGCACACATCTTTAAATGAGGGTCGCGACAGGAAATTTGATCGAATATAGCTTTGCTCTGTATTACAGATTATATAAAAATAGAAAATAGAGATACAGTAACTGAAAGAGACATCTCGAGAGTTATGGGAGGAAGAAGTATGATGATTCCCATGGGAACAGGTGGGAACTCTATTGTTGGGAACAAGCGGAAGAGGGTCACCTACTTCCTTGGTGGGAGTACGATTCAGAATCAGACGGCTGGATTAGTGAATCTTCCTCCACAACCCATGATGAATGTCGGGTGTTTTCAATGTGGATCGACTGATCACATAAAGCGAGAGTGTATGACGCGACCTAGACATTGTCACAATTACAAGAAGATGGTGCATCTACAGCGCTATTGTAGAAATACTCCGAGGTCGGGTGCACGTGACACTTCCCAGGCATCGCATGCATCGTATGCTTCGACAAGATTATGACAACAGAGTCGGTCTAATCTGCATAACAGAGCTAGCCATGGTGATTCTCGAAATACCATGAATCCATAACCAGGGCAATCTCAGCAAGGCAATAAGGAGAACAACGCAGCAACGAAGCAATTGTATAGAGGTGAGTAGATGATTATTGATGATCAGGCTAGAACATCATCAGTAATAGGTAATGTTCTTTTGAATTCTACCTTTTTACAAGTGTTGTTTGATACTGGTGCGCCACATTGTTTCATTACTTCTCAAGCTGTTGACTTGTTATGTTTAAAACTAGAAATGATGCCTTCTATCTTGAAACTGCAAACTCCTCTAGGTGAAAGAGAATGTCATGCCTTCATCTGTAGAGCATGTTCTATAACTGTTGAAGGATTTGAGCTGAAATTGGACTTCTCCATGTTGGATATAGATGTCTCTGATGTAATCCTACGTATGTATTGGTTGTCAAGGTCTAAGGCTCACATCGACTATTATAGGATAACAGTTAGTTTCACAACTAAGGACATCATCAACCATCTCTTTAGAGGAGAATATATATTAAATAAAGGTGACAAGAGCTTGTTGGCACCAATGGTGGGAGCGATCCCTCACCAATTGGAAATGTTGACTTTGGAATCAATGGAAGAGACTGAGAAAAATAGTTTTCCAGCTATGGTGGATCAATTTCTAGATGTCTTTCCCAAGAACATCTCAGGGTTACCACCTGTTGGAGAAGTGGAGTTTACGATTGATCTCCTTCCATGGACCAGTCCTATCTCACTTCCATCTTATAGGATGGAACCAACAGATTTACGGGAATTGAAGTGCAGTTAGGGGAGCTGGAAAGCAAGGGTTTCGTCCGGCCAAGCGTGTCTCTGTGGGCAGTACTAGTTTTTTTGTAATGAAAGAAGATGGAACATTGAGGCTATGTTTGGATTATCGTAAACTTAGCCATGTTACGATAAATAATAGATATCCACTTCAATGCATTGATGAATTGTTTTATCAATTGAGGGGCTCAGTGGTTCTCCAAGATTGACTTGCAGTCAGGATATGACTAGTTGCAAGTTCTAAAAGAGGATATCCCAAATATAGCCTTTAAAAGAAGATATGGACACTACAAATATGTAGTCATTCCTTTTGGACTTACAAATGCACCATCAGTCTTTATGGCATTGATGAATCTGATATTTCAGCAATATCTGGATTCTTTTGTTGTGGTGTTTGTGGACGAAATATTGATGTATTCATGAACAAGTGTTGAGCCTGAGCCACACATGACGATAGTGTTTGAAATCATGAAAGACCATCAGTTTTATGTCAAATTATCAAAGTACAATTTTTGGATACAAGAGGTATGCTTTCTAGGCCAAGTTGTTTCTGAGAAAGGTGTTTCAATGGATCCAGAAAAGATAAAAGCTGTTCTTTCTTGGCAATAGCCAAAGAATTTCTTTGAAATAAATAGTTTTCTTGGTCTAGCTGGTTATTTCCGATGCTTTGTCTATGACTTCTCATTACTAGCTTCGCCTATGGAAACATTGGAAAAGAATAACATGGCATTTCAATGGACAACGGAATTTCATGGATATTTTCTAGAGTTGAAATTTCTCCTTACATCAACACCCATCTTCATTTTGCTGGAATCAGGACAGGGGTATGCGGTGTATTGTGATGCTTCGTGAATAGGGTTGGGTTGTTTCCCCATGCAAGGAGACCATGTGGATGCTTATGGCTCTAGGCAGTTGAGGGTGCATGAAAAAAATTACCCAACACATGATTTGGGGTTGGCTGTAGTTGTCCATGCTTTGAAAACATGGAGACATTATCTCTTTGGTGAGAAAGTTTCTGTGTTTATAGATCACAAAAGTTTGAAACACACTTTATCATCGCGAGATTTGTATATGAGGCAGAGGAGATGGATGAAGTATCTTAAAATTTTCGTCATTGACCTGATGTATACACCAAGTAAGGGAAATTCGGTGGCCGATGCATTAAGTAGAAAGTTGTATACTCAGTTGGTGAGAGAAGCTTCAGATGAGTGGTAGATGATGTCGGTCCTAGCTGACAAGCGGGTGGAATGTGATGACCAAACCAATTTTTTTGTTTTCTTTCCAGTTTCTCTTGTTCTTGATTTGGTGGAGATGGTAAAGGAGGCACATGTATCTGATGTAGATTGTGTTGTGATAAGTTTAAAACTCAATTGTGGAGAGACCATTGAGTGATGGAAGCTTGTGGTAGTTCATTTTTTCGGTTTTGTGATCCAATGGTTGTACCTTTAACTGCTCAGGAACAACTCCTTCAATCATACCGCCATTCAAGATGGGATGTACATCTAGGTACATAGAATATGTATAATGCGTTGAAGGTGCAATTTTTTTGGAGCAGCATGAAACAGAAGGTAGCTGAATTTGTATCAAGGTGTTTAACTTGTCATCAAGTTAAAAAACATCAGGGACCCGTTGGTATGTTACAATATTTACTTATCCCATTGTGTAAATGGGATCAGATAGAAATGGATTTTGTTACAGGTCTTCCAAGAACGGTCCAGAAAAATGATTCCATTTAGGTGATAGTGGATCTTCTAACCAAGTCGGCCCATTTCATCCCAATTTGGGAAACTCATATGGTGGATGATCTTTCAAAAATTTATATCGGAGAAGTGGTAAGGAGACATGGTGTACTAGTATCCATAGTCTCGGATAGAGATCCAAGGTTAACATCTCATTTCTGGAAATCATTACAGCAAGCACTTGGGACTCAGTTGACGATGAGCACGACGTATCATCCTCAGACGGATGGTAAATCCAAGCGGATTATACAAACGTTGGAAGACATGTTTTGGGCTGGTGTAATGTAATTTGAGGGCTAATGGGAGGAGACTATTCACTAGGTACCCGATATCTCCAAGAGGATGCACCACTTTACCTTCTTCCACTGTTTGAAGCTCATGTTCCTTGGATTTTCCACCCTTTTGGATGACCGAGTCTCTATTTGCCTCAACTGATATGTGTAGTCCTTTATTCCCTTCAAAATATTCTTCTTGAATACAAAATAATTCCATGGGTCCCTATTTTCATTTTCCCTTTCTTCCTCCTTGGGTTGTGCAAGTCTTTTTCGTAACCTCCTAGATCTCCATCAAATTCTGATTCTGAATCAAAAATGTAGTATCTCACCAGAATACACTAGAAACATATTTTTAGTGGGTTCACATTCTTGTGAAAACATAAAGTCCTCAACAATCTCTAGAGACCACACTGTAGTATGATCATATTCCTTCACAACCCGAAAAGGTGATTCCACATATCCATACTCTCACAAACCAACCCGTATCGACCCAAAACCAATCACGTGAGCCAATGTGCAACATGTCCCAAAGGGCGTTCCCAATCGCCATGGTTTGGAAACTAGGGTCGGGCATCAAAATAAAAATGTTGGGAACGATTTTTCCCATTAAAAAAAGGCAAATAGATAAAAAACTGATGATAAGATAAAACTAGAAGCAGAAAGAATGTAAAACCGCACATACCTCAATATGGGCTTCCAGGTAATCACCCATCCAAAGACTAACCATTCTCCAATAATGATAATCTCAGCTAATATAACCTGAGAAAAGGGATCATACTATTGAAATGATAAAATTGGCATGACCACCAAGTTTTTGAGTATGGATTCCAAATATAACCACTAAATCCAAGTATTCCCTCATCTAGAGAAGTTCAATGACAGTAGTTTCATATACAAATATAAAAATAGGGTTTTCACATTTTAGAATAAGCAACAATACATTCCCATTAAAAAATCCACCAGACGCTACATGCTATTTTGATAAAACCATTTTTCATTTTATATAAAAAACAAAAAAAAAAGATACCAATGTTTGGATTAAAATAATATAGGTAAACATTGAACATTATAAATAAACTAGCATGATAGAATGTAAACAAGAAATATAAATAAATGGGTAACCATGCGTGATCATAAACTTCCCTTGATGACCCCTAGACGTACTCAGTTTCAGAACCACCTATCGACATATGGTGAAACACCTATGTATATACCAAATAGGTTGCCTTATAACTGACCAATCAAGTGGAAACGCTAGCCGGGCCTAACAACCAATCCTTGGGGTACAAACCCATCTAATCAGAGTTCATTAGCAACCTTCACTCAATCATATAAAAAATACTTAGGATAACATGGTGGTTATAATAATACTATGTAAGTAGGAGGCCCTCACACACATAAATCATCTCACCACCCTTGCCTACCCTAAATAGAAACACCAATATACGATAACCCCTAATGTATATCCCTCCTATAAAGGGGCCACATATTTATGTACATATATTTAATATCAAAAAACAAGGTTCCAACCAGGCCGCTATACCATATAATCATTAAAATATTCCATAAAACATTTAGGGTTTCCTACTGGGCACACTCATTTGTCATGGTACAATATTTTCTAAAATCCCAAAAAATCATCACCTATGAATTGAAAATTCCAAACAAGAATTTGAGTTGATGTGTCCAAAAACACTATCAAACTATTAAACAAACAACACTTATACATTTTCAAGCCAAACAAGTCTAACTTGAGGAACACCATTAAAAATAAATATTTTCTAAAACATGAAGAAACACTTTATACATCTCATTTAAAACATTCTATCAAAATCCAAAAATAAAACAAGCTTTTTATGAAACTAAACACTTAAAAACAATTGTTTTAAGAAAGAATCATTTTCAAGAACCATCATCACTTAAGGTAATATCCATGTCTATACCTCATGCACCCATGGGTTTTCTAACATCAAATGGTCTGCCATGGCTCTAAAACAGTGATTTGATATCATTTATAAAATTCACAATTTCCTTTCAAAAAAATTCAACCACATTAAAATTATTTAGAAAGCACAACTCATTTCTTAAAAAACACAAACCCATTACATTAAAATCATAAAACCGTTACAAATCAATTTAACACATTTATCATAATATACAAACATAAAACCATACACACACAAAATCCTATTTTGAAATATAATTAACCACTAAAAACATTTTAGAGCCTTTCCCATAAAATCACCACTTACCCGCATTATTTTAAGGGAACACAAACTAAAAACATTGAATCCATTAAACCCCTAGAAAAATGTTTTTACAAATTAACCAAGACATGTTCATTAATAAACAATGTAATTGAAACAAAATAATGGTGATGTGTTTTGTTAAAACCCAATTCCTCCTTAAAAACAGGGAAATTTAAATAGGTTTCCTAGATATCATAAAACTAGTCAATTTAAACTAAAATTCATTTCAAATTGATTTTAAAAAAATAAAATCAACTTCAAAATGCTATAGTAATTTAAATAAGGATATTATATATTTTTTATTCAACATTATAAATTTATTTAAAATTTAAACAATAAAAAATAATTATGATTTAAAAACTAGGAAACTCCTACCTTAAACCAAGTGTGGACGCATCAAAACACTGATGTAAGGTATAACAATCATTTAGAGACCAACTGAACATGCGAAAAAATGGGAAAAATTCATGAATTACCAACTATGAAATTTTGTTTTTGATAAAATAAATAAAAACCCAAACTAAGGAATCAACCTACCAAGGAGAGGGTTATCAGATTGGGGAGTACCATGTTGCCGAGATCGGGTTCGCCAGAGAAGATCGCATAGGGCCGACTGGCTAGAAGTGTGGAAAAGGCACAAAGGGCTGAGGCTAGAGTAGTTAATAGCCGAGAAGAAGGATGAAGATATAAGGGGTGTGGCCAAATGTTTGGTGGTGGTCAGGTGCCAAGGGTAGCATTAGCTGGGGTTCAAAGGTGTGGAGTGAGGAGAGAGTGAGGACAGGGTGTGACAAGCCTAGTACGGTGAGTTAGAGCAAGGAGGAGACTGGTTGTGGCAAGGCTGCTGGGAGACGAGGGTGGTGGGAGAGTTTGGGCTGGATGTAGGATGGTGAGAGAGTTGGGATGAAGCCGGATGTTGGCCAGGGCAAGGGTGAAGCCTGATTGCGGAGGGGGCCGAAGGTGGCTGGGGTGAGCAAGGAGGGGCTGGAGGCGGTTGGGAGCAAGCAAGGATCTGCAAGAGGTGTGTGGGTCAGGAGCATCGTGGGGAGAGGAAGAAGGGTCGGAGGAGGGGTATGTTTGATTGGTGAAGAGGGGTAATTGAGGGGCGGTGATGTAGGGTGGCAGCGGAGGGTCGGGGCATGAGGCGAAGGGTGGAGGCCTAGGCTAGGGACTCAGCGTGGAGTGCATGGAACAGGGAGGGTGTTGTTGCTCCTATGTTTTCTATTTTTTAAATTATAATGTAATAATAATAATAATAATAATTATTATTATTATTATTAATATAAATAATAATAGTCATAATACAATAAAAATAAAAATAAATATAATGAAAATAAACACACTTTGTTAGTAATATTATAATTAATTACGTAATAACATTATTATTTTCACAATTTAAACATTTAACTCTCTTTATTTACAAAAAAACATTATTAATTTTAAACGTTAGACATTTTCACGGGGCAACTGTTCTGACCGCGTGGCTACAACACACCGTGTGGTGACTGTACACGATTTCAAAACACACTAAAATAATTAAATGTCAATTGTTTTGGACGTGTTCTTACTCGATCCTCAAAAAGAGAAACCGAAGACAAGAAATTGTGAAATAAAAATAAACATAAAAGATAGGGTGTAAAAAAATTTCCCTACTACAGACACATTCTACACCTAGAAAGTCACCGAGCTAAACAATAGACAAAGCAAGAATCCATGCCCGATTAAAATTGAATGAAACCACAATACCAGAGGAAAAAGAGAACATGAGATGGTTCTCTCCCATACAAGAACTAAACTAGTGTAGAAATTTAACACCAAAACATATCAACCCATGAGGGGGGGGGGGCAATGTGGGAACTCCCAACCGATCCAATCTAACTTCTATATCATAGGTGGACAACACCTCAAATGAAATATGGAACTCTCTTCCCAAACCAAAAACAAAATGCACTAGATAAAACCCTCTTATCACGACACATCGCAAACACTAAATCCGATAATGACCAAAAACACAGATTCTAACATAGGCACATACACCACCAAATGAATAGAGCTAAACCAAGATCAAACTATTGAAGGGCCAAACACACTTTTAAAAAAACATGAGATTTAGAAAAACATAATAATAAAAACACAAGTGTTGGATTACAACAGAAAATGACCATTATAAAATAATAAAAAAATTAATTTTAAAAAAACATCAAAACATTAATAGTTTAAAAACATGAACGAAAATAAATTAAATGTTCTTCCCCCAACACGAAACATAAAACCTGAACCAAGAATTCACACCCCTAGAAAATCCTGACTGTGCACGAGATTCACCCAAGGACCTGTGGTTATGGATCTAATGGCTTAAGCATCCCCTTCCTCGTAGTTAGACACTAGAATCATATGATCACAATGTCTTATTTACGTGATGCTTCCTATAGAACTTCTCTAGAAAACCCAGACACCCACAACATCGGCTAATCTTTGGAGGGATGTGACCTAATGACATCACGTTCCCGAACCGGCCACATAGGTGGCACACCACAAAATTGTCCGACAAACAGGAATCTAGATCCACTGCAGAGGAATTTTTAGAAATAGCTCAATTGGTTACACTCTGCTCGCCAGATGGGGAACCATTAAAAGCAACTGGATATCATGTAGTTCCAACTATGTGTACTCTAGAGACCAACTAAGATATAAATGGCTCATCCCTCAGTTTCTCGAAACGATGGTCCATATAAAAGAGGAACTGCTCCTTGATCTCTAGAAGAATATGCCTAATGAAGTGAGAAGTCTTAATCAAATGTTGTGATGCAACCTTTGAAGAAAATGACAATAGTTCCGTGACGTGGTCAACATATGTCTTCAATATATGTTTTCCATATTGAATACACATGATCTCTTCCATTTTCATCATCATCTCCTCTTCATGTACGAACCATCAAAGGAAGATGGATTTAATGACATTCCATGTCATCCCAAATTATAGTGATGGCAGGGCGAACAAATCTCATTCGTCTGAAGATTAACCTTCTAAAAGACCCAAAATGGCATGCACATTGATAGCTTTTAGAGTTCTCAATATCCCGAAGATGTGATTGACCTCTTCAAGACACTCTGCTACCTCTAATGGACCCTGATCACTGTGAAGGATATGCAATTTCTGAGAATGACAAAAAACAGGTCCAGATTTTATCATAAACCATGGGGACCTTTCACTTTTTATTTTTTGAACGTTATATAAAACACAAATCTAAAATCAAAATCATGTTGAATCAACTTCAATAAAGAACCTTCATAAAAAAAAGCATAAAAACCAAACAAAAACAAATAGATCCCAGAATTCCCTTTTCAAAAAATACTTTTAATTTTATATTTGAAACTTCCTTCTTTTGAGGCCAATTTCCAAATATGAAACCCAATTTTTAAAATCACTTTGGAAAAACAAGGTCAGACTATTAATTCCAAGTACACACCCTTGTAATCCCGTGAACCCTCAGAAATTTCTTCCCCCGCATTAATTTTTATTCACCAACACACACTTTTCATAAATCCCTTCACATGTGAAAAAGATCATAAATAGTACCCGAGGTTTCACCCAAACCATTTTGCTACCAATTCCAAACAAAGAAAATATATTTAGACTAGTAAATTTTGGTTTTAAAACCCCTTCCATGAATTTAAATCCATTAAAAGAAATCATTCTAATTTCAAAAACCCTCTATCATTTTCAAAAGAGCACTTACAACCAATTGGAACCAAGATGACACTCAGCATGCCTCAAACTACTAGAGTGAGGGACTAATAGTCACACATATCATGGAAGAATGGTATTGTTACGTGCCCCATGTTAGATTCAAAAACTAAGAGGAACATAAAATAGGTACTATGACACCTCATGGGCCAGTACTCTTTGTGAAATCATATTGTGACATCAGATTGCCTCTCTTTTCATCCCTCAATCTCAAACAAACCAAAATGAGACAAGGACTCAATTCCTAGACTACCCCTAGGGACTCGAGGTTTGAAACGGGTGAGGGTTCATGCCGCCCTTCCCGTACCTACCTCTTGAGTCCTGATAGTCCTAATATCTATATATCGTATAGCCTAAATAACAATCACCTAGCTATGATACCGTTTTTCCACAAACCATCTCGTGTCAACCCTGAACTGGTAAACCAAGCCGATCTGCGGCATGTCTTAAAGAGCATTCGTAATCCCCATGTCATGGAAACTAGTTCTGGGAACCAAAATTTAATAATTGGGATTTATTTGGCCAATTAATAAAATACAAATAGATAAAAATAAACTTATTGTAAAATTAAAATAGTAGTCTAATGAAACTAAAACATTTCATACCACCTTGTGAAATTCCGTTTCACCACCCAAAGAAAGACTGACCTTGCTCCAATAATGAGCAAATCAGCTATGAGGGCCTAAAAAAAGGGATCCTACAACATAAATGTCTAAATAGGCATGACCACTGAGATGATCAATAGGGATTTTAAATATAGCCATTAAATCCATGTATTCAGTTTTACCGAATAGTCCAATGACACTAGTTTGAAATACAATTATAAAAATAGGGGTTTCACATTTTAAAATAAGTAACATGCCTTTACCATTAAAAAATACATACGTTTCAACATTGTATTTTGATAGAACAATTTTTCATTTTATAAACAAAACCCCAAACAAAAGATACTAAAGATGGGCTACAAATAATACTAGAAAACAAGGAAAGATGGAAATAAACCAACAAGAGAGAAAGTAAACAATAAATGTAAATAAATGGGAAACCATCTGTGATACAAAACATCACTGGAATACCCCTATATGTACTCAGTTTCAGAACCACCAGTCGGCTCTTGGTGAAGCTCCTATGTCTATAACCAACTAGATGCTCTATAACTGACCAATCCAGTGAAAAAGCCCACTTATCCTAACAACCAATCCAGGGGTACCAGCCCATCTTATCGGGGATGATGAGAAGCCATCACTCGACCATATAAAAGACACCCAGAAACCCATTGTTGTTAGAATAATATTATGTAAGTAGGATTCCCTCGCATGCGTGCCTCATATCACCACACATGCCTACCCCAAACACAGACCCCAATAAATGATTACCCCTAAGGGATATCCCTCATATAATGGTGCCCCATATTTATGTAAATATATTTTGTATCATATAACAAGGTTCCAAATGGGACGTTATACCGTATAATCATTTAAATATTTCATAAAACATTTTAGGGTTACCAACTAGGCACACTCACTTCATAGGGCTCAATATTTTCTAACATCCCATAAAAACATCACCTTCAAATTGAATGTTCTAAACGAGACTTTGAGTCGAAATGTCCAATAACACAATCACACAATTAAAGAAACACAACTCTTACATTTTCATGCCAATTATGACCTCCTTGAGGAACAAATTAAAAAAAATCATTTCAAAAACATGAAGAAACACTTTATAAAACCCATCTAAATCATTGTTTCAAAATCTAATAAGAAAACCAACCATGTTTGGAAACTAAACCCATAAAAACTATGGTTTTAAGAAAACATCATTTACATGAACCATCTTCACTTGAGGGAACATCCAAGTGTGCACCTCATGTGTGGACCTCATGAAACCATGGGAGTTCCATATTCTAATGGAATTCCAATGATAAAAAAAATATTTGAAACCATTAATAAAAGTCACAATTTCTTTTTAATGAAATCTGAAAACAAAAAAATTATTTAGAAATCACAACTCATTACTTCAAAACCACAAAACCATGGCCTTCAAATCATAAAACCATTCCAAAGAAATCTAACAAGTTTATCATGATATACCAACATAAAACCATTCACAAATGAAATCCTCTTTTGAAAACAAATGCACACGAAGAAAAAATTTTAAAGCATTGTTTCCAAAATTACCACTTCCCCAAATTTTTGTAAAGAAACACCCACTAAAAATATTGAATCTATAAAACCCCTACCAAAAAAATGTTTTAACAAAATAACCAAGACCTTATCATTAATAAAAAATGTAATTGAAACATAATAATGATTATGAATTTCATGAAGGCCCAATTCCTCATTAAAGAAACAAGGACATTTAAACAAGTCTTGTATATATCATAAAAGTAGACAATTTACATTAAAACTTATTTAAAATAAATTTTAAACAAATCAAATCAATTTTAAAATCCAATAATAATTTAAAAAATGGTTTTATATTTGTGAGAAGCAACATGATAAATTTATTTAAATTGACAAGCATCAATGGAAATCATTTGGAATGAAAAACATGGAAATGCCTACCTCACACCAAGCACAAACATGATGAAACTCTGACAGAAGGTAGAAAAATCCCATACAGACCAACCACGCATGCTAGAAAATGTGGAAAATTTCATGAATTACCAACCAAGACATTTTGGTTACGATAAATTAAAGAAAAAACCCCGGACTAAGGAAGAAATCTACCCAGGAGAGGGTTATCGGTTGGGGTGGAGCTGCGAGACTCCAGGATTGGGTTCTCCATAGAAGATTGTAGAGGGTCAGTAGGCCATAGTGCAATAATGGCATTTAGGGGAGAGGCCAGAGAGGTTGGTAGCGGGGAAGAAGGCCGAAGCTGGGAGGGGAGCGGTCAGATGTTCGATGGAAGTCGGGTGCCGACAGGCGGTGATCAACTGGGGTACGGAGGTGCTGAGCGAGGAAAGTGCGATGATGGGGTTTGGTGAGGTTGGTGCGACGAGCCAGTTCAAGGAGGAGGATGAGTGTGGTGAGGCTGCAGGGGGATGAAGGCAGATGGAGGGAACCCACCGATTGCAGGAGGGTGAGGCAGCTAGGGTAAAGCTAGATTTTGGCCATTGTGAGGTTAGTAAAAATCTCAAATGGTTCAGAAGTGACAGGGGTGAGCGCGGAGGGGCCGTATGCGGCTGGGGGTGAGCTCGGACCTGTAGGAGGCGTGCGGGTCTGAAGAATCATGTGCCACAATGATATGTAGAAGTTCCGGAGGTGAGTTCTAATAGTGCGGTGAAGTGGGGAAAGAAAGGGATGATGATGTAGGGTGGAGGTGGGGGGCATGGGCACATAGAAATAGGTAGAGTCCTTGGTGAGGGCCTGGGCATGACACACATACAATAGGTCGTTGTGCCGCTCCGTCTTTGGTTTCTATTTTTTTCTGTGTTAATTATAATGTAATAATAACTATAATAATAATAATAATAATAATATCAATATAAAGAATAATAATCATAATAAAATAATAAAAAAAATTCTAATTACAATAATAAAAGCACCTTATTAATAATAATAATATTAATTACTTAATAACATTATTATTATTACAAATTATACTTTTAACTCACTTTATTTACATAAATAATTATTTTTTTAAAATTTTTAGAGGTTTGAATGGGCACGTGAGCTGACCATGCAGCTACCGGCCACCGTGCGGTGATGGTGCACGGGTTTGAAACCCACTAATGTAATTAAATGTCAATTTTTTTACTTGCGCTCAACTCGATCCTAAATTGGAGAACCTGAATCCAAGATATGGTTAAATAAAAAAACTTAAATGTCAGTGTGTGACACTTAATGTTCCATAAGATGAGGTAAACATGCCTAATATAATTAATGATAGTGTCTTAAGGTAGTACAACTCATATTTGTAGCACTTAAAGGAATTTTCAACTCTTTAAATGATGTAGAAGGTAACAAATGCCATGATAGTGACCTAAGATAATTATAGAGATGGATTATGATAGCATAATTCTAGACATATACCATGGACAACCCCCTGGTGATATCTTTCCAAAACAAGGAAATAATACACTTCTCAATACACCTTCATATAAAGACATTCTTGAATCAATGTGGTTAACCAGATTTAATTCCCCACCAACCATAAAATATATTTCACCATAGTCTGCATGTCACCCAGAAAAGCGAATTGTGTGGTCTAAATGGTTTTATGGGTACTCCCAACAACATCTTGGCCTCATGATGGTAAACTACACAAAACATTTATGTTTACAATACCTTATATTTCACAACGTCTGTTTACCCTATGAAGGCTACCTGCCCTCTTATGTGTGATCTAGATCTTTGTAAAATGTTTCTAGTGAAAGGGATTTCTAACTGATGATGAGTTCATTACTATAAACCCATTTGATGAAAAGGATGTTACACCTTGATCCTCAAACTAAAGCCTCATATATGGTATGTTTCTCGGGTTTTCAATCTAATACACCACTCCATTGGTAATTCAATATACATGAGCTAAATCTATAAAAGAAAACTGAAATTCTTCTATCCCTATTTGACAATTAGATACTCATAAGGAAAATTTCCATAAGAGAATTACATGTGGTTTGATTCCTATCATCATAGGATTGATAGTGAATCCTAGATCTTAAATATAGTGTCTATCAATAATATAAATGAAAAATGTCTCCTTCCTTCATATGGTTCAGATCTATATAAAGAAGTTTCCTTATTAAAAATATGTATGGATTAATTATTGTTACTAACGGAGATGTAGTGATTCCAAAATCTAAAATCATGGACCCAGTTGTAACATATATAAAAATAAACCCCTCCTAGTATATGGATCAGACATATGCATGTAACGTTCATTGAACTATGTGTGTCTTGATTCATACTACTACATGATATATTGTGATACCTAGGTTTTCTAATCTTTGTTCAAACTACAATATATAATAAAAAAATTCTAATCCTCCCTACATGTGGGTCAGTGAAGTATAAGGGATTTTACTATTAAAAACTATGTGTGGCATGATTCTTATAACCACAAGATTCATAGTGATTCACATGTCTTCAATCTTTGGTCCAACCATGATGAAAAATGATTATGCCCCTTCCCTTCTGTATGAGTCAGACATGTGTAGAGGATTATTTATGAGAAATTTTTGGTGATTGATTTTTCTTGCATGTGATATTAATAGACACCCAGATCACAAATACATGTTCTAGCCACTAAATATGAAAAGGTATATAAGAGAAAAAATTCCCCCTCACCACATATTGGCAAGACATATAGGGAGAGATTTTAATATAACTTTATGTGGATTGATTCCTATTACCATTGGGTATGTAAGGACACATTGATACAATATTTTAGGCCTACCAATGATATATAACCATTCCAAAAAATTCCCCTCCAGTTGATTTAAATCCATGTAGAGGTTATATTCCCCATTATATGTGAACAACCCCAAAAATTCCATGTCATTCACTCTAATACAACTCAATCAACTACCCTGTTTTCTCTTATTTCTCACCCCAAACAAGAATAATATGAGAGTAGGGTACCAATGAATCATATCTAATAACTATAATAATGGTAAATTCTATTCAAGGATAGTTAACCACATCCTAGTCACCTGATATCAAATTGAATGACAATATCCTAGTAGCACGACATTTAACCACATGACTACGTTTTTGTTGCATGATGTTAATGAACCTTCAATGAGGTATTTAAAATTAAAATCATCCTTATAATGATTTTGTACTCAATTATTACATATTTTATTTCTTATCCCTAAAAAATGTGTTCAATACACACTGGAATAGCCTTTAGGGTTCTTGAACCCTTCTTGTATCTTTCATTTCCCCCAAAAAACATCATATCCTTGATATCTGAGTTGATAGAACCAATTACTAGAGTAGATAACCATATATTTGATCTCATTGTACCTTGAAACCACATACACTTGGTTCTTCCCTGTATATTATTTGTTATAGATATTTCCTAATCCAATGGGACTCCACTAGGATTTACTGGTTAATGAAATAGTTCCTATGATGTTGTGAATAGTGGATGTTTTGGTCCAAGAGGAAGGGCCCCCACAAATCCAGGAGTTGTTTTCCTAACTACATGGGATATGGGACTCTGACACTCTACGATCTAACTTGTTTTCACCAGTTCTATAAGTAACTAATGTTGTCACTCTCAAATGATGTGTGCTTTTTTTGGGGTCTTAGATGCATTAGAGTGGTTGACCATGGTCATATTTCAAATGAGGAATTAATTAAACAACATATAAAAGATATTTTGTAAATAAATGTAAGAGACTAGATATAATTATAGGGTTTTCTATGGTTTATAAAATTATAATATTTATTCTAGAAAAAAATTGACTTGTTTTGTTTTTTTCTTTTTGAAATATGATTTATAAAACACTACAGAATGTTTTTTTATAAAATATTTTTAGAATTCATAGTCAATTTATCTATATATATTCTATAATTATTAATTAGTGTCATTTAAATTGAACTCCACAAAATTATTATCCCCAAATTCATTAACCCTCAAACCCTCTGGGAGTTAAAATAATCACAAATATGAAAATAATTAAACCCTATGCTCCCTTCAGAACATGAAATCATAGCACCCTGGTTTGATTATAATTATAAGGCCAACTTATGGTCAGTGTTAAATTAAAGAACATATAAATTCTATAAATTATGTTGAATTGAGATTTTAATTGTATTTGATCTCTTAAAATTGATCTTATGTTGTCTTATTTTATATTTTAATATTTTACTCTCACATTTCATACGATACTCGACCTCACATGTTTTTTATTGTAAATTAATCAGTTTATTTATTCATTTATATTATGTTAAAAACTCAATTTGTAGATAATATTATGAAAATTATAGTAGATCTCTAATAAAAATAACAATAAATTAATAAAGTCATGTGTATATAGATTACTAAGAAAAACTAATCTTTCATTGGTAGTGTTGTCTTTGTAGAAACTATTTGCATTAACAAAGGTCATAGAAAGGTTAAAACCAGTCATTTTTCTAATATAAATTTACAGACTAACGATGAAAAATATAGAAGAAATTTATTGAAAATTAACGATGAAATAGAAGTCAAAAATTGTATTATACTATAAAAACAAAAATAATACAATATGAATTAGAAGAAGAAGGATTTGATAAAGGGATCCTTGCTTCAAGAGCTACCCCTATTGAAATTCATAGAGAATTTGTGTGGAAGTACTTATTCTCTACCTAAGTTTCATAATTCATATGGAAACCCCATAAAAATGATAAAAACAGACATTTATATAGTAGGGGGGTATATGGTTTTACCACTTTTCATGTTTGAATGGGAAATTCATCCAAATATTTTAATCTAACTTCAACCTAACATTCAACCTAAAAAATTCATGTTCCATCTATCATTAAAAAATATTATTTGTGATGAATCAGGTCATATAACTTCTATAAAACATTAATCCCAATAAATTTATGGTTGTATAAGATATAGAACAAATGGTGAAGTGGTGACCGATCATGAGTGTCCATTTCATACTAAAATTCATAGATCATTTACTCTAATAAAATGCATGATCTAGTTTTGATGATTTTTGTAAAAGTTATAAAAAATTATGTGAGTAAATTTTTTACAAAAAATATAGTGCGAATAATTTATAGAAAAAAAATATTGACTAAAATCCAATAGTACACTTTAATGGGTTAAACATTGATTTTTCATAAAATTTGAAAATGAATTATCTAAACCCAAACATTGAAATAGGGGTATCTCACCAATTAGTTAAAAATAATAATTAGATAAATTAAACTAATCATATTGATACAAGTTATGGGTCAACCATTATATTATTACATTATGTGACTATGTGATGGCCAATTCAAGCCCATATCTCCACTATTTATTAAATATATTTATATTATGTAAAAAAATTGTTCCTATGAGGTCAAATTCATCAATATGTTTTCTAAATTGCTTTTCACTCAAATTTTAAGAGACTCTTACTTATGTGTTCCAAAAATTCAAACCATATGTCCCTAATCTAGATATCCCCACATGTTGTACATTTCATCACTCCCATATTTATTAAGAAAATATTTTTTATTTTAATTTTTTTTTTATTTCTTGATGGAGTATTACTATTAGATATCATTTAAACATTCATAGGTAAATTTAGTATAGAAATTATTCTTATCAAAATTAAAACAAATGTATGTATAAACCTCTAATAGAGTATTATTTTTTACCTAACATGGATATACCATAAATTGAGTAGGGAAAAATTCATAAGTCATGGTTGTGTAAAAATATCTATAATGAAGTTAATGACACAATTTACAATGAACAAATATCACCAATAATGGTGTCAAAATCCAGAAGGTTATATAATGAAATGAAAAATCAAATCATCTACGTCATTGGTAAATTATAATCAACCCTTAGAGATGAAATCAATCTTAATATTTTAATGATAATAATGGATTTCATAAATAGGAATTTTTCATGTGTTCAACTTCTATATGATCATGTAACAAGATATGGTTTTTTTTTGAAAATTCATACCTAACACTCACACACATTGAAAAACCTAATATAGATAAACCAAATTGTTTCCACCTCATCCGAATTGTAAAATGTAAATTGTATTCAATATGAACCCATTATTGGATAAATACACATAACATGTAGAATTATAATTAGGAAATAAATATAAAAGTTAAAGGGATAGGGATAGCATGAAATTATAAAGTGAGGATGGGGTAATGTAGTGTGATAAAATCATCTACATGGGTGGGAATCCCTTCAATTTATTTCATCAAATGATTCCCATATACTTTAAAGATCCTTCAAATTTCTTATTTGGTGATATTCAATAAACCAGAATGAAAAAGTGAGATAGAACATAAGGATCTAACCATCTGGAATTCAACAAAACAGTTATCATCTTTAGTCATGAACTAAAGAGAGGGAAACAGTAACCCACACAGAACTCCCTCATATAGATCATCATTTCCTATTTTTCTTTTTCTCACTCTATTAAGATCCTTGAGTTCACAAATTAAGATAATAAAATCACATAAAACTTTTGAAATTGTAGTTTCGTTTGATCTTTTACTTGGACTAAATCCACATTTCTCTTATTTATCTTCCAAAATGCTTGGTGCTCGATTTCCATGAAGATATGGTGGTATTCCCTAAGAAAAATAAAAAATTGTGACATACCAATGAAATTTTTTAATTCCATACTATAATCCCATAAAGAATCATCAACGTGAAGATTATAATATGTTCGGTTCATCTTCACTGTTTTCTATAATATCTAATTTAACTCGTGATTTGAAACAGCAACTTGACCATTTGTTTTGGGGTGTTATGTTGTTGATATTTTGTGTGTCACCCTATACATTAAAAGATGAAATATAGATTCTGATTGAAAATTTGTGTATATTATTCTCTGATGATATCCTTTAGTACTCCAATCCCTTAAAAAATATAACCCTTAAAAAGAATATAATATGAGAATCATTATTCCTAGAGGCCTTTCACTCCACCCATTTACAAACATAATAAAAAGAAAAAATAATTTATAAGAAACAAAATGATCTTGGAAATATACCCATAAAATAAATTCCATATACAATAAAAAATTCTCAAATGAATATGGGTTTTTGGGGAATCTCAAACATTCTCAAAATGTTTTTCATGTATTTTCAATTGGAGACTGAATTATAAAACACAAAAGCATCATGAATCAATGTAGGTCAATATTATAATGAGTCTAAATCCTTACTAGCTTTCCTTTTGGGTCTAATTTTTTTATTATAAGAATGTGTATGAAAAAAATTAAATGCATACTAAAACTCATGTTTGAGAACACATATCATAATAACATTGTTAATAAAAATGTGTCAAAGGTAAAGACCATCCCATACATAAAATCTATATTCACCCATCAAATTTTCTACTTTTTGTTTCTTTATGATTTCTGTAAATTAAATGAAAAAAAAATCAATAAATTTTCCTACCAAGGATGCATACATAAGATGACATAGATACTATCATCAGTGATGTTTTCCTAAAGTGGTACCTAGTATTAAGAATCATTCTATATCATATGAGTGATCTTGTTCTTTTTTTCATCCTCCAATTTTTCTAACCCCTTCTTATCCCATATCTCTATTTCAAACTCTTGAAGAAATAAAATTCAATAAATAAGTCATTTTTACATCTATCCACTTTATGAGGTACCTAAAATAAACATTGTCTAAGAATAAAAACTCTTTTGATCCCAATACAAAAAGTAAATGATTTGTCTAAAGAAAATATGATAGAAATAAACACTTTTTCTATTGTTGTGTATTTTTATTGGGATGAATCTAACGTCTATAGTGAATAATAAATTTCATGGGACTTCACTTCCACTATATGATATATGGTAACTCAATCTAAGAAGTTATAAGCATCAAACATAATATTAAATGGGAGCTCCCACTATGGGGACTCTATGATTGGTGGAGTGGTTATACATTTCTTTAGCTCACCAAATGATACCCTACATGAATCCTCAAAAAATAATTCAGTATATTTTTGAATAAATTTAGATAAATGTAGATAGATCTTGCTGAAATAATTAATGAATGATCGATAAGAACCATCTTGTGCAAAGAATGAACAAACATCATGTACAAATGTTGGATATAGAAAGGATGAAATATTGTATACCATAGATATATCAACCTTAATTCCATATTGTGACACTAAATAACCTATGTCAATTACCTTCTCAAAATACAATCATGAAATATAGAACTATACATAGTAAAGTCATCCATAAATACCTCCATGGAACTCTAAAATAAATCTTAAAATATACATTCCATGCATCTCTGAAAGGTTCCAGGAGTGTTATAAAGTCTAAATAGAATCCTTCAGTATAAACATGTATCAAATTGGTAGGTGAATGTCGACCTTTCATGGACCTCTACAACAATGGGAACCTAAAAATATCAAGAGAACCCATCTGTGAATCAATAGTGTGTCCTACCTACAAGTATCATAAGCATCTGGTCAATTAATGGAAGATGGAAATGGGATTTACGAGTGGATTGATTTCTATTCAAATAATATATGCACACTTGCCAACTGCTTTGTATTTTCTAGGGAATTCAATCATCGTTTTTATTATCTATAAGAGTTAACCCAATTTTCAGGGGTAAAAACTAGTTCATGTAGACACAATGAGATTTATAAATGGGTTAAATGATACATTACTCAAGAAACATTCCCACCTCTTTTTTTAAAAGTCATAAAAGTTTTGGTTGAAGTATCATGTGTAGTTTCATAATTGTTTTATCCTCATCCATAAAAATAATCATATTCATGAAAACACAGTGGATAATACTTTGTATGTCTGCTATGGTCCACCCAATTTCCCTAATATTCTTCATTGAAATATCTTAATTTTCTATTTATTATTAAATTATGATATTATTAGATATTTTTATAAGTAATTTTATATTATTCAATAGGTATGAATATTCTTAGTTTGGATTAAAATAATTGAGTTCTAGTTTTATGGGGGTTTGTATTGATGGAAATGAGGTTGGAACGGATATATGTGTACAATGAATGTTAGTGTCTGAATTTACATAATTAAAACTAATTAATAATGGGTCAAGTCCATCTAAAAATGAAAAAACCATGTTATAATCCCGAAATATATGCTCATAATTAAAAAAGTTACCCACCAAAGAATTAAAAATGGGGGTGGTTAGATCATGAGAAAAAATTTCAAATTATTTAGCAATATAAAACTAGTAACAATTATGATGATCTTACTAATAATGCAACTATTACCATTTTATAAATATTAGAAATGATTATTTAAAGAACTATCACATGATGGGTTAGAATGGGAGAGGAAGAAAGAATAATACTCTTCAAATGGGTTCATCACGGATAATCAAATATTAAATCATATTATTTCAACTCCAAACATCATATAAATTGTACCTTGATGGAACATTGTGATTTTATTGAATGTTCTTAGGAAGGTAATTCCAAGAATAAAGGGAGCATGAGAACATACCGGATCATCCTCTATATTCAACAAAGATAAATCATCAGGAAATATCATGTCTGTTAACTGAACAAGGGAAAACATGATGAGTCCCATTGGGTATGATATGGCCCTATTTACCAGTTTCACCACCACCCTTTAGACTATATCTCCTTAACCCATTATGATGAGAAAACAGAGTGAGGAATGAAATTTAAGGAAGCACCTAAATCTCATAAAGGATTATAGAAATGTAAATATACTATGGTGCATGGAATAGATAATATCCATATTTCCATTAACTTTGTAGGCATTTAAATGGTTCATGTGATGAGTGTAGATACATTCTTATCATGATTGACCCACTCATTTCCTTTTATCCTTCTTATGAATGTAAACTTCTCTATCAAAAACAGTGCAAACCATAGAAATTTTGTTATTTCATCAAGTAGAGGGATGTTTATATTAACCTAATTGGATGTATCAAAAACCACTTCTTTCATCGGCCCATCATCCAAAATATTTTTTTGTAAATATCTATTTAGAAATGGAATGGTTTTAGGAGGAACATCATCAGTTGATCTTGAATTTGGATTACCTATGGTTGAGGTGAATCCTTGTGGAATGATAGGTTCTGATGAATCAATCATTCTCTTCCCACATATTGATATGATATAACTATAAATACACATGGGATTCTATGTAGGATTCCAAGGAATATTTCTAGATTTCTTACATACCATTTCATACATGGCAGTGGATATATGGGTCATTTATTTCTTCAACTCCCACAACTCTAAACGTTATCTCTTCGGATCATTCTATTTTTACGAATTGTATCAAAAGTATATAATTATTAGAATATAATTATTGTTAATAATTCCTTTGTTTTGTTTAATTTCTAATTATTTGGATTCATATATTCCTTTAGGCAGATGAAAACCCTATTTTACGGTAGAGGGTATATGAATTTTTGTCGAAAAGGGGTCCCTCTTAGTTATTCCAAGCCATAACTCATGTATGTTGGATATTTCCACCCTTTGTTGTATATTAGTGAAAAGGAATCCTATTTCATCTTAGAATGTGGTAATAGTTTCTACTAATATGGTATCTAGTGGAATATAAATTCACAAATATTCGGTCTCTTATAATTGGATGAAATAATTGATTGTTTGGTCACTTTTAGTAAAATTTCACAAGGCCTTGCAGGTGTGTGTCATGATATATTTTGAGCCAAAGAAATATTTAATACCATAGATGTAAATTAATCTAAATTTTTATCAAATAAATAGTTTTCAAGAGTAGATGGAATTACCTAATATACTCCTCAAACATGTGGTTTTCCTCAATAACAAAAATTTTGGGAATTTTGTGCTATATTATATGCATGTGTAGCTACAGGTTTTCTATCAACTAGTACACCTCTTGTTGTAGCATCAATTTTACTAATCTCAATAGCTATGTGGCCTTTTTCGAAGTATTTTATGATAATTTTCTCATAGATTTACTAATATAGGAATCTTTCACACAACATCATGAATCACTCCATGTAATCATACATTAACCCCCATTGGTATTTCTTGATTCCCCATATTAATTTTCCAATAGAAGTGGTCCTTGATGATGGGATGAATTTGTACATGAATAGACATTTCAAATCCTTCATACATGTTTCATCTTTATGTTTTAAATAATACATCCAATATTATGTAGTACCATCATGTGATAATGGGAATTATCTTAGTTTGATTTGACATATAGATTAATTTATTTGTTTTAGTTCTTATTATAACACATTAAATTCATTTATATTTTGTTTATAATCCTCACCATATAGTCCATGAAATTTTGGAAAATTGTGTACCAATCAAGATTATAATTTAATGTTTGATTCAACGTTTGGACATGGAATACAATTTCGTTGATATTTACTATCTAATCCACGAAATTCTTGAATTATTATATTAGGTTAATTGTTGTTAGGTATTTTAATTGGTTCTTGTTTTATGATTTATTTATAATTTATTCCAATCTCAATGTTTCCAGAGTGGGGGAATTCCCCAATTGAATTAATTTTGAAATTTCCCACAGACTGACACTATCAGATTAAATCCTTGAGTTTGTGTTCATTATTAGGTTTAATATTTAAGAGATATTCCTAAATAATTTTTTTCTTAAATCATTGAATAATGAAATGAATAAATGTGTACAATAATAATAAGGTAAGAAGTTCCATTTGATCGTCTAAAATGTATAGAAAAAGAAGAACATATGATAAATGGGAATGATGGAGGAATGTAGAGAAGAAGAGAATGACTAAAAATTTAAAAAAATTTATAATTGGATTAATTATGTAATTTCCTCCACATCAAGTATTACAATTTGAATGGATCATTCACTGGATCACTCAAATGATGTGTCATTTTTTGGGTATTTAATTGTAGTAGAGTGGTTGACCAATGCCGTCACAAAAATGAGGACGTAATCAAAAAAATACTAAATTTATTTTTGGAATAAATATTACATACTATTTAAAATGATTGTGTTTTGTTTAAAATTTATAAAACATTAATATTTACGTTGTAGGAACATTTTATTTTTTTGGGATTCTTTGTTTGATAAATTTTCCTCAAAAAACACAACGAGTAGCTTTTTGGAATTTTTTATGTTCTAATGGATATTACTGTAAAAACTAAATTACATATTAATATTTATTATTTCAATTGAAATCTGTATAATTATGATATCCCAATTTGTTACACTCAATTCCTATTAAGGTTAACTTATCCGGGAAGATGGAATTAATTAAACCCTGGGCTAGCTTTGTACCACGCAATCATTGTCACCTATTTTTCATTGTAATTATAAAGATAAATTGTGTTTAGTGGTAAATTAGGTCACATGTCCATTCTAGAAATGATGATGAATTATGTTTTGGGACATTATGTAAAGACCTGGAAATCCAATAGAATTTTTTTTATATACATGGGATTTTTACGAGTCCACGAAAATTTACGGTGCTAGATGATGAGGCCCGGTGTTTCTGGAATCAATTTATGAAGTTTTATTCGGGTACGTTCAGTAAACATATGAGTGAGATTTTATAACTTTTGAACTGGTGCTCGGAACTGAAATCTAAGGGCACCGTTGACCTCGCAGCACCGGAATTCACTTAAGAAGAATTTCACCTCGACGGCCGATGATCAAGAATAAAAGTTAGTTTTTTGATTTTTATAAAAAAATAGTAAAATAAAGTGTACAACACATTATTTTATTTTAAGATACCATGTGTCTGATTGTCTGTTAAAACCTCCACTAAGGAGTTGGAGGTGGGACCACCACATCATAACTTCCCAAGAGAGGTTATGGTGGTGGTGCCCACCTGAATTTAACCTCTCGTGAGAGGTTACAACGTGGGGACCACACGAGACTAAAACCCCCCAATTAATGGGAGGGTGGAAAATCTCCCAAAACTCATCATTAATGAAAGGGGATTCCCATTAACTCCTCCACCATTAATTGGCACCACCTTCCCCTTTTAATTAATTGTGAAAACACCCGTGGTTTAATTAAGGGGAGCCTATGTAATTTAATTCTCCTTATTGAATTATGTGCCATCATTAAAACAATTGACAATAGGTTATTATTAGTTGGGTTGGAATTTTCTTTTGGTGGAATTTTGGGAGAAGGGAGAAAAGTGCCCAATAAATAAACGTTCTTCCAACGAAGAACGCAAAAAAAACTGATGACATTTTCTTCTTCGAATGACTTCCTCGAATTCTACCATCTGCAATGTCATTAATGAACCGACGTAGCTCGGAATTGGGGACGTGCGGCGGATGCGACGAACGATGGTCTTCATTGTCTTCCTTCCATGACTCCACTAACGACCGATGAATAAGAGTTAGGGGGGTTATTGCTTGTTGATGTTGGCCCTTTTTCATACCTTCTTCAATGGATATAATGGGATTTTTGCGGTCTTATTAATGATCATCTTCTTCCCATGATGAGAGAAATGATACCTCCCTAAACACGGAGGGTGAGGGCCAAGTTAACATGGTCAGACAACCTCCATCATTTTCACTTTTCTTGTGGTGTTATACGACTTGGTGATGAGGCGACGATGATGCAGGCGACAATGAAGAAGGTCATGCTACCCGTGGCCTCCACAAATCACGCCTCCCCCGCGGAACCCTGAAGCTCCCGGTGCACCACCGACACCCTACCCGGCGTGCGGCTCGCCTACCCGCAGCCTCTCGGCACCCTGTCGGTGCCCCCTCGGCCTCCCGGCGCAACAACAATGCCCTGCCCAGTGAGTGGTCCGCTGACTCATGGCCTCCCGGCACCCTTCCAGGCACTCGGGCCGCCTACCTACGGCCTGGCCGGATGTTGCTGCACCTCACCCGGTGCCCACACGCCCTACCCGGCGCCCTACCGGCACCCCCATGGCAAGCCTGACGTCCTGATGGCAACCCTCGCGGCTGGCCCAGCAGCTACCCCACCCTGCTCGGTGCCCCCGCGCCCTTCCAGGCGCTCTGTCGGCTTCCCCGCAGCCAGCCCGATGCCCCCGCGTCCTGCCCGGCCCCTACCGCGCCCTACCCGGTGCACTCGCGGCCTGCTCGGTGTCCGGTAGGCCTGCACGCGCCCCGCGCGATTTGCCTACGGCCAGACCGCGCCTCGTGCAGTCTCCTTATTGGAAGACTGTCCTCTTGGCCTCCCGAGATGATTCATTCGAGCTGTGCCCCTTGCGATGATAGCCAAACCGGCCCCAGCCTTCGGGCCGAGCCGCTTACGTGGTAACGTCTGGGTCAAACCGCCATCGTAGTCTGCTAGGCCAGGCCCAATGGACCAGGCCGAACGTAATGGGATGACCCACCCAACGAGAAGGGTTAGACGCAACGAGTTTGACTAGGTCGACCAAGACCAGGTGGGCCCAGACTGGGTTGGGCCGAGTCGGTCCGACCGGGTCAGACCGGAACCGAGCCCACTACTGACCCCTTTAGCTTTTTGGGACATATCTTTTGTACCGGATGTCAGTTTGACAAACCTTCTATGGTGCTGGTATTCTTGGAGAACGACGATCTCTTTGAGTATACCCAACCGGAGTTCGGTGTATTTTTGAGTTATGATCAGGTTGTTTCGTACACGAATTGAACCTGGCCCCCGGGACTAAATGGATAATAACTCACAAGCCGGGAGTCTGATTGACGCCTCGTCAATTGCGTTGAGAACTTTATAACGTGGCGGACCTTTTTGATACTTCTATGTGGGACTTTGTGAGAGTTGGAGTATCCACCAGGAGCTTGTGGAGTGGATATTCTTGAGACGAGCAGGAATTTGTTCGAGAACCTAGTAGTTGGATGAGACTTGACGACTGCTGACCGATTCGACTCAAAGTGATTGGACTAGCCCAGTGGGGAGCGGCTCTGCGCGAGCGCAGAAAACCCATGGTGGGGAGTGCCTCTATGTGAGTGGGGCAGACCCACAGTACTCGACACTTGGACTACCTCAACAGGCTATGAGGGGGATCGCCTTTGTGTGAGCGTAGAAGACCCACAGTGGGGAGCGCCTCTATGTGAGCGCCGCAGACCCACGATACTCAACAGGAGGAGTACCTATATAGTTGAAGTTAGTGGGAAGCACGTATGTGTGACGCAGCAGGACCACTGTACTCGATAGAGAAGAATTTCTCCAGCAGCCAAGGGTTCAGATTGATACTACCACTAGAATAAAATCATGGTTGAGCTGAGTCAATGAATTTTGTGTTTTCCTCATTATTGATATGGGTTACTAGATAACATAGGTATATGTATGAGCATATACCAAAGTAATGGTTATCCGTTGATTTCATACTTTTTGGTTTATTTTTATTGGACTTTGTGAGACCTTGAGGGTCTCTGGGTCCTTACTAAGTATCATTATACTCACCCCTACATGGTATATGCCCCACCTCGTTGTATTGGTTTCAGACGACGGACAACACTGACTGAGGCAGAGAGTAGCAAGACTGGACAGTACCCGGAGGTGGACCCGATGACGAATCGGTACACAGAGGAGGCTAACGGGACAAAGTGTTGAGGAGGCCTTCAGTACCTACCCTTTAGGTAGGAACCATGGAGGAAAACCCAATATATTATTTACTGTTCTTCAGTTGTACTTGATTTCAGTTGTACTTGTATTTTCATGTTGGTCTTGTATTTCCGGCCCCTTTTACTTTCCACCACTTCTTTTGTATATAGTTTTACTTAGTGTTTTTATTCCAGTTGTGTACTCTGATGTGTATGTTTACAGTTATAAAGGCAATTCCATCTTAGTTTATGTATTTACGCCTTTGGTGGAAGTTTCCAGCCCCTAGCCTATATAAGGCAAGCTTGGGGTAGTCGAGATACGAGCCCCGGGGGACGTGTCGTGACAAATGGGTATTAGAGGAGTCGGTTCTACTGCAAAACATAGAACTCTGATCTTTATTTTCTGTGAAGAAATAGTGTTAATGGTACTAAGCGTGGTTTTTAGTTCATGGAGTCCAATGTTGGTGTGGGTGGCTGAATAAATAATACACTAGGACCCTGACTTCAGATTTCCGACTCAGTGCACGGAAACATTGATTACGTGTTTGGTCCCAAAAGTTTTCTTTAAGTCAGCTCAACCAGGTCAGCTCACCAGGTATAATATTTTGATCATGTCGCATCTGTTTCTTATAGGATGCCTCCCTGTGGACAACCAATTAGATCCTTGAGAGTCGTATGCACAGATAGCCCACCGAGTGATGAGGCCTCGGTGCAAGTCCCTTTACCAGCGGAGGCAACAACAGTGTTAATTCCTGTTGGGCCACCAATTCCACCCGCACCATAAATAGACGATTCACACCGCTTGAGAGCACTACACAAGTTCCAGGACTAGAGGCCACTCAGGTTCAGTGGTGAGACGGTCCCGCTGGTGGCAGAGGATCGGCTAGAGGCTGTGGTTACAGTCTTCAGGCTTATAGGGACACCAGAAGACTTCATGGTGATCCTGCCATGACTCTCCTTCAGGATACAGTAGGTAGATGGTGGATCCTGATGCTCCAAGTGCATGACGAGGAGACGCTACACTGGGTAGACTTCGAGAGCCTTTTGTGTGCATGTTTTTCCCCAGCCATTCTCTGCGCAGTATAGATAGAGGAGCTACTGTATCCATAGCATGGTAGCATGACGGTAGCGCAATACTTAGCGAGGTTCACCGACATCTTGCGCTACTCCATAGATATGGTTCGAGACCATTTAATCATGTCTTGGACATTTGAGTAGGGGATTAGATGGGAGATCAGAGCGTCGATAATCTCACTCAGCATCCCGACGCAGGTGGTGGTGTTAGGGAGAGACCTTCTAGTGGATAGTTTCCTTGCTGAGCAGTCTCCAGCAGCGAGACCCAACACCAATTGACATGCAACAAAGTCTTCTACAGCTGGGAGTAGAAAGATAATGCAGAGGTCCAAGGGGAACAGACCCACGGGTGGATGACCGCATGACTCAAGATCAGATGTATGGGGCACCCGGGGAAGAGACAGACATGCCAAGAGCTGGATGTGTTACTCAAGTGGAGGGCATGGTCACATGGCTCGTGACTATCTGACCCACCATTTAGATGATAAGCAGACAGTTAAGGGACCTCTCAGACAGAGGCAGAGGTTCGATCGAGGCAATCCACAGGGAGAAGGTGGATGTGCCAGAGGAGCTGGATGTGCAGATGGTGGTGGACGACGTTACGAGATGTTACCACCACCACCACCAGGAGGTCCACCCCGACGATAGGGAGCAGGTGGACAGGGGAGAGCTCAGCTCCAGGATTCTGAGGCTTACGATCACGACACTCTAGAGATGATTTGAGGTACAATCTTTGTCTACTCCACCTTAGCTGTAGTTCATATAGACATAGGTTCCAGTCACTCTTTCATTGTAAATGCCCTTGTTCAGAGCTTGGGGATTCCAACAGAAGCTGATTCGATGATTATGCACTGGTGCTGGTAGTGCCAGCTTACTATTGGAGGCGAGAGCTTCGATTGGGATCTCGTAGTAGCTGCGTCGAGGCCTTACAACGCCATCTTGGGTATGGAATTCTTATCTACTATCAATGATCATATTGACTATATTAGGAAAAAAGTGCGGTGTGTCTACATGGATTGGACCAGGTTTACCTTCATTGGTGAGAAGGGAACCTTTGCAGCATAGGACGGGCTTACTCAGAGGAGGGTGCATCTGTTCATTCATCAGTTAGCCTGCCATACCCTCGGAGCAGTTGATGTGGAGAGTCCTAGCTATCCTGTAGTGGTGGGCTAGTATGCAGATGTTTTCCCTGACGGTGTTCCAGGACAACCTCCTCGAAGAGAAGTGGAATTCTATATTGACTTGTACCCCGGGATATCACTGATATCTACTCCAACATATCATATTTCTCCCGCAGAGCATTATGAACTGTAGGTACTACTGGAGGACTTGCAGGAGAAGGGATTCATCCAGCCCAGTGTTTCTCCCTAGGCAGCCCCGATTATGTTCTCCAAGAAGGTGGATGGGAGGTTGAGGCTCTATGTTGACTACCTTCCCCTTAACCAGGTGATCGTAAAGAAAAAGTACCCACTTCTGAGGATTGAAAAACTCTTTGATCAGCTGAAGGGAGAATGGTGGATCTCGAAGATAGATCTCAGATCAGGCTATCACCAACACAGAGTTTGAGACGAGGATATGGAGATGATGGCCTTCAGTTGTCGGTATGACCACTATGAGTTCTTGGTTATGCCTTTTGGCATAACCAATTCTCAAGCAGTGTTTATGAGTCCCGTGAAGAGGATATTCTCGCCTTACCTCGATCGCTTTGTCGTAGTCTTCATCGAAGATATTCTGATCTACTTCACTACTGAGGAGGAGCATGCCTACCATTTGCAGGTTGTACTGGACACATTCCGAGAGCACGAGCTGTATGGGAAGCTCTCGAAGTTCTAGTTTTGGATTCGAGAGGTTCGCTTCTTGGGACATTTCATCTCAGAGGCTAGAGTTACAGTAGATCCAGTGAAGATTTAGGCTGTACTTGAATGGGTGCCACCTAGGAGTGTGAAAGTGGTACGGAGTTTCTTGGGTTGGCTGGATATTATCGGAGATTCGTTCCAGACTTCTCAAGAGTTCCAGCACCACTATCAGCTTTGACCAAGAAGGGGAAACCCATCATGTGGTCAGAGAGATACCAGTAGATCTTTCATGAGCAGAGGCATAGGCTCACTAGTGCACCCATCTTGAGGCTTCCAGAGGAAGGTGTATGGTATGTAGTTTATAGCGATGCATCAGGGACCGGACTGGGCTGTGTCCTGATGAAGGAGCGAGAAGTGATCATGTATGGTTCTCAGAAGATGAGACAACATGAGCAGAAATATGGTACCCATGACTTGGAGTTAGCAACAATGGTCTTTTCCTTGAAGATGTGGCCACACTATCGGATGGGAGAACGTTTTACCATGTACTCTGATCACAAGAGTCTCAGGTATATCTTCTCTTAGAATGACCTACACCAGAGACAACATTGATGGCTTGAGTTCCTCCAGGACTATGACTTCATGATAGTATATACACCTAGGAAGGGTAACATTGTTGAAGAAGCACTCAATAGGAGATCAGGTATACAACTACTAGGAGAGGCGACAGAGCAGCTGGATGCTTTATAGATATCCCATGTGGATAGAGATAGAACAGTATTCCTATAGTCTCTTACAGTCACTCCCCCACCTCTTCAGCCAATCAAGGAGACACAACATGTGGACACTAACTGCGAGACACGACGTGCTCAGATATCCACAGGGCATCACCTAATTGATTTTCTAATGGTGGGGAGCACATCATCCTCTTTAGAGGACGTACCATGGTACCATCTTCACTTCAGGAGGTGGTTTTAAGGGAGTTCCACACATCCCCTCTAGCGGTACATCTAAGAGGGGCGAAGATGTACCTAGATCGTCGACGACAGCACTGGTTACCTGGTATGAAGAAGGTGGGTGTAGAGTTTTTTTCTCGATGCCTCACCTGTCAGCAAGTGATGGCAGAGCATGAGGTACTAATAGGCTTAGTTCAGCCTTTAAAGGTGACAGAGTGGAAGTGGGGTGGGATATCCATGGACTTCGTGATGGGACTTCCACGTACATATAGGGGTCACGATTCAATTTGGGTGATTTTTGACCGACTCACCAAGTCGGCCCACTTCCATCCGATCAGATGGCAGGGTTCAGTGGATAGCTTGGGACAGCTCTATATGAAGCTGATTGTGCGTTTACATGGAGTACCTTCTTCTATTGTCTCCGACCGTGATGCACAGTTTGCTTCTCGGCTATGGAAGTGTTTGTAGGTGGCTTTCGGGACACAGCTTCGCTTGAGCACCGCCTTCCATCCTCAGAGAGATGGTCAGACTAAGCAGACCATTCAGACCCTCGAGGACATGCTACGTGCCTGTGTCCTCAACTTTGGTCGTATCTGGGATGATCACTTGACTTTGGTGTAGTTTTTTGTTTAACAATATCTATCACTCCACCATTGGTATGTCACCTTTCGAGTCTTTGTACGAGCAACCTTGCAGATCAACCCTATGCTGGACTGACCTAGGGTAGTTCGTAGTAGTGGGACCAGAGATGGTACAGGACATCACAGAGAAGGTTCAGATCATCCAAAAGTGGTTGAAGACTCTACAGACCAGATAGAAGTCGTATGATGATAGAAGACGTAAACCTATAGAGTGCAAGGATGGCGACACCATATTTCTACGGGTCTCACCTCGATGAGTTCTACGGAGATTTGGACGAGATGGAAAGTTATATCAGAGATTCATCGGAACATTCTAGGTCCTCACTAGAGTAAGAAAGGTGTCATACCACTTAGCACTTCCACCTCATTTGCATTGGGTGCACGACGTCTTTCACGTATCTCAGCTAGGGAGATACGTGCATGACCCTTCCCATATCATCGACCATGGAGAGGTGGACGTCGACGATGCGGCGTCTTTTAAGGAGGTTCCAATGGAGATTGAGGATCAACAAGAGCGGGTCTTCCGTGGATTGTAGATACCTTTGGCACGCATTCACTGGAAACACGAGAACCTCCAGGAGAGAACATGGGAGCGGGAGGCTCAAATGCGTGCTCAGTACCCCCATTTTTTCCCATAGATCGAGTTGTAGCTTATGGGGACGTAAAGCCCTGAGGTGGGGAGAATGTAAAGAACTACAAATCCCGAAGAATATTTATATATATATAAGGGATTTTTACAAGTCTGTGAAAATTTACGGTGATTGATTTCCAGTCCCGGTGTGCTCGGAATCAATTTCTGATGTTTTCTTCGGGTACGTTTAGTAAACGTACAAGAGGGATTTTATAACTTCTGAAACGGTGCTCGGAACTGAAATCCAAAGGCACTGTTGTACTCGCAGTGCAGGTATTCTCTTAAAAATGATTTCACCTTGATGACACATGATCAAGAATAAAATTTAGTTTTTGTCATTTTATAAAAAAATAATAAAATAAAGTTTACAACACCTTATTTTATTTTAAGCTTCCATGTGTGTGATTGTTGGTTAAAACCTCCACTAGGTAGTTGTAGGTCGGATCGCCACACCCTAACTTTCAATGAGATGTTATGGTGGTGGGGCCCACCTGAATTTGACCTCTCATGTGAGGTTATGAAATGGGGACCACACGAAACTAAAACCCCCCAATTAATGGGTTCGTGGAAAATCTCCGAACTCAAGTCATTAATGAAAGGGGAGTCACTTGACCACCTCTACAATTAATTAGTTCCACCTTCCCCTTTTAATTAATTGTGCCAGCACCTTTGGTTTAATTAAAGGGAGCCTACGTAATTTAATTCTCCTTTTTGAATTACGTGCCAACCTTAAAATAATAGACAATCTATTATTATTTGTTGGGTTGAAATTCTCTTTTGGTGTAATTTGGGGAGAAGGGAGAAATCTCCCAATGAAGAACCGTTATTCCAACGAAGAACATGAAGAACACATGCAACGATTTCTTCTTCGAATTCCTTCCTCGAATCCTACCCACTTCAATGTCATCAATGAACCGATGCAGATCAGAATTGGGGACATGCGGCGGATGCGACGAACGCCTGTGTTTATCCTCTTCCTTCCGTGACTCCACCAACGAGCGATGAATAAGAGGTAGGGGGTTTATTGCTTGTTGATGTTGTACCTTTTTTCTTACCTTCATAAAATGATATAATGGTATTGTTTTGGACATATTAATGATCATATTTTTCTAATGATGAGCCAAATGATACCTCCCTAAATGCGGAGGGTGCGTGCCAACTTAACGTGGCCCGACATCGTCCGTTGTTTTCACTTTTCTTGTAGCGTTCTATGGCTTGGCGATGAGGCGAAGGTGATGAAGGTGGATATGAATAATCTCACACCACCTGCGTCCTTCATGAAACGTGCCTACCCCATGGCGCACCGAAGATCTCGGTGCACTGTCGGTGTCCTACCCGACAAGCGGCATGCCTACCTGCGGCCTCCTGGCGCCCTGCCAGCACCCTGGCGGCCTCCCGGTGCACCTCCGACACCCTTCTCGGTGCGCGGCCTACCTACCTGCGGCCTCCTGGATCCTTGCCCAGTGCACGGCCTACCTGCCCGCATCCTGCCCAACTGCTGACGTGCCTATCCCGGCACCCCTGCGGTCTGCCCAGCGCCCTGTCGATGCCACAACGGCCTACCCGGCGCCCCCACGGCCTGCTCGGCCCCTGACGTGCCCTACCAAGCACACACGCAGCCTGGCCGAGTCTCCCGAGCCGCTCCCCTCACAACACTGGCTGAACCGGCCCCACCCTTCTGGTCGAGCCCCCTATGTGGCGACATCCGGGCCGAACTGCCCTCGCAGTCCGCTGGGACGGGCCCTGCGGACCAGGCCGAACATAACGAGCTGACCCACCCAACAGGCCGGGTCAGACCAAGTGAGTCTGACCGGGTCGACCCAGACCAGGTTGGCGCAGACTGGGTTGGGCCGAGTCAGTCTGACTGGGTCGGACCGGACCCGGGCCCACTACTGACCCCTTTACCTTCTGGGGCCATATCATGGCACCAGATGTCCATTTGACGAACAATCATCGGCGCCAGTATTTTTGGAGCACAATGGTCTGTTTGAGTATACCCCACCGGAGTTCAAGGTATTTCTGAGTTATATTCAGGTTGGTTCGTACACAAATCCAACAAGACACCCAGGACTAAGAGGCTAATAACTCACAGACCAGGCATCCGATTGACATGCCATCAGTTGCATTGAGACCTCTACGACGTGGCGGACATTTGTGATTCTTCCACGTAGGACATCATGACAGTAAGAGTATCGACCAACAGCTTGTGGAGCATATCTTCCAGAGACGAGCAGACATTTGTGTGGGAACCTATTAGCTGGATGAGACTCGACGACTACTGACCGATTAGACTCAGAGTGATTTGACTAGCCTAGTGGGGAGTGACTCTACATGAGCGTAGTAAACCCATGGTGGGGAGCCCCTCTATGTGAGTGAAATAGACCCATGATACTAGACACATGGAGTACCTCAGCAGGATACAAGGGGTAGCGCCTCTGTGTGAGCACATGCAACCCACAGTGGGGAGTGACTCTATGTGAGTGTGGCAGACCCACAATACTTGACAAGAGAAGTACCTCAGCAGTCCAAGTTAGTGGGAAGCGCCTCTATGTGACGTAGCAGGCCCAGTGTACTTGATAGATAAGGATTTCTCTAGCAGCCGAGGGTACAGATTGATACTACCACTATAATAAAATCATGGTTGAGCTGAGTCAATGAATTTTGTGTTTTCATCATGATTGAGATGGGTTACTAGATAACTTAGGTATATATATGGGCATATACCAATTTAATGGTTATCCGTTGATTTCATACTTTGTGGTTTATCCTTGTTGGATTTTATGAGTCCTTGATGGTCTCGGGGTCCCGACTGAGTATGTTATACTCACCCCTGCTTGGGCTATGACCGCACCTCATTATGTTGGTTGCAGATGACTTACAGTGCTTACTGAGGTAGAGAGTAGTAGGACTGGATGGTACCCAGAGGTGGACCCTATGAAAAATCTGTACATGGAGAAGACTGACGGACGAGAGTGATGAGGAGGCCATCTGTACCTACCCTTCGGGCAGGAACCTCAGAGGATGGCCCAATAGCTACTTTTCATTTCTTCAATTCTACTTTCTTTCAGTTGTACATTTACTTTCCTGTCGGGCTTGTATTTCCGACCCCTTTTACTTTCCATCACTTCTTTTGTATACAGTTTTACATTGTTTTTTTCATCCATTTGTGTACTCTAATGTGTTTGTTTATAGTTATAATGGAAATGCCCTACTAGTTTAGTGATTTATGCATTTGGTGCTAGTCTCCAGTCCCTGGCCTCTGGAAGGCAGGCATAGGGTTGTCACGATACGGGCCTCGGGGGATGGGTCGTGACAAATTAGTATAAGAGGAGTCAGTTCTACCGTAGAACATTTAAGTCTATCTTTTTTTCTATGGAGAAACAATGATAAGGGTACTAAGTCTGGTTTTCAGTTCAGGGGGTCTAGTGTTGGTGCTGTAGCTGACGTAAACATACACCAGGACCCTGACATCTGATTTCTGACTCAATGCACAAAAACATTGATTGCGTGCGTGTTTCCAAATGATTTCTTTAAGTTAGTTCAACCAGGTCTGCTCACGAGGTATAATATTTTGACTCTGTAACATCTGTTTACTTCAGGATTCCTCCCTGCAGATGACCAGTTAGAGCCCTGAGAGTCTTACGCACTAATTTCCCACCGAGCAATGAGGCCTTGGTGCAGGGCCCATTACCTGTGAAAGCACTAGAGGTACTACTTCCCATTGGGCCACTGATTCCACCATCCCTAACAGTAGACGATGCACGCCTCTTGAGCACGCTGCATGAGTTCTAGCGCCAGAGGGCGCCCATGTTCAGTGGTGAGATGGACCCACAGGCGGCTGAGGATTGGCTGGAGGCTATGGTAAGAGTCTTCGGGCTAGTAAGGACACCAGCAGACTTCATGTTGATCCTTGTTGAGAGTCTACTTCAGGTAGAAGAAGGCAGATGGTGGAGCCTGATGCTCCAGGTGCATGAAGAGGGGACGCTACTCTGGGAAGACTTCAAGAGCCTGTTACGTGCGGAATTTGTCCCAGCCACTCTCCACGTAGTGCGGATAATGGAGCCACTGCATCTACAGAAGGGTATCATGGCAGAGGTGTAGTGCTCAGTGAGTTTCACCAAACTCCTGCACTAGTCCACATATATGGTGTGTGAACTTTTCATTAGGGCCCATATATTCAACTAGTGGCTCTGACAGGAGATCAGAGCATCGATGATATCATTCAGCCTTCTGACGCAGGCGTGGTTGTTAGAGAGAGCCCTTCTAGTGGAGAGTTTCCTTACTGAGCAGTCTCCAACAACCAGACCCACCACTAGTCGACATGCAACAGAGTCTTCTGTAGCTGGAAATAGAAATGTGACGTAGAGGTCTAAGATGAACAGACTCACGGGTGGATGACCGCATGATATAGGATCAGTTGTACGGGTCACCCGGGGCAGAGACACACATGCCAAGAGTGGGCAGTGTTACTCATGCGGTGTGCATGGACACATGGCTTATGACTATCCAACCTGCCATTCAGATGATTAGAAGATAGTTGAGGTACCTCTCAGTTAGAGGTAGAGGTTTGATCGTGGCCGTCCTCATGGAGGAGGAATATGTGGAAGAGGATCTGGATGTGCAGTTGGCGGTGGACGACGTTTCGAGGTGTTACTACCACCACCACCAAGAGGTACACCCCGACCCCAGCGAGTATCTGGACAGGGGAGAGCTATGCTCCAGGTATTAGAGGCTTACGATCACGGCACTCCAGAGATGATTCTAGGTATGATCTATGTCGACTCCACCTTAGCTACAGTTATTATAGACACTGGTTCCATTCACTCTCTCATTTCCACTACCACCGTTCGGAGCTCGGAGATTCCGATGGAGTTGTTGGCTCGATCCTTATGGATAGAGACTCTTACAAGAGATGATTTGATGATTAGGCACTAGTTCCGGAGGTGCAAGCTAATCTAGGAGGCATGACCTTTGGCTGGGATCTTTTATTAGCAGTGTCGAGGACTTACAATGTCATCTTGGGTATAGACTAGTTATCAACAGTCCATGCTTAGATTGACTGCATTAAGAGAACCATGTGGTGTGTCACCATGGATGGGACCAAGTTTACCTTCACCAGTGACAAGGGAACCTTTGCAACACATGATAGACTTACTCGGAGGAGGGTGTGGTCGATCACTCATCAGTTAGCCTGCCTTATCATTTGGAGCAGTTGATGTGGAGAGTCCGAGCTATCCTATAGTGGTGGACCAGTATGTAGATGTTTTCCCTGAAGATGTTCAAAAACGACCTCCTCAGAGATAGGTGGACTTCTACTTTGACTTGTACCCGGGGATGACACTGATATCTACTCCAGCATATCTGATGGCTCCCACTGAGCTTCATGAGCTGCATGTACAACTATAGGACTTATAGGGGAAGGGATTCATCCATCCCAGTGTTTCTCCCGGGGAAACCCCAATTCTGTTAGCCATGAATGTGGATGGAATCTTGAGGATTTTTATTGACTACCGTAACCTGAACCAGGTGACCATAAAGAACAAGTACCCACTCATGAGGATTGACGACCTCTTTGATCAGTTTAAGGGAGCACGCTGGTTCTCGAAGATAGACCTTAGATCAGGCTATCACTAGTTTAGAGTTTAAGACATGGATGTACAGAATAAGATCTTTATGTGTCGGTACGACCACTATGAGTTCTTGGTTATTCCCTTCAGCATAAAAAACACTCTAGCAGTGTTCATGAGTCTCATGAACAGGATCTTCCATCCTAACCAATATCGATTTGTTGTAGTCTTCATCGACGACATTACGATCTACTAGACTACTTAGAGGGAGCATGCATACCATTTATAGGTAATACTATACACAATCCGAGAGCACTAGTGGTATGGTAAGCTCTCCAAGTTCCAGTTTTGGATTCCAGA
Organism: Viscum album; assembly: GCA_963277665.1. NCBI lineage: Eukaryota > Viridiplantae > Streptophyta > Magnoliopsida > Santalales > Viscaceae > Viscum > Viscum album. The sequence continues at coordinate 1,013,301,819 of OY728131.1, forward strand.
GGTTCGCTTCTTGGGGCATGTCATATCAGAGACTAGAGTTGCAGTAGATCCAGCAACGATTGAGGTGGTACTTTCATGGGATCCACCCAGGATTTTGATGGAGGTACAGAGTTTCTTGGGTTTGGCTGGATATTACTCGAGGTTCGTTCAAGACTTCTCCAAATTTTCAACACCACTATCATCCATGAAAAATAAGGGGCAACCCTTCATCTGGTCGGAGAGATGCCAGCAATGCTTTTAGGAGCTGAGGTAGTGGTAGACTAGTTCCCCCAATCTTGAGGCTTCTAGATGAAGGCGTAGGGTATGTAGTTTAATGCGACGCATCTGGGACCGAACTCGAGTGTGTCCTGATACAGGAGTGAGTAGTGATAACATATGGTTCTCACCAGCTGAGATAGCATGAGCAGTACTACGCTACCCATGAACTATATTTAGCAGCAGTGGTCATCGCCTTGGAGATGTGTTGACACTATCTGATGGGTGAATGTTTTATTGTGTACTCTGATCACAATAGTCTCAGATATATATTCTCTTAGAACGACCTAAACCTTAGACACCAATGAAAGATTGACTTCCTCCAGGACAATGACTTCATGATAGTCTATACTCCTAGGAAGGGGAATGTTGTTGCAGATAAACCTTGTAGGAGATCTCGTATACACCTATTAGGAGAGGAGATAGAGCAGCTGACTGCTTTACCGATATCCTTTATGGATAGAGATGGAGCATCATTACTATAGTCTCTTTCTATCCCTCCCCCACTTCTTCAGCAATTTAGGGAGGAACAACATGGGGACACTGACTGCGAGACATGACCTGCTCAGATATCCATAGGGTATGAACCTGATGGATTTTCTGAAGGGAGGGGGGAGCACTTCATCCTCTTCAGAGGATGTACCTTCGTACCAGTTTCACTTCAAGAGGTGGTGTTGAGGGAGTTCCACACACCCCCTCTAAAATTACATCCAGGAGTGGTGAAGATGTACCAGGACCATCGACGACAGCACATGTGGCCTCGTATGAAGAAGGTGGTAGCAGAGTTTGTTTCTCGATGCCTCACTTTTCTGCAAGTGAAGGTGGAGCACCAGGTACAAGAAGGCTTGGTTCAGCCTTTATAGGTCCTTGAGTGGAAGTGGAATGGGATATGAATGGACTTTTTTATGGGTCTTCCACGTATATCCAGGGGTCCCGATCCGATTTGGGTGATCATCGAACGACTCACAATGTCGGCCCACTTCCTACCAATTAGAGAGTATGGTTTAGTAGAGATATTGGGATGACTCTATGTGGAGGAAACTGTGCGTTTATATGGATATAGTCTTCTATTTTCTCTGACCATTCCACATGGTTTTCTTCCCAGAAATGGAAGCGGTTGCAAGAGGCTTTCAGGACACAACTTCTCTTGAGCACCGCCTTCCATCCTCAGACACATGGTCAGACTGAGCAGACCATTCAATCCCTTGAGGACATGCTATGTGCATGTGTCCTCATCTTCGGTCGTAGTAGGGAGGATCACTTGCCTTTGGTGGAGTCTTCATATAATAACAGCTCTCACTCTAAATTAATTATTTCACCTTTCGAGGCATTGTATGGGCGACCTTGCAGATCACCCTTCTGCTGGACTGACCTATGTGAGTTAGCATTAGTGGGACCAGAGATGGTACGAGCTACCATAGAGAAGGTGCAGATCATCCAGGAGTGAATGAAGACTGCATAAAGTAGATAGAAGTCATATGCTAATAGAAGAAAGAGACCTCTGGAGTTCGAGGATGGCGACCACGCCTTTCTACGGGTCTCACCTCGATGAGGTCTACAGAGATTTGGCTGAGGCGGAAAGTTATCTCTGAGATTAATAGGACCTTTCCAGGTCCTCAGCAGAGTAGGCGGGGTGTCTTACCACTTATCCCTTCCGCCTCAGTTTCATTGTGTGCACGACGTCCTCCACGTATCTCAGCTGATGAGATACCTGCACGACCCGTCCCACATCATCGACCATGGAGAGTTGGACTATAATGACCCAATGTTTTTCAATGGAAATTACATTCTTATAATTATGTCATGAAATAACATGAAAACAAAAAATAATGATATAATAAGTGATAAGTGACCTTTATACATAATTTTTTCACTTCCGTGTTTGAAATTTTGAAAATCTGACATACATGGTTATGTTCAGGATGATTTTTGGAGTCAAATGAAACAAAAATAATTTTTGGTGAATAGTAATTTACCTGTGTAAATAGTTACCTACCCTTATGAATAGTAATATGACCCTTATGAATATTAAATCATCCAACATAAGAGTAACCTTACCCATGATTAATTAAATAAAATTTAGATATCTTAGAAAGTGACAATTTGACCTTAGTAAACGTTTTGGTATTTTCTAAGTCATAAATAAATAATTATAATTAATTAGTTAATTTAAATAGAAATTTATTTTCATAAAATGTTTTCATTAATTATCAAATCAATTCATTATATATTTTAGATAATTTTATAATACCCTTTTTACTTTTTAAAAACACTATAAAATCGGTTATAATTTTAAAAACCATTTTTTTAAGTAAATTGTGATTTTAATTAAATATTAAATTAATCATATTTATAAAATTATTTTTGATACATGGACTTCATTTTTGGATTCTAAATGTCGAAAAATGGTTGTGGTAAATTTTATGAATTTTTCTGAAATACTTGATTTTTTGATGAATAGTGAAATACCGTAATTTACAAAAATAAGCTCAATAAGCTAATTATAGAGTCTTCGATGATGTTCTACTTATATAAGCCTACTTGTTATGGGATAAAATGGTAACATTACTATTCTTGGTAATTCAATAGTCACTATTTCTTGTCTTATTGGAAATTAATAAACTAATGAATTTTATATTAAAGAAACCCCTCTCCCTGCCACTATAAAAACCACCCTTCACACCCTCATTCCCTCACACCTCAAAAGCTACAAGACTTACCTAAACTCTGATCAAACATACTCCCTAGCTCCTATCCCACTTCCATGATCTTCTAGTTTCATCTAACGACCAATCCTAGCTTCCTTATGGAGAATCTCAAGAGGAGGATTTAAGAGGTAATTTCTCTCCCTCTTCTCCTTTAATTTCCTTCCAAGTTCAAGTTCATTTCTTGATCTCTCCCAACCTATCTTCATCCAATTGGTATTTTAAATCTACTATTATAAATTTTTATAATGTTATGATGCTAATGGGATATTATATCTTCCAGCCCTCTTTCCCTCTTTCTTTTATTCTATTAAAGAGAACGTTGTTCGTGAGGTGTTAATTTATCTCCTTCAAGAACAACATGTTTTCTTCTTCCATTTATACCTTCAGATCTGGTCATGAAACCATTTTTATGTTTCACCAGAATTTTTTATATGTATTATTCCCTATTTAAGGTTCTGTAACTAACTTATTACCATATTTATAGTGATAAAATAAAACATGTTCATTATGATCGAAAAACCGTTCAAATTGACCCAAACAATCATCATTTAATTCTTATCTAATGATTCATCAACATGGATATAATGTGATTCATTATAAGGTCATTAAAACTCATGTAATATCATTAATAACATGTAATATAAGTTCTGGTTGTTTACCCATGTTCTACCCAAACATCAATTTAATAATACAAGTGAACCACTCAAGAAAACCATAAAAACAAACATTCTCGAACAATGTTTTAAAACATTATAACTCATCCAAAGGAACATAAAAAAACTTAATGAAACCATAACTAAAAATATTAATGTACACATGTTTATGTATTTCTAATTAATGAATATAATTTCATTTTACAGGACATTAAAGAGAAGAATGCATTCAGATACAAGGTAAGGGGAAATTCTTGAACCCAACTTTCATCCATTGAGTTCTCACTCTTTCACTCCATTTGAGATATGGTTACTACATAAAGATCATTTATTCATCATTGTCTTTCTTTTTCTCGGGATATACATGTTTTTCCATGGTTTTTATGTCAAACTAAATGTTTTCCAAAAGAACTATTCTTTTAAAAACATTCCTTTTACTTCTCATTCAAGATTGACAACATATGTTATTCCCTCTCTCTTTTGGGAATCCAATGTTTACGAATGTGTTATTATGAGATGAAAACCATTCCTTTTCATGGGTTAGTTATGTTCATTTATGTTATATGTTTAATATGGAATGAATAAATAATGATAATGTTATGAAGTGACAGGTGCGCTCGGAATTATATAGCCGCAATATGAATGTTTAAATGTGATGGGTGCACCCAAAATTATACAGAGCTCCAAAGCATTGGGTAAAGTGATGAATCTCATTACTAAATGTGAAATTATGTGTGGAAAATATTCTATCATGGTTCACACGTATTTGTGGTAGTTTACCACTAAGACATGATGTTTATTTTTATGTATTGCCACATTTCAAGTCTTTTATTTATGCTCCTATCATGTTCATGATCTTTTTCCTATGTCATGATTATGCTCACCCCATGCTCTATTGTTCTTATCTATCCCCTTTCTATGATTTTATCTCACCCATTTTTATGTATATCCTCAGGTGGATACATGTACTAAGGAGAGGTCAAGTTCCAATAAGAAGCTAAAGAAGAAGAAATTGAATAAATGTTTATTCTTGATGTTGTAATTGATATGTATGGTCCTAGTTTTCCCAAGACACTAAACGGATGGATCCTCTATGTGTAATAATATTTTGTTTTTTACATTTATAATGATGTAATAGTAGTGGAAGAAAAGGTTGGGTCGCTATAGTTGGTATCAGAGGAAAAGTTTAGTTAATTTGGGAATTTGGATTAGTAAACCCTAGAGAAAACCTATATCATGAGACTAAGTACAAATATGCACACAAGAATATATAAATAGGGATCCCATATGTTATGTATTTGGTATATATGTTTTAAATGAATAGGTTATTCATGAATTTTTTACTTATGTTTTGTTCTACCCTTTTTTATTTTAGAAAATGATGTGAAACAGGAGAAATCATGCCAACAACTCGTGCGAGGGCCAATGCAACGATTGCCCGAATGGAATCCCCAATGATTTGGGTGGTGGAGTTCATAACTTCATGGTTATTATTACACAATTATCTCAGGTTATAAATAATAAACAAAATAATGGGGAACATCCTCCATCACAAAAGTGTGAGAAACTAGCTATCAAATGTTTTTTGTGGAAACGACCACCTAAGTTTAATGGATCTTCTAATCCACTAGTTGCGGAATAGTGGGTCAACTCCATGGAAGAGATCTTTTATTTGTTTCACTGTTATGAGGTAGAGATGGTGACCCTAGACATTTACCATCTAGATGGTGAAGCCGATCAATGGTGGGATTTGATTAAGAGAACCAAGCCGAGGGATGAAATTGAAGAGATCGAATGAGAAGACTTTATGATAATGTTTATTAATAAGTATCTCCCATGAAATATTCGCACGAAGATGGAGAGAGAATTCATAGAGATCAAGAAAAAAGAATAAGAATCTGTCACAACCTATGAATCGAATTTCACAAGGCTTGCATGGTACACTTCAGGTATTTTATCAACAATGATAGAAAAATTGATAGATTCTTTAGTGGATGAAAACCACACCTTAGAAAGGATCTTCCAATTTGAGAATTTGGAAGTTATGAATAACTTGTTCGATGTTCCCTCAAAAGGGGAGATGCTGTTTGGAGAATGGTTCCATGGCTATGGTGATAAGAAATGAAATATGGAGTTTCATGTCAGTAGATCTATGGATAAGGTTGGAAGGAAAACTCAACAACCCACATTCCAAAAATGTGGAAAGTTTCACCATGGAAACTTCTTAAAAGGGATGGGGAAGTGCTTCAAGTGTTGGAATAAAGGACACCACGCTCAAGAGTGTTGAAAATACATGAAAGGGAAGGAGAATGTGGCAGAATAAAGGAGACAACCAATCATGGTTCAATGCTACAACTGTAGTGAGCTTCGTCACTATGCAAGTCAGTGCACTCAACCTTTTGTTCATAAGTGTAATCAATGTCATCAACCACCAAATCCAAAGGAACAAGGGAAGGCTTATTCCATCACTACTACGGAGGTGGAGCATGATAATGAAGTCATACAAGGTACACTTCATATTCACTCATTAATGGAAAAAGTCTTATTTGATTATGGTTCTACTCATTACATAATATCATTCATGTTTTGTAGAACTATAGAATCGAAGCCCTGAAACCTTGAAGTAGAGATATATATAAAAACACTATATGGTGAAATCATTGCAACCCATGTGTTTGACTCTTCTCATTTTGGTGTATGTGGGAATATTCTCTTGAAAAATCTCATAATACATCCCTCGGTGGAATTCGACGCTATAATGGGAATGGATTGGATCTCATTATATAGAGAACATATTAACTTTTGGGAAAAGGAAATATCTTTTGATATACTGAACCATCCCATTCCCATCTACAAATGAATGGAATATGATGAATCTCTTTTGAAAAATTCTTCAATAGTGTGGGTGTTGATTCCCTATGAAGAAGCATACCTCGCCCAAATGGTTGATTGGAAGGAATGTTCCAACCTTGAGGAAATTCCCATCGCGAGGGAATACAGTGATGTATTTCCTGATGAGTTACCCGGAATTCCCCTAGATCTTGAGGTAGAGTTCTCAATTTAACTCTTACCTGGAGCTACTCCTATCTAGAAGTGTCCCTATAGGATGACTCCTATCGAACTGGAGGAGTTAAAGAAGCAGCTGTAAGAGAATATGGACAAAGGGTTCTTACACCCAAGTGATTCACCTTGGGGTGCAACAGTGCTCTTTGTGAAGAAGAAGGATGGAACAATGCGGCTGTGTATTGATTATTGGGAACTCAAATATATCACTAAAAAGAACAAGTATCATATCCCAAGGATTGATGACTTGTTCGACCATTTAAGAGGATCTGAATACTTCTCAAAGGTGGATCCTCATTCTGGATATCATCAGGTAATGGTGAAGAAGGAAGATATTCAGAAGACTACCATCCAAACGAGGTATGGGCACTATGAATTTTTGGTGATGCCCTTTGGACTTACTAATGCCCCTTCAATATTCATGGATTTGATGAATAGAGTCTTCATACATTACCAAGAAAAATTTTTGGTAGTGTTTATTGATGATATTATCATCTACTCTTAGAGCAAGGAGGAAAATGGAGATCATCTAAGATTTGTGTTGGTGAAATTAAGAAAGGAGAAGTTGTACTCTATGTTCTGAAAGTGTTACTTTTGGATCAAACGAGTCATGTTCTTTGGAAATGTGATCACAAGTGAGGGAATTTCTGTGCATCCTTCAAAAACAAAGGCAATTGAGGAATGGCCCAGACCCTCTAGTGTCAAATAAATTCGTAGATTCCTTGGATTATCTGGGTACTACAGACGTTATGTGAAAAACATCTCATCATTTTCAAGCCCACTAACTAAGTTAACAAGGAATGGGTAAAGTATATCTGGACAGAAGAATGTGAGGGAAGCTTCAAGGAGCTAAAGAAAAGGCTGATCACCGCACCTGTACTCACACTACTGAAAAGTGGAGAATGTTTTGTGTTATAAAGTGATAATTCAAAGAAAGGATTGGGTTGCGTACTCATGCAAAATGATAATGTGATAGTCTGCGCCTCACGACAGTTGATGATCCATGAGCAGAAGTACCAAACACATGATATAGAGATGGAAGCCATGATTTTTTCCTTGAAAATCTGGCGAAACTACCTTTATGGTGAGAAGTGTGACATATACACTGAACAAAAGAGACTAAAGTATATATTCACACAAAAGGAGCTCAACATGCATCGAAGGAGATGGTTATAGCTAATAAAGGATTACGATTTCTCTATTCACTAAAATCCTGGAAAGGCGAACAAGGTAGCTTATGTTCTATGATGAAAAGAACCCGCTACTATATCGATGTTACGGATTGAGAAACACCCTATATTCATAGATATTCAATGAATGGATTTGGAAATCATAAGAGTAGGGGATACATCCTAACTTTCCCAAATGATTGTGTAACCATCCATCCAAGAGAAGATTAAGGAAGCACAATGGGATTATGTGGAGATACAAAAGAGGGTGAATTCAGTAAAGGAAGGGATGCTTTCAAATTTCCATATCCACGATGATGGTGTGATTCGGTTTGGAACGTGGATTTGTGTTCCTTCATCACCTGGGATAAAGAAGGAGGTATTGGATAATTCGAATAGCTGAATATTCTCTAACCATTATGGGAGTAGAAAAATGTACTGTGATCTCCGATAACACTTCTGGTGGGATAACATGAGGAAGGATATTGTGGAATATATATCAAGGTTCAAGGTATGTCAGCAAGTTAAAGATAAGCGACAAAAGTCCTAGGGTATTATGCAGCCATATCCTATACCCATGGGGAAATGGGAAAATGTTTTATGGACTTTTTCACTGGTCACCTGAAGACTTTGAAGGGAAGTAATGCGATATGGGTTGTGGTTGACCGAATAACCATGACATCCCATTTTATTTCTATTTGGGAAGACCTCTCGCTTGTACAACTTATAATGATATATGTGAAGGAAGTGGTGAGAGTACACAGTGTTCCACAATCAATTTTCTATGACCGTGATCCAAGGATCCCATCTAAATTTTGGAGGACCCTTCAACATGCATTGAGTACTGAATTAAATTTCAGCATGGCCTATCACCCCCAAACTGATGGCCAGTCTGAAAGAACTATTCAAATGCTTGAGGATATGCTTAGAGCCTGCTCTCTAGAATTCAATGGTGGATGGGATAATCTTCTCCCATTGTTTTAGTTCTCATAAAATAATATCTTCCACTCGAGTATTCATATGGCTCTATACGGATCTCTGTAAGAAAATAGATGTAGAACTCCAACCTGTTGGGACGAAGTTGGAGAATGAAAGCTACTTAGACCTGATATTGTTCAAGAGATGACAGAGAAGGTTCAAGTCATCTAGAAACACATCAATGCTTCTCAAAGTTGAAAAAATATCTATGATGATAACCGTCGAAGGGACATGGAGTTCGACGTTGGAGATAATGTATTCCTTCGAATATATCCATGGATGAGTCATGTAACTCGGGAAGAAAGGGAAGCTACGCCCAAAGTATATTGGCCCCTTTGAGATCCTTGACCGCATAGGAGTCGTGGCCTATCAGCTTGAGCTTCCATCGAATATGGCTCATGTTCATGATTTTTTTCACGTATCACTCTTGAGTAAGTACATACCTGATCCCTAACATGTACTAAACATAGAGGTGGTGTAGCTGGAATATGATCTCTCTTATGAGAAGTAGCCAGTAAGGATTTTGGATCTGAGAGATAAAGTTCTACCTAACATCATAACCCATCATGTCAAAGTGTTCTGGAGGAACCAAAAGTTTGAGGACGCAACTTGGGAACCATAAGAGGCAATGAAGGAGAAACACTCTCACCTGTTTGGTTAAAGTGAAATTTCAGGGGAAAATTTTCCTAAGAGGGGAAGAATGTAATGACGCAAAGTCTTTCAATGGAAATTCCATTCTTATAATTCTGTAATAAAATGAGATGAAAACAAAACACAATGAACTACTAAGTGATATGTGACCATTAAATATAATTTTTTCACTTCTGTGTATGAAATTTTAAAAATCTGAAATACACGGTTGTGTTCAAGATGATTTTGGGAGTCTAATTAAACAAAAATAATTATCAGTGAATAGTAATGTACTCTTGTGTATAGTAACCTACCCTTATGAATAGTAATATGACCCTTATGAATAGTAAATCATCCAAAATAAGAGTAACCATACCCACGATTAATTAAATAAAATTTAGACATCTTAGAAAGTGAAAATTTGACCTTAGTAAACGTTTTGGTATTTTATAAGTCATAAATAATTAATTATAATTAATTAATTAATTTAAAAGAAAATTTATTTTTTAATAATGTGTTAATTAATTATCAAATCAATTTTTTGATAGCTTTTAGATAATTTTATAAGACCCTAAGTAATATTTGAAAATACAATGAAATCAGTTTTAATTTTTATAACAATTTTTTAAAGAAAATTTTGATTTTAATTATATATTAAATAAATCATATTTAGAAAGATATTTTTGAATAATGGACATAATTTTTCGATTCTACATGTTGATAAATGGTTGGGTTAAATTTTTGGGATTTTTCTAAAATACTTGAATTTTTTTTATGAATAGTGAAATAATGTAATTTACAAAAAAAAGCTAAATAAGCTAATTATAGAGTCATGTGTGATGTTCTGCTGATGTAAACCCACATGGATTGGGATCACATGATAAAATTACTATTATTGTTCATTCAAGACTCACTATTCCTTGTATTAAGGGATATTAATAAACTAATGAATTTCATATTTCGGAAACCACTCTCCCCTCCACTATAAAAATCACCATTGACACCCTCATTCCCTCACAACTATCAAGCTCCATGCCTTCTCTAAACTCTGCCCAAACAACCTCTCTATCCCCTCTCCATCTTCCAAGAGCTTATGGTCTCATCAAAATACCAATCCTATCTTCTTTAAGGAGAATTTCAAGAGGATGATTTAAGATGTAATTTCTCTCCCTCTTCTCCTTTAATGTCCTTTCATGTTCAAGCTCATTTCTTGATCTCTCCAAAAATATATTCATCAAAATGGTATTGTAAATCCATTATTATATATGTAATGTAATTTTATTATGCTAATGGGATATTATATCATCCAAGCCCATTTCCCTCTTCGTTTTATTTTATTAACGAGAATGTTGTTCGTGACGTGTTAATTTATCACCTTCAAGAAGGACAAGTTCTATTCTTCCATTTCTACCTTTAGATCTGGTCATGAAACCATTTTTATAGTTGAAAAAGAATTTTTTATATGTATTATTTTATATTTAATGTTCAGGAACTAACTTATGACCATATTACTACTGATAAAATAAAATAAGTTCATTATGGTGTAAAACCCGTCAAAATTGACCCAAACAATCATCATTTAATTCTTATGTAATAATTCATCCACATGGATCTAATATGATTCGTTATAATATAATTAAAACTCCTGTAATATCATTAATAACATTTAATATCATTTTTTGATGTTTTCCCATGTTCTACCTCAACATCAATTTAAGAACACAAGTGAACCACTCAAGAAAACCATAAAAACAAACATTCTCAAACAATGTTTTAAAACTCTATAACTCATCCAAAGGTACATAAAATCACTAAATGAATCCATAATGAACCATATTAATGTACACAAGGTTCTGAATTTCTAATTAATAAATATAATGTCATTTTACAGGACATTAAAGAGAAGGAATCATTCAGATATAATGTCAGGGGAAATTCTCAAACCCAACTTTCATCCTTCGAGTTCTCCCACTTTCACCGCATTTTTGATATGGTAACTCTATAAAGATCATTTATTCATAATTATCTTTACTTTTCTAGTATATAGATGTTTTTCCAAGACTTTTATTTCAAACAAAATGTTTTCCAATAGAACTCTTCTTTTAATAACACGCCTTTTACTTCTCATTCAAGATTGACAGTTCTTGTAACATATATGTTATTCCCTCTTTCGTTTGGGAACCCAATGTTTATTAATGTGTTCTTATGAGATTAAAAACATTACAATTAATGGGTTAGTTAGGTTCATTTATGATATATGTTCATTGTGGAATTCATTATAAATGATAATATTATGATGTGACGGGTGCGCCCGGAATTATATAGTGCAATATGAATGTTTAAATGTGACGGGCGCGTCTGGAATTATATAGAGCTCCAATTGATTGGGTAAAGTGATGACTCTCATGAGTAAATGTGAAATGATGGGTGGAAAAGATTCTACCTTGGTTCAAAAGTATGTGTGGTATTTTACCAATAAGACATGATGTATCATTTTTATGCATTGCCACATTTCAAGTCATTTATTCATGCTCCTCTCATGTTCATGATCTTTTTCCCATGTCATGATTATGCTCACCCCATGCTATATTGTTCTTATCTATCCTCTTACTGGGATTTTTGATCACCTCTTTTGATGTATATCATCAGGTGTCTATATATACTAAGGAGAGGTCAAGTGCCAATAAGAAGCAAGAGAAGAAGAAATTAAATAAATGATTATGCATGATGTTGTAATTTCTATGTATGGTCCTAGTTTTCCCAAGACACTAAACTGTAGGATCCTATATGTGCAATACTATTATTTTGTTTTCATTTAAAATGATTTAATAGTAGTGTATGAATGGTCTGGGTTGCTATAAGGACATCGACGATGGGGTGACTTTTACAGATGTTCCAGTGGAGATTGAGGATCGACAAGAGCGGGTCCTCCATGGATGGTCGATACCTCTAGTGCACGATCGATAGAAGCAGAAGAACCTCCAAGAAGGCACATGGGAGAGGGAGGCTCAAATGCGTGCTCATTACCCCCATTTCATCCCATACTTCGAGTTGTAGCTTATGGGGATTTAAAGTGCTGAGGTGGGGAGAATGTAATGACCTGGAAATACCATAGAATTTATTTATATACATTGGATTTTTACGAGTCCGATAAAATCTAAGGTGATTGATTCCGAGGCCTGGTGTGCTCAAAATCAATTTCTGATGTTTTGTTCGGGTACGTTCGGTAAACATACGAGTGAGATTTTATAACTTTTGAAAATATTCATGGAACTGAAATATGAGGGCACCGTTGAACTCACAGTATCAATATTCTCTTAAGAATACATTCACCTCAATGGTAGTTGATTGAGAATAAATGTTAGTTTTTGGATTTTTATAAAAAAATAATAAAATAATGTGTATGACAATTTATTTTATTTTAAGCTTCTGTTTGTGTGATTGTTGGTTAAAACCTCTTCTATAGAGTTGGAGGTGGGACCGCCACACCCTAACCCCCCATGAGAGGTTATGGTGGTGGGTCCCACCCAAATTTAACCTCCTGTGTGAGGTTACAACGTGGGGACAGCACGAGACTAAAAACCCCAAATTAATGGGATGGTGGAAAATCTCCCAACTCCACTCATTAATGAGAGGGGAGTCCCTTGACCTCCTTTACCATTAATTGGTGCCACCTTCCCCTTTTAATTAATTGTGCCAACACCTGTGGTTTAATTAAGGGGAGCCTATGTAATTTAATTATACTTTTTGAATTACGTTCCAACATTAATATAATAGAAAATCTATTATTATTAGTTGGGTTGGAATTTTCTTTTGGTGGAATCTGGGGTGAAGGGAGAAAATCTCCCAATGAAGAACCTTTCTTCCAATGAAGAATGTGAAGAACACAGGTGATGAATTCTTCTTCGACTTCCTTCCTCAAATCCTACCCTTTGCAACATCGTCAACAAATAGATGCAGCTCGGAATTTGGGACATATAGTGGATGCAACGAATGACGGTCTTCATCGTCTTCCTTTTGTGACTCCGTGAGTGACCAATGAATAAGGGTTAGGGGGTTTATTGATTGTTGATGTTGTACATTTTTCTTACCTTCATAAAAGGATATAATGGGATTTTTGCGGACGTATTAATGATCATCTTCAACTCATGATGAGCCCAATGATACCTCCCTAAACAAGGAGGGTGCAACACAACCTAACGTGGCCCATCATCCTCTGTCGTTTTCTTTTTTGTTGTGGCATTTTACGTCTTGGAGATGAGGCGACGACGATGAAGGAGGCAATGACAAAGGTCGCGCTACCCATAGCTTCTGTTAATCATGCCACCCCTGCGGTGCATTGAAGATCCCGACGCACCACCGGTGCCTTGCCCGGTGAGTGGCCCGCCAACCAGCGGCCTCCTGGTGCCTTTCCTGGTGCACGAACTGCCTGCCCGCGGCCTGCCCTGCCGCCGCTGCGCCCTACCCGGTGCCCTCGTGCCCTGCCCGGCCATTGTCACGCCCTAACCGGCTCCCCGCGCCCTCCCGATTCCCTGCCAGTGCCCCCACAGCCTGCCCGACACCCTTCCGGTGCCACTGTGACCTGCCCGGCCCCTTCCGTGCCCTACCAGGCACACCCACATCCTACCCGGAATCCAGCCGGCTTGTCCGCGCCCCACACTCTCTGCCCGCGGCCAGCCTGCACCCAGCGCGCTCTGCCCGCTGGCCTCCCGGCCAACTCGTCTCTAAGATTGATTCACCCGAGTTGTGCCCCTCTCGGCTTTGGCGGAACAGGCCCCGACCTTCGGGCCGAGCCGCCAATGTGGAGACATCCTGGTCGAACCGCCCCCAAAGTCCGCTATGTCAGGCCCATCGGACCGAGCCGAACATATCGGGCTGACCCGCCCTTTGGGACGGGTCCAACCAGTGAGTCTGACCAGCTCGACCCAGAAAATGTTGGCCTAGACTGGGTTGGGATGAGTCTGTCCGACCAGGTCGGACAGGACCCGGACCCACTACTGACCCCTTTACCTTCTTGGGCCATATATTTGGCACCAGAAGTCTGTTTGATAGACCATCAGTGGTGCCAATATTTTTGAGCACGATGGTCTCTTTGAGTATACCCCACTAGAGTTTGGGGTATTTTTGAGTTATGGTTAGGTTGGTTCGTACACGAATCTAACGGGGTCCCTGGGAATAAAAAGCCAATAACTCACAGACCGGTTGTCTGATTGACGCACCGTCAGTTGCGTTGAAACCGCTACGATGTGGAAAAACTTTTTGATACTTGTATGTTGGATTTGTTGATAGTTGAATTATCGAACATTAGCTTGGGGAGCAGATCTTTCAGATGTGATTATGCATTTGTGCGGGAACATAGTAGTTGGCTGAGACTTGATGAATGCTGAACGATTCGACTCAGAGTGATCAACTTAACCAGTGGGGAGCACCTCTGTGTGAGAGCAATAGACACACTGTCGAGAGATCCTCTGTGTGAAGGTGATAGACCCAGGTTACTCGACAGGTGGAGTACCTCAGCAAGCTACGAGGGGGAGTTCCTCTGTGTGAGTGCATCCAATCCACGGTGGAGAGCTCCTCTATGTGTGCACGGAAAACCAACGGTACTTGACAGGAGAAGTAACTCATTAGTACAAGTTAGTGGGAAGCGCCTCTGTGTGATACGGCAGGCCCACTATACTCAATAGACAAGGTGTTCTCCAGCATCCGAGGGTTCAGATTGATACTACCCCTAGAATAAATTCATGGTTGAGCTAAGTCAATGTCTTTTGTGTTTTCCTCATGATTGAGATGGGTTACTAGATAACTTAGGTATATATATGGGCATATACCTAAGTAATGGTTATCCGTTGATTTCATACTTTGTGATTTATCCTTGTTGGATTTTGTGTGACCTTGAGGGTCTTGGAGTCCCTATTGAGTATCGTTATACTCACCCCTGCATGGGCTATGCCCACAACTCGTTGTGTTGGTTGTAGACGACCTACAATGCTGACTGAGGCATAGAGTAGCAGGCATGGATGGTACCCGAAGGTGACCCTATGACAAATCAGTACATGGAGTTGAATGGCGGACGAGATTGTTGAGGAGGCCATTTGTACCTATCGTTCAGGTAGGAACCCCAGAGGACGACCCGGTAGATGCTTTAATTTTATTAAGTTATACTTGATTTTAGTTGTACTTGTACTTTCCTGTTGGGCCTGTATTTCATGCAACTTTTACTTTCCAATACTTCTTTTGTATACAGTTTTACTTAGTGTTTTTCTTCGAGTTCTGTACTCTGATGTGTTTTTTTATAGTTATAGAGACAATTCCTTCCTCGTTTAGGGATTTATGCCTTTGGTGCTAGTCGTTAGCCCCTGGCCTATAAGAGTTGGGCTTGGGATAGTCAAGATATGATCCCAGGGGTACAGGTCGTGAAAATTTATTTGAACTATACAAATTGATCATGTGTTTTTTGCTTCACCAATTAATATCATGTTGTCACAATTCACACATTATTCATCCTCATGTGTATTATTTTTATTGTTAAATTTATTTATTAATTTATTTTTTTATTGTGACAAACATAGTTCATAACTCATATTATGATAATTATAGTCGGTCACAAATTTAAAAAATGAATACGGTTATAGATAGATCAACTATTATGAAAACTACCCCTCTAGGGGGTGTGTATTCATCATAAAATATATTTTCATTTGACAATATCGTATACTGATTTTAAACTAATAATGTTACTAATAATGATTTCTAGACCAAATATGAATAATAGAGAATAAATGTAGTGAAAATAATATAATAAATTAAATTTAAAAAGAGGTTATATAATAAAAAAACCATAAAATTTGAAGAAGTATAATAAGGATATGATGAAGGGATCTTTACTTCGAGAGTTACCACTCTAGTAATGTTTGGATAATTTTAATGGAACCACATATCATCTTCCCTCAACCTATTAATAAACATAAAAACCCAATTCAAACGATATAAACACATATTTATAGAATGTAGTTGAGGTATGTAATTCAATATTATCAACTGTGAATTTGAAATTCAGAAAAATATTTCAATTCAATCATAACTAACATGTTTTCCTATAAAATTTATCACCCAAATATCCTTCCAAGTAGTTTATTTTGTAAAAATGGGGTAATGTATGTATTTTTAAAATTTTATCCCAATCCAATATTGGAGGAAGATGATATGGACCAAATGACCAAGTGGCTTCAAATTTGGTGATTCTAGTGCCTCATTGACTGCAAGTCCCATTTATTACAATCAATGTAACACCCCAATATTTTATGAAAAATAATTTCATTAATGTCTTGTGTTGTACACTACACCAAAATGAGCTTGCATAACACGCATCCTTGACTTGCCTTGCATTACACGCAATCGTGACCTTCCTCGATAGCGTGTGTAGTACGCAACACCGAGTTTCCCTAAACACCAATATACTATTATTAAAACTAGCCGTTATGAATAGTAATAACCACTTTTTGAAATTTTGTAAATTTTATTTTTCAAAATTGACTTCATTTTTGGATTCGGAATATCGAAATTAGATTAGGGTGAAATTTTGGTACTTTTCGGATAACTTTCATTTTCTAATGAATAGTGAAAATTACTAAATTTTAATTAAAAAAAACATTTTTAATCAAAATAATTAATAGTGATAAATTATTAATTTGAGTGGTTTTAATTAATATTTAGAATATATTTTTACAATTTAATACAATTTTGGTCATTGGATGTAATTTCACATTTAAACCAGACATAAACAAGTGTCAATCTTTTGATAGTTATTATCTCTTAAGAACACGCTATTTGTTTTGACGATGAGAATTAATTTTTCAATTAATTAATGCAACTGATATGTTTTGAATTTTGTAAAATAGACATCATTTTTGAGTTCATAATATCAAATATATCTTAGGCTTAATTTTTGGTATTTTTCTGGAAACGTTCATTTTTTGATGAATAGTGAAACCACTAAGTGGTAGTTAAAAAAAATTTATTTTTCATAAAACATAATTTTACTGCTTCAGTCAGTGGAATTTCAAAAATCCCAGAGACACGGTTGACTTCAGTAAGTAAAATTTGGTTCAATGAGATGAAAATATTTTTTGGTGAATAATAACTTTTTACTTTTATTTACCACGGTTAAAAGTAAATAGGGTAATTAAGGGTTAAAATGATATTATTATTACCCTAAAACATGTCCTAATTCTATTGGATAAGTGCAATTCGACCAAAAACAACCTTAGGAATAAAATATGACCATTTAGGCCCACTTGGATTAGATTAGGACATTTATTATTATTTAATTCAAAGAAGAGTTAAAAGAGTTAAAGTCAAAGTTTATTTATTAAAACCTTTTTAATATAGGGTCATAAAAAATATAAATTCGATTGTAAATATTAATTATAAAGCAAATAAGATTTCATACATAATTATATTTTATTTATAATTTTTATAAATTAAATAATTTAATTTATTTATGACACAATGATGATGCAGTAATTACCATAATAGTGAAAAATTAGAATAATTGATATTATAAATACCCAAATAAAAGTAATTTGAGACTTTTTATGAATTACACTAATTTTCTAGGTTAATATGACATGTTAGGATTGATTTAATTAACTTTTGTAGAAGTAATAATTCTGTTATGAGTTTCACAAAAATCAATTACTAAATAGTGTCAAAATTGACATAAAATAGTTTTTTAAAAAAATATTATATTATTGATTGTTATTTTATTCCTAAAAATCTAAGGTTCGGCCATGATAATTATATCATGATAGGTGTATCATTAATGGACCACTTGGGGGTATCTTGGATGTATATGGTATGTTTATTAACTATATAATATAAAAATACAAAGTGACATGGTAAATGTCAATCTAATTAACTAAGAGTTAAAACTAAAAGATAAGGTTAATATAATGACCTAAACATGTCTAAATTCTATTGGATGAGAGACTATCGACCCATACCCAACATAGCTTCGAAATAACTCAATTTGAAGCTATTAAAAACCAAATATGACATTATAATAAAATAATATTTTTAGTTATTCCCAAGGTGCCCCTCTCCTCCCTTATAAAAGGCCACCTCCTCCCTCTCTTCCTCACACCACTTTGAGCCTTCATGCTCGGAAAAACCCTGCCAAATTCTCTTCTCCACTTACCTAGAAACATCCTAGAGGTCCTTGGCTTCTTCAAATACCAATTTTAGTGCCCTAATAGGAGGACTCAAAGAGGCGCTTCAAAGAAGAGGAAATGTCTGTTACCGATTCTTTCAACATTATTTCTTCTTACACTTATTCTTCTTAGGTTGTTTCATTATGAAGTAATAACATCAGTATCACTCATATAATGATATGTTATTATAAGTATGAAACAACCCTATTTCACCATCTATCGATCCTACGGAAAATGAAATCACCGCGCGTGCGTACGTACAGAATGTCGTCTCCACGCCGTGGTGTAATCTATTTTCCAACACCACCTTACTTGGATGGGTATAATAGTGTACATAATAACTATATATGATTATTTTAAAGTTATATTGATTCTAAAATGGTATACATACACTCCAATACAATTCCACCATCATGAGAACAATATCATCGCTCGTGTGTACGTATGGACTACCGTCTCCACGACGCGATGAGATTCATTCTCCACGTTAACCATTCATAAATGATTATAAAGTATATATAATAAGTAATCATGAAATATATGACATAATAACGATACTCTATTTATGTGTATATATATGTATGTCATCTACTTAATTCCATTCAACTCAATAAGGAAACGAAAACTACGTTCATGCGTATGTACGGCCTACCGTCTCCATGAATGGTGTATTTCTTTCCATTTATCGATCTATTATATATATGTATATTCTGAATATATATTATATATAAATCATGTTTTATATTCTGGAATTATATAATCATGATCTAAGTAATCATATGAATAATTACAAGTCAAAACACGGAGGACAAATGAAACGATTTTACCCAAAACGCTCTTTAACATAGAATTTACAAAAGAACGGGTAATATAAAGTCATAAGTGAACCATATATGATATCATAACAATGAATATTATTCTGTAATAAGTCCATAACATTATTTAAATCATTATACAAGAAATTAGGACACTTACAAAGCAAATCGGACCTAAGGTAAGGGATAATTTTGCAAATCTCATTTTTATCCGAGAATTGCCTATTCGTAAGTATTTACTGGGGTTATTTCAATCATGTACATGTTTTATAAAAGTTTTTTCATGTATGTATAAAGTCCTTTTTACAAAATTTTGACTTTTACTACATGGTATGTATGGAATCTTTCTCTTATTTACGTTACGAGGTACTTTTTTGACTTTTTCGACAAAAGTACGAGGAGAATGTTATTTTTAACTTATACGGTGTGAACGGATTTTTACGGTTTTATAAAGCCTTGTTTTTATGAAGATTCCTCCAAAATATTTCATGACTATTTTCAAAAAAATCCTTTTATTTTAAAATTGAATGACATTTTGTGAAAAGAAAATGATTTTGAAGAAAAAATGATATTTTCCTCAAGAATTCATTTCAAGTGTTTTATTAAAACCATTTTTCATCTAAGATGACATTATTTCATATGTGTATGTTTCAAGTATAACGTCTCTACGATTTACATGGGTTCAATATTCTTATTTAGAAATTATATCTATTTCTTTTATATAGATTATGTGATGATGGTATGATGTTTATGAAACCCATTTTATTTATTGGGTTTTTATGAATGATGTATGTTTTTTATGGCACAAGTAAGAATGATATCCTTATAAGATGGGTGGGACCTATATCTCCCTCCAATGCATTGGGTAAAGATTTTATATCTCATGAGATAGACATGGTTGGAACGGTAAGTTAATCTGGTTCAGTGTTACAGGGCTGAAACGAGGAGTGTACTCGATTCAGAATGGGACTTTGTCCACTATGATGGTCTTGGCAGCAATGCCCTGGGCTAATATGGAAATAATTACATGTGCTTAATGGATGCCACAATTACATGTTTTATTCCCATGCTATGTTATCATGATTTATGTTTCATTATGATCTATGCCTTATGTAATTCCATTTTTGAAGTTGTTGCTCAAGATTTTGATGTTTAAACATTGCGTTCATGTTTTTAAGATCAAATGTATATGGTATGTTTTATTTTATCCATGCTTACCCTTACTGATCATTTTAGCTCACCCTCTTTATGTTTTCTTTTCCCCTAGGATTAAATGAAATATTTTAGGTAAGGAAACAAAAATGGGAAGATCTTTATAGGAGATGTTGAAGATCCTTCATCACGATTAGAAGATTACGTTCCATGATTCCAAAGACAGTAAACTATTACGGTCCTTGTGTGTCTGTATTTCTTATGTATTAAGTATTCCGCAAATGTAATGTAATGTACATGTACTTTAAGCTTCGGGTCTCTACAGTTGGTATCAGAGGAAATATTTAGTCAACCTTTGGAAACTAGGATGCGAGAACTTTAGTGAGATCCCTAGAGATATTTCTAATGTATGTCTAGGGATGTCCCTAAGGTTAAGTATAAGTATAGTTTATAGTACTAGAATTATGGTAACCCAAGATGTTAGATATTGAAGTTACTCCCCCTTTATTATATTGTTTTCCCTAGCATGATTTTTGCCTCTCAAATAATTCTTTTTTTCTTTTAGTCAATGGAGGGAACCAGAAGGAATTCGGTTAACATTGAATCCAATGGAAAAATTAGTGACTATGAGCAACGAAATTGAGTAATTCCTAGAGGGAAAGATATTGTGATTATGCCGAATCAGTCATCGCGATTTATGATTAACAATGTGAAATTTAGTGGTATGCCTAATTCATCAAATAAAAGGAAGATAGAATTTTATGCTTGTTCGCATGTTGAGGATCATAAAGAAAGAAATATTGAGATTTATAAAGAAGGGAAGAAGAAACTTGAGGATTACCTCAAATGGAGGGACATATGTTATCTGTGTGGAGAAAAGGGTCATAGAGTGACAGACTGTTTTGGAGTTCAATGTCTTATTTGTGGAGAACATGGGCATTACCCAACTCAATGCCCTGACCTAAAAAGTTACTTCTAAATCAAGGAAGGACTTATTATAGGTAAATCATTGAAGATGAGGGATTGAAGTGTTTATGTATTGGTATTTAAGAATAATGTTGTTGATGTACTTTTATAGTGTATTAGAATATTTTTTTATTAGTCTATTGTGGTTTTCAATAATTTTATGGTACCGGTAACCATGAAAAGTGATTCAAATATTTTGGAAAGCAGATGATATGAGCATAATGAAGGGATAAGAAGATAATGAGATGTTTGATTGTATTCATGAGATCATTATTGATATAAGGACTATGTGATATCATGGTTTGAGTATATAGAATTTTGAGGATTTTGGTATGTGGAAAGTGTTAACTTTTAACCGCATTCATTTTTTCACTAAGGTTCAATGGGTATTCATTCTTCAAGAGAATACCTGATTAAGGTATTAACATGTTTGTAATATGACCAACAAGATATATATTATGATATATTGGGGATAAATTATGGAATTCACATGATTGTTATGTGATATTTCAAGTAATCATTTTCTTTATACTATGAGCTTGGACCGAAGTATTTTAGATAATCCTAAAGATTGGAATGGATTATGTTGGACATAAGTTAGTATTGTTTAAGGATTGAACTTTTTTCGATATTATTGATGGGATGTTATAGTAATGTAGTTTTAGAAAAAGGACAACCTGCAGGACGGGCGACAGCCCATCACGTCGGACAAGGCTGTGGAAATCGAACCCACAACCGAAGTGCGACTGACGTTTATCACATACCACTGACCTACAGGAAGTACCTGGTTAGTATAAACAAGTTTTATTTCATTAAGAAGTATGATATATGAAGTATAAGTTCATTTTTGGAACCATATACGATTAATCTAACCATAAGATGGACTTATAAATTTTTCTAACCTTTTGTTTGAAACGGATGGAATGACCCATCATTCTATCACATGATCTGCTAACACATCACGAATAACAAATTAATCTTCATTTCTTTAAGGGATGAAGTGGAAATTGTTCAACCCACGAACAATAGTGAGATTGTTACAAAATCATGTAAGTATTTCTTTTAATTCCTCAACTTTAGGGAAATGATCTTGAAAACCAAAAATGTTGTCCTAGTTCCCTTATATCCGATGAATCAGATGGTACCTTAGATCATCACAAATCTATAGCTTTGTGATTGTTGGATTTTTCATAGCCATGTTCTCTACCACTCTCCATCAGAACATGATGGATAGATTTTCTTCCATATCCATATTTTCACCTATGTTCTCCTACGTGGAAACCCAGTGATGAGTTTATTTGGGTAACCGTTACATTTCATACTTTTGTTTTTAAAGATTGGTTTTGGTATTCCTTTTTACAATGTGGGTTTCTATTAAAGAATCTTTCGAGTAGTAAACCCTTTATAACCCCGATGAATTTCGAGGGCGAAATTCATTTTAAGGGGGTAGAATGTGACACCCCGAGATTTTATGAAAAATAATTTCATTAATGTCTTGTGTTGTACTCTACACCAAAAGGAGCTTGCACAACACGCATCCTTGACTTGCCTTGCATTACACGCAATCGCGACCTTCCTCGATAGCATTTGTAGTACGCAATACCGAGTTTCACTAAACAACGATATGATATTATTAAAACTAGCCGTTATGAATAGTAATAACCACTTTTTGGAATTTTGTGAATTTTATTTTTCAAAATGGACTTCATTTTTGTATTCGGAATATCGAAATTAGATTAGGGTGATATTTTGGTACTTTTCGGATAACATTCATTTTCTGATGAATAGTGAAAATTACTAAATTTTAATTAAAAACAACCTTTTTAATTGAAATAATTAATAGTGGTAAATTATTAATTTGGGTGGTTTTAAAGTATATTTAGAATATATTTTTACAATTTAATACAATGTTGGTCATTGGATGTAATTTCACATTTAAACCAGACATAAAGAAGTGTCAATCTTTTCATAGTTATTATCTCTTAAGAACACGCTATTTGTTTTGACGATGGGAATTAATTATTAAATTAATTAATGCAACTGATATGTTTTGAATTTGGTAAAATAGACATCATTTTTGAGTTCATAATATCAAATATATCTTAGGCCTAATTTTTGGTATTTTTCAGGAAACTTTCATTTTTTGATGAATAGTGAAACAACTAAGTGGTAGTCAAAAAAAAATTGATTTTTCATAAAACATAATTTTACCGCTTTTGTGAGTGGAATTTCAAAAATCCGAGAGACACGGTTGATGTTAGTACGTAAAATGTGGTTCAATGAGATGAAAATAATTTTTGGTGAATAGTAACTTTTTACTTTTATTTACCACGGTTAAAAGTAAATAGGGTAATTAAGGGTAAAAATGATATTATTATTACCCTAACACATGTCCTAATTCTATTGGATAAGTGTAATTCGACAAAAAACAACCTTAGGAATAAAATATGACCATTTAGTCCCACTTGGATTAGATTAGGACATTTATTATTATTTAATTCAAAGAAGAGTTAAAAGAGTTAAAATCAATGTTTATTTACTAAAAAGTTTTTAATATTGGGTTATACATAATATAAATTAGATTTTAAATAATAATTAGAAATATAATAAGATTTACTACATAATTATATTTAATTTATAATTTTAATACATTAAATAATTTAATTTATTTATGACACAATGATGATGCAGTAATTACCATAATAGTGAAAAATTAGAATAATTGATATTATAAATACCCAAATAAATATTATTTGAGATTTTTTATGAATTACAATAATTTTTTAGTTTAATATGACATGTTAGGGTTGATGAAATTAACTATGGTTGAAGTAATAATTCTGTTATGAGTTTCACAAAAATCAATTACTAAATAGTGTCAAAATTGACATAAAATAGTTTTTAAAACAAATATTATATTATTGATTGTTATTTTATTCCTAAAAATATAAGGTTCGGCCAAGATAATTATATCATGATAGGTGTATCATTAATGGACCACTATGGGGTCTCTTGGATGTATATGGTAAGTTTATTAACTATATAATATAAAAATACAAAGTGACATGGTAAATGTCAATCTAATTAACTAAGAGTTAAAACTAAAAGATAAGGTTAATATAATGACCTAAACTTGTCTAAATTCTATTTGAAGAGAGGCTTTCGACCCATCCCCACCTTATCTTATAAATAACTCAATTTGGAGCTATTAAAAACCGAATATGACTTTATAATAAAATAATATTTTTAGTTATTCCAAAGGTGCCCCTCTCCTCCCTTATAAAAGGCCACCTCCTCCCTCTCTTCCTCACACCACATTGAGCCTTCAAGGTCGGCCAACCCCTGCCAAATTCTCTTCTCCACATCCCGAGAAACATCCTAGAGGCCTTGGTCTTCTTCAAATACCAATTTTAGTGCTCTAAGAGGAGGACTCAAAGAGGCGCTTCAAAGAAGAGGTAATGTCTGTTACCGATTCTTTCAACTTTATTTCTTCTTCCACTTATTATTATTAGGTTGTTTCATTATGAAGTAATAACATCAGTATCACTAATATACTGATATGTTATTATAAGTATGAAACAACCCTATTTCACCATCTATCGATCCTACCGAAAATGAAATCACCGCGCGTGCGTACGTACGGAATACCGTCTCCACGTCGTGGTGTAATCTATTTTCCACCACCACCTTACTTGGATGGGTATAATGGTGTTCATAATAACTATATATGATTATTGTAAAGTTATATTGATTCTAAAATAGTATAAATACCCTCCAATACAATTCCACGATCATGAGAACGATATCATCGCTCGTGCGTACGTACGGACTACCATCTCCACGACTCGATTAGATTCATTCTCCATGTTAACCATTCACGAATGATTATAAAGTACATATAATAAGTAATCATGAAATATATGACATAATAATGATACTGGATTTATGTGTATATATATTTATGTCATCTACTTAATTCCATTCAACTCAATAAGGAAACGAAAACAGCGTTCATGTGTACGTATGGCCTACCGTCTTCATGAACGGTGTATTTCTTTCCATTTATCGATCTATTATATATATGTATATTCTGAATATATATTATATATAAATCATGTTTTATATTCTGTAATTAAGTAATCATGATCTAAGTAATCATATGAATAATTACATGTCAAAACACGGACGACAAATGAAACTATTTTACCCAAAACACTCTTTAACATGGAATTTACAAAAGAACAGGTATTATAAAGTCATAAGTGAACCATATATGATATCATAACAATTAATATGATTCCGTAATAAGTCAATTACATTATTTAAATCATTATACAGGAGTTTTGAACACTTACGAAGAAAATCGGACCTAAGGTAAGGGATAATTTTGCAAATCTCATTTTTATCTGAGATTACTTATTCGTAAGTATTTACTGGGGCTATTTCTATCATGTCCATGTTTTATAAAAGTTTTTTCATGTATGTATAAAGTCCTTTTTTCCCATTTTTGACTTTTACTACATGGTATGTATGGAATCTTTCTCTTATTTACATTACGAGGTAGTTTTTTGACTTTTTTGACAAAAGTACGAGGAGAATGTTATTTTTATCTTATACGTCGTGAATGGATTTTTACGGTTTTATAAAGCCTTGTTATTATGAAGCTTCCTCCAAAATATTTCATGAATGTTTTCAACAAAATCCTTTTCTTTTAAAATTGCATGACAATTTTTGAAAAGAAAATGATTTTGAAGAAAAATGGATATTTTCCTCAAGAATTCATTTCAACTGTTTTATCAAAAACATTTTTCATCTAAGATGACATTATTTCATATGTGTATGTTTCAAGTATAATGTCTCTAGGATTTAAATGGTTTCACTTTTCTTATTTAGAAATTATATCCATTTCTTTTATATAGATTATGTGATGATCGTATGATGTTTATGAAACCCATTTTATTTATTAGGTTTTTATGAATGATGTATTTTTTTTTGTGGCACAAGTAAGAATGATTTCATTATGA
Source organism: Viscum album (assembly GCA_963277665.1). NCBI lineage: Eukaryota > Viridiplantae > Streptophyta > Magnoliopsida > Santalales > Viscaceae > Viscum > Viscum album. Next base: position 1,013,328,441 of record OY728131.1, read on the forward strand.
GATGGGTGGGACCTATATCTCCCTCCAATGCATTGGGTAAAGATTTTATATCTCATGAGATAAACATGGCTGGAACGGTATGTTAATCTGGTTCAGTGTTACAGGACTGAAACGAGGAGTGAACTTGATTCAGAATGGGACTTTTCCCACTAAGATGGTTTTGGCAGCAATACCCTGGGATACTATGGAAATCATTACATGTGCTTAATGGATGCCACAATTACATGTTTTATTCCCATGCAATGTTATCATGATTTATGTTTCATTATGATCTATGCCTTATGTACTTTTATGTTTTAAGTCGTTTCTCAAGATTTTGATGTTTAAACATTATGTTCATGTTTTTAAGATCAAATGTATATGGTATGTTTTATTTTATCCATGCTTACCTGTACTGAGAATTTGAGCTCAACCTTTTTATGTTTTCTTTTCCCCCAGGATTAAAAGAAAGATTTTAGGAAAGGAAACAAAAATGGGAAGATCATTATGGGAGATGTGGAAGATCTTTCACCACGATTAGAATATTACATTCCAAGTTTCCAAAGACAATAAACTATTACGGTCCTTGTGTGTCTGTTTTTCTTATGTATTAAGTATTCCGCAAAACTAATGTAATGTCCATGTACGTTAAGTTTCGGGTCTCTATAATCAAATACTGGATCCAGCTTCGATAATCTAAAATAAAGTTATACAAAATTTATTGAATAATTCAATTGAAAATTTTCAAGATAAAAGAAGCTATATAAAAATAATTTTTACTAAAATTCTGGAGATCTCTTTAAAGGGTCAAACATGTAATTTTCATCTTAATTGAAAATCAATCATCCAATCCCAAGTATTCTATAAATAATCATATTTAAAAAAATATGAGGAATTTTTTTCATATATTTTTAATAAAATATTAAATATAAATGTTTTTTATCACCTCCCCCATGTGTACCCTTTTTCACTTCTTAGAAAATTCACTTGTATTGTATTCTAGAAAATTGTGTCAAGATATTTCCCAATCCATAGCAGAAATATAGATAAGTTTAGAACCTCATAAATAATAAATCTCATTAATTTTTTTTGTTATTATATAATAAAATTTCTAACAAAAAATCAATGAAATTAATGAATCTAATCATATAGAAACATGTTAGAGGTCTACCATGCCATTAACTCCCCATGTGTGTATGTGTGTTCCAACTATTTCTACCTCATACCTCTTCCATTTATTCAATTTATTCAGGTTTTGTAAAAAATTAATTCTTAATTTTTTTAGTTCCACCAATCATGCTATAGATTGTTTTTAAATAAAATTTCAAGACACGCTAACTTAATCCTCCCTGAAAGACAAACCTTAATATCATAACCAAGATATCCCAACATTTTTGAATTTAATCACTAACCTCTTTATTATGATTATATATATTATTATTATATTTCCTTTATTTTTGAATTTTTAGGGTGAACAACTATATGATATCGGGTACTGATGCATAGGTTAATTTGGTATAGTAACTAAAATGATCATAAGAGAAATTATTTTGTGGATTTTCTAATGATATAAGAATAATTTTTTACGTTACATGGATATAACCTCAATTGAGTAGGAAAAATTTGAAAATTCATTATTGTGGGAAAATTAGTGTTGAAAAATAAATTAAACAATTTACCTTGAATCAATATGAAAAATAATATTTTCAAATGATAAATGGTTTTATAAGGACACAACCAATCAAATCATCAACTACTTCCATTAATTAAACTCATCCTTTATTGGTGAAATCATTATAATTCTTATCATAATACCAATTAATTTTGAAATCATTAATTTCTCATATGTTATATATTTAAATGATCATGTTACATGATGTTTTTTCAGTTTTTTTAATTTACACAAAACACACAAAAAAAATAAGAAAATTGAATCCAATTCAAAATACACTAAAAACTCATCTCTAACCCCCCACTTAAATATTATATTGTCCTCCATGTGAATGTATGAGAAGACAAATTCAAAAATCATATGAAAATTTTAATAGAATAAACAGTATAAAAGATAATGGGTTTGGTCCACCCTGATATTGTCATGTTTTTATGGTGTAATGTAGAATGATAAAATCAACTACATTGGTGGGTAGTCACTCAATGTATTTCTTAAAACATTTCCCATTGACTTTAAATCTTATCACTATTTATTTTCATGTGATATTCACAGCACTATATTACAAGAAATTAGATACAACCTAAAAAACTAACAATATGGATCAAATCTTATTAGGAATCATCATCAGTCAATAACTACAGAGAATGAATTTTTTATCTACAAGATACTCCCATTTATGGATAAAATTTTGATGTGTTTCTTTTGGTTTCTATTTTTATATAATTGAGTTATAAAATGATGTTAATAATATCTCCTCATGCTCTTGATGTTGTTGTTTCCTTTGATCTATTTGTTAGGCTAAATCCATATTTATCTTTTTATCTCCCAAAATTCGTGATTATCAAATTACACATGGATATGGACAGCATTAACAAAAACAAATCGAAATGGGGACATACTGATGAAAGGTTTGGATGTTTTATTATAATACCATACAACATAATAAAATAAATATCTCCAATGTTTCCAATAAAGATGTAATATTTTTCACAATTATATTCTTTAGCTCATGAATTAAAACGCTATCTTGACCATTTGGTTGGGTTGGTTTGGTTTTAATGTTTGTGATTCACCCCATAATTTTTCGGATGTAATACAAAAATTGACTGAGAAAATATGTCCCTTGGTCAATTATAATTTATGTTTTCACTCTAAACATATAAATATATATGAACCTTAATAAAATAAACAATAACTTTAGGATCTTCAGTTCTATTGACCTTTGCCTCCACTAATTTTCTAACATAATCAGTAGAAAATAATAATGTATAAGAAACAAAATTATCTGAAAATATACACATAAAATAAATTCCACAAACATCCAAATTATAAAAAATAATATGGGTTGTTGGAAAATAACGCATCTCATATAAATGATTCCAATTTATTGGTATTGGGAGCATAACTTACAGAACACATGACTTTCATGAAACAATGATGGAAAATATAATCGTTATTCTAAGACCATAAAATCCATACTATTGGGTTCTAATGTTTCAACAACAATAATGAGTATGAAAAACAATAAAAAAACTCAAACTCATGACCGTGTACACATATACTAATGTTCTGGTCTCTAAAAATGTTATAAAGGTAATGATCATTCACACATAGAACCTAGATTCAACCTTCAATTATTCTACATAGTGTTTATTTAGGTATTTTGGAATTTCAAATGAAACTATGTAATTCACTAAATCATCATAACAAGGATGCATAACTGAGATGAAATTGAGGTCATCATCAATGAATATTTGCTAAAGAGGTACATGTTTTGGGCTATCATGTTCTAACATTGTGATCGGGGTCATGTGTTCAGCCACCGATTTATCGGACCAGTTATTATTCTTTATCTTCATGTCAAAATCTTAAAGAAGGATCATCCAATAAATTATTCAAGGAATTTCATATAGGTCCTTTAGGAGGTACCTCAATGATGCATGAGTAGAGAAAATAACCAATTGATATCCCAATAAATAAGTGATAATTTTTTTAATGAAAATATAATAGAAAGAAATTCTCTTTTTTGTGTAATTTTATTTCGTAGAATCAAATGTCCTAGATGTATAAGAAATAACATAAAACCTCCCTTCATCCCTCTACGATACGAAATTTCGATGGGAACCACCAAAAAACCATCCAAGAAGAAATAATCTATCCTACATACAATTCTATCAAACATCTGGTAAATAAATGGAAGTGAAATGGCCCTTATGATTATATTTATTCAGTTTACAATAATCTATGAAAATATCCAACTTTTTTGCACTCTAATCGGTACTAAATAGTCATTTTAAATATTTTTTAATAGTAAACCATGTATTCATAGGTACAACCTACATATGGTTGACCCACTAAGAGTTACAAATTGGATAAATGGTTTATGCCTCAATAAAAGTTTCCACTACATTTCTCACAACTTCTATATGTGTGGGGTTAAGTATCCTTTTGGTTGCCTAACTAATTTAGCACCTTTATCTAAATAATCCTATATAAAGAAATTGAGTAGCTAGTACCTAGTATTTCTACAAATATCCACCCAATTGTCCTAATAATGTCCATTAAAATATTTAAATGATGTTTTTACTTTTCAGGTAAAAGTTTATTATTTATTATTATACTAATATATTCATCATTAAATATGTATTTATTATATAACTTTGGTGGAAATGGTTTCAATTCTAGTTTGTGTGGGTTCTGTATTGAATGAAATGATATAAGAATTAATATATGAGGGCAATGAATTTAAGGGTCTTAATATACATCATTAATATTAGTGAATAGTGCATAAAATCCATATGAAAATCCGCAACCATGTCATAATCAGAAATTACATTCTAATAATTAGAAAAATAAACAGACAATAATTCAAAAATTTTGTAGTTTGATCATGATAAATTAGAATCTTTGTATTTTGAAACATCAAAGAAGAACCAATTGTCAATATTTCTCTAATCGTGGAATGATCACCATTTTAAAAAGATTAGCGATGACTATTTGGAGAACTATCAGAAGATGGGTTAGAATTGGAGATGAAGAAATAATAGTGGTCCATAGAGGGGTACTTCATGTAGGATTTAATATTAAATCATATGTTCTCAACTCTATATTCCACATAAAGTGAACCTTTACGGACATGTATGAATTCATTGGAAATTTTTGTCATGAATCTTCCGTGAATGATGGGAGCATGATAACTTACCTGATCACCCTTTATATAAAAAACACATAAATCTATAATTATGATCATGTACATTACCCTAACAAGGATATCATTCATGGCTCCCATCATGTATGTTGTTTCCCTATTTTCCAATTACACCACAACAGTTTTTTGATTCATCTCACCAACATTTATGTTTGATAAAATAGAGTGGGGAATTAAAATAATGGAGGTTACAAATTAACCAAATGCATTTAATAGATGAAACTCTACTATGGTTCATGGAATAGAGAATTTCTTTGGATACATTAACTTTTAGGCATCACCCTGGTTAGTGTGATGTGTGAAGATACATTCCACCCATTGTTGATCTGTTTATTTCCTTTTATACATCATTAATATATACACAGGTATTTCAAAACCATGACATACCATGGAAATTTCCTGATCTCTTCAAGTATAGGGATATTCATCTCAACAAGATTGAATTTATCCCAAACAACTTCTTACAACATCACTTATTACATTTTCTTGTTTTTTACAACTATATTTGAAAATGTATGGGGTTTTTGAGGGAATATAATTAATCATGAACCGTTGTTTTTCTTTCTCCTTTGGTTGTTCATCAGTTGGGTTTTAATGAGTTTTCCAGGGGGTTGAGGTGATTCCCAGTGGAACGATATCTTTATATTTATCATTAATTTTCCTCCCACTTCTTGAGGTTATGAAACTTACATTCCCCATGTGATTTGGATTATGTTTGGAATGAATATTTTTAGTGATTTTACTAACCAGTTCATGGAGGGATGTGGAAATATAGATCATTCATGTCATCAACTCAATCAAATTAGAACCAGGACTCTTCATCTCATTCTTTTGATTAAGAACAATTTGTTTCAAAATTTTATCTATACATTAATCTACATTTGGGTAATAATTCCTTTTTTGTTTACTTTTCAATTCTTTGGGTTAAATCTACTTTGTGGTTATTAATAACATTTTTCATAAGGTGGATGGTACTATAATTATTATTAAAAAGGGGTTTTTTCTACTGACATACCTCATGTCTATATAATCTTTCCACCCTTGTTTGTATGTTCGAGTAAACGGAATCATACTTATTCTAGGGATGTGGTTGTTGTTGTCGCTGATTTGGTATGTTTGGGAATATAGCTGCACAATATACTATCTCTTGCAATTGGGTCAAATAATCGATTCAGTGGTTTATTTTAGGGAAAATTCCAAAAAGAGAATCATGTGTGGTTTGGGATTTTGAATCTAAATAAATATATATCACCATAGTGGTTAATTAATTAAATTTTGTATCCATTGAATGATTCTCAAGATAAGTCGGACTTACCTGATTTACTCCTCTAACTTGTAGTGTTCCTCGGTCACCAATTTTTTGTGAGTTTTGTTCCATATCATCAATAAACACACATGAATATACTTGTGTTTCATCAACCAATCCCCCCACCTACAACATCTACCATAATCTTCTCCATAGGCAGGAGGATTATATAAAATTATTGTTTGGGAATTTTATCCCTAATTCTTTGACACGAGAAACATGTAAACAACTTCTTGAATCACTCACAACACTCATACATTGAATACCCTTGGGAATTCACGATTGATTATATTCTTTTATTAATGGTATCAGTATTTGATATTGAACACAATTTATATAATAAAATATGTTTCAAATCATTCCACCATATTTTGTCTCCAGTATATAAATAATATATCTAATCTTCTACAATTCTATATAGTGTGAATCATAATTATCTTTTTTTGATTTGATATTTTGATACATTTCTTTTATTAGGGTTACGAAAATGGAATTAAATTATACTAGACGTTTATTAGGATCCTCAATAGAGTGGCCATGAAATTTTGAAATAAGGTGTATCATTTCATATGTTATTTCTGAGCCTGATTAAATGTCTAGTCGTACAGTACAATTTGAATGACAGTTAATGTTTGGAACAAAAAATTCTATAAATGTTAAAATAATATTATTTTATTATTTTCATTTATTTGTCCTATTTTCAGTGTGATTTATAAGTTATTTCAATTATAATGTTCCTAGAATGGACTATTTCTCCAAATAGATAAATTTTTAAATGTCCCCTTGACTGAGAGAGTCCGATTGGAGGATTAAGTATTTGTTAAATATCATGTCTATGATCAAAGATATCCTTGGGATTAGTTCATGTAATAACTACAATAAAAATTTAATGAATAAAAGTGGAAAATAATAAAACTATAATATGTTTGAGTTTATGGCCCAAACAAAATAATAAAAAAAGAAGAATATTTGAGAAAGGTTATAGAAGGATAAAATAAGAGAAGAAGAGAACAATATGAAAATTAAAAAATACAACTATTTGGTTGAAAAAATTACATTCCACCTCAAAAATGGTGCAAATTTTAAATGTGTTGTCTTTGATTCTCTCAAATGATATTGATTTTTTGGGTATTTATTTTTAGTGGAGTGGCTGAACAATACATTCTTTCGAAGGAGGAAGTAATCAAAACAATATATTAAAGGTATATTGAAAATAAGGGACACTAAATAAAAATATGGGGTAGTTTAACATTTACCAAATTAAAAGCATTATGCTAGAAGAACATTTCATTTTTTCATTTTGAACTTTTATTGATAAAACACAAGGGGGATTTTTTTTTATAGAAAATATTTTTAGAAATTGTATTAAATCAAACTAAAAGAATTATATTAATTATTTATAAATATAAATAAAATTAAACAACAATTAGTAATGACTCCCATATTTTTTAACCCTCAAACACTATGAGAGTTATCATAACAATAGAGATAAAAATCATTAATCCATTGGCTAGGTTTGGAACATGAAACCAAATCACTAGGATTTTAATTAATTTATAAAGATATGTTATAGTTTGAAGCGAATAATGTAATATATCCATTATGGAAATAATGATGATTTGAGTTTTGGGATTTTATTTTACCCATAAAATCGATCATGAATTTTTTCATTTTACTAATTAATGTCTCTCTATCACACTATATACAATACACAACATCTCAGGTTTTGTGTAAATTTTTAAATTTCTAGATTAGTTTATTTTTTTATAAAAATAAAATTCATAAATCCTAATATAGGAATTATATTAGATAATTTATTAAAATCAAATAAATAAAAAGGTTAGAGGTAGACCAATTACCAATAAAAACTACTCTTTCATGTGCAATGGAGTCCATATACAGTTGATTTTCATTCGAAAAGTTTGTAGAATCGGTATAATCCAATCACATTTCTACTCATGATTTAAATTACAAATAAGAATATATAGAATATATAAATTTAAAATAACAGAATAATTTTAAGTGAAAATGAGTTTTTATTATAAAAAGGAAATAATTAAAATGTGAAGAAGAAGATAATGAAGGCTTCAATAAAGGGATCCTTACTTCAAGAAAACCCCCTCTCTGAATTCTTATAGAATTGGAGAGGAACTAATTATCATCTTCTATAAATATCCTTATATACATCCCCCCTCCACGCAACCCTAAAAATGATAAAATCTCACATTTATAGTGTGGCGGGGAGGCTATGGTTTAGTGATCTTTTAACAATGAATTTCAAACTCGGGTAAAAATATTAATCGAAATTTCACTATATTTTTGACCTAAAAAACTCGTGAATAACTATAATTTATTAAGTATTTGTATTAGGGAATATTTCTCTCAATATATTGTCAACGAGGGACCCCAATAGAATCCAATTTGTTGAATATATGTCCTAAATGATGAAGTGGTGTCCAATTTGATGATTCCAATCCATATTTGATTGTATGTAAAATTTAATAAAATTAAATTCATAATACAACTTAGATGATCTAAATAAATGTTTTGGAAATTAAGTGTAGAGTTTCATAACAAAAATATAGGTTCAAATAATCTTTAAAAATATTTATGGCTAAAATAAAATAGTTAACATTGAAGGGTAAAAACAAAAAATTTAATTAAATTTTAAAATTATTGATCTAATAAAAAATAGTATATAAATAAACATATTTGGAATAATGTGAATAATTTATGTCATTGATTATAATTAAAATATTTAATATAAATGTATTTTATTTATTCCATATCTCTTTTTGGCTCAAATATATCGGGGTTATGATTTTAACATCTGGTATCCCAATTAGTCAAGTAGATTAAGATACCCTCATTGTTACCCATATATTTGTTATGAATATTTTAAAATAAATCCTATAAAACTATATTCACATACCCTCTAATTTTTTGGTATGCATCTCTAGTGAAGTCCCAACTCCCTTGAGTTTTGTCATCCTCTTAGAAACCTCCATTTCCACAAAACAAAATCAATTCCCCATTTTATGTATAAATTGTTACATACCTTCACTGTATATTATATTAGAATTTAGTGGACATTGATCATGTATCCTCTGAGTTCCCCATACATAATATTGGAAATAAGGATAGGCTAATCAAAATGGAACCCCATTGGATTTCCCAGTGAATAACTTAATGATTATGATCTTCTGCCTAGTCGATACTTTGGTTTCTGAATGGGCACCACTAGGATTCACAACTGAATAACACAGTGCCGATGATGTTGTTTCTAGGGGATATTTCTATCTAATAAGAAATATCTCTCGTAACCCATTTATTTTTTATTTAATAGTGTGGCATTAATCCCAAAAAACACTGAATGATCATCCTTGTTATATGAATTTAAATAAATTATTTGTTTCATTTGTTTCTCCCATATCCAAAGGGGGATAGGAATGTCATATTTGTTTACACCTTACTATTCCATGTCCATTTGGAAAGTCTCTAAACTGAAATGTTCTATTGTATTTTTTGTAGGGCCATAAAATAATTAGAGTTGGTTACCTGGAATGGCTCATGACCAGAATGATGGGTAGGACTATATGAAGAAAAAAAAATTCCCTCTCCCTATATTTGATTTAAACATGTCCATAGAGATCCCCCTATAATAACTACATGTGTCTGGATTCCAGATGTTATAGTATACATAGAAACACTCGGATCCTCTAATCCACATCCCAACATTATTCTTTTAGAAGAAATGATTTAATATAAAAATCACCCATTCCTATATATAAATAATATCTATAAAGACAATATATATTGGAACGACATGTGGCTTGATTCTAAGTCCCTAAAGATACATAGTGATTCTTAGATATCACTTTTATGATTAGTCATAAATTATTCCATACATAAGAACTAGATCTAGGTAGGATTATTTTCTTCATGTGGGCATACTCTATTGAGTAATAGTGGCCCCTTCCATGCACATAAGCCTGGTAAATTTATGGAACATTATTTTGAATAAAAATGGTCGGATTGATTCTTATGATCAAAATATACATAGTGATGACCCAGTCTCCAACCCTAGGCCTAGACAAGATAAAGAGAAAAATACTCCACTTACCTTGAATATGGGCTAGACCTATACATGTGATTGCATAATAATATCCACTTGTTTCATTATTTATGCACCCTCGGATACATAGTTTTTCCTATATAGTCTATTTTAATCCCAATTGATAATTATCAACACTCACAACTATGTCCCTCGATAAGAAGAAAAATTTTTTAGTAACATATACATGTATCAAAATGTGAATTCCCCCACATATTCCCTATCGAGAACTCTAACATGACTCAATATAGTTCCCAATTTTCTCTTGTTTTTCATGCCGAGCATGAATAATCTGGGCTTAGGGAACATGGAAAGTCTCTCTAACCGGTGATATTGAGTTTTGTTCTATATAAAAAAAGGGGAATGAAATTATTGTGATATTTCATTGAAATAGATGACATGAAGCCCTCACATTGATAAAATCAACCCCTCTATTGATTTTTTACACAATAATCATATGTTCTACACCTTATCACCAAATTTTTTCCAGTACACACTAGTGTAGCCAATAGGGCATTCAAACCCTTCTTCAATATTACATAATCTATGATCCAACTTCAAATCGTAAATACCTGAGTTGAAACAACAAATACCTTCTGTTTATACCCATATCTTAAAACCCCATAGATTCTTATACATCATACTATTGGTTACCCATATGTAAACATTATAAGAGATGTTGTTTAATCCGATGGGATCATATGGTGATTCACTAGTGAATAACACAACACATGAAAACATATGTTTAAATGTTATTTTTGTCTCAAAAAAGAGCCCCCTATTATATCCAAGAGATATTGTCACGGGTGTGTGTGGTATGAGATTTTCTTATTACTAATGTATGACCTATATCATCTGGCCTCCACTTCCAGTTGACTCGTATATTCTTATGTTATGATTTATAACTACTATAACCAAAAAATTCAAGAATATTGAAATACCCTAAATGTTACACATATATGAATCATTCTTGTTATCAAAGAAATATTATCATATCGAATATTATAACACTCAATTCTAGGGTATGCATCTCCATATAAGACCCAAATTACCTGTTTTTTTCATTCTTTTCAATGATATCTTCTTGTCACGTGATTTTATACAATATAAAATAGTTTCCATCATTCAAGACATATCATTTAACATAGTAGTTTATCATGTCCACAAATATACACTACATATTAATGCTTAATCTCCATATCAAAATTAAATATGTAAATTAATTTTTTTTGTTAATATGATCTACATATAGGACCCCTTGACCAACTATGATGTCGAGGATCACCAAGAAAAGATAAAAAATTACCCCTTATTTTGTATGATCTCGATCTATCTGCAGAGTCTATTTCTTTAATAACAATGTATATCTTGATTCCCATTAGTTTTTGGTTTGTAGTGATGCCAAATTATTATTCTCTAGGAATAAATATGAATTTCAAAATGAATACATAATGAGGCAGATCCCTCTTTACACAAAAAATGAAAATTCCCCCAAGACACTACCTATGATCATGGATATTCAAAAATCTCCTTCCCTGGTGGTGGAAAAAAGGAAAGAAATAACCATAAAATGTCTCTATCTCTATATATGAGCCTGATAAGAAAATTTATATATGGAATCATCTCTTTTAAGAAATATTTTTCTATCGATTCCCAATCTATCAGGATACCTAGTGACACATGGGTATATTTTCATTGACCCATATATAGGTTCTCCAAAATCAAAAACATCCTCGATGGTTGAACCATATTTAATGTTTTCAACCTTAGATGGTCATGAGATTGTAAATAATTCCCCACCATTGAAATACACTCCCAATATAAGAGAACCTCACCTCAACAGTATCGTCAGCAACATGAAATCATTCACCCAAATGGTAGTTGGTTACCTTTATTTTAGGGGAAACATTCCCCTCTCCCCTGCATTTAAATAAAATATAAAAAAGAGAACATTAAATTATATAGAACAAAAAGTGGCTTTATTCTTATCATTATAGGATGTATAGTGATTCTATGACACAATTTCATCAATCTAATCAATGAATTCAAAAAAATATACCCTCCTACCTAATATTTTGAAACATTGTATTGATACCTCACTTCCTTGGTGTATCTTCCATAATAAAGATATTAATTATCTTATCTTACAAAAGGTATTGATTCATATAGAGGAATCCTCACAAATATTGTTCATGGATTAAAAATATCCCCTTAAGATGATAACTTCTTGATCTACGTGGGGTGGAAAAAAATCACTATGTGTGGCCCGATTCCTACAGATACAAGATACGTAGTGATTCCTAAGATCTTTAAAACCTAATCCCATCTACAGAATAAAAAAAACCATCATTCTATATTCAATGTTTTATCAAGATCTATGTTAAGGGGTCTCCTTAAAATTTAAAATTATGGCTGTATTAATTCACTTACAAAATTTATAAGGAATCTTAGCCACAAAAATCACAATTTCCCCTACAACCAGAACACCCTAGAACATCGTTAAATTATTTAGGGATAGATTAGTATACAGACTAAATTGAATTATGTATGAATTACATCTACATCTGAAATGCTATCATATGATATAGATATTCACAAAATGGGATTTGACATATGGTTACCCAATAGTAAGCTAATTTAAGGTCCTGAATTCCACATGTATTTGAACGAACCTAATGGTGGTAGGATATCACAAGGGATTTGTTGTGTAATTTCACATCGGCTCTCAAAACCATACCACAGTTCATTAAACACCATGGAATAAATCCTATCATGTGATTTTAATCTATGAAATAATAAAATATTGATCGCATTATGTCAAACAACATGGTGGATATATCCCTACTACGCTCTATTAAATATTACAGACCCTTGTCCTTTGTCAATCTTTATTAAAGTAATATAATATTCAAACATTGGTCAACCAATGTTCAAGGTGGTTCCATCATCTTTATAAGCACCTAAATCCATAAATCACAACTCATGTGTTTAACACATTGACTTACTGCATGCCTTCCATGTCACCTAGAAAAGAGACAAGATACATTTTTCTATGTATTATTTGGATCTACATAAGGGCCTTCATTCATCAACTAGACGTATTTTGGCCTTTTATTAATTTAAATTTGATCATTGAGAGCTCCGAACTCATCTTAGTGGAACTCATAAACAAAGTCTGATTCACAATAATCTTTAGAATGTCTATATCATACCATTTCTACTGTGCTGAGAACCACAAATCCTTATTTATAATATACTCATATCTAGCATAAAAAGATTTAGGAGTCCTCTAAACTATGGGAATCTAAATTATTTTTTTTGTGTAACACACCCATGTGGATATTCCCAAATAATAATACTATAAAATTCTTGTAAATTATATGAAAAAACCTATTATGACTGAAACCTATCAAAGGAAGTCTGGTAGAAATTCATATCTCTACTTACTAAAATATTCATTATGAGAGTTTATGAAAAATTTACTTCATAAAAAGGTATTAATCTCATGGATCCCACAATATAGCCCAAGTAAAAGTTGAGCCATCCTCAAGAGGCCTATAGACTAGGAAAAAGTTATAGAAATGATTTAATATATCCCATAATAATGATAACTTTTCAGTATGTGATGACACAACTTTTTGGGTTCTCTAACCCTTTTTGAGTATTACATTTCCCGTCAACCACCTTTATGTATTTAATATATCGTCTAAAACCCATCAATTACATCACTTAATACATTCTTCATAGAACCACTTATCCCTGTATCATTTCTCTTGGTTCTCCATGGTACTTTATTGGTAATTAGAAATTGATGATCCAAAAGAAAACCTCTAGGATTCGCCAGTGAAAACACACTGCTTAAGATCATATGTCTTGTGGGACTTTTCGTCCTTGTGGAACGACTACCTTTAAATCCATAATCTATTTCCCTAAGTAGATGTGATACTAGTTTCCACCATTACTAATGGTTGACCTATACCCACTATCCACTATTTTTAGTTATCTTATTTGTTCATATATCATTATTTACAATTTAAAATACCATACTATTCAAGATGACTTGACATCCACGATGTTATGTCGCTGTGTAATTTTCCGGTTCTAAATGATGGAATGTAGTGCTTCATTTTTAATCATTTTTGTCCCCCCCATCATGGGACCTAAAAATAATGTGACATAGGTCCCAAGCTTCAAAACAACAATAAGAATCCACCCAAGTTTCTAGAACCCCCCTTGGATAGCATTTTATTATATTCCCTACCTTTCCATCCAATTCATTGAATCATTATAAATCCACCAAAAACCATTGAATGGAATAGAAACCCCTATCCCCAACCATGATGGTAAGACAATATAGGCTAAATCAGAAGTACCATTATGCCATTAGCTATAAATTTCTCTTCTTAAAGGAAAAGACACCCAATCCCCATAATCTCTAGCATCATCGTAGTGGAATTATCCACCATGTTCTTTTTTGTAATCATCACTGACATGTATGTCCCATTTCATCATAGTTGATTCAAACTCCAGGAAATGTGGCTAAAAAAATATTAAAATTATCTATGTTGATTCTTTGTCCCTATAATTACCCCACTATACACTAAACCAATTCCCGGTAAGGATGTAGGGTGTACTTTCCCTTCCTGAATACATATCATTCGTCATCATAGTAAGGATGCTGGGTGTTTGAACCCTTCATTAATATCCATTATTTAAAAAGATTAATAATAATTCATACCTATAAGGCTCTATACTATATATATAATATGACCAAGCTAGAATGTCCAAAAATTAACACAGCAGATGTTCTATTTTCTAAAATATCATAAACTACAACCCATCGTGGTCTAAGTGAAGAAACCCGAAACTACATCACATAAGCTGTCTAACAATAAAGTCCTTAAAACTTCTAACTAAAAGAGGAAAAATTCCCACTAGGTTAAAAACCCACAAAGAACAACCTGATAAAAATTAAATGCCTTACTTGCTGGAGAGAAACCTTTTGTTATTTAGGAAACATTCATTACCCATGGAATGAAAAGTCACCAAACTTATCTGGTTAAAATCCTAAGGAATCCAAAAAAAAGGAAATTGTATACCCATTAGACCATTCCCTTAATGTCTTAGGAAAATATTCTGGCATAAAAATAGATAAAAATATTATAGGGGCCAATATTTGGCCATTAAAAAAATACATTATTCTCACAAGGTCCACTTACATAGAAAATTAATAGAGAATATATATTTTTATATGTACCCATACCAGGGAAAATAATCCCATTATTTCATGAAACAATATGGGACAAGGTCTATCCTTCAATAAATTTATCTTCATAGAGTGTCCTACTCTGTGTGGCCTAAAATATAAAATGAGATCTAGACTTTTCCACATCCCACAAAACATGGGTCCCTAGACATGATTAGATCATAAATAAATGAAATCCCATTTCCAACATATTAGATTGATCAATGTGGGATATTTCATCATTGAGTTTTCCAACTATGAAATAATGTATCGTAAGCATGATATTGGTCTTTTAGGAGTATTCCATCTCAAAACTATATATTGATTGATTACCATTATATTGGAATAGATAGTGAAATCCATTTTCATTATCCTAGATCTATCCACAAATTCAATTCCTTACCAATCCCTTTTCCATCATAATGTTTTTAAAAAATTCTCCAAATTAGGACAACTCTACCATAAGATTAGATTATTTCTATGGGAAACCTAAATAATTGAGAATATTTTCAATATGGTCAATCTAGATGATACATTCACTAAAAACAAACACACCATGAGTTGCAATTCTCCTCTTGGTGGTGCCCAAAATTCATCAGACGACACACAATTCACGATGAGTCCTATCGCATGGTTCAATTTCCAAACCCATCACGTGTTATAGTACATGATAATGTGATATTAATTTACCTTTTAATTTAATTCATTTCATTCTGAATGAATGAAATTCAAGGGGTTATTTTTTTCACCCATACTTATGTACTAAGAACATTTCAATCATAGATTTGAGAAGATTGAATATCATGTAAAAACTATTAATATTTAACATGAAGGACATATAAATTAGCGTGAAAATGAAAATCATAAAGAATAAGGACATTGTATTGGGATTTCATTTTATGGGGTAATACATTATTCCCTTATTTTATTCATTTTACTTTTATTTTTAGTTGTAATTATTTTGGATAATATAATTGGATAGCCATGGCCCTCTCACTAGACAACTCAACTGGGGACCATGTGGGAGTTACCTCAACCACACCCGAGAGCCATAAAAGATGGATAGAGAATTTATTCATGAGTGGGTGTGTGAGACATTTCATGAAAACGAGTATAAGAGTTACATTATGAGTCGATAGTGTAGCGGGGGAGAGTTCTAGTATGGGTTGATGTCAGTGAAGTTGAGTAGTGTACCACAATAGTCATTTCTAGCTAGCTGAAGGCAATGATTGATTTACTATGTCGAGGTAAACTAGATTAATGAACAATGTGGAATTTTGGAAGTTGGTTGGAGAGTATTGTTGACCTTAAAATAAGCATTTTTATTGAATATCAAGAGGCCGAAAGGACACACAAAAGAAGAGTCATGGGGGCGATAGTAATGGAGACCGAGAGCATCATTAATAACGAAATGGACCCCCTAAGGGGGAATGAAACCCAAGCTCAAGAAGTAGGTTGTGCCTCAATTCGAAGGAGCCTTAGAAGGTAAAAAGTCTTCCAACATATTCCCCTCCCTCCAAGTATGAGATATGCAAGTCCTTGCGCCCAAGAGAAGGTTACATTTCCTGATGAAATAAGTGATATTCTATGGGCCCTTGAACTTCCTTAAAAGAACATTATAAAGTATAAGGGAGTCCATCTCCACCTCTTCATGGCCGATGCTCGTTTGTTCACATAATTAAAGCCTCGTGACCATGGCCAGTGATTCCGCCTAAAGAATGTCACCCTCGCTAAATCAGGCCGAGAATGCAGCAATGATGAAACCCCTCAGGTCTCGAACAACCCCTCCTCCTCGAATCATTCCATTAAGAAGAGTGCCATCCGTGTTGAGTTTCAAACCTTCTCTTGGAGGAAGCCAGCACAACCAATGCCCCTACCCTTGCATGCTCACCTGGTTGGAAATTACCGGAGCCATCCTAAACCTCCTGATTGAAGGTGAATCCATGCAACCCTTACATAGGATAACCAAGTCCAGCAAGGTGTTCCTCATCTTGAATGCAATGCTGGAGGGAATTACTGGCATGCTGCAGTGGCAGGTATCATTACTTGCCTCCCATATTGTCCAACAACCTTCCCGAATGATATGCACACATTCAAGTCTCTCCGACCATTGCAAACCTGAGCCCATGAGACAAGAGGAAAGAGTGTTGTCTAGCACAGCATTGTCAAGTTGTTCACTATAAGGGAGCCCAAAAAAATGCCAGAATTTTCGCGCCCATTCACTGCCCAGAAAAAGATAGCTGATCGATTCAAATTGAGAATGGTTGCAGCACCAGCACCGCGAGGCAAGTCTAATGTTGAGGTGTTGAATCCTGTCGTCAGTGGGTAGGGAATTCTGATGCACCCGCCAATGCAAAAAATTAATCATGGATGGAACCTCCTTACACCACAACATCTCCCCCAAGTGATCATCCCTGTTTAAAGCCACTCTCATCCACCAGAATTCCATGACAGCAAACGACCCTGAAGGAGAGGCAGAGAAGACCAGGTCATCCAGCTCCTCGCTGAGCATGATGTTGTTGAAGGCTTCACGCTAGCTTGCGTTCAGAATCGCCTGGGGAAAAGGGTTTAGAGAGATACCTAGCGGAAGGAAATAAATGTAGCATGGCATCCTGGGAACCACAACCGGACAACACCCCAATCATGGAGCCAGAAGTTCAAATCTCCTCTACCCACGATCCACCTCGAATGGCTATGCAACAAGTCAATGTGAGGGTGAACCAACATCCAAAGCGCGGATGGGTGAGGCCTCTGCAAATTCAATTCGCGGCCGTAATGAGCACGCATGGAACATCACCATAATGAACGGCCAACTAAGGTATCCCACACGAACATGGCATGGAGCCCATGCATTGTGTTGTGAACACTCCTCATGTTGATGCCGCCTTCCTGGATATATCTCGACATGCGTTCCCCAGAATCCCAATGGAAATGACCGTCCATTTTCCCATCCTAAACCAAGGAAACCATGATTCTTTCCAGATTGGAAATAACAGATTTAGGAGCCTCCAGGGTGGAGAGCACATGCATGGGGATGTAACCAAGAACATGATTCACAAGCGTAATGTGGCCGCTGAAGGAACGGAGTCTGTTCTTCCAGTTGATGATATGACACATTATCTTGTTGGAAAGATTATCAAAATGATGGACTCTAGGAGAGTACGGAATGACTAGAGATCCGAGATACTCCATGGGAAATTTCCCCCTCTTCATGTTCAAACTGGCATGAAGATTAAATTCCCTACTCCCAGAGATCCTCTTGGCAGTGTAATACAATTTTTTCTCCCTTTTCACCATCTGGCCGCTCCACTGACAGTACTCCTCAATAATGTTATATAGGCACTGTACTGATCTCCTACTACCATTTTAGAACATGATGGAGTCATCAGAAAACATCTGGTGTGAAATATTCAAGGAATTATAGGGGTTCCTATAGGGCGTGACCATTCCAGCACGGATACGCTGGTTGATTGAGTGACTAAAAGCATTTTGGGAGATGATGAATATGGTGGGGGAGAGGGGATCTCCTTGTCTGAGACTGCGACAGGACATGAAGAAGTCAAATTGTTTCCCCATGAAGGAGGATGATATCCAAGATGAACTGAAGTAGCGGAAAAGGAGATCTCTAGTCTTGTGAGAGAAACCCATGCTAGCCAAGACCCTGAGAAGAAAGCTCCATTCCATCTGGTCGAAGGCCTTACTCATGTCCAACTTCATGATCAGGTCACCATCGAAGATCTTGTGATTGATGTCCCTGGTAATTTCATGTGTGAGTCCAATTTCCCCTTGAATGGATCTTCCTTTGATAAAACCATTCTGTTCCGAGGCCAACCAAGAATCCATGTGCATTGCCATCATCTTGTTGATTATACTAGCGAGGACCTTATATGCGATGTTACACATGCTGATTGGCTTATACTGATAAACGGATTGGGGATTGCTAACTTTTGGGAGGAAGACCATCTTGGGGGCACACAGAACACGCGGTAGGTTCCCTCCCCTAAAATAGTCATGTAGAGCATGAATCAAGTCCACTTTAACAATGTCCCTTGCTAGCTGATAGAAGGAACCCGTGAAGCCATCCAACCCCGGTGCACTATCCTAGTTCAATGACCAGACCGCCTCACGTACCTCCTCATCGTCTGGAATGCTGGTCATGCTCTCATCATTCTCCTGGGAAACATAGGCAGGGATATCCTCAAAAAACCACGTTGGCCCCCTTGGATAGCCTGCATAGAATCCAGAGTCAGGGCCAGCTAGAATCTCATTGAGATTATCATGACGCATTCCTCCTATAACATCCCGATCATTGGAGAAGGAACCTTCCCCTATGAGAATGTTAGAACTGTGACCTCTTATTTTTTTCTTTTATACAAGTGTGAAAAAAACATGTGTTCTTATCACCTTCACGGAGCCAGTGAACCCTGGCACTCTCTCTGGACAACCGCTCCTGCCTCATGAGGATCTCGAATAATCGATCTTTCGTGGATCTTGTCTCATTAAACACAGCTTCATCCCATACCAGTTCAAGGGAGGTCTCCATGTACTCCACCTCCCCACTAAGCCAATGAAGATCCAGATCATGTCCTAAGATCGATCTCCACCAGCAACCGCGCAGAATCATAAGCCGCTTGAGTTTCTTAAAGAGGGAGATCCACGGGTTCCCTGTGAAGGTGAGCACCCAAACATCACAAATCCTGTCGAAGAAGCCAGGGTCCAAGTCCCATGTCTTCGAGAACCGAGGCTGATCTTCCGGAAAGGAGTCAGACCCCATACTAAGGTGTAGTGGGGAGTGATCCTAGAGCCACCGAACCAGATGAGAATGTTTAGTGCTGGAGGAAGTGGAAACGGATGCTTCGTTAAGCAGGCACCTGTGAAGGCGGCACCAGGTGCACCTCCTCCCCCCTGCTGGTTATTACACCAAGTTTAACGATCAATTTCAAATCCCACATCTAGGAGGCCGCTTTGAGCTATGAATGAAACAAAGGACTGACTGGCCCTCCTGGGGAACGCACCCCCTCCCTGCTTTTCCTCCGGGTTCTCCATAATGTTAAAATTGCCCCCGACAACCCATGTAATGTTATCAGAGATGAGATCATCCAAGTCCCTCCAAAGGACTTCTCTCTCTGTGGCGTTACACATGGCGTAGATCAAAGAAAAAGAGACTTCATGGGAACAAAAGGAGACTTTGTAGCCAGGTATTTTTCTAATGCACTATGCCGCTCGAATTTGATATGATCCTTCTAGAAAAACCAAATTTGGTATTTCGATGGATTCACATGCAAGTAGCCACAGGTTTTCAAGCGAATTGCATACTCCTAGAATTTTTTGGAAGCCAACTTGGGTTCAAGGATCGCCAGCATGGACACCGAGTTGTTGAAGATTTCATTGTTAAGAAAATAAGATTTGGGTCAGGCCTATAGACCCCCAGTGTTCCTAAATAGGACCTTAATCATTGAGATGATGATTTCTGGCTTTGGCCCTAGGTGAAAGTCCATTGCAGAGAGGAGAAGACAGGGGGAACTGGTCTTGTAGCTGTTTTAGATTTTGGCTACACCTGATACACATGCCCGGACTCTGGTCTGGCGTCGCTGTGGAAGACATATGCAAACGATAAGGGGGAAGTGAGGCTCTGACATCGATAGCATTTGGTGGGGTGTCATGCAATGAGATCACCTCCCCAGAATTCGGATGTCGCAAAACAATATCCTGAGAACTAGTCCCCCCACAGCTTGATCCTGCACCGAACCATCAGAACACGGTTGCATCTGCATGCCTGGACAAGCATGATGTTCGGAAATCCGTGGAACAGAAACAGTGGGAGCCTGAAGCCGTGTGGACAGTCTGATAAAACACTCAAGAAGAATTCCTTCCCATAGACAGTTATAAGCCAAAATCACTGGGAGAAAACCAGTGGGAAACAATGAGACTAGAAGGGAACTACTACACTGGACTCAAGGCAGGCAAGAATAAATAGCTCGGGGATTAGAAAAAAAACACAAAGAGCCATCAGAAGAGGAGACCGAACCATTTTCTTCATGAAAGGGGCCCTTCTCAAGCGGGATGCATGAGGAAGAACCCTTGGCCACTGGGGGAATAGGCTTGGGCGACCCAGGATGGGTGCGATGATGTGACGTCTGGAGATGTTTCCGGCAGACCTGCAATGAGTGCCCCTGAAGAAGACAAGCTGATAAGTACCTGGGAAACACCGGGTAAGAGATCTCCTGAGTCCATACAAAAGAACCATGCACCTTCAGAGCCAGCTTCTTAGGTACGGGTTGAGAAAGATCTAGCTCGATTCAAATTATAGCCACCGCAACAGCTTCTCCCCTGCTAGTATGATCTTCTGAGCAGAGGAAAATCTCGAGTGAGTCGCCAATGGCTTTGAGGAAGGCATTATACTAGAAAGGTAGAGGGAGACCCGGAAGGAAGATCCACACCGCTGCTTTGGGACACTCCTTGCCCCTATGAGCCTCCATGGACCACCCGACCAGACTGAAACACCACCGGTCCCAACAGCGTGGAGCCATGCACCAGGCCCGGATGAAGTCCGCTTCCGACCCGAAATTGAGACAAAAGGAATGATGATGGAGGATAGAGATGTGATCCGGAGATTGAAGCCCCCAGGACTCCACGAACCGGATGAATGCCATGAGAGGCTGGAGAGGAGACCCTAAGAGAGACATGAGAGTCCACTTGAGATCCTCCAATGCCTTTGAGAAATTTGAATAAGAAACCTCCATCGAGACAAGGTAACCCTCCCGACGAACCACCGAAGATACCAAACGGAGCGCCGGGGAACATACCTGATGAATGGAAGAGCCACAGAGCACCACTTTGAAGGAGGGGGAGCTCCGAGAGGAAGACAGAAGTAGGGATGAGGGCTCGACAACTGGAGTCATAGGCCCGAGATCAAAGATCGAAGGTTCCAGAGAAGTAAATGACGGACCGACTGACGAGGAGGCAACGGGTAGAAAATTTTGGAAAGGCGAGGGCGCATGAGGCACATTCTTTGAAAGAATGATTCCCCCCTTATGATGAACTCATCATAATGGTTGGAGAATATTCATATATAGAAACATATGGATGAAACCCAGACTATCATATCAAGTAGTTCTGATCTATCTAACCACTCCCTCACATTATCATTCCCCTCTTATCATACACTTCTCTCCTTGAAACCATTGGATCGACTCTATGAACCAATCCCAATGTAAAATCTAGTGTTATAAAATGTCCTATATGGCTTTCTCAAACAATGAATGTCGAGGCACTCAATAATCCCTAAGACATGGATGAAACATTATTCTCCATGCTTATGGTGCTTTGAATAATAGATCAATTCCATGTAGATGGTCATGAGAATCTTTCACATGATTTCATCACAATATGTGAAATACATCACCTAATCAAATGAAGACAATAAACAGATTATCATAATAAAATACCACAACATATAAAGACTATTTGAGTATCATTATTGTATCGCATGATTGTATTGTGTGATCAAGTGACTAATCATAAAATTTTTGTGTTCGTAGATCCCTCTCATTAACATTATTGATCAAAAAAATCCATCATGATTCCAAAATAATCTATCATATTTATCCTTCATTCATGAATTTATATTCAGAATATATTCTCAACACACCTTGTTAGAGCATTTTATGTCTTTGGTACTAGCAAGGGATGGTCAACTAACATGAATCCTTATGAGAATTTATTCCAATCACTCAAATCACGTGAATCTATCATGAGATATTCTAAGGAACACATGATCAATTAATGATGATCATGTGAAGCGAAGTAAAATCACATAGATCATAGGAAAATAGAATATTTTTCCTTTGTGGGAACCCTTCATCATTTAAGGATTTCCATCATGTTAATTCCCCATCTTGTTGTTAGGTTTATATCCACTGATACACCACATGAGAGCAGGAGGCCCCCTATGTGATCCCACAAAGCCACCCAAAATTGTCTAATGAGATATTACATGACCATCTGAATCCTATAATATAAATATATCGTGTTCCATGTGATCAATAAATTGATCACATTATCAAATATCAACATCGTCGTAACAAAATAATAAAAAATTTCAAGATATATTGGTAATTGGGGATATTATTCCCAACACCTCACAATAGTGAACATATAAACATTCTCTATGAAAAGTAGTATAAACCATGGACAAATATTTTTCATACAATCCCCTGATCCTCTTTGATGACTGGTGGAGAAGAACATAGAAACTAGAATGTGATAAGATGTAGGGCTGTATGGTGAAAACAAAGGAATATAAAGAGGAATGAGATATTTTCTTCATAAAATTTATCCCGATAATCCTAATACCCCATCATGAGAATCTACCAACAGATTCCATCATGAGACTCCATCATATGATCCCCTTAAGTGAATGTGACAGAATGAAGATATGAACATCATGTGCTCCCTCTATTATGTGACTTATTTAGGTATATTATAATCATTCCTTTTTTTCAAGTAATTATAATATTATAAATCCTGGATCTCATGAAAACATAACATGGTTATAGAGTTCCAACCTTCATTCATGGGGAATACACATGCCAAAATTTTGATACATGTGACAATAAAATGAAAAAAATAATTTAATTGTATCTTAGTCATTCATATGAACCCTTATAATGTACTATTATTTCCACGAAAACCCTAGGATGTTCCACCTTGACATGAACCCTTGGCCATGAACACCTATTATCATAAAAAAACATTTTCCATGTGGCATTTGAAGGGGAACCTTGGTTATCAAATTCTGACCGATGGACATGTTCACTTTTTCATATGTGATGTCATGTAAAAGATCATGTGACCCCATATCGTGACTCCCTTTTGATCATGTGATCATGTGAATCTTCACTATTATCATGATTCCATCATGTGAATTCCATTGGAAGACTCAGTTATAGTCATGACAATTTTCCTCGAAATGTATTCCTTCTCATGTGGAATCCCGCTAGCATGTCATCAATGTTAGCTAACAGCCCAATGAAATGTCAAATTGGATCAAAGGTCACCATTGGAAATTTCATATTTGATAATTTGAATATCCATGTTCATGTTATCCCTATCATGTGATATCCCTCTATCATGTAAACCATGGTGGAAAGACACCCTATGAAATTTAAAACATGTCATGAATACAACCTTTTACATGTTAGACTTGTCATGAAAAAACCATTTGACTTTTCAAACATGTCAGGAAAAGACCCTCCATCATGTAAGGAGGTAGACCTCATACATTTAAGGAGATAGCCCTTAGAAATGTATGACCTATTAGGATGACACATCGGGACATGTCAAGTGTTTTCAGA
Source organism: Viscum album (assembly GCA_963277665.1). Taxonomy (NCBI): domain Eukaryota; kingdom Viridiplantae; phylum Streptophyta; class Magnoliopsida; order Santalales; family Viscaceae; genus Viscum; species Viscum album. Next base: position 1,013,353,321 of record OY728131.1, read on the forward strand.
ACACCCACTTGGGAATGTACCTCGTGAGCCCCTAACCGTGAACCTTTGGCCAAGAAACCTCTACATACCAATTTCATATATGTCCTAAAATGGTCCTCTATGTCATACAAAAAATATTTAAAGGTCCTTTTATGTTCATTGTATCTATTCATCTATTTAAGGATAAATAACCATGTTGGGACTTTTTATCCATTTGAGATTGAATAATGATAATGCATAATGATAATCCACCTTGGTATTAGCCCCTCTAGATTAAAATTATCTAATCTCATGGTACTTTAATTATATTATGATTCAATCAACCTTAATTTTCTATCAGTGGATGAGAAATAGGTTCATACAAGGGAATTTTTTTATGTGTATTCCCCCTCTATGCCCCCAAGAACCATAACTCCATCAGTAACTTAGTGATGCACTGAAATATGAGAATCATGTTTCCTATTATAAACATGATATGTGGTGAACCTTCCAATGTAATTATTTATTTACCACGTTATCCAAAAGAATGTTAATCATACCTCCCTAAGTGAAACATCAGTGTGTAGTACCTATACAGATAATCTCTCATATAATGTGTCTAGTCAACCCCTATCTATTTCTTCTCAAATAGAACTTGACTCATGTGATCATAGGGATGATAGAATATTATTCAATCACTATTATTCAATATCATCTAATGTGGGTTTCCATTTATATGTTTATTTTATTACATATCTCCTTAACATAAATGGACATACATTAGGAGATATAATTCAAGGTAGCCTTATAGTCAAAATTCATACTCAAGTACTCTACTTTTTCATCTATTCAGATGCCTACACCCATTACATGAAGTATCAGGAATATGATTCCTAACATCAATGGAAACACTGGACACCTCACCAAGGATCACACTTTATACTAAATATTCATATTCCATCACATATTTTCTTATAACATGAAGTTAACCTCTGTAGTTTATTCCAATCATAAAACAATAAACTATGTGATAATAATAATGTTGTTTTTTATTCTTGTTCTAATAGGATTCCTATGATACCTCTCAATGGTTTAATAACATATCTAAGACACCAATTTACTCCCTGGATAATGATTCTCTCCAGTCTGCTCAGATATTTCTACAAACAAAAGAATTATGAATAGAAAAAAGAATAATAGTGAACCTCTACTACAGAAACTTGTTCACAGTGACACATGGTTTTTAGAACACTATGTTCACAAGGGTAACCATTACTACATATATATTTGGGAAATATTGAAAAAATTATATTATATCTATAAGAGTTTCATATAGTAGGATATAATTCCCCCAAAAATGGTGTGATGATCCTTACATCCCATCCTCTCAACAAATGTGATTTCCTATTTTCTGTTGGGTTAGAATCCTCAAATGACTATATTCCTTTGGAAGTATCCCCCATCACTTATTATGGATGTGGGAATTGTTTGGTGTTTTTGTGGGAGAAAAAACATGATAAACTAGATGCCAACAATTGTGAAACTCCACTCAATCTCCCACAATCAGGGATTAGGGATTACATGCCTTATTTTCAAAAAATAATGTTCAAACTCTTGTGAAACCATGTGATGAAAGAATAACTAAGTTACTAAATGTTTCATATATCATTTTTTCCAAACTCGTATATCCTATACAATTCCATATAAAATATACACTTGAAACCACACCCACATCCTCCTCAATTATCTATCTCTTGCTACACCCCCATCTATAGATTCATTTTTATATTTTTGTATTTAAATAATAGATATTATGTTTTAGGATTATAATCGATAAAATCAACTTTCTCATTCAATTAGTCAATGGTTGAGACACTTATATTGTTTGAAATTCATTTCATCATTTATAAGAATTTAAGGAAATTAATATCTAGGGTTTTAGTTGAATTTGTGTTAAAGTTATAGGAAATTTAGATAAAAATATTTTTATTATATTTTTTGTTTTAGTAGTTTAAAAATTTTAAATAAATTATTCTCTAGATCCAATAATTTTATTTGCTTTTAGACTCAATACTTTTTTTAGGTCATTGGCTCAGATCACCTAAATTTAACTTCATATAGAGTTCCACGTACCCCTAGTACATCTCCCCATATATTAAATGCGTTTTTTGGATTTTGTGACAATATGGGGGGGGGGGTAATTTACATATCTATGAATAAATAAATTGATGTGATAAATGAAATGATGATTAAAGAAAAATATCGATACAAGAAATATAATGTGTAACAAAAATAATTACCATATAACAATACGAAGGTGTTGAGGATTGATAAATGTGAAAGGTAACATAATATAGTCTATTTAGTAAATAAGTTTTATAAAATAATTATAAAATACCCCTATATATCTTTCTAATGATAATTATCAAGAGGATAAATATAATAAACAACTTGGTTTGAATGGGAACCAAGAAGCCAATAATCTTGGATTTAACAGAAACCAAGATCCTCAAAACCCCTTAATTTTAATAAAATATCAAGAACCTCAATCCCTTGGACTGAACAGATAACCAAGAACCAAAAATCGCTTTGTTATAATAGAAAGACACTAATAGAAATATAGAGAGATGATAAATAGATTACTGGATTAATTGGAATCCATTTACAATACAAGATATTTAATCTCTCTAGATGAAATAGAAAAATAATGAAGTTGAAAGAGATGTGGATAATAACAGATAGATAAGGGGTTTTGAAAAGTCCCTAATAAAGGATAGATAATAAAGGAAAAAATATTGAACAAAAATGATGATGGCACTTTGGATGATGTTTTTGAAGAACAGTCCACTATATATTCAGTTCTTAGGACTCCTATTTTCATAATCACGGGCTATATATGATTCTAAACTGAAGGAGGAGGAGGAAGATGGAACTTTATAGTCCTCAGAATATTACCATGTGATGGAAAATAAAAGAGACTTTTGTTGGAAGCAAACTAATATTATATTATTTTTTATTATCCCTTATGACTCCTTTAATAGCCTCCACAGAAGCCAGGGGTCCAATGCATTGAGGTATGAACGTTAATACTTGAATGTTACACTTTTGACCACCATATATACTCTATATTATTATCTATCATGATGACATAGGATACCCCATATTCTCCATCAGGTATTTAGTGCCCTACCTATAGCAACACTGAATCAATCAGATCCTACAAGATACCTAGTAGGAATCATCCACATAGTAGTGAGGCCTTTTGTTTTTTTATTGGTTCTTTGTTATAATATCAACTATTAGGTAGAATTGTAATATCTAGTTAGTGTTTCATAGCTATATATACATTGAAATAATCCCTTGTTTTCACAATTTGAATAGATATTTAGGTAATATTCACTCCTATAAAACTAACACAAAAGTAATAAAAATAATACACTGAAAAAACATGAAACATGTTATAATCAAAATAGTTTTTTTGTGATCAGTAAAATAATTATTCACCAGGGTACAAAAAAGGGTTTCAGACTGGTTGATAAGATCTAATGGGTGATAGTGAGGAGGCTAAAACATTTAATAATGAAACATCATACAGTAGTGCATGAAAATAATAAATAGAAAAACATGATATAATATCATAAAACTACAATAGTATATCACATGATCATAAATTTAAACATATAAATAGTCATTCCCAATATTATTCAACTAATGGGATCAATAATGGGCCAATCATACAAATAAATATCCAGAAACAACAAAAGACACCATAAATCAATTTTTAGGAACCATCTAGTACAGCTTAAAACCCCAATAACATCCCAACATGAACCTAATGCACTACTAATCAACACAAAACTACCATAGTTCCATTTCAATTACCTACATCACAACCCATAATGTTTATAAGCATATCAAAAATTCCATGTGGGGTGTGAGTATAAACACATTAGGTCACTGCCAATGGCATTCCAATACAATATCCAAATGTATACGAGTGAATGAAAAGTGTAAACCCCAAAAGCAAGACAATTGTAAACTTTCACTAATCCATGATCAAATAGAAATGGGTGTTCTATTTTATCTACCTCAACCAATGTTGGAGTGGGATTATTAAATGAAGATCTATAACATTGGATGGTCCCATGGACTTCAAACCAATTCTATACTATATGAATATGAACAACCAAATGTAACTTTCCCAGTGGTTCCAATCAATTATATATGACACCATGAAGTCTCATCTACATGAAATATCACAATTTCCATGGTCAATTTATTTTCATTCCATATTCTAGTTCAAAAATTCAATGAAACCCAAACAAAATGAGCACCCACACCCATATAGTGATCTTAATGACCACATGTATCTTACGAACAACCCTATGTCTTATCCATACTCTTAAAAAATGAATTATATGACCTAATATTGTGAAATTTAGAGGATTACAAATACCAACTAGGGGAAAAAACCAAAACATGAGACTTTTCCTATAGTCACATATCCACAATATCCCCAACCCCATGGTGAGTGACATCAACATAAATATTTGGCCACAACATGGAGGAGCACTATCACACATATCAATGAATGAATAATCACTAACTAAAATTCCATTGGACAAAATTTCCCCATAGCCATACAGGTTATAACCATCCCATATGTAAGAAAATATATCAAGAATAAAATTCCAAGGATTATCACTTTACAACACTTGGAATCACATCAAAAAATTCCCCAATAAAAAAGAAAAAGTAATCATATTCTATACATATTCAATATTTTTATGTCCTATATGAGTCATCCCCTCGATAAATCTTATTAATAATGGGAACCATTAGTGGTTTAGTTCCAAATTTCTCACACAGCTATACCCATGCCTGCAGTCACATGATGAAAAAATGAATGTATAACAAATATAAATTATAGGCACCTCTTACATGGTAATATAATTGGAAAACCAATCTAATACAATAACTTAATTTGAAATGAGATGGAAGAGATCACGCTGCTAGATAATAATCTCTAAAATTTGTACTTTACTCATAACACACTATAATGTTGTCATTACTAAAATAGGCAATGAACCATGTCAATCCATATATATAGTGACTCCTCATGAATAAATTATACAATAAATACTATCTATTATATAGGAAATACACTTGGGAAAGAGAATAAAACAAGTGATGTATATAAATCCAATCCCCATAGTGAATGATCTATAAATGAGATTCCCTGATTTGAAAAAATAATTAATTAAAAAAATTACAAAACATGAAAAAAAAATAAGCACAAGGGAACCAGGTGCCTGGTACCTGGTATTTTGAAAAATGTTACCTCAATAGTTACCCTCCTTGATGACACCAAATAGAAGGTGGGAATTTATGGGATAAAAATACCCCTTTTATTATACTGGGTACTCGTAACCATTTGAATTGAATAAACATATCTAGAAACCATGAATACCTCCTATATCCATCATCCAGGCCTTCTAAGACAAAAAATAATACATAAATGAAACGGGTTAGGCTAACATTTAACTAAAATTACCTTAATAAAATTTTATATTCATCACACATTTACAAATTATATTTAATTTAATAATTTTATATTTTACTGACATTCCAAAAAATACATAGAACATAACTAGAGGACACAATAAAGGAAATCATTAGAATCATATCACCCTCTAAATTCTATAACATTACATCAACATTTACACATTTTTAGGTTTTTATTAAGGCATTGCTACATTCATAAAATCCAAAATGTTGTAAAAATATAGCTATATGGATATATAATTTTATATATGGATGAGTTTTTTACTTTATTCCACCATTATAATTATTAAATTTATATGAAAAATATAAATGGGTCGGTTTAAATTATATTTATATAGAAAGGAAAATATTAATTAACATAAAATATTATAAAATATTTAGATAGTTTTATTGATGTTTCATATATGATGGTTATTATTTTAATAACATAAGGGATGATAAAATAGTCACCTATAAAGAAAAATTCTAAAACATGTTGTTAAATTATTTTATTTCTACTATAGAAAAATATTTATTTCTATTGTAAGTACGTATTTTTATCCTTTATAAATGAATATATTTCTATTAATGATAGCATTAACCCTTATTATTTCCATAATTTTCTATGTACAGAGTGTCATTCTATTGGAGGTTCATCAAATGCAGCATAAAAATAAATTTGAGAGTCTAGTGGGGTTTTGGAATACTCTAGAAGTTGTAATAGTAGTTTTTATGAAAGTTAGAATTCTTTTAATGATATACTCAGTGATTTTGTGAAAACTACATGCCATTATGATATATTCTAGATGTTTGTTCCATGGTTATTGATTCATGCTTTGATGGAAGATTACATGTCACTACATATAGAAAATTCTAGAACTACATGAAATATTTATGACATGAGTGTAACATTCAAACCCTTGATTGATGATCTATAAAATATGTAAGATTTTTTATTACAGACATTGACAACATACATAATTTTAAATCTTGTTATCATTATACAGTTCTATGAGTTTCATGTCACGAGATTTTTGGAATCACTATGGGGAGGATGAGGCATATTTTAGTGGATATACATATTTATAAATTCATATACAATGAAATAATACAAACACATAAATGAAACCCCATGAAGAAAAATAATTTAAATATTTGGGGACAATTTTTTCTCATGTTTAAATGAGAAGTTTCATTTTTTTGTGTGATAGTCAACGTATAATTCCATATCTTATCTTAGTGATGTATTTTTTGGGTGTGATCCATGAAATTTAGATATTATGAATTTATAGTCATAATGACGATTTATTACACTTTATATATTATAGAGTTTAAGAACATTGGTTTAGAAGAAATTGGATGTCAACCTGTGATGTTAAGGACCACTCCATGTAAGAGTTGATATATAATATTTTACGGTTCAAATATCTTATATTTTACGAGGAACATATTATAATTATTTGGGTTTTCTTGACTGAAAGTTGATAACAGTTATTGAATGTTATTTCCCATTTTAATTAATTTGAATTAAAGGTTAGTAAAAGTTGAATCTTACAATCCATATCTAAATTGGATAAATATATATCTTTTTATAATATAGGATGATGGATCATGGATCAAACATCGATTGAGGGATATGAAGATGGAATTTCATAATTTTTTAGGAAATACAAAAAGAAGGTACATATCATAGTTTATCTCAGTTGATATTAATGGATATTATCAATGTTGATGTTAGGGAACAATATTGATACACCACTACCTGTGTAGACTCACTCTTTATTAAAATTGATCCAGATGAAAATACAAAGAGATGAAGTTATTTTCTCTATTGGATGATAGTCGTGCATTCTTATTTTTAGGGGTATAACCAAAGAGAATCAATATGGATTATCAGAAATATGAAAAAAGTAGTGAACTTATTATTTCAGGAACATTGACATGTCATAATTACATCTTTCTTAGAGTATCCACATTCATGTAACCCATCTAAACTTCCTTTTTTACACTTTTATTTACATTATAGATTCATATCAATTATGAAGGAAATGATTGTTACTAAAACATTATGTACATTATAATTGGAGAGTGTCATTTTAAAAGGATAAATATACCCTTAATAACCGCCTTAGGTTATTTACCTTTCCTTTGACCAACATTTGGTATCATAGTAAAAGATTATTTGTAGATACTTTTCTATTATAACCATGTCAATAACTATTAATCGAATGGTAATGACAATCTTTGATATATAAATCATTGAATTATAGTATTATCCATGTAAATAGTATTCAAAATATTTTGGAATGGATTTATACACAGCCTCTTTATATGGGATCATGACCAATATATAGAGAATAGAATTATGAAATAAACACTAATGGGAGTTTAATGTCCAAGAGAAAGGATTCAACATGTTTGGAGGATCATTCTCGAGTGAAATATTCATGAATAAGATATGGCATAAATCCTTTCACACCATGTGTAAAAATCCTCCCTATAATTATTAAAGAGATTCCATGGTATGGGAAGCAATGATGTATAGAATTTGGATCAAGTAAGATGATATTAAGATTCACCCAAATGATTATATTAGTGAAATATGATATTGGGTGAAGATAATTGTGTAAGATACATGTAGGCTCAGAGAAATACTTGACAATTTCAATTTGAAGAATAAGATCATGATAATTTTACCACCATAAATCATCATGAATTTATGAATGATTTAAGTCAAATACTCTGATTTGGTGATTATACATAGTTTTCACAACACTCTCCATGTATACAAGATATGAAAAAAAATTAATTGAGACCATTAAAAGGAATAATTATTTGGATGTGTAATTAAATGAGATAAATGAACTAGCAGGGGTGGTGGTTTGAAAGAAAGTGATATTGATGTGGTAATTTATTTCCTTTCCTCAAACAACTAATGGTGAAAATGAATATTTCAATTAAATATTATAATTTTTTCCTCATATTATTTAAAATTAGGAATCTCATGGAAACATATAAAAATTAATTGCAGCTAGTAATGGTGAAAAATAACCCATAAAAATTATGTAATGATAAAAAGGAATTAGTATTTCAAAATATAAAATTATTAGAAATAATAATCTATATTCACAAGAAGATTTCTACTCGAAAGAAACAGAAGCATAATAAGTTTATTAGATAAATTAACTCAATAATAAATTTCTATTATCTATCATATATAAAACAAAATTAAAGGATATGGATTATCAAAGCATTGAAAATGGGACTTCCGGACTAAACTAGAAGCTACACATGAATAAATTTATATTTATTGGAATAAAATGATGAGTTATAGTGGAGTGGAACATGATTCCAAGTAGTATATAAATAACAAGGAGGGAGAGAAATATGCTTTTCTAGATACTATTTAATTGATTAAAACTGAAAATTCATAATTTTCATAATATATGATTTATTATAATTTAAGGATAAAAGAGTAAAACTAAAATTTTAATGGTTAGACCAATTGTGTGAATGATCCAGTCAAATAAAGTAAGGATAACAATGTTAAAGACATTATGATATGATTAAATATCTATGATCAAGAGAGAATTGGAACTCATAGAATTATCATGGGAAGTTAGAGTATATGGGATATGAAAAAACCAAATGTGTAAAATTTTTAGTCAATGGAAATATAAAAAAATTCCCATAAGTGAATTATTTTAAATAAAATGGTATATCAATTAATGGGAATAATCATAACTGAAAATCAATGATGTTTAATGTTAATCGAAAAGCACCTACACCCTAGAATATGGCTGATTCAGGTCAATCAAAAAATAACCAAAACAAAAATTGTGGTGGGGTGAATATAAGATGTAATACACCATGAATTTAGTATTATTATTGTATAAAGATGTATAATACACAATATTCGTTCTACATAAAAAATAAATTCCAGGGATTTATAGAAATAAAAAATTATATGAAAAAATTTCTACTCTATGCGTGTTTTTCAGTTATATTTCATTTTTCATAGAGGTTATGGATATAATGGCATAAATTTATCCTTAAGGCTATAATAGTGTGTGATGACATAGACCTAGAAATGATGATCTCAATAACTAGAATATTCATAAAGTTGTGTGAAATTTTACAACAATTTTTCCCTCTTGTAGTATGGGGATGATTCAATGGGATAATTTGTGAAATAATATCATTGACCAAAATAGTAAGATATCTCAAAAACCAAGATCATAATCAGAATGTCTGAGAATGTAAATTTTGGAGAGGTTTCTTGGGTAGTAATATATTGGGATATAGTGCATACCCTTGATAGTGTATTCACTTCACATATTAATGGAAGCCAAAATATTTTCATAAGAATCAAATAGGATTAATAAAGTATTGTTTTATATGATATATCAATTGTTTGAAAATAGTTGGCTCTATAAATTTCAAGTCAATTTCAACGAATTGAGGTGCATGAAAATATTTTTGGTTGAATTCATTGGTCACAATGTACTATATATAATTCAATTATTTGACTCAGACTATGTTTTAATCATTAAAAAAATTATTTCATCATATGAGGAATATATAGTAAAATAGTTATATACTGAAATTCATCAAAGGGTAATATATTACTCAATGGTAGATAAGAATCCAAAATTTGTCTATCCAAATTATTGGAGAAAAATATGTGTCACAAATGACTTGACACTTGACCCAAAATTCCATATAAAATGTCGAAAATAATAAAGGATCATGTTATATCCTAAAATTGACACATGATCACACTCACATGCGTGTTATTAAAAAGGTTAAATAATTAATAATACTTATAAACCAAAGTATAATAAATAAATAAATTGATTGAGTTGGTGAATGTTGATGTCTATGGGATAATATTATAAAAAGTCATGCTGGAAAAAATGTATAAAGTGTTATTAAATTTTGATTATAGATGAATAGAACTGATAGTTTTGATATCTTATATATCCAAAGTTTTCATATGAATTACAAGTTACAACATATTATAAAATGAGATTCTAAAACATATATTTAAAAATTACCAAACTGATAATGGAAATAAGTTCAAAAATAATAATGTGAAATAATATCTCAAGAAGCATAGGATAAGGTACTGTGTTTTTGTTGTGAAAGCTAGACATTAATGTGGTATTTTTGAGAATAATTTTTATTATTAATAACACAAATCAAACAATGCACATTGAGATGGATACATTAGATATTTATTAGAAGTAATTATTTCTTATATATGTTTATGTTTCCATCATAGTGTTGTTGTGTTTGAATAAAGAAAAGAAACCCTACGAAATGAGTTATAGGAAGAATCCTATAATAAAATAATTTCAATTTTTAATGTATGCTTTTCTTATCAAAAATGAGAAAAAAATGAAATTTGAATCTTCTATGGATGATGGTATTTTTCTATGATACTCATTCAAATGTAAGGAATTAAACATATATAAGTAAATTATTTGAAAAATAATTGAATGATAAGGCATCACTATTATAGAAAAAAATAGAATCCATACGGTAGAAAGTAGTTTTAATATAAAATATTTATTAAATCTCATAGGAGTGTAATGGTGAAGTGATATCCCTATGGGTGGATATGTGGATATAGAAAACCAAGAGTACATTGATGATGAATAAATAACAACATGTACAATAGCTATTGAGAAGGAGAGATGCAGAGACTAAATTAACAAAGGAAATATAATTGGTGATCAAATAGATCTTATGGAGGCAAAGAGGATAAATTCTATACTAAAAAAACCTCTCTAAAAACAAGATGAGTCAAATTATTCTGAAAAGGATACCAAGGATATGAATTGGGTCAATGTGATGCATGAACATATTGAAAAAAATGAGGAAAATAAATCATTGGATGGTTTCTCAAGGATCAATGAAAAAATATCATCAGAACCAAGTGGGTGTTCTATAAAAAACTCAATAAATATTGAGAGGTGACTAAAATAAAAAACATGGATGTTTTACAAGTAATATTCTGAATGTCAAGGAATTAATGTTGATGAAACATTTTAATTCATATTTCAATTATAATCTATTGATTATTCATTGTAATGTTTTTTAAAAATATAAGGACTACTAAATGAGTTTTACATCACCATTTTTTAATGTATTGTTTAAATATGATGTGTTCATCGAGAAAAAATATGTTTTCCTTAAAATGGATTATATGTAACATTGTTCTGGTCAAATAAAATGTTTTATTGGCTAAAACAAGATCCATGATCTGAGTAATATATACTTTATCAATATTTGGGAAAGATTGGATTCCAATAAGGTGTAGTTGATCATAATATCAACATTAAGAAAGAAAATTAAAAAAGTATATTGGTGATCATTTGTATATATGTAATGATTTTTACAAGATTCGATGAAGTAGAATTCATGTTTTTTATAGAATATATGATGTTAGAGATTTATGTCACTATGACTAGGGATTTAATCATTTTCCTTGGTTCACAAGTGACTCAAGAAATACATGGAACATTTATCTCTAAATAAAATATTTATATATTGTTATAGGGGTTTGGAATGGAATATTAAATACTAATGAAAATTTTGGTTCCTACCAAAATGATTTTTTCAATATATTCTGATGAAATGAAGGTTGACGTAACATAATATAGGTATATAATTAGGAGCCTATTGTTCCAAATGATAATATGAAATAACATTTTTAACCTAATATTAGGACACATTATCCCCAAGTAATAAAAATGAAGCCCAGATGCTAACATTTTACAAGATTCTTATTTATTTCCATTTTACAGTATATTTTAGGTGGTTTTATCATAAAACACCATAGTTGGAGATTGTGGGATACACTGAGGGGGATTTTGTAGGTTCAATATAGGATCTTAATTCCATACTATATGGTGGTTTCTATCTTATAGATCCATTCATTCCATGGTTCATTATGAAGTAATACTACTTTTTATAAGAACTATGGATGAAAAATATATTGGGTAAACACAAGAATTTACTGAGTTGCTAATCATGAAGATACAGAATGAGGATATTAGAGTTGATATTAAATATCTTATTATAATCAAATGTGATAACACACATTCTATTTATATTATAAAAAATCATTTAAATTATTAAAGGAAAAATAACAATGAGGTAAAGTATCATTTCATCATGGATAATGTAACTCCACGACCCCAGTTACCGAGAGTCGGTGCATTATTAGATAAAATTGGCAGGATCACAAGCGATCAAGTCCTAGATGATTGATTATTTTAGTAGCCTTCGAAGTACTAGATACATTCATATGTTTTAAATTACATTGTGAAATTAAAAAGAAACATTTTTTCACTTTTGAACACAATAATATCTCATAGATTATCACTACATGTAATTCATAATATACTTCTTCACAAACTTGGAAAAATATACATATGAAATTTTTGAGATCATATTCTTAGTAAGGATAATAATATAGATAAAACTATCACAAATAAGCATAAAAATTTAATCCAATGTATAAGACTAAAAAAATTATCCTTTTAAACATAATCATAAGCATAATTCTAAAAAGATAAGTCAAATAATTCAATTTACATATTCATGTTGATATTACACTAGATGAAGAATTACATGTAATATCAATAGATAATCTTATAATGATATAATGCATAATACCGTACATCATAACCACTTATTTAAATCCTCATTCCAAGACTATAAATAAAAAATAATCTCAAGGCCTTATTCCAAGACACTAGTATGCCTCATGAGACCTACCAATGCCACACTGGGCTATAACGGGTCCCACCCATCTTTTACTACATCAAATGCATTCCTCATATGAAAAGGGTGAAATATAACATAAATATTCATATTAAACTAACATAAAAAATGTTAATACTTTAACTATAAACCATGAATGACATAAAAATACCACATCCATAGTCAAAAATATCATAAATCTATCCATTAAATATAGAATATTATATCATAATAAATCAACTTCAAATAAACAAAAAATCCAACAATAGATGTCGACATAGATGAAATCAATCCAGAAACGTTTTGTGAGAAATATTTATTTCTTCTCCAAAACCAATTAAAACTTGCATAATTATAAAAGAAGATATTTATTTTGAAAATTTTCATATAATATTATAATGGACGATTGGAAGGTGTTATAATGGCGGAAAATAGCCTCACCCTCCCTATATGTTAAAGACATTATTTCTTTATTTTTTCAAAAAGGTCATAAAGTACGTTGTTTGAAAAATGACTAAAATATTTCATTAAAAAAAAATTCAAACAATGGTATATATGACCTTAACCCATATTCTAGGAAATAGTAAAAATGTTTTGAAATATATTTTTATGAAATACAGTTGTGGATGATAAATAAGTCCTGGTAGATACCTACATATAAACAACCTTAGATAATAAAGTGACTGTAAAATTATCCTTTACCTTCTACTTTTAATTATTCAAGGGTATGTTAACCTCCATTACAATAGATAAATAATTTTTATTAAATTATAAAATAACCACATACATAAATATTATATCATATATGATCCTTTAATAATGTTTTGTTAATAATATTTTAGTAGTGTAATTTTTTCGGGTGAAAACTGAATTGTTTTCCTTTATATGTATTGTTACATAAGACATGTTCATTAGGGATAGAATGTATTTGAATCTTATCAGGAATTTTATTATGTTCTTAAACCTTATTTTTTAATTATCAAATGAAAATTATTTTTGAATATTTACAATGGGGAATTAAGTCACATCGCATCATGGAGACAGTAAACCGTATGTACGCACGAGAGATAATTTCATTCTGTTGATTGTTAAATAATATGTAATTGAATGGTATATTATATATAAATAATAATTAACATGTTATATTTATTATTTACATAAATTATACATCATTATTATCCCCATCCAAATAATTATGTTTTGAATAACAAAATGCACTACGACGTGGAAATGGTATGCCGTACGTATGCGTGTTTGGTGATTTTGTCATTTATAGGATGGATAAAATAATGAATATGTATGTACCATATTTATAATAAAATCACAGTATGTAGAAGTTACCTAAGATATAATTTTTTATTAAGGAAACAACATATAACATGGATGTGGAAAAAGAAATGAACATTCAAAGAGGTGATAAACTAATTACCTCTTCATCGTGTGCTTCCTTTTGATTTGAACAAAAGGGCTATTTATGTTGAATTTTTGATCAAATTAAGGCCTATATGATGAATTTAGGGTAATTTTGAGGAGATTTGGGTAGGTTTTGGACAAGACAATAATCTTTGGAAATATGAATATATGAGAAGCGGAAGTACAATTTCATAAAAGAGGTGTGGGGCACATTAGAAAAATCTTGAAATATTATTTTATTATAAAATAATTTTCATTTTATAATAGCTCTGAATGGATTCATTTCAAGGATAAGGTGGGTATGGGTAGAAATCCTCTCAACCAATAGGTTTCAGACAAGTTTAAGTCACCATATTAACCATATCTTTTAAATTTAACTCGTAGTTATATAGTTAAGCATTTACAATGTCTTTTTGTATTTTTATAATACATATTTAATCAAGATACAATATAATTAAAATAGTATCTCAACTGGTTCATTAATGACATATATAACATTATCTAAGCCCCCTATCCAAATCTTATATCTTTATGAATATTATATCATTTAATAATATAGTATTTTTGTTGAAAACACATTTATGTCAATTTTGACACTATTTAGTATTTGGTTTTTGTGAAAGTAATAACAATTTTATTACTTTCAAAAATATACTTTTAATCAACCCTTACATGTCATATTCACCAGTAAAATTCTCAAATTTCATTAAATGATTGAATTTATATTTATTTTAATATTTATAATATTAATTATTTTAATCTTTCATTAATAAGGTAATTACTGCATCATCATTTAGTAATAAATAAATTTAATTATTTAATGTATAAAAATTATAAATAAATTATAATGATGTGGGAAATAATTTTATATTTATAATGAATATTTATAGTAGAATTTATCTTATGTATGTCAATATATTAAAAATCATTTATTTATTAAAATTTGATTTTAACACTTTTAACTCTTCTTTAAATAAAACAGAATAAATGTCCTAATCTTACACAAATTGATCAAATTTTTTTTTACTAAGGTTGATTTTGTTATAAAAACACTTATCCAATAGAATTAATACACGTGTTTGGAAATTTCATATTATTATAGTATTATTTCTACCATTAATTGCCCTATTTACTTTTAACCGTGGTAAATAAAATTCAAAAGTTACAATTCACCAAAAATTATTCTCATCTTATTAAACCACATTTTACTTACTGATAACAACTATTTAAGTCATATTTTTTAAATTCAATTCATAGAATTGGTAAAATTACATTTTATGTAGATTTTCATATTTCCTAGAAGGTGGGTAGAAGACGTTAAAAAGATAAATAAAATTTTATATATTGGATCTTATTATAAAATGACTCTAATGAATTACATTGGACTAATATAGGTATTATGTAATTATTTTGAAAATAAAATATATTTTAATTAAAAATAAATATATAAAAAAAAATTCAGATTTAAACATTAATGCATAGCCTTTTCACTATTCATAAAATATGAAACATTTTCAAAAAAATACCCAAAATTCATCTAAGATAATTTTGATATTCCGAATAAAAAAAATGAAGTCCATTTTAAAAAATAAAATTTAAAAAATTTTAAAAAATGGATATTACTCTTTGTAACTTTTTTTAACGGCTAGTTTTATTGGTCATGGTGTACTAGAACTCAGGGTTGCGTACAGTTCAATCTATTGTATTATTGAAAATATAAATGTATATTGGAATCCTGGGGTATAACATTTTCCCCCCTTCAAATGATTTCATCCTTGAATTGTTTTGGAATATTACGACATAAAAATCATCACATTGTTTTTCATCATAACTTCCTCAGGTTCCCAAATTGCCTATTCCATTTAATGGTTTCTACAAAGAACATTTACCAAATGAGTCTTATGGTTTCTCTACACTTGTTCTATGGTATCAAAAATTAGGATAAGATCTTCACAATAAGATAGATCAGGTTCCAGATCTATTTCTTTCATTGGTAAGTACATGTGTTGGGTTTGGCATGTATTTTCTCAACAGTGATACATGGAACACATCATGATCATTGGGGAGACTTGGAGTCATTTCCAGATGGTAAACTAAAACTACAATTCGTTCTAGAATTTTGAAAGTGCGATGTACCTGGGACATAGTTTACCATTCTTATCAAATCGTATAACACCCTTCTATGATTATACCTTCAAGAAAACATGATCACCTGCTTGAAATTCCAAATCACTCCTTCGGTTATTGGCATATCATTTTTTCTACTTTGAGATGCTTTAATGTGGGTTTGGATAATCTTCACCTTTTTCATTTTTTCCTCAATAACATTTTGGCCGAAAAGTTTTCTTTCACCAACATCATCCCAACATATTGGTGTGCGACATCTATTTCCATATAACTTTTCATATGGTTCCATCTGAATACTTGAATGGAAGCTATTTTTTTATGAAAATTCTACCATAGCTAAATACTAGTCCCACAAACTTGGAAAGTCATTTGTGAAATATCTCAACATGTCTTCTACGGTTTGAATAGTCTGTTCTGATTGTCCATCGGTTTTATGGTGGTATGTAGTGCTCCAACAAATTGCAGTATCTAGGGGTTTCTGAAGACATTTCTATAATCTTGATGTAAAACCAGGATCACGAGTAAAAATAATTAAAAATGGTACACCACGATGTCTTAAAAGTTCATTAATATATATTCTTACTAAATGTTCAAGTTGTTAATCATCTCTTATAGAAATATATTGTGCTGAATTGGTAAGATGATCAACAATGACCCATATTTCATGATTCCGTATAGGGGCCTTTGATTTCCCTGTGATAAAATCCATCATAATATCATCCCATTTCCACTCAGATATGGGAGGAGGTTGCATAATCCATCTAGGACGTTTTCTTCCAGTTTTCCCCTGTTGAAAAATCATACATCTTGACACGTAATCATAAATATTTCTCTTCATATTTTCCGCCAAAAAATGTTACTCGAAATCACTATACATCATAGTGCTACCAGGGTGTATAGAGAAATTGGAGCTATGTGCATCATTAAATAATTCCCTTTTAGATCAGGTATATCGGGAATACAAATACTCTTCCCAAATTTCAATATTCCATCTTCATGTATGATGTCAATCAATCTTCTATCATTTAAATATTTATTTTTTATTGAAAATACTGATCATTTTTTAGATAACATTTTATCCTCTCTTTTAATGATAGTTTTGAATCCATTTATAAAAGTATTTATGTTTCACCTACCATGATTATTCCTATATCTATCTTCACGAGATCCATGAACATAGGATCCCTTTCAACTCTCATGTTGTTTAGTACTCAATGATCCTTTCTGATCAAAGCTTCGTCCACCTTATTTTCCTTCCTTGGGTAGTAGTGTATTGTGTATTAATAATCCTTGAGTGTTTTGATCCATCTCCTTTTCCTCACGTGCAATTTTTTATATGAGAAAATATACTCCAAACTCTTGTGATCATTATATATCTCCATGTTTTCTACATAGAGATAGTGTCTCCATATCTTCAGAGAAAATATTACAGCTTCTATCTAATGTTCATGAGTTGGATAGTTTTGTTCATGAATTTTTAGCTTCCATGATGCATAGGCAAAAACTCTATCATTCTGAATAAGTACACAACCATTTTTTTGTTTTAATCATCACTATAAAAAACAAACCCATCATTCCCCAATAGTAGAGTCATGATAGAAGCATTGAGTGATCATCCTTTAAATTATTCAAAACATTATTCACGCTCTTTTTTCCAATAAAATTTAACCCCTTTGCATGTGATCTTGGTTAATAGGATAGCCAATCGATAAAATTCTTGATAAAACACCGATAATAACCGGCTATTCCAAAAAACTGTGTACCTCAGTTATACTCATTGGTGCTAGCCATTCTTGGATTTCCCATTTATTTGAACCCTCAACATAGATTCCATCCTTTGAAAAAATATATCCAAGAAAAAAATTATTCTTAAGCTATAATTAACACTTGCTTGAAATTCCATATAATTCATTTCATCTAAGAGTCTCCATAATAGTACACAGGTGATTTTCATGATCTTCATAGATTTTGGAGTATTTCAAGATATCACCAATAAATTCCACATAAAATTCATCATGATATTCCTTGAAAACCCCATTCATTATATCCATGAAAACATAGGGTGTATTAGTCTTTCCAAAGGGAATTAATGTCAACTCATAATGACCATACTTGGTTCAAAATTTTGTCTTTGGAGTGTCCTCTTTCTTCATACACAACTGATGGTATCAAGATAGAAGGTCAATTTTTTAAAATTTTTGAGGTACAAGAAGTTTATCAAATAAATTATCAATGAGAGTTAGGAGATAATTTTTCTTTATTGTTATAGCATTGATCTCCCTATAGTAAATGCACAACGTCAGAGATCAATATTTATTCTAAACTAAAAGAATAGGGGATCCCCGTGGAGTACCACTAGGGAGAATAAATCCTTATTACTCAATTAATTTAGTTATATATTTAATTAAAATAATACCACAGTGATCACTCTATAAGTGGTATTTGATATGGGCCTTGAATGCAGAATTAATATATTTGAAAACATAATTTCTCATTCTAGAGGATGTCTATTTAAATCCTTAGGAAACACTTCAACATATTCTTTCATTAAAGGTGCATCCTCTATTTTAATATTCTTTTCCTCACCCATAGTTATTTCAGTCACTTATTTTCAAAAAATTGAATTTATTAGAGCTATAGAGGGTGGATCTATATTAGAATCAAATGGCGATGTTTATGCCCTAAAGATAAGGGATTGTTTATCATCATAAAAAATTGAAACCTCCTTCACCTTAAAATAAATTTTCACATTATGGTCTAAAATCCAATCCATACTTAGGATTATATCAAATTCAATCATGGGTATGAAAAATAGGTCATTATATAAAGAACATTTATATGCCATAATGGTTACTAATTGAAAATAATCAGTTTCTATGATACGTCCATTAGGATTTTTAATAGAAAACTCATCTCTAATGTCAAATTGGAAATGTTTAATTTTTTAGAAAACATGGAAGATATGAAAGAATACGATGATCTAGAATCAAACAAAGCATTATTTAATTTTGAAGACACCATTAATGTACCTGCCACTATGACATTAGAAACTTTAACCTCAACAGTAGTGATCACATAAGCTTGGCCTTTCTACCTTTCCACTTTCTGAGGTAAATTTCCTTGATGATTAGTACATTCATTTTCATAATGCCCCATTTTGTTTCAATAGTAGCATTTTGCATCAACAACCTCTTTCTTTCAATTTCAATCACGAGCTTGGTGGCCTTTTTCTACACACTTGTAATAAACTCACATCTCTTTTAAGCATGTACTGGGGTGTTTCTCCCCACATTACTATAGAATAGAATGTCATCATTTTCACTCTTCCCCTTAATTATATTTCCATAGTGTTCAACATATCTCTTCATCTCTTACTTCAATTTAATGTCATATGACTTAGGGAATTATTCTTCGGTCTTGATAGCACATGAGAATATATCATCATATGATGAGAATGATTATGAGACTAATGGTCATCAGAGAAATGGTTTAAACCGATCAACGAATCGATCAATTTTACATGTTGGGTTACATATATAATTTGAAACATTCCTTTATAACCATGTAATGTTCTCCTCATTCTTTGTGACATTCTTATCCTCTTTTTGCCTCAGACTCAGAAATTGTCTTTCAATATCTGCTCGATGTTCATGAGAATATTATTTTTCTATGAAAATATATTTAAGCTCCTTGAATTCCATATATTATACTTCTTCATCATTATTTGTGTTTTGTATTACTGACCACCACAGATCTACATCTCCTTATAGGTGATAAACTTCTGTGATAACCTTTTCTATTTTGCTACTCCCCGAAGCATGAAATATTTTCTCTAATGAACTTATCCACTGATCAACTACAAATGTATTTGTAGTCCCAAATAATATTGGTGATTTTTTTCTCATGAATAAGTATATCATTGATCCTATGCATTATGGATCTGGGTTCTCCCTACAGGTAAGGTTATTATTCTTAACTTGATTGAATT
Source organism: Viscum album (assembly GCA_963277665.1). Classification (NCBI taxonomy): domain Eukaryota; kingdom Viridiplantae; phylum Streptophyta; class Magnoliopsida; order Santalales; family Viscaceae; genus Viscum; species Viscum album. Next base: position 1,013,374,124 of record OY728131.1, read on the forward strand.
GTCCCAGTATGTTTATAAGATATTCAGCATCAGTTGCATCACCAGCTCCACTTTAAGAATCTTGAATAGGAGGGATATCCTTACATGGATTATGTTCATTGATATGGTTTACATTCCTTACACTATGTGCCATTTCTAAACAATGATATACAATAGATTACATTATGAATCACAATGTATAATTCCAAAAATGTAAAATACCTAACATAAAATAAATAGTTTATGAATATAATCCATAATCATAAAAAATGTTTTTTGGGAATTTATTTACATATCAATCCTTCATAATGGATTGTAAATAAAATTTGAAATATCCTTAGCATATCCACTGAGTGTATCAAATCATTTATGTGGTAAGGCTCGTTGTTGTGTACCAGGATACCATGGGTCAAGCCCAAAACTCTTTATCATATTTTTCACTCCTAAGTACATTTTTGCCCGAACCACGTCCACTTTTAGTATCCAGACATGGATTCATTTGTTAAAAACCCACATAATATCTCCATTACCAAAAAAGTTTGGATTTTCATCTATTCTAATCCCCAAACTATATCTTAGTGTAATATTATGTAATCAGAGTTTTTTTATAAATCTCGTATCCATGATTTTTAATAAATATCCTATAATACCAACTATAGTGTCCTGGCCCCAGTTACCCATAGTCAGTGCATTGTTACATAACATTGGAATGAACACAATATATCAAATCCTGAACGACCAATCAATTTTTTATCCTTAGAAGTACTATATACATTCAAAAGATTTACATTAAATTATGAAAGGAAAAAAGAAACATTGTGTCTCCTTTTAACACACTCATATACCTTACCATATCCCTATAGGTCAGTCATAATATACTTCTTTGCATCCTAGAAAAAATTAGTCATAAGGAAGTGGTGATCTTAGATGCTCAGTTAGGACAAAAATATAGTAGAAACTATCAAAAATAATCATAAACATTTAAGCCAATGTATAAGATTAAAACACAAGACATTTAAACATACACATCAGCATAATATGGAAAAGATAAATCAAATAATTCCATTTACATATTCTTGTGGATATTCTACAATAATAATTATCACATGTAATATTGACAGATAATCTCATAATGATGAAATGCATAATGTTGGACATCATAACCTCATAGTCAAGGCCTCATGCCAAGACTATAAAGAAAAAACATTTTCATGTCCTTGTTCCATGACACTGGTTTGTCTCATGTGACTTACTGATGCATTGAGGGGCTATAGCAGGCCCCGCCTCTTAGTTACTATGTCCAATTCGTTACTCTTATGAAAAGGTTGACATATGACATAATCATTCGTATTAAACTAACATAAAAAATGTTAATACAATAACCATAAACCGTGACTAACATAAAAATAGCTCCACCACACTTAAACGTATCATAAAAAAACCAATAAAATATCAGATATTTTATCATAACAAATTAACTTCAATTAAACATAAAATCCAACAATCTGTGTTTACATAGATGAAATCAATCCAAAAACTCTTTGAGAGAAATATAACATTCTACATTGAAATAATTTAAAAGTTTATTTACTATAAAAGAAAACATTTATTTTGAAAATTTTTATATAAGCTTTCAAGGGAAGCTTTTAAGGTCTTATAATATAGGAAAATAACCACACCCACTATATATGTTAAAAAAATTCTTTTCTTAATTTGTCAATAAGGTCATAAAGTAGCTTGTTTGGAAAATAGTTAAAAGATTCCTTTCAAAACATATTTAAAAAATTAAAATATGGGTATAAATTTCATTAACCAATATTATAAAAAATTGTTCTAATGTTTTGAAATACATTTGTATGAAAGATGTATGTGGATGATAAAGAAGTCCTAGTAGATACATACGTATAAAAAACCTAGGATAATAAAAAGATTGGAAAATTAACACTTAACATGTACTATTCCTTATTAGAGTGTAAGTTAACCTCTTGTATAGTAGATAAATCACTCTTATTAATTTATACAAGAACCACATAAAAAAATATGATATCATATATGATCATTTGTATGTTTTCTTAATAATATTTTCGTAGTATCATTGTTTCATGTGTAAAATGATTCGTTTTCCATTATATGTTTTGTTAAATAAGTCATGTTTTTTAAAGATAAGATTCATTTTATTCGCATCCATAATGATAATAAGTTAATTAATATTATTTTTTAATCATAAAATGAAAATTATTCATGAAAGGTTACAATGGGGAATGAAATATCATCACATCATGGAGATAGTAAGCCATGCATATGTATGAGAAACAATATCATTCTATTGATGGTGAAATCGTATATACTTGGATTTTATATTATATATAAATAATAAATAATAAATTATATTTATTATTTACATAAATTATACATCATTATTATTCCCATACAATTAATGATGTGTTTAATAACAAACTACACCATGACGTGGAGACGGTATGTCGTACGTACGCACGTATGGTGACATTGTCATTCATAGGGTGGATTGAATAATGAATATGGTTTAACAATATTTATAATAAAATAATATTATATATAAGGTACTGGAGTTATTATTTTTGTATGGAAACATCAAATAAAGAGGAAGTGGAAGAATGAAAAACATTGAAAGAGTTGATGTAATAATTACCTCTTCCTCGGGTGATTCATTTGATTTAAACAAAAGGTATCCTTGTGTTGGATTTATGATCTAATTAAGGCCTATATGATGAAGTTAGTTTAGTGGGAAGGATATTTGGGCATGGTTTGGACTAGAAAAATGGCTTTGGAGGTGTGAATTTAAGATAAGGGGAAGTGCCCTTTTATAAGAGAGGTGAGGGGCACTTTAGGAAAAGATTGAAATATTATTTTATTATAAATTTATTTTCAGTTTCTAAAATCTCCAACTGTATTTATTTCAATGAAAATGTGCAGTGGGTCCAAATAATATCAATCAATAAGTTTAATAATTCTTTAGGTCACCATATTAACATTATCATTTAAATTTAACATTATGTTTAATATTTAACTTTTACCATGTCTTTTTGTTTTTTGTACTACATGGTTACTATAAATACTATAAAATTTCAAGATAACCTCAAGGGGTTCACTAATGACATATATAAGATTATGTTAGAAATTTGGATGAATAGTATATTTTTAGGAACATTATACAATTTAATAATATAGTATTTGATTTGAAAACTAATTCATGTCAATTTTGACACTATTTAGTATTGGGTTTTTTTGAAAGTCATAAAAACATTTTTACATAGAAAAAATAAAATTGAATCGGCCCTAACGTGTCATATTAACCTAGAAAATTCATGTATGGAATCAAATGTTTCAATCAACATTTATTTTAATATTTATAATATCAATTATTTTAATCATTCATCAATAAGGTAATTACTATATCATCATTGTGTCATAAATATTTTTTATTATTTAGTGTATAAAAATTATAAATAAAATACTATGATGTAGAAAATCAATTTTTATTTATAAATAATATTTATAGTCTAATTTATCTTATCTATAACCTATATTAAAAATAGTTTATTTATAAAAATTTGAATGTAACACTTTTAACTCTTCTTTAAATAAAACAAAAATAAATTGCATAATCTAACCAAATGGATCAAAAGGATATTTTTTTTCCTATAGTTTATTTTGGTTGAAAAAAACTTTTCTTGTTGAATTATGACATGTGTTGGAGTAATTTTATATTATTATAATATAATTTTTAACTTTAATTACACTATTTACTTTTAACCATGGTAAATAAAATTAAAAAGTTATGGTTCCCTAAAAAATATGTTCATCTTATTTAATGACATTTTAATTACTGATGACAACTGTTTATGCTTTATTTTTCAATCTCAATTCACAGAAGTGGTAAAATTACCTTTTATGGAGATTTGAAAATATGCATAGAAGGTGGGTAGAAAACGTTAAAAAGTTCAATAAAATTTTATATATCTAATCTTATTATAAAATTATTAAAATAAATTATATTAAACTAATATAGATATTATATATCTATTTTTACATTAAATTAAATTTAAATTAAAAATAATTATTTAAATAAAAATTGAGTTTTAAACAATAACTTAGTGTTTTTCACTAATCCTCAAAAATTAATTGTTTTCAGAAAAATACCAAATATTCACCCTGAGATAATTTTGATAATACAGATAAAAAAATGAATCCCATTTTAAAAAATAAAATATTTAAAATTTCAAAAAGTGGGAATTACTTTTTATAATAGCTTTTTAAACGGCTAGTATGATTGGTTGAGGTGTGCTTGAACTTGGGGCTGTATAAACCACAATCTAATGTATTATTCAAAAAGAAACATACTGTGGATGCTTGGGGTGTAACATGTAAGTTTGAATAATGGATGGTGAAGTTAAATTATATGTTAATTTACAATGAGTTTTTGGACATCATGAAAATTTCACTGACCAAGTCAGTGTTTGAGAGGCATCAATTTTACCTTGGATTCCAACATTCTCAGTCAGACTATATGGTTTGGAGGAGGGACCCTGATCCACTACGGAATATTTTATTTCCATTAAACTAAAGAACCAATTTTCAATTTAATGTTTGAATTTCTTACCCTATCTTGTGAAAATTTAGAGAATCATAGTTTGGGATCATTGAAAGTGGGTGAGAGGATTCTATTAGTTACATGATAGAAGTTTTACAAGATCATTGGTGAGGTTTGGTAATATTTTTCATTCCAATTAAAAAGGATGAGGTGTACAATATTGATCATTGGAAAAGGGATTAGTATTTAAATGCCTATTTAGGGTGAGTAACTTGGTTTACAAGTGTTGAAGATTCTGATAATGAACAAATTTTTTCTTTGAGGATCATTTCATTATCAATTTTTTTAAATTGATATTGGATCTGTTGTTATTTATTATTTTGATTTGTGAATAATTGAGGTTCTATATTAGGGGAATTTTTTATACTCTAAAAATATACAATTGTTATTTTTTTGAAATGAGAATAAGCAAAATAATCATAAAAGTAATTGTTAAAAGACACAAAGGGGATATTGTTTGGGAAAACAATTCTTAGTAAATTTTTAGGATTGTGTTTGTTGATAATTGTTAGTATCATCCAATGTACCTTTCAATGTAATCTGAAAGGATGGTGGAATTATAAAATAAGTTATAATATGTGATAAAAGTTTTATATGTAAGATATAAGTCACATCATGATCAAAAAATCATGTTGTGAGTGTAAAATTCAAATTTAACAAAATCTAGAGGTTACTGTTAGAGGGATCGATTCACACAATGATGGAATATTACAGATCACTAAAAATTGAAAAAAATATTAAACAGGATAAACTAGTTATAACATAAGGCAAAGTGTTGTATTATTAATAACTTATTATTAAAATATTAATGAGTATTTATTTAATAGGTTTAGAGAATACATATGGGTATTTTCAATTGTCATTTTAAAACACCATTAAAATCACGTCGACAGAAGGTTAGACCCACTATTTGGTGTCTTGAGTATGATTTAGTGGATTTTTATATTTGGAGACATCCATGACATGATGTAATACATAACATCAAAGGGAACCCCAAAAAGGATAATATTTTTCCTTATGTATATGGTTTTTATCTCTCACTTTTATGACCTGTTTAATATCTTTGTTCACTATTTGAAAGAAAATTTCAATACTTTTTAGACAAAAATATTTACCAGTCATGTTGAAGATTTTCACTCCATGGAGATACTTAAGATTGATCTCATGGTTTCAATTAATGTGAACTTCATTCCATGATGTAAATTTCCATTACATGAAATAGTTGACTCAAATGATATATAGTATCAATTATCTTATCTTTTAAGAGGTTAATTTGAGAATTGAGTTGGTGATCTTGAATCTGATTTGAATATGGTTAATGGATGATTTCTTCAAACTTATTTATTCAATATTGAATACTAGGAACGTGGGATATACCCACACACCATTGCCAATGGTTTGGACAAACCATTGGTATAATGTGTTTTCTTGAAGTCGATCTCAATAGTGTTCAAAAATCCTTTGGGGTAACTTACCTATACCAACAATTTTGTGAAACTACCGGAATAGGTTTACCGTAAATTATAGGATGGGTGCTCTTACCCTCTTCCCATCTATATCCCTTTCTAGGAACTCCATCCAACTATCCTGATCCCTTACAACACACACATCCCAATCCCTAGCAGCACTTACCTACACCCATCCTGAGAAGTGTTCTCGTCCTCCCTTCCTGAGGGATCCACTCACAGTGGCATGGAACCATCCCCAATGACTTCCCCTATAAGTGAGACCAAATATAGCATCAATAATAATCTCCATACATGATATTACATCCTCAAAATTCAATTTTAATCGGTTTTTTCTTCATGATCAAATCAGTGAGCTCTTGATCCGTCGTTTACTATTCTCCTTCTATGGTTTCACTATAATTGTTTTTGGTTTCTAAAATATTACAGGTCGTTATCTGCATATTTTTGAGGGGAAAATATATTTACAATATTAATTTTATATGTTTCTAATATATTTTTTGTTAGTGAAATTTTATTAGTAGATTTTGGGTCCACTAACACATCTCTTTTTGGAACTTCATATTGATTGGTGTGTCATCGTATACCAAGAGCACATACTATCTTAATACTATACATCATTCTTCATACCTAAAATGAATTTATTCTATTAGATAAAATTAATATAAATCTTTTTTCCATTCCACATTGATTCAAATACAATTTGTGAAGTTATATTTTGGTACCCTTGGATATTGTTAACAATAAATCATCAAAATTATATATCATAATTATCTAAAAATATTAAATTTTGTTTGTCTGATTTATTATGGAAATATAAGTGAGCATTTTCAGACATTATGTCGGAAAATATAATTTTTGAGACACATAGTATCTAATATACAGCCATTTAACCATTAAAATTTGATAATTATATACATTTTATTATAGTTTTTCATTATAAAAAATATTTTTATTTCATTACATCATTTTTATAGGAGTCATCATGACAATACATTATCATAAACAAAATTAGAAAATAATTTCATTAAACATTCTACATAACTCAGGAGGTTTTCATTTATAATCTGAAAATTCCCTATGTCTTTACATTGATTTTCTTAAAATTTGTGTATTTTTATTTAGTTTCTCATTATAATGGGAAATATACATGTTTCATCAGACTATTTCTTATTGATTCCATCAAGTACATTTTTTAACTAATAAATTATAATGATCTTATTGTAATTGTTAAATCTATTCCTTAATTGTTTTAGTAAAATGGCATTTAAAATCACATTCAATAATAATATCAACTTCAGAATCAATACATAAAAATCCAGCCTCATTACTATACATGAATCAAAAGTTGGTTGATTCTTAATTTTATTTAGATTCAACATTATAATAAAATCTTTTAGTATAGTTCTATTATCCAGTTAATTTAATTTAATTTAAATTTTTATCATTGTATAATTTCTTTTATTATTTATTATTCAGAGGTCAAAATACATATGGCCTTTATTTAAATACTCAAAACATGTGAGAAAATATATATTAAAATTATTACCATTATTACTATTATAATATATTTTATGATCATCACTTATCAAGTCAATTAAAAATTAGTGTTTTAACCCTTTCATCATTTAATTATTAGAAGATAAAATCAAAACATGAATCACTATAAATAGTTATTAGAATATGTCTTCACATTTCATTAGTTGTGCCAACATATATGACAACGACTGGTTATTAATAGTAGGGTTAAAGGTAATATCGTTGTTAGACTATACTAACAAATAAAATATTATAATAATTGATAAAAACCAAACACCAACCAACATTATTATCATTAGAGTACATAGATTAAATATACAACAACAACTATATAAATATGAGAATTAATAAATATATAATATATCCATACAAACATGATCACCCACCAGACCAATCACATATAAAAAATAGTGTCGAAATAAAAATAAGGGCTTCTCGACTACAATCATTGAGAATCTCTTCATCCTTGTATTTATTCTCATTTCAACTATAATTATCAATAATGTAGTATTTGCCTCATTCCAACCTGAACCTATAATAAGTGGGGGATGCTTAGCAACCCAATTATTATGGCCACCCAAGTAGTGTTTTCATATGAAATAATTGGGTACCACCAATATTGACCTATGCATGTTTATAAATTTTTTTTTTCTTACTATATTCTCTAATAAATAAATAATACACTAAAATGTAATATTTTTTTATATATAAATTTTTTTATATTTAAATTATGATTCTCATGTAGAATAGTGTTTCAGTTATGGCTTCATAGAAATTCAATAGTTCTCATTTCCTTTCATATATTTTTCATTAAATGCCAATATTATTTTGTTACTTTTCTGAAATGGAATATAATAATTTTTACTGCATGGATAGAATTTGGTTGTATGAAATAGATCAGATCTACAATTATTTTCCAATCAAGATGAAGGGACTCTATGATTTTTCATTTGATGATGCTTCAGATTGTGGTCACATACACTATCCATGTTAAAATTATGTTGGATGACTTAGGTTGATCCACAAAGATGTTTTATACCTTATAAACTAATATAGATTTCAGATAAGCTACCATGAATGGTGTCATAATGGGGAGAAAATTCCATATCAAAATTATCATGATCTAAATGAGTGTACAGGATTAGAAAATTAATTATATTAGTGGTTTCTATTTATTTGTTATCATGAGAAAGAAGGGATTCCAAACCATAAATATTTCGATACGAGCAAACGTGATGTGTCTAATGAGAATGATGAGGTTGGTAGGGTGAAAAAATTGAATGATTCATCCACAAATAAAGTTTGTTGATAATGTGATAAAATGAATAAGGATGAATTTCTTATCCAATTGTATCATGAGAAAACAATGTGTGGTATTTATAATAGTTTAATTGATTACATTCATAAATTTTTTAAAGGAATTTCATTATGATGTTGTAGGTATTCTATCATCCCACTATATAGAATGAAATTTCACTGAAGAAAATCATGCATCCTTAAAAGAATGAAACTTTTTTTCACGAAAATATTGAATGAAATGATTGTACAAAATGTAGAACATTCAGATGGAAGCCACAAAAGATAGAACATCATCCTAAGATCCACAGAAAGTAATGTGGCACTTTCCATTGATACACAAACTCCATAATATTTTCATTCATGATGAAATGTCAATAATGTATTTATGGCAGGACAATGAGATAAATAATAATTGTAATGAGTCATTTCACCCTATAGAGGAATATTCAAAGAAAATATTTGATTCTCAATATCTTAATTTTTTAGCTGCCATGCGTAATGTGAGGGTGGAAATTTCATGCGATGGTTTTAATCTACTTGGAATAAAAAAACATAGTAAACATGAATGAATATGTCCTGAGAAAACGTGATTAGAATAGGTCTATACTAGAAGAAACTAATGGTAATGAAACTAAATTGAATGTATATAATTATTAGAAAAACCCATGAAAAACATTTTTTTCATGATTAGAGTGTTTATAACACATTCATGCATATTTTTTATGTTATTGTAATAAATTTTTATCATTTAATTAATTATAATGATAAAAAAACCACCTAATTATTGGTTAATATTATGTCTAGTTCTCTTATATATATGTTATATATATTGATAACATATTTGTTGATACTCAGTAATAATTTATCTACTATTTATTTGTTTTTCAGCTTCATATAGAATTAATATCAACTTTTTTTGTTATTAAATTCATTATTAGTAACCTATTTTCATGTAGGTTTTCTTACATTAATATCATTACATAGGGTGTTTTGGAATATTGATGAAAATTTTCCTCGATAAAACTAATTTTCTTGAGAATAATGAAAAAATTAGGAAATGTGTTTAACAAACCAACACAATAGTAGATTGTACATTTTATGTTATTTATTTCAAATTTCAAATTATATTTTCTAACATACTAACTTATTTATATATATAAAATAATACTTTGGATGACCTTTATTCCCAAAAATCATAAAACATTTTGCCAAACAATCACTTACATCAGGTTTTCAGATATGGTCAACATGGAAGATTACGTTGTTGACCTTGGAAGAGTATTTTATAGATACGTTATTGGCCAACATTAGATCCCATTTTTGTTATCACTTGCTAGTTAAAAAATAAGTAAGGGATAGTACATTCTTAGGCTAAGGAAGAAATGGGGAAAAAGGTCCATACAAGTAGAAGGACATAATCAATGTGAAAATTCTTAACTAATGAAACTGATGGAAGTGTTTTGTCCATCACTTCCACAAGAAACTATCATGACGTGTGATGCATATATTTCAATGATTCATAAAATATATAGTTCCATGGGTTGTATTACTATTGGTAGTCAATATTATGATGTTCCATGAAATGTTGATGGTCAATGATGATGAAAGAAGAGGCTAAGGGTGAGGGTGATGGTGAGGAAGAGGCTGAGGATGAGACTGAGGGAGGGGATCTGGTCAAGGGAAAGGATGAAGTAGATTCTGATGATTTTTATGAGTATGAGTATAAAGATGTGGCTGAGTAAGAGGATGAGGCTGAGGATGAGAGTGATTATAGTAATGGTGAGGATGGATAGATTCATCCTTTAAATTTTTGACAGATATATATGACATTGATGATTGATGATTTGTTAAGAATGAGAATATGTGATGTTAGTAATTAATGTTGGAGGTAATTTGTGATTCATTTCATTTTAAATTTATTTTCATGTTCTTTTTAGATACAAGATCTATTTTATATTGGATATACGTTCTATTTTTAGGTTATCTGTTGCTTTTTTGGTTTTTGGTTGTCATGGTGGGGCTACAATTTTCTACAAAAATGGGGGGATCAATGCCAATAGTTTTATAACCATTGGTATAGGATTTATCCAATGATTCATAGTGAACCATTTCTGTAGACATATTCCAACAATTTTGAACCATTTCTGTAGACCAACACCAACCGTTCCAAACATTGATATAGGCTTATGCTAATGATTTAGAACCATTGGGATGTCCCTACACTAATGGATCACTCAAAATCATTGGATAATGTTAATTTCATATCACTTCATACCAAAAATTCACTAATAACCATTGGTATAGGCTATAAAAAGGGTTCTCTGGCCTATACCAACTATTATGAACTATTGGTTTAGGCTTGTATTCCAGTAGTGATTAATGATAAGGGATAAAGGAAACAATGAAGCCCTCTCTATAATATAGAGCTATCCTTGTCTTCTTACAAAAGGATTAACAATCATTGATCAATCATATAAAAATATATTTATAGAAGGAATTATAGAGTGACAATATAATGTTATAAATAAGTGGCATTGGGGATATTATCCCACTAGAGGTCCATGTATTTCATCAAAAATGGATAGAATCTCTATAGATTAGTACAATAAAATTATTAGAGACTGACTATTTCTTCATAAATATCAAAATAATGAAACTTATAGAGGCATTGATTTGTCCAAATTGTTGGGATAAGTGTGATATCTTTTTGGTAATGATTTTAAACCAAAATTGTTTGTATGTAAATGATAAATTTTAAAAATAAGTAATATGTTTAGTGTCTTAGGCCCATCATCACATTATCATTTTATTATCCTTCGATCATGAAAATTTGGGTAAACCATGTAAAATTTATTATATACCTATAATTAAATCTTTATCACATCATATCAGTTTTGAGGTAGAGGGGTGTCCCTAATAATTGTTGAATAAGATCATTTGATATATTCATTTGAAATGGATATACATAAACTAGTTTTAAATATCTTAAATTCAATATAGTCATCCAAATATTATGACTATTTTAAATATCATACAAAATTTTGAATAATTTACTTCATTTTTCTTGTAATGAGTGTAATTTAATTTGCAAATTTTTTAGGTTAACCATAGAATATTTTGAATAAAATAGAATCACACTTAATAACATGTAATTTTTTTCAAAGAAAATTGTAATGAAACATAAAATTATTTTATAAAAAATGTAATTATGTACCCATATATTAAACTAACCATCATGATACTAAGTACTTCTATCAGATTGTTTTCATACCATCCATTGCTAGCTTACATTAGATAACATTGTAGTTTTGGTGATATCGGTCTATATTTGGTATAACCATCCAAAATTTACAATTTTAAATGGTTATTTAAATTCTAAAACATTTTTAAGAAATCATAATGTTCTTATTCAACCACTATTTTTCTTTTGTTGATTTTATATATGTCATTAATTATACGATTATTAATATCAAATGATCCATAAATCCAATTTTTATTCCATTTAGAAGCTACATTTTTTATCCTTCAACTGTATAATAAATTATTTAAAACTATTCTCAATTCCATAAAAAAACCATTCTTCAAACTAATATAAAAATAATTCTATAATGATACATTGCAATGTTATTTACAAACATATTTAACTCTTTAATATCATCCTCATACTCTTTCACATATAATTGACATTCACTCATTTTTAATTCATATAAATACTATGTAGTATAAAAATAATCATTATTCACTAATTAAAACTTTTATATTAAAATAACTCATTTATGTAATTATTAACCCACATGTGAATTTAAAAGTACATACAAAAATAAACAAAAAAAGTAATCTATATAATGAATACATATAATTTATAATTTATAAATAGATGAATTACATAAATTATATACACACTAATTTTTGATTTTTTTTAAAAACCCATTAATTTCGATGGTTATGGGGAGAAATAAGGTGTTATAACAATAGAGGCCAATAGAATACAAAAAATGAAATATTTTCAAGAGGTATGTAATGAACTATTATCATAAAAGGATTATTCCTCGAATGTATTATCACCCTTGGAGGAAAAGGAATCTATTACCACATTTCCCTCCCTCTAGATTTGCGGGGTAATCGTGTCAACCTCTTCAAAGACACCAACACCATATCCCATAATCAATGGTTACATTATTAGGCATAAGATATATATGATCTCATCCCTTTTTTAGCACTGATAAACGCCCAGATTTATCGTGATTTGTTTAGTGAGAATAAAGGCTGGCACTATGGAAACCCAATTTTGTGGTAGTGTGTTGTGTTCCTAATGTTTCTCCTATTAAAAAGATGTGAATGTTCGAGTATGATGTTTTAGCTTAGTGATCTAAGTTGTTCTAGAAATACCACTAGGGATACTTCTTTGGGACATGAAGTCGATTGATCGGGGGAATTGTAACATCCTATTTATTACAATGATAATAAAATAAATATTTTCATCAATTACAGATTCCATATGTGTATATAAATAAAATTTTATTGATAAAAAAATTAAGTGGGCTAAATACATTTTTTATGTGTAATATACAATTTAACAATTTGAAATATTCAATGGATTGTTTTTGAAGTTAGACACTGAGTTAGTGCGAGATCCCAAGGCCTAAAACTCCTCATAGATGACTGAATAAAAATATTAAATATTTTATATTATGCAAATGAAATTTATTGAAAATTACTAAATAACTACAAAATGGCGCATCAAATTGAATATTAAAGGCCGCCATTAGGTTCAGAATGTGTTTTTTACCATATGAGGGGTATAACAATTGAATTACTCAAATGTTGGGATGCCTCACTCATAATATTATGTTCTTAAATATTATTTTATTATTATATTTTATGCGTAATAATTAAATTTCTCAGAAATAGTGCATCATACGAGAAGTATAGGATACATGTTGTGTCCGGAATAGGTGTTTTACCCTAGGTAGGGTATGACATTCATACGCAATGGGAGTTTGGTTAGCTTTCCCCAAAAAAACAATCATGTTTTTTATAATTGAATTTATTAATTTGAATAAATGTATGAAACACTTTTCATCCACATTAGACCATTATCACACCTCCATTGATGCAAATGTTGGAATTCAAAGCTATATTTCTTCACCCATATTAACCAAATAATAACGGTTATTACTCTATATCACATATCAATGAACTGTATATTAATGTTTTAGGTTGAATTATGGATTGAAATCAATATATTAATATTAAAGTTTAAATGATATGTTTTTAGGGTTCTATATAGCGGAACCCTTTCGCCTTTGATGTCGATCAATTTCATTGAGTCCAGAGGGTTTCAAAAACTCCCATGCTCACAGTTAATTTACCTCTTAAGATCGTATTCGGTCTATTACCTAGTATCTGGCATGATTGTGGTTTACTATCCTCAATATGGGGCTCTACGCAAAGGTTTGAATGGGTTTTGTTTTCATTTTATTTCACTTTATATCTTTATATATTTCTTCCAATATTTTTAAAAAAATTATAAAATAATATAGAAATATAAAACATAATTTATAGAAGGATAATATTTCTAATTTATCAAGGTATAATCTATAAAAAAATTACAAAAATCTACATTTTTGGAAAAATATAAAAAAACAATTATAATAATTATAGAATGATAATTTAATAGATTTATACTTGGATAATTTAAAAATAATATAATGTGATATGATAATGTATTTACCTTATCAACAGATAATTATTTAAGAATATCAAGGGTAATTGTTAAATATAAAATGAAACGATGATTGAGTAAAATTATTAAATGATTGTTTCAATAATTTACCAATGGATAATTCATCAAATCATCAAAAGAAAAAATTTGAATTATCCTTGGTAATCATTTATAATTATCAAAAAATAATTTATTAATAATCAAAAGATAACTTGTAGAATAAAAATTATCATAAGAGGACCTGAGGGTTTTATCAACAGATAATTTATAGATTTTTAAGATTATAATTATATAATGATAAATTATGGGAAATTGTCAGAGGTAATTATTCATTTGAATAATATTGAGAGTGAATGTGTTGACCTAAATGATAATTTGAAAAATTTTCTAAGAGAGAGAAAGTATCACCACATTTGATATTTTATTTCATTTTTGAATAAAATAACTGGTTTTGGATCTAGAAACCCTTGATGAATTTAGAAAATTAATGTGTTGATGATTATCAAAATAAGGTTGCGTAGAGTATTATCAAAACACATATGGCGGATTATCCTTTACACTAACATCAACGACCTTATGTTAAGGGGATCCTTCCCATATTGGCCTTATATATATATATAAATAATGTTATATTTATGTGTTTTTTATATTGGACTAACTCAAGCTATTGATGAATCACATGTTGGTGTGTGAATAGAAATAAGCGTACTTGTTTGTGTGTGATTATACCAACATTGATTTTGATGTGACTTATCATTACTTGCAATAACACTTGTTGTTATGTAGATATATCTTTTGTAATTTTGAAGAATTTATCAGTATAATTATGTAGAGTATTGAGGTTGGTAGTTATGTGGCCTAGTGTCCAGTTACATAACCTAAAGAATTCATAATATCCTTAAATGCATATGTAGCTACCCTAGCAGAGGTGAATGCATAGTAGCTAACTGGAAGATATCAGTCACATAATTCTAAGGAATTTGGTCATGAGTGTTTAAAAGGATTATGATAGCTAAGTACAAATAGATGATAAACACTGTTCATTCCTTCTTGCAGACTGGGGTCATGGGTGTTTTTAATGGTTAAGCAGGTCAGGGATGCATAGGTAATAGATACCAATCATTACATACTATAAAGATGGGTCTTAAGTTTTTAAAAAGGTTATGTGGTCATGGAATCTACTTTATGGAACATGAGGTGTTCGTATAAACTACTACCAGTGGAGTGGGGTGATTATCATTTCCTTGGTGCTAGTACCTATCTTCTTAACTATCTTACCGGCGATAAGTCGAAGAAGGTGGGGTCAGGTTCATGGAAACTTGGTCAGAACATGATGAATCGGAACATGGTTATTTTTTGGGCATTTTCTTCTATTATTATAAAAAGTTTTTTATATTTTTTCACATGCCATAAGGGCACATTGGTGTGTCCTACTGAGTCTATTACTCACACCATACACAACAATTTCGGTGTGCTTGTATATTTCTTGAGAAGATAGATCGTGAACGGAAAGACCCATATGGATGATGGTCGAGTGGTGGAGCATGATGATAGAGAATACCAGAATAGAATCCATATTACTCCATAGATGGTAGTTTATTTACATTTATCTTGTATTTTTTTACTTCATTATAGTATAGACATGCTTACCACTTTGGGCGCCCTTATATGTATGTCACTATTCTATTTCCACATTTTTTATGATTGTTTATTATTTTGTTTATTCATTATTATTGATCATATGAAATGATATAGAGGGTATTTCCTCTTCATGGAATCACTTGAGACCCTCTCTTCTAGTCGAAATCCACCTGCATACGGGGTGGCATGCATGATGTAATGTATTATTTCGACTCAAACCTAGTGGTTTGGATCAGTATGTTACACATAATCCCAAAGAAAGAATAAATTCAAATAAAATATTAAATATATTGAGGATAAGGATAATAATTATATAATATGTCAAAGTGGTAGTATATATAACATATAATATAAATTTGATGCCTAATGAAAAAATATTTCTTATGGAAATAAATTTTTGGAGAAATCCCTTATAAAGATCATACCATTTTTGTGAGGATTAATCAATGAATTGATTATGTGTCTAAATTTTATATAAACATGAATAAATTTTTAAGGAAACATAAAATAACAAAAATAAATTACAAATATTATCAAATAATATAAAATTCAAAAATTAATTAATATAACCTAATGAAAATAAAATGGGTTATGAATGTTCTTTACATTTGGTTGCATTCATGTTAAATCCCATTTGATGAAATAATTCATATTTTTAGTTAAAATAAATTTAAAAATCAAGAATTCATAGTATCACATATAAGAGGATCATTTTATATAACATATAAACGAAATTAGTTTAATATAATTAAAATATTCTTCAATGAGAAAAAAATTATTCTAAGATCCCTGTATCCCGCTTCACTATAGTTTAACATTCTTTTACCTCCTGTATAATTATAGTCATATATTAATTAATTTAAAAAAAATAAAAAAATATCTAAAAAATAATATATGATCATTTTAAAACATATCGCTACCCATTCTTTAATTTTATTTTATTGTTAACCTTATTTATTGTGTTAACTATTTCATTTTTTCATGCATGTCTTGTCACAAAAGTTATTATTCTTGTGAATATGATATAGTTCATCATCATCAATATAATATTACTGTCATAATTATAATAATTATTCATTATATACCATTTTATAACCATTCTTGAAATGTGTACAGGGAAATTGAATTTCATTGCTTCATAGAGATGGACATGAATTTGTATTCATGAGAAATAATATAATTCATTTAATGGTTGAAAGGGTAAATAATTTGATGATATATTATTTTACTATATTTTATATCATGTAATATTTATCATATATATTAATTATTTTTTATCAGTTTTTCTATCCAAGTGATTTTTGTGATGGAAATAAATTTTCATCAGTTCAAGAGGTGATAGTTAGTTGTACAGATGAGTGATTAATTTGTTTCCCATTTTATAGAGAATGAGAAAGATAATGATTATATATTCAACATAATAAAATATTATAATTTGGGGGATATTTGAGTTATTATTTTAAAAAAATTTAAGACATAATTTAAGGTCATATAATAAAATGTAAAAATTAAACAACTTGGGGATGACGATTACCTTCACCTAGAGAAACATTCTTTGGATAAGTTATTAAGGACCATCGGGTTGGTGTTTTGGGAATAAAAAAACCTATATAATGTTGATGAAGATTCTAGTAATATATTTATTTACTTTTCTATCTGCAAAATTTTCATAATATTTTTAATGAATTGGGGGTAGAAAGTGCCTTTTTATGGGTGGGGTATGGGACCTTCATGGAAACCACTTGGAAATTTTGTAAAAGAATTCAAAATTATAATTTTATTCCCAAGCAATAATATTCTAAATGACCTTATATTTATATTTCGGATATAATGAGGTCATAATATTTATATATATAATTGTATTTTGACATTTTTAATCAGAAATAATACTCTTATCTTTTGGCATCACACCCCCTGATACACATATTTTAACATTAACTAGGGTAATTAATTTTAATAGATTTATTGTTCCGTATGAAAAATATTGTGTTAAATATATAAATAAATATACTTATTATAAATTATATCATCTAAAACATTTTATCAAATTCAATTCACAGAATTGTAAAATTTTAAATTTTAAAAATTTATCCAGTTAAACGTTTCAAAAGTGTTTTCATGAAATGCATTTTCAAAGGAAAAGATGATTTCACCTTAAATATATGACTAGAAGTTTTAATTATATTAATTAAAATTAAAATATATTCCTAAATAATCTATAAATTCATTTTTATTCATTCATCATTATATTTTATTCTAATTAATTTAAATTTAGAATCATTATGCACATAAAAATATTTTATAGAAATAGGTGTTTTTAAGCCTAAAAATAAATATATACAAAAATTATGTAAAAATATGATTAAAATGTAATTAATTTTTTAAATATTTATTTATAAAAATTATTTTACATTAAAATAAAATTCAAATCATAATGTGACTTTTACATTACTGAATTTATTTAACAGAATGGGAGGTTTTCCAAAAATGCATTATTTTTTACTAATCATTGAAAAATAATTCATTTCATAATAAAAAAAAATTACACTATGATAATTTTTAATGATGATTCTAAAAATAAATTTAATTTTTTATAATAAAATTTCAATAATTGGAAGATTATATTATTTTCACAAATAAATCAAGAAAAATATTTTTCATTAAAACATATACTTTTTACGCATGTGAAGAATTTACTAAAAATAACATCCTTATTTTCCAATATATTAAATTCATATAAAATATTTATAAACACTTTTTAAAAAAATTGATTATTCCTATTGATACCTTTAATTTTAATAGTCAGGTCATAAGAGTCACATTAAAATAGTATATCATGGTATGTTTTGGCTTGGTCTTGCAGGTCGTATATGTTATCCAACATATTGTTCTAAATAAATAGTGTTTTTTCAAACTCTATTGGTGGTAAATAAGCTATCAAACATTGAGATATAATAGTATTAATTGGTATTGTGAAAATAATGACATAGTCTAATTCAATAATTGATATAGTGATACATTTTTCTTTTTTATAATTGAATCTTATAAAAGAGTGACGAGAATTTTTCCATGAGATAAGAGACATTTCCATGGTATGCATATGATTCAACCATAACCAAGACATTCCAATTCCATAAATTACCTCCATGTCTTATTATTTTTTAGAAGAAACATCATTATGAATATTAAAACCATCCAATAGGGTTCTCTATTTGATCCATTTACAAACTAAGATATGATCAAACATTAAAAGAATATGGAGAGCCTATAATAGTAGGTAGTTTAGAAAAGTTGATGTGGTATTATATTGAATTATATATTTAATACTTCTCAATATCATAAAAAGAGAAATTCTAAGATCATATATCATGATATATTCCCATTTAAGCCTCCCAATATAACCTACATTCAATAGATCATAGTATTAAACCATAATAATAATTTTTGAGAGAACATCATTGAATGATTATAGGTTGATGTTTGAGTGACAAAACTTATTGATATTTTAAAACTAATAAAATCATTAAATAAAAAAGATGACACATCCCAACTAGTACTACATATGTTAGACTCGGTTCCAATGAAGGAATATGTGATTTTCAAACTAAATGTTAGGCACATCGTTGCATAAGAAGATGGATGCTAGGGAGACTCATTGATGATGATTTTCTTAGTCAGTTTAAAGCATATCAATAAACACTAATAGTATGAAGAATATTTTCTTCTTTTAATGACACCACTCCCATAAGTAATCAACTTAAAAAAACACTTTATTATGACTTTGTAAAAGATCGTAGACAATTTTAGTATAGAAATGTATTTCTTGTCCAAGTGTAAAGACAATGCGTGTATACTATTTTTAAGAGAAATGTGGGAAAAAATTCATGTTTTGTATAATCCATCATAATGTTAATCAGATCACTGATCATGACTACACATGTGATACTAAAATTCATAATTGGGAATCCATGAATGTTGAGAATAAATAAATAACAATTCTACATCCATTAGGGAAACTCTCCATTCTCTATAATCCATTGATTTTTCTCATGTTGATGTGAAATGATACCGAATAAGTTCATTCATAGGGGATAGGGATTGAATCTACCCAGTTTGACCCTATCAACTAGGTTTTTGAGATGATTAAATCATAAAACACAAACATATATACAAACTTTTCAATGATTAATCATTACATCTCATGATAAATCGGACAACAAAACCTATAGGCATAGTGTATTTAGAGATTTTATACATAACCAACATATTACAAAAAACAATATCTAACATCTCCCATAACTTTTATTTGTTCATTATACTCTTTTACACAAGTGATTCATGATACTCATCTTCGTAACCTCGGGAATAAATTAAAGAAAGGGTGATCGCAGATGCTCAGTAAGGATTGGATATATGAGATGTGAATAAAATATCATATGTGAGCATAATATGTGCATATAAAAAAGATAACATAATTAAGGGGAATTAAAATAACATAATAGAATCATTCCCAATAAAATATATATCATATATGGTGAACCATGGAAAAATTATTACAATAGAACATAAGATATGAGGAATAAGTTTATGAAAATAATAATTAATAATCATGACTCATATAACATAGGTATATTTCATAATAATTCTCTATAAATATAACTATAAGAAATAATTCATATTTCAGGGTTATCCACGAAGGATTTCATATCATATTATAATATTCTAATTATTTTGTCCTCATCCATTTGAAAATTTTAATTTTAAAGAGAATTTCAGTATTGAGTTTAGAGAATGTGTAAATATTAAAACTAATGTTTGTATTTCAAACCTAAGAGTTCGAACATATTAAATGGGTTTTTTTTTGTGCGGGTAGAGGCACAAAATGTTCCCCGGGTTCTTGGGTATATCTCAGAGATTCGAGTTATATTATTGAGGTTTTAAATGGTTTTTTGAATATATATTTTGGCATTATAGATAATATTTTCAT
Source organism: Viscum album (assembly GCA_963277665.1). Lineage (NCBI taxonomy): Eukaryota > Viridiplantae > Streptophyta > Magnoliopsida > Santalales > Viscaceae > Viscum > Viscum album. The sequence continues at coordinate 1,013,395,393 of OY728131.1, forward strand.
ACATTTTATACCTCACATCAATGTTAATAATCATACCCAATTGTCATTTTATCATAAATTCTCACATCTTTAGGTTTTAATAGTATTTTTAATGTATTTCGGAAAAGGGTCTAATTTGATATTTTAAATATTGAAATATTATTTCGTATTTTGGTGATAAATTTTCAATACTAAATTAAATTATCAAATTATAATTATTATTCTTCATTAAATCATGTTATTACTTTAATTTAACTAGACCTATTCCTCAATACATAACTTGATTAACCAAAACAAGCCCACAAGTTAGGCCTTGAAATATATCCATAGATTGAGATATTTTTTCTGGGGATATATCTTAATGAGGGTTTTCCTAATGAATATAAAATTTTTTATATAGAAATTGAATATCCAGGTGGAAGAAATTCATTAACTCTATTCATTATATAACATGCCTCTTTCAATTTCGTAACTACATTGGATCTTGGAGCCTTGCAATTGTAATAGAAAGAATAAAAATATGGATTAATGAACCCATAACCCATTAAATTATTGCCCAATAAATTTGAAATTTCAAGTGTGTACACACAAGAGATAGTTGGACAAATTTTAATAATACCACTACTAAAAACCAACCATTTCATTATTTTACCATGTCCAATATTTTTCCATATTCCTTTTGAGTGAAAATTATTTCCACCTCTCTCAATAAATTATTCTTCCACCTTAATTTCAAATGGTGGAAAATATACTGGAAATTTATTTGTAGATTTGGTTTTTATTTTATGTTATAGTATATTTTTATTTTATATAAATATATATATATTAATATTATTTTTTCACACCTTATTCTATAAGTATTACTTTGATGTGTTTGTCTGATTGTGTTCCATTCTCAACTCAATTAAAAATGGAGAAATAACCTTTGATTTTTATCAATGGAAGGAATGGTGGGTTGATTGAGTTTAATTACCCATTAATTATTTTTCATTATTTTATTCAAGGAATTTGGGTGGTGGTTAAATTGATCACTGTGAGCAGTCTCCATGTTTTCTCTACCATCAAGTTCTTCATATCATTTATTAGTCATTATTCCATTCACTATCTATGTCATTCATATATTGTATTCTGTCTGGGATATAGATGGTCAGTGAATATATCTCTTATATTATGCTCAGAAGAGGACTTCCCCGTATGTAGATGTCCCAATATGTGGTAACCAAATTTCAAATTTGTGGAAATAGTGTGACAATTCTCAGTCACTACATTGAATTGACTGTTTGAGAACAATTTTAACAATGATATCTATTATTGAAAACTCCCAGGAACATTTCACTTATTTCATTATATATAAAATCATTTTGTGTAGCATTGACTATATATATATATATTATGATATTAAAAACCTCTTAAAACCATTCAATTTATTTCACAATAATACGTGATTTATTAAATGAAATAACAAATAATACAACCTATATGATCGAGTATTATAGTGTATTTGAGAATTAGGTACATTAAAAAACAATTTGAAACAAGAATAAAACATCATAATAATTGAAAACATCTTTAATATACTCACACTTAAAAAGGTATGGGATATCCTAGGGACATATACAATAAAAGGTTTGTCTATAAATCCCTATAAGAACATAAATGTGGATTAAATGAATAAATGATAGAAAATATTCATATCAATGGGTATTAAATAGAACATGAAAAATAATACATGATTTATCATGATAATCATAACATGGTACATGTGAAAAAAAAATAAAAAAATAAATCATTAATATAGGTCATGGATAACATCAAACACATCATGATGGAAAAGTACCAAAAATGAACCAAGTTCACTCAATATCCCAACATGATGTCTCATGATACTAAACACTACCCAATGCAATGGACCACTATATAATTATGGATGCACCCGTCACTTTTGTTTCCACCTCAAGCTTATATGTGCCACATGGATCATACAACATGGATTAATTCATAATCATTTTTATTATTATATGGTCTAGGATTATGGAATAAATACATGAGGGTCCCAACCCAAGTGGGTGTAATTTTATAATAGTGAATACCCTTGATAAGAAATGGTTATGGTATGTTGGATTAAATATGTAATAATAAGATGGTCAAATATAAGAGGGGGGTGAATTGTATACTTTAAAAATCCCTAAATAAATTTAGCATTACCAAAATTCAAAACACCTCTAGGCTCTAATAACGTGCTTGATTCCAGAAAAGTGATTCTGGAAATGAAACTTAACAAATGTTTACAATGAAAAAGATTCTACCTTAAAGTGTATATAATCCTATATAATCAGAGTAAAATTCTAATGAAGTATAAAATGATTATACTTTCCTCAACAGCTAAAAGTACAGCGGAAAAGAAAATAGAAATATTACTAGTAAAAAGTAGTAACACTTTTATCCCAAAGAGAAGGGTGTCCAACAACCCTGGATAAAATGTCCCTTGATTTATACTTTCAAGAATGTTTCTGTTACCCAAAACCAGGTAAGCCCTCAATCCGAAGATCAATATCTATCTTGCTATCCCTGCAAGCCCTCAATTTTTAAGGATATTGGAACCTCTGACTTCACAACCCAACGTCTCTGATTTCAAGGAAATAACACCTCTTTATTAAGCAAATCTACCCGAACCAAAGTTTGAACAAGCCATTCAATCTTTCTGCATGAAGCCTAAGAGTTTATAAGACCATCTCTCTCTAGAAATCACTTCTGAATGTTCTGAGCTTCAAAAATGCCAAATGTTATGAGCTCATTCAAATGAGCTATTATTTATAGGCACAGCTTCAACGGTTGGCTCCCTAATCCAACAATCATATTTTTCCTTGAATTTCAGAGGGACTTATACATGAGTCACTCAAACAACGGTTAGTGAGAAACATAAATCACGACTTCATTTTATAACAAAACAAGTGTAACCATAACTATAATATGATATTTGGAATGTAAGAAAATGAAATTTCTGAGTCTAACCAAAATTTAATTCGGTTTCTATAATATAAGGATATTTAGATCCTATTTTCTAGTAATTAGGAACGTGAATTCTATAGAATTATGGAGTTTGAATTTCAAGGAAATTTGGAATCTGGATTCACAAGGATTTAGAGCTAGAACATTGAAAGTTCGGAGACAGAGTTCATGAGAATTCGGAGTCAGAACTCAGAAAGTTCGTAACTAGAATTCGTATTCTGAAATCAGAGTCAGAACTCAGAAAGTTCGTAAGCAGAATTTGTAATCAGAATTTGGTGCAAAACATCAGAAAGTTCGTAATCAGAATACCTATTCAGAATTTGATGTTACAACTCAGAAAGTTCATAACAAGAATTTGTATTCAGAATTCAGATTCAGAACTCATGAAGTTCGTAACTAGAATTCGTATTCGGAATTCGCAGTCAGAACTTCAGAAAGTTTTTAACCAAAATTCGTATTTAGAATTCAGAGTTAGAACTCAGAATGTTCGTAACAAGAAATCGTAATCAGAATCCAGATCCTGAAACAGAATGCCTCATATCTAAGTAATTATGGGATTCCGAGGTTTTCGTTTCAAACTGAATTCTACACTTAGAAAAATTATTATATGAACAATGATAACATGATAAGGATAAATTTTCATGGGAAAGAAATTTTTTTTATAGAAGTAAGACAAGGGGTAAAAAGGTATCTTCCTTGAGATAAGGTGTTTGTGATTTTCAAAACAAGAAGAAATGGTAAAGTCACTAAGGCAGCCTTATTGACTTAACAATCAACCCAATTATGAAGGAATAGAACAGTAATAAGGAAAACCTTATTGACTCAACAATCTACCCCTTTTTTTAAAGAAAAAAAATCCTTACAAAAAATATTATAAGGACTTAGAAATTTGTTTCTATAATTTAAAAATAAAACTTATCTCCCTTTATGTATGAACAATGATTAATACGACTAACTCCCCCTTAGGTTTTGGAACTCTAAGGATCGAATTCTAGATTTCTAGAATGAGATTTTTCATTTGAATGTGGAAATATTATAAATGAGAACTCTCCATTTGATAAACTCCCCCTCACATATGGATATTTATTCTTATACATAGTATTCTTTTTCCTTCTCGCCCTTTGTGATTTTCAAAAAGAGATTGAGGAATGGAAAAAAATATGGTACCTGAAATATTAGTACAAACAGACAAACAAAACAAACAACCACAGTTTCATTAAGATTAGAAGGATTTGTATAAGAAGAAATAGATAGAATATAATATTGGATTTGGATCTATTTTGCTTCTTTTTTCTTAGGTATCAGCTTCTTCACGATGGTTTTCACCTTATTTAGCTCTTTGTGATCCTCCTCAACTTTATTCTCTAAGGCTTTAATCCTATCATCTTGAGCCTTAATAGCCTCTTCCTAAGCCTTCCGCAAGTCATATTGCTTAACTATCTTTTCTTCAATATTGATCCAGAGATCCCTTTCGGTTTTCAATCTTTGGAAAATATATTTCAACTTCCCATTCAGATTTTTGACATCTTGAAGCCAAGTATTCTACTCAAGAGGTTTCTTTTCCTCAATGAAATTTGTGAGATCCCTGATTTTTCCATATCCAGTATCAAAGGCTTTATTAACATTATCTTGAAATTAATCAAGTTATCTTAAATCTTCAATAATATTATTTGACCAGCTGACCATTTTCTTGTAAGATTTTCTGTGGGATTCATAATTGATAAAAAAATTATAGTGATGAGACTCAATATTTACGCACCTATCCATCACCATTGATACAGAATCTGATTTCTGATTCATGCTATGTTGAAGCATCTGGCATCTCGATTCATTAGTTGGAATGATCAGAATTGTGTCAATAAGCTTCTTCAGAGATTGAATTAAAAAATCATGTCCCATAGCTGATGATTCTGAATCTGACACTTTACATGGTGATGGTTCTTCCTCTAGCTCAACCATCTTCCTCTTAGAAGATGCACCATCTTCCTTCTATCAAAGAATCTCGTTGGTTGGGGTATCAACATCCACTTGTTTCCCCTTGTTATTTTTCGAAACAGCTTCCTCATCTGGAGACTCTTGCTCACTTTTAGATAACTGAACAATTCTATCCTCATCAATTTTATCTTTCATTCCTCCTACATCAAAATCTTATGGATGAATAAAGTGATGGTTATATCTTTCTTTCTCAGACAATTTGATCACTTTTTCTTCATCCTTTATATAAATTCCAGGAGTAGCAAGTTTTGAAGATTCGGCATTAGAAGTACGGATTGAAAATTTTTCACAAGAACATTCCTTCTCATGAAAGTCTTCAACTTTCTTTATGATATCAGCTATATCATCGCTGCTTTCAGCTTCTTGTACTTCTTCTACAGCTTCCTTTTATTTGAAAACCTTCTTTAGTAGTTTTTCAGGAGTCATGAACTTATTCACCAGTGTCTTAGGTAGGGGTTCAACTAAATTGTTTTTCAATACATGAATGTTTTCGGATGAAATTTCAGTGTCTCTAAAAAGAGATTGAACAATATCTGCTTTTGACATATTCTTCTTCTACTTATTCTCTTTGTCTTTCTTCTCAATCTCTTCAGCAGTGTTTTATTTTAGAGCCTCGGCCTTAGTAGGATCTATACCAAAATATGGTTCTCCTTCCTTGTAATTCTTTTTATCCTCCATCTACTTGGAAACCACCTCATCCATATAGGATTTCTGTTTCTTGGGATTAGGAGGTGCGATTGGAGCTTCCTTAGCTTTAGGGGTTTCACCTTCAACTTCTACTTCCTTCAATTTTATTTTCTTTCCATCCTTCTTCGATGGTTCATCATCTTCTGCATTTTTTGGAATGGCGTATGCCTCTTCCACTAGTAGATCATAAAACTCTCATGATTCCTAATAAAATCCAACATTCATTCTTTTCAAAGTGTCATCGTTAACTAACATAAATTTGCAATTATTTTTCTTGGAACTACTACGAATCTGGAATGACTCAATAAATCTAATAATCAACTTGGAGAGTATGGTAGGACACACGATTATCTGTGCTCTCAAATTTCAATTCTATATATTCTCTATCGTAATGAGAATATGCTTCATCAGATTGATCTTCCGTAGATTTACCAAAAAATCCAGGATATACATATCACTTTTCTTCAGTGTGTCCTTATCACCGTTTCTTGGTATGATAAAACCCTGAACCCATAACTCATAAATCCAATTGTTGGAAGACAAGTGAGAAATTTTTGTAGTCTTGAAATATTAAAGTCTAAGACACTCCAAAGACTTCACCTTTACAAAACATCCTTGAACATCTGGTAGCTTATGGGAACAAAATTCTTCTTCACTTTCATAGGATAGCTTTATCATGTTAGAAGCCTTGGTATAATAATGTGCATAAGTTTTACCATAACTCTTGAATAAGAACTTATCTCTCCCTTCTTCCTTAAAGAAACAAGATGACTCATAAAACTCAATGAGTAGATCTGGATACACAACATCTTGAGATCTTATTTTTTATATGGATACACTCTCCCATCCATTAAGCTTGATATTATTTGAAATAATAGAATCATACTTGTTGAAAAGGTTCGGATGCACTAACCAATCCTTGTATATTGTCTACTCTGAAATCGTCTTGACAGAAGACATATCATGAGAAGGAACTTTAGCATACATTCGGGATTGAGAAGAATTTGAGAATCTAAAACATGCTTTTGAAGAGGGGAAGAGCTTCGACATGAAAAATCTTGAAAATAGATCTGGGACAACCATCGGGGGTCCCCTTTTTTGGAGTTGAAGAGATGGTTCAACATCCCATCTCAATCCAATGGCTTAGAATTATTCTGATCAGATCTGACGATTGAAATAATATCCTCAAGGAAAATATGGTAGGATCCGATCATTTGAGGTTTTTAAAGGAGAAAATTCGGATTTAAAGAAACTAGAATCCGAGATATTTTAAAAACAAAAGAAACTGCCAGCAAGTAAAAGGTGATTACGAAAACTCAAGAAAGAATCATACCTTTTGAATTGTTAGGAGAATTATTCGTATTGAGGAATATTTTTCTTGAAGGACTATGGATTCCAAAAAAACTTGATTATGAAAAAAAAGAGTACGCATATCTTCATTACAAAAATCATCACTACAAATATCTTCATTATGAAAATATTCATTATGAAAATCGTCATTACGAAAAACTTCATTACGAAAAATATGAAAAACTTCCTTAAAAAAACATGAAAAAGTTCATTTTGAAAAACATGAAAAACTTCATTATGAAATATAAGAAAAACATCATTAGGAAAAATATGAAAAACATATGAACTAATGTACGCCCTATAAAAAGAGTTTATTAATGTAAGGAGATTTGTTCAATAGAAAGTTAATAAAGAGGATTAGCTTATGTTTATCATTCCTAACTTCTGTTTAATGTATTCAAATCTTTCATAGGGTAATGATTTTGTGAAAATATCAGAAAGTAGATCTTGAATTCCTATAAATTGAAGAATTATATCTCCTTTTTGTGTGTGATCCCTAAGAAACCGATGCCTAATGTCTATGTGGTTTGTACGAGAGTGATGTGAAGGGTTTTTACTAAGGTAAATGGAACTAGTATCATCACATTAAATTTTGTATTGGTAAAACTCATACAATAGTCTCTAAGTGTGTGTTGCATCCATAACACTTCAGCACCCCAACTTCCAGCTACAATATATTTAGCTTCTGCAGTTGAATGTGCTTCTGAGTGTTGCTTCTTGCATGACCAAGAAACTAATGAATCACCTAAGAAATGACAAGTTCCGGCTATACTCTTTCTATACATTCGACATCCACCAAAGTCAGCATCAGAAAAAAAAATTAAAATAAAAGCATTCCCAAATGTATAAAAGAATCCTAAATCCATGGTTCCCTTTAAGTAGCGAAAAATTCTTTTCACTTCCTTTAGGTTAGATTCCGTGGGATTGGTCTGATATTTTGAAAATAATCATACTGAAAACAATAAGTTTGTATGACTAGTTGTCATGTAATGTAAACATAAAATCATACCTATAAAAGATGTTTGATCTACTGGTTTCCCAACTACATCATGATCAAGTGTGTTCGAGGTACCAATGGGAGTACTAATACTTTTAGTGTTGTCATATCCATATTTTTTAAGAAGATCTTTAATATAATTATGTTTGGATATATAGATTCATTCTAGTTATTGAGAAATTTGAAAACCAAGTAAAATTTTAACTCACCAATCATTCTAATTTCAAACTTATATTTCATTAGATCTGCAAAGGAATCAGTTAAATATTTCTGAGTTGAACCAAATATAATACCATCAACATAAATTTGAACAATCAAAACACTTTTCTTATCTTTCATTATAAAAATGGTTGGTTCAACATTTCCCTTAACATAGTTATTTTGAATCAAAAATTCTATAGGTCTATCATACTAAGCTCGAGGGGCTTGTTTAAGGCCATACAATGCTTTGGTAAGTCTAAAAACATGATCAGGATATTTTGTATCTTCAAAACCAGGAGGTTGTTCAATGAAAAATTCATCTTCAACATAACCCTTAAGGAAAGCATATTTCACATCCATTTGAAAAAGTTTAAAATTGAAGAATGCTGCAAACGCAAGTAAAATACGAATAGATTCAAGTCTAGCTACTGAAGCATAGGTCTCATCATATTCAATCACTTCTTGTCGATTATAGACATTAGTAACTAACCTTGCTTTATTTCTTACAGTGATTCCATTTTCATCACACTCATTTCTAAAGACCCATTTAACTCTAATAACTGAAGATTCCTTAGATCTTTCAACCAAGGTCCAGACATTATTCCTTTCGAATTCAGTTAGTTCATCTTGCATGGCTTTAACATAATCATCATCACCAATATCCTCATTAGTGATTTTTTGTTATAATTTGGAAAGAAATACTACATGTTATAATTTATTTCTCAAGGAAATTATAGTACGTAAAGGTTGATTTACATCACCAATGATGCTATCACTAGGATGATTCTTTAGAAACAACTCTTTTGTGTTTTGTAAAACATATTCATCAATATAGGGTAGAAATATTCTAGTATGAATGTTTCATAATTATCTTCATGGAAGTTTTCCTTATCATAAGGATCTTCTAACACATATTGATAATCAGTTTTGGGAAACACATCTAAAGATGTAGGTTGGTGTTGTTTAAAAACAAAAGGATCAGTTTCATCAAATTTGACATGTACTAGCTCTTCAATAGTACAAGTGTTTTTATTGAAAACTCTTTATGCCTTAGAAGTTGTAGAGTAGCCAAAGAAAATTCCTTCATCAAATTTTGGTGTGAAATTATGAATATTATCTTTAGTATTTAGAATTAATAACTTACATCGAAAAACCTTGAAGTAGGAAGGTCTTGGTTTTCTACCATTCCATAAACCATAAGGAGTTTTTTTAAGAAAAGGGATAATCAAAACTTGATTTATAGTATAAATATCTATACTTACAGCTTCAGCCCAAAAGCGTTTGGCTACAGAAAACCCACTCAACAAGGTTCTAGTTATCTCTTGAATAATTCTATTTATTCTTTCAACAACACCATTCTGTTGAGGAGTTCTAGGTGCTGAGAAGTTATGAATAATTCCTTTTCTACTACAAAATGTTTCAAAATCAGAATTTTGAAATTCTCCTCCATGATCATAATGAATAGTTATCAATGGATGTTTTTTCTCATTTGTAACATGGGCTCTAAAACATTTGAAATAAGAAAAAGATTCATGCTTCATTGCTAGAAAATAGTCCCACATAAATCTAGTGTAATCATCAACCAAGACAAATACATAATACTTGCCTCCAATGATTCCAGTTTGTGTAGGATGAAAATGATCCATATGAACTAACTATATTTCATTAGTAGTTGAGACTTCACCGACTGATTTAAAACATGATTTATGTTTCTTTACATATTGACAAGGGTCACAAACATTTAAAGAATAAAATCTAAGCTATGGTAGATCCTTAAATTATATTTTCTTAGAAAAAATGCATAACTTCCTAAGGGTATGGTGTCCTATCCTTCTATGCCTGAACCAAGAATGATCATCCATTTCACTCAGGGAAGGTAGATCATGGCTCCTAAGGTCATCTAAGTTTAGTGTGTATACATTTTCTTACCTATGGGTAGAAAGAATAAACTCTTCCTTAGAATGGTGTACTAATAACTTGTCAATTATAAAATTCATAGGGTAACCTTCATCACATAATTGACTTATGCTAATAAGGTTGTGATTAAGACCCTTAACAAAAAAACATTTGAAATCAATGTTTCTTCAAGAAGAATGATGTTACCTATACCAATAATTTCTCCCTGAGAATTATCTATGAAAGATACTTTTCCTCCTTTCGTCTTGATAATCTTTTCAAAATATTTTTTGTTAAAATTCATATTTCAGGAACATCCACAATCCATGTACCATGTATTGCTTTTGGTAATCTCTTTATTTTCTGGAACACAAAAGAGTTAGACTTTCAGAATTGAAACTTTCTTGGATCCAAAAATTTTAGAAAGAAAAATATTAGGTACCCATATTTTCTTAGAGATGTAGGCTTTATGAAATCATATATATTGGGTTTTGTTTAAGGAACAATATTTTTCCTAGTTTCCACAACACTGACACTTAGTGTAGAATGGACCACTTTGAGGAACAACATAATTGTTGGTAAAAATCGGTTTAGAACTAGAATAATCAAAACTAGAACTCTTCAATAGTGGTCGTATTTGAGAATACATTTAAAAAAAATTCATTACCTAAGGTAATGTTTGAAAAACACCTCCTCACAGAAAAAATCTCAGATTTTAGTTTGATAATCACGTTATTGTCTTATAAAACCTTTGATTTGGAACTAGAGTTAGGCTCAAAAACATTTTTCTTCGAAATTATGTTTTCTAGATCTTTAGAAAGTTTATTCTTCTCAGAATTTATTTCCTCAAGATTTTTTGAAATCTTTTCAAAATCAACATTTTTCTTATGATGATTTTTAGAATGATCTGATAGTTCCTTAGTAAGAATAGTATTCCTATATTTTTCATTATCTAGATTTTTCATGAGTTTTGAATTATCAATCTCAAGATGTTTGGAAAACCTAGAAACTTATTTATAGGAAGGTAAAGTTTTATCTTCATAAGAAGAAGATTATTCCTCTGAAGAGTTATAATATTTACTATCATTAGAATTCCAAGATATATTGGTCATAGATTCAGTATTATGTAACTTATCCATAATGAAATGATTTTCAATAGGTAGTCTAGCTATTAGAACAATATTATTTTGTCCAGAAGATTAATAATCTGAAGATTCATCTGAAGTGTCACCACCACTGGAACATTAGGTTTCATTTTCTTTTAGGACATTACTCTCTTTATCCATGTAATACTTCTTTCTATTTCTCTTATAATTATTTTCCATTCTTTTTTTTCTCTTGATCATATGAAAATTTGGTATTATGTATCCCGTTCCCTTGCATTCATAACATGTAACTTCTGAATATTTCATATATTTCCTTTCTTTCTTATTGTATATGGATTGAATGTTCCTTTATCCTTCTATCTTGTTCATCCTTCGAGAAAGATTTATTAATTCATTTTCGGAGGATTCACTACCACGAGATTCAGATTGGATAACAACTTTCTATGATTTGGATCTAGTAACTCTCTTAGGATTCTTGTCTTTCATATGATTTGAAGTTGCAGTAAAAGAAACCCTACCATTTCTATTATTCTTCATTACGTTATTAGTATCTCTCTTTATTCTAGTCTCAGGCTGAAAAAGAGTTCCAAATAGTTCATCTAAGGAAATCGGAGTAACCTTTATATTCTCATCAATAGTAGTCCTCTTGGATTCCCATTCATTTGGAATGATTTATATGATCTTATCAAAAAGATCTTCATCATATAATCCTTTCTCACCCATGGATTGTAAACTATTCACAATAGTCATGAATCATTGTTGCACCTTACATATGGGTTCTCGATAAGGAAAGCAGAAACCATGATATTTAGCTCTGAGCATGGCTCTTCTAGTGTCAATTACTGTGGAAGTTCCACAGTGAGTAACTTCAAGTTTCTTCCATATAAAATTTTCTGCTTCACAAGATGAAATTTGGATTTATAAATTTATAGTCATGGAGCAAAGCAAAGTATTGCGTACCTTATAATTCAGTTGATATTTATGCTTTTCTTGATTTGTGAAGGTACTAATTTCATTGTCAAGAATTTTATATCCTCTATTATGCATAACAAAATTATGAACTCCAGTATTGATAATGAAATTCTTTATGCAATCTCTCCAATATTCATAATCATTTCCATCAATGATAGGTGCTCTAGTTGGATTTAGACTTCCTATGGAACCAACATTGGTTCCTGCAATCATAAAGAAAATTATTTCCAAAAAAACTTGTTAATACAAAATGTTCATAAACAAGGAGAATATTCCTAAGCAAGAAAAATATAGAACATGAGTATCTCTAAGAAAAAATGAATCCGAACTATATGAGTCTGAAAAAATATGTTCGAAAAACTAATTCTGAAAATGTGTGAATTCGGAAATTTAATTCCAAAAGTAATAAGAAGTCGAATTCTCTTCTGAATCTAATAGTGAGATTAATTCAGATATCACCTCCTCTTATACCAATTATTGGATTATATATGTAATAATGAGATGCTCAAATACAAGAGGGGGTGAATTTTATACATTAAAAATACCTAAGGAAATTTAGCATAACCAAAAATCACAACACCTCTAGGATCTAATAACTTCCTCGATTCTTGAAAAGTGATTCCGGAAATGAAACTAAAAATGTTTACAATGACTTAGATTCTACCTTATAGCATATAGAATCCAATATAATCAGATTACAAGTCTAAGGAAGTATAAGAAGATTATACTTCCCTCAATAACTAAAAGTACAGTGGAAAACAAAATAGAAATATTACAAGGAACAAGTATTAACTATTTTATCCCAAAGAGAATGGTATCCAACAACCCTGGATAAATGGTCCCTTACTTTATACTTTCAATAAAGCATGTCTTACCCAAACCCAGGTAATCCCTCAATTTGAAGATCGATATCTGTCTTGCTATCCCTGCAAGCCCTATATTTGTAAGGAAATTGACACCACTGACTTCACAACCCGAAGTCTTTGATTTTAATGAAATCGCACCTCTACACTAAGAACATATGCATGAAGAAAAGTGTGAACATGTGTTCAAACTTTCTGCATGAATCATGAGAGTTAATAAGACACCCTCTCTCTAGAAATAGCTTCTGAAAGTTACCAGCTTCAAAAATTCCAAAATTTTAGAGCTCTTTCAAATGAGATCTTATTTATAGGCACGACTTCAACGGTCAGCTCCCTTCTCCAACGATCATATTTTTCCTTGAATTTTGGAGGGACCTATACATCTGTCACTCAAACAATGGTTTGTGAGTAACTGAAATCACAACATCATTTTATAACAAAACAAGTGTAAGCATAACTAAAATTTGATATTCAGAATGTATGAAAATGAAAGTTCGGAGTCTAACCAAAATTGAATTTGGATTCTATAATACAAGGATATTCGGATTCTATTTTCTAGGAATTTGGAACCTGAATTCTATAGAATTATAGAGTGTGAATTTCAAGGAAATTTGGAATCTGGATTCACAGGGATTCGGAATCAGAACTTACAAAGTGTGGAGTCATAGTTCATGAGAATTCAGAGTCAAAACTCATAAGAGTTCATAGCTTGTATTCAGAGAACTTGGAGTCATAACTCAGAATGTTCGTAACCCAAATTCATATTCGGAATTCGGAGTCAGAACTCAGAATGTTCATAACCAGAATTCGTTTTCAGAATTAGGAGTCAAAACTTCAGATATTTCGTAATCAGAATTCGTATTCAGAATTCGAAGTCAGAACTCAAAAACATCATAACCAGAATTCGTATTCAGAATTCAGAGTCAGAACATAGAAAGTTCATTAACATAATAATTATTCAGAATTCAGAGTCAGAACATTAGAAAGTTTGTAAGTAGAATTTGTATTCAGAATTCAGAGTAGGAACATAGAAAGCTGGTAACCAGAATTCGTAATCAGAATTCAGATCCTGAAACAGAATTCTTTATATGTAAGTAATTATGGGATTCCAAGGTTTTGGTTTCAAACTGAATTTTGCACTTAGAAAAATTATGATATGAACAATGAAAACATGATAAGTATACATTTCTTTTGGGATGAAAATTTTCTTTATCTAAGTAAAACAGGTGGTAAAAACATATTTTCCTTGAGATAAGGTGTTTGCGATTTTCAATACAAGAAGAAATGGTAAATTCACAGAGGCAACCTCTTTGACTTTACAATCTACCCAAGTATTAAGGAATGGAGAAGTCATAAGGAAAAACTTATTGAAACAACATGTTATTCATTATATATTTGTTTGGGCATGGAAAATCATGGTGAAATTTCGGCAACATAATGACATCACATAAAAATTAATTAAATGGTTTGATGAGAGGTTAATGGTTTATCATCATTTGGAAATAAAATATGAAGCAATTGAGACCTATAAATAAATAAACAAACATAATGAATTGGAAATATATGTCATAAGATAATAAAGAAACATCAACAAAGATGAGAAGGTGAAGATCTCTTACTTAAGTGTGTGACTACAAATGCTTGGTAGGAGCTTCATGAGAGATTATGGGAACACTGGAGAACTATATAATAGGGAGGACAGAATAAGGAAGTTTTATTTGGATTTTTAGTAAATATAAATGTGATATTACCGGGGGTTATATAGGAAATTAAGGTGGAATAATTTATTATTTCACAAATATAGATTTCGAACACTATATAATAAAATTACCAAAACCAAAAACATTTCCATGTTTTCCCCATGGTTTCTAAAATTGGGACAAGTTTTTATTATATTATAATGGAATGGTTTAAAACAAATAAAATAATACACTTTCTTATGTGGATGTGGGTCATACTCCTATATAAATTATTTTTAAAATCATAAAATATATTAACGGAATTTGAGGATTCATAATGGCTATATAAAATTAATAAAATAAACATAAAATAGAAATATTTAAAATTTAAAACATATATTTAGTATTTTATTCCATTTATATAATATATTACATCACGTTTTCATCATTATGACTTTATTATACACAACATATATTTATACTGTTTTTAATTTTTACCAAAAAAATTATTTTCTCAGAAAATTGTGAAAAAATAAATATTAGATAATTTTGATGTTCTACATTGAAAAATTATAAAAAATTTATAAAAATAATTTTCTAAATATGTGAAATTTCACTTTAAAAATAATAATTGATATTTATTGAGTAATGCATGGGTTTTTGACAATAACGAATTTCAAACCAATAAAAAATTACTTTTGACTTCATAAAAATTATATGATCATTTATATTCGATAAAAATATTTAATAAAAATATTTATTAAAATATAATTTAGTTTTAAAATACATTAATTAATCAGAATGGAAAACATAATTTTAATTCATTAATAATTAAAAATACCATTTTTTATTGTATAAAAATTAAAATCATCTAAAATATAATTATATTAAGAAAATATGACAGTTATTCTATTACAATTTACATATTCATGTTATTATGGTTTTATATATATCCCTTTAATACACCAAAAAAACTCTATAAGAGTAAGGTTCATAATGGTGAGACTTTAATGGGGTGGTTCAACATATATGGTTTGTGTCATGTTCTCAATGATCTTGAAATTATCCCATAAACGGTTTTGATCATGCTTAAGTGTTTAAATATATTCATTGTCTTGGATAAGAGGAAATCATAGAGTTGATATATCCCATGGAAGCTCCAGTAAATGGGCTCTGTAGGGTATGATCCTACTGGTTGAGTATATCACTTCTTTTGTACATATCAATTGGATTTGTTAAACACCTATATATATACTATTCATGTGGTAAGTGTTAAATGTATATATTACCAATGGTAATGAAACTTAACAGACTTTATATCATATTGGATATTATAAAACCAAATAAGTGCATGTGTTTTATATAATCATAATACATAATAAGACATTTAATTAAATCAAAATATGAATTTTATTTCTCTGATTTATGTTCTTTATAATATTCCCACAGTAAGAAATGTCTCCCTTGGAATTTTCATTTCCAGCATTTAAATAGATTTGCTAACATTATTTCATCACCTCATTTGGTTCAAAAATTGCTTCTTCAAACTGGTGGTTTCTCTACAACCCTTTGACTAGGTGAATTTTAATATTCTATATTTGATATTCTCTATGACCTAAGGTCCTTACATGATGATCCTAATATGAATGTTTATTCTACAATGGTACCACCTATAGATTGATTACTTGTTAGGGGTCTATTATTTATTTTCTCAAGAGGTATATATTTAATACCTCATGAACTTGAGTTAGGTTAGGTGATAGTAGAAGTTTGTAAGACAACACTCCGATGTGATCAGGGATCTCAATGCAGATGATGTATATTCGAATCATATTTACCTTCTTCCAAAATCTCATAAATTTCATCCCTAGAGAATTGAAATGGAATATCATGTCACCAACATGAATCTCAAGGTCTCATTAATTATTTTCAGCATGTATCTTCTATCAACTATGAGGATTCTTGATGTGCTACATAATGGTATTAAAATTTTTCACTATTTACCTGATCATTTACAAACCTAGTAGTTTTCTTTCCCTGAAAATATCCAATCATTTAGGTGTTCTACACCTCATCCCATGAAGGGATTCATTGTGATCAAATTACATTTTTTATAGAAATTGTATTTTTATGAGTAATCGACCAAAGTTATATGTTGGTCCCCTATTCCTTTCAATTACATAGAATATGCTCTCAAAATGTATTATATTATATGAATAATCATCTTAGACTATCCATCAATTTTAGGATGATAGTCCATATTAAATATTGGCATAGTGTTTAGGTCATGTTGGAGACTTCTCTATAAATTGGACATCAATATTGGATCTCGATCAGATAAAATTGATCGGGGTACTCTATAAATCCTTAAAAAGTATTTGATATTTATCTTTGCATGTTAGTCGAGTGATAAGTCTTCTTTAATTGTGTTAAAGCGATCTATCTTAGTAAGATGATCCATATCAACCCATATTTCACATTTTTCTATGTATTTATTTGGAAGTCTGGTGACAAAGTCCGTGGTGATTTTTTCCCATTTCCCTGTTGGTATAGGTATTGGTTGCATTATCCTATTAGACATTTTCATTTCCAAATTCACTCAATGATATACTAGGAAATTTTATGTACATTCAGATATCTCTTTATTCATATTTTCCCACCAATAGTTTTGTCAATGATATCGATGCATATTTTTTCTCCCTTGGTGAATAGAGAAGTTTGATATATGCCTTCTATTCTGAATCTCTATATTTATCTCAAGATTGGATGGTAAAAATAGTCATAAAACAAATCATATATCTCCGTTCACATCATTTATGAATTTTGAGGATTTCTATTTTTTAATATCTTCCACTATTTTCTGAATTCCCGAATCATCCCATTGAACATCCACTACCCTTTTCAAAAGATATGGTTGAGAAATCATTTCTAAAAGGATTGATGATATTCTATTCTTTATGATTCTAATGTACATCCTCTTTATGTATAATATGATCTAATCCCTCTCAATTATCATCAATTATATAATTATAGGATCCTTTCAACATAGAGAAGATGCCACATTATTTTACTTACAAGGATAATAGTGTATAGAGAAGTCATATTCATTGATCATATCTAGCCATCGTCACTAGTTCTTATTCATATATATCTATGTTAATATATACTAGAGGCTTTTATGATCCATATATATTTCACACATCCACCCAAAGAGATAGATCCATCATTTTTTCAAAGAGATGATCATTTTAGCCACTCCAAATTATGTGTTGGGTAGTCCGGTTTGTTAACATTCAACTGCCATGAATCATATGTTATGACTTTATCACTATTTATTAACACACTTCCCAATACATTCATTTAAGCATCAACAAATTCTATAAAAATATCCCTATTTTTGCGATGTGTTAGCACAGGTTCTGTGATATCTATTCTTTTTAACTTCTTGAATATCTCTTCGCATTCACCATTATAGGCCAAAAGAATTACTCCCTTCAGAGATTTCATGGGAAGAGGGTTTCATAAGGGTGTGAAATTTCTCAAAAATTCAAATAATAACCAGATAGCCAAATGATGCTATGGATATCTATCCTAGACATTAGTCTCAGCCATCCATCAATTGCTTCGGTCTTTAAAGGGTCCACAAAAATCATTTTCTTGTTACTTCCATATGAATTAGGATTCCATCATCCGAACTCACATTTATTATATTGGAATGGAGCTTCTCCATTCATACGGTCTTTAGATAAGTTCTTTAATACTCCAAATTCTCCTCCCTTATTTTGGATTATATTTTAATTTCATCTATAAAGACCACCAAAAAATTTCATGGTAATATATTAAGAAAATATTAATCAATTCCGTCAATATTTCTATATAATTTGTGAGTCCTAATGGTACTTCAATGAACAAAAAATTCCCATACCATGAATGAAAATTAGTCTTGGGGTTATCCTCCTTCATCACCTTAACATGGTAATATCTTGACCATAGATCCACCTTGTAGAAGTACTGTGCATGCTTTATCTGATTGAGTAGGTCATAAATCTATGAAATAAGTGTAACATCCCATGTAAATAATGAATATATAATTTTTATATTTATTAATATTTGTTAATTAAATATTAATTTTACATTAAAGGGGATTCTATGTTTTATGGCATACCTGATACGCAACAAAGTGGTTATTTTAAATCATACGTTGCACACAACGTTAGGTCATACTGAAAAATAATAATATAAGATTATTTTAAATTGTAGTTAACGTCTAGCCGTTGTAATAGTGGGACTGAGCATAACTAACTATAAAATGATTATACATGTTTTTTATATTTTTTTACATTTATCCAATAAATTTTAGAGGCCTAAAATATGAATGAATATGATTTAAAGCATAAATACTCTAATATTAATGAAAAGGTCGATTTAACACCTTTTGATGGAGAAACCTCTTTAAATATAGTTTTGGTCACATTTATATGTTATATTTGATAAAATAAAATTATTCTTTAGAATTGGGACATAAAAATTTACTTTGGGAATATTTTTGGTATTTTTATGAAAAAATTCATTTCTTAATGAATGGTGGAAAATACTATATTTTAATTCAAAACTGCCTTTTAATAAAATTTATTTTTATCGATATATTATCTTTCTAATTGGTTTTAATGTATAATTATATTATTTTTTACCACTTAATCTAATTATGGTCATTGGATGTAATTTCAAATTAATATTAGACATAAATAATTTTCAATCTTTTGATAGTTATTATTTCATAAAAACACATTTTTTGTTTTGACAATGGGAATTAATTTTAAATTAAATACTCCCACTACTGTGTTTTGAATTTGAAAAAATGTATTCTATATTTTGAATCTGGATGTTCAAAATATGTTAATAGGTAACATATATTTTTAGACATTACGGATATTTACTTCAGCAAAAATTTTATTTATCATGGATAAAGGGTAAATATGTTAAATAAGGCTAAAAAATATTATTATAATAATATTAAATTAACCTAACATGTGTCTAAATCATATTGGATGATACAGTTTTGACTATAGGGATCATTGTATTCATTTTGGGAACCCATGGATCTAATAGGGAGTGATAATGACACTTCATATTAATTAATTTAAAGTAAAGTAAAAAAGTCCATAAACATATATATTTTAGTAAATAAATTATTACATGTGGTAATATAAGCTTTATCTTTGACTATAAATATAAATATTAAATATTAAAATATTTTTTACATCATGATAATTTTTTTATAATTTTCATACATCAAATAAATAAAATTATTTATGACACAATAATGATGCTGTGTTTACCTCATTAATGAATGATTTAAATAAATTAGATTATAATGATTAAAAAAATCCAAAACCTATCCAATTCTTATTGGATTATTTTATTTCTAACATGATTCATATTATCTTATACTTTAATAATATTGGGACCTTTATAAACCTAAAATAAATATATAATAAAATAATAGTTTTAAACGTTCCTAAAGAGCCCCTCCCCCCTTATAAAAATACATCACTTCTAACCAATTCCACGCACTTCTCAAAACCCATAGATCATCCAGAATCTACCCAATAAATCTCCCTAAATCCCTCTCCTTCTTCTATATGCCTTATCCATGGCATAATAGAATTCATGTAAATCTTTGGGTTCAAACCAAAGGGAGATACCAGATTTAAAGGTAACGTCTTCCCATAAGATCTTTTGTTTTATTTTACCTATCCAACCCTATAAAGTAATTTTAATATTTTATTTTATAACAACACTATTATACAAAATAAACTAGGATTTTTTTATGTGAAGGATTCAAACTACACTTACACACACCTCCATCTAATAGGTAATGAACATACTGTTTCGGACGTTGAGAAACTAACGCCTCATGAAACAATGATTGTTCAACTTTCTTCTACCACCTCTTATGATGTCCATTAAGATAAAAATTGGTTTATATGTGATATATATTTTATATTTACATTATTTCTATTCTTATATATTTTTAATTTATATAATACCTTTATGGTTTTCTTAGTGGGTAAATACGATAATTTCATTTGAGGAAGTGGAAACTATTGTCCCCTCAATGTGATACGACTCGTTCATGCCATATCTGGAACATATAAAGGATGGAGTAAATGAAATTATATATTATATTATACTGATATTATAATATACCTGCATATCATTAAGTTTTTTATCCATTAAATATGAAATAGAAATAAAAGTACTGTTCATGTGTACATACGACTTACCATCTCCATGAACGGTGCATTTCATTTCTTATCTTCAAATGTTAGGTAATATTATAAATAAATATATATACTAGATATATATGATATACATGATTTCTAAATCATGAATATAATTCTATAGATAAATTTATTTCGACTACATGGACAATTCAAAAATATAATAAGTTCATTTTTAACTCATGTTCTGAACAACGACCAAATGTCCTATATGAACTCAAATAATAAACTAATTTTTATAGCAAGGTAAAAATTAATATAAAATGAATAATAAACATGAAAAAAGTTCTTAATCAGTTATAAATTTACTTTAGTTTATTTTTCCATATATTAATGAACAATCGAGTTAATTCAGACACGAGGTAAGGGACTTCGTTTCAATATCGTTTCATTAAGGCATATTTTGATTATACACGAATTTCTTTTATATAGTGTATAAGGACCTTTGACATTTAATTTCCATCAAAAGTAAACTTTTTCTAGGAGGCATTTTACGAAACGATAAATTGATTTTTTTTAACGTAAGTGGTGACAACGACCTTTACCCCAATGTGAGTATTATTTGATCTACGGATTCCTTAATAAGACATAATGATTTTAAAAAAGGAAAATAAATACCATATACTCTATTAAGTATTTTTGTATTGAAAATAATTTTATAATGGGTTTTTATGTCAATATATTTAAATGATATATTGTGATTGAATTGTGAAAATGTTATCTTTCCTTTATGTTTGTTCTATATGTTAGGAATATGTTATGGTCCATGGGTATTATTTATGTATACTAGTTGTTCCAGGAAAAACCTAGGGTGGGTGATCTTGAGATAGCTCTCCAATTCATTTGGTAATGTGAAGGCTGTAATTGTGAATGTTTCTCCGATGATATTTATGGAATATACTGTGATGGGTATTCTAAATGTACCTCACTACGTAGTTGTGAACGCTACAACATAAGTATGTTATGTATGCCACAAGATACCTTTATGATTTACGATTTCTATGTATATTTCATAAATCTTATGTTATCATGGGGTATGTTAAACAGATTATGTTTTGTATGTATTAATGATATAATGTTTTATTTATTTGTTTTATAACACTTACTGAGCTTTTATGATCATACCATGTTATTGAAAAAAAAAATCACATGACATAAAGATGAATAAGTTCTAAGATGGGATCAAGGGAAAGTCATGCTGTTAAAAACATGGAACAGGTCATGACTCTTTTTTTAAAATGTTTATTTTATGAAAAAATAAAAACTGGTTAGAATTGTCTACTTTTTAATTTTTGAGATGTATTTTAATAGTTATGCCCTAATTCTCTAAAACTCTAAACCTGAAAAGATACTCAATTTGAATTAATAATTTAATTCAAGATTATGTAATTTTTTAAGGCCATATCCTTATATTTGGTATCAGAGGCCTGTTTAGAAAACTTTAGGAGTTAGAATATTGTTTAATTGATATCCATAAATAAATTTATTTTAAAATTTAAATGATAAAGAATTTAAAAATTACCATGTTGCTTAGCCTATGATATTTTCATGTCCAGAATGGTTTCCATAGAGGAAATAGGGAAGCTATTATGGGACAACATCAGGATGAAGAAAACCATCCAAATAACAAACCTAATATGGTCAAAATCGGAATTGAATAGTTTGTTGCATTGATGGAACAATTGAATCAGGCTACAAATGGCAGTGGTATCCTTGCAAAAGATCAGCCAGATCAACCACAGAAGAACACGTCAGTAGTGGAGTATTTCCTGAGGTAACATCCCTCATCATTCAGAGTATCATCTCACCCAATGCAACCAGAAGTCTAGATTAATGCACTAGAAAAGATTTTTGATGTCAAGGGGTGTTAAAAAAATCAAAATGTTAGTCTCGCTGTTTACCGTTTTGAAGGTGAAGATGGTCAGTGGTGGTTGATGGTGAAAAATATCAGTGATATGGGGAGATTTATGCTCTTCATTGGGATGAATTAAAAGGTCTTTTTCTTTAGAAATATTTTCCTACGGTGGTTCGTCTAAGGATGGAAAAACAATTCCTGGAATAGAGGCAGTGTGATGACTCAATGGCGGCTTATGAAGCAAAATTAACTCGACTGGCATTGTATGATCCAAATTTCATATGAGATCATGATAGTAAAATCAGTTATTTTTACTTAGGATTGAATCCAATAAAACAAAGGGATTTAGTTTCTCGAGAGTTTAAAATTTATGAAAACTTGTTCGATGTGCGGAGAAGGCGTAAATGGTCATTTCCGATGATCAGGAGTTCTTTGACAAACTATATAATAGGAGGACGAGGTGGAAGATGAAAGAGAAGAACTATTCAATAAATTTTGATTGTAAGAAACATAAAATTACAATTTCTAAAAATGGTGGTAAAAGAATTCTGGGGAATGTCTTTTGAATTATGGTAAGGTCTACCGATGTGGTAAAATGGGACATAAGGATCGTAATTACACTGAAAAATAGCAGGGTGATGGTAAGACAATGTCTGATTTAAAGTCAGTAAAATGTTTTAAGTGGAATGAAATGTTTCATTATGAAAATTAGTGTCCAAAAAAGAACTAAATAGAGGGAAATCATCTAAAATAAAAGTTGAAATGGGTGGTGAAATCCTTTTAAACTACTTCAGCAGATGTTGGGCCATCAAATAAAGTAGTATTGGTACACTATTTGTTTGTTCAAATAAGGTCATTATGCTGTTTGATTCAAGGTCTACACACTTTTCCTTTTCTGAGAAGTTTTATATTAAATTAGGAATACCATCTCTATATAAAAATCATGAACATATTCTATAATCCCATAGAATAAATGTTGAGACAAAATGAAAATAAAAGAACCTTCATGCCCTTGTGTGTGGAAAGAATGTTCCTTCAAACCTTATTTTTTTACCTCTAGAAGAGTTTGATGTTATTAGGATATGGATTGGCCTTCCTTTTATCATTCAAGAATTGATTGTAGAGAAAAAGAGGTTTATTTTCAGAAATATTTTCAATTTTTTTACAAAAATGAACCCTTAATTTTGATAACATATAAGGATGTAGAGAAACTGGTAAAAGATATAAATGAATGTTACCTTTCACATATTGTTGAGAACAAAGGAACTGTTCATATTAATGATGTTCCATTGGTAAATGAGTACATTGATGTTTTTTTGATGAGTTTCTTGGTATTATTCATGATCGGGAAGTTGAATTTTTTGTCGACGTAGTTCCTGATGCTAAGCCAATTTCAAAACCCCCTAATCAAATGGCTCAAATTGAACATTCAATGTTAATGAATAAATTATAGGAGTAATTAGATAATGGTTTTGTTTGACCTAGAACATCACCATGGGGAGCTCCAGTCTTGTTTGTTAAAATTAAATATGGTTCAATAAAACTTTTCATTGATTGTAGAGCATTGAATAACATCAATGTTAAGAAAAAGTATCATTTTCTTCATATTGATGATTTTTTTTATCAGTTCTATGGAGCTGGGTATTTTTAGAAGATTGAATTGAGGTTGGGATACAATCAGTTGAATGTAAAGGAATCAGACATTCTGAAGACCGTGTTTCGTACTAGATATGGCCATTGTGAATTTGTAGTTATGCCTTATGGGATAACCAATCCTCCTTCTGTATTCCTGGATCTTATGTATAAAATTTTTCGTGAGTTCCTATATAATTTTCTGGTTGTGTTCTATGATGATATTTTGGTTTATTCTAAAGGTAATGAGGAGTATGAAATTCTTTTAAGGGTTTTCATTCAAACATTAAAAGTAATGAAACTGTATGGGAATTTTAGAAAGTGTGAGTTTTGGTTACAGCAAATTTCATTCCATGGTTACAATTTTTAAAAAAATGGCATAACTATTGATCCTGCTAAAATAGATATTGTTGATGAATGGACAAGACCCAGCAATATAACTGAGATTCATATTTTTTGTGTTTTGGTAGGTTATTACCTAAGGTTTTTAGAATCTTTTTCATTATTATATATCCCAATGACTATGTTTTCTTGAAAAGGTTTTAAGTTCATTTGGGAAAAATAATGTGATGATTATTTTCAGGAATTGAAATGAATATTGGTGAATTCTCCAGTTTTGGAACTGCCTTCCAAAAATGGTGAGTTTATTATCTACAGTAATGCTTCATTTAAAGGACCTGGTTTTGTCCTAATGCAAAATGGTCACGTAATTATTAGGCTTCAAATAATATTAAAACTCCCGAGTTAAATTACCCTTCACATGATTTATAATTAACTATTGTTGTTTTTGCTTTAAAAATTCTGAGGAATCATATGTAGGGGGAAAATGTGAAATATATACTGAACAAAAACAGTTTATGTATATATTCACTCAAAAAGAATTAAACATGAGACATAGGAGATGGTTGGAATTAATCAAGGATTGTGATATCACAATTCATTACCATCCGAGAAAAGAAAATAATGCGGCTGATGCTTTGAGTCGAAAAAGTAATTATTCGTTAACCATGATATGTTTGGAATGATATCCTTTTTTTGTTTAATTTGATGAAAGTTGGCATAGATGTTTTTGGTGTAAACATTACTCTATTTTGTTTCAGGTGTGAGTGAAATCATCTCTATCAGAAAAAATTAAGAAATCAAATAAGGAAGACAGTGATTTGTAGAAATAGGTAGTGTTAGTTCAAAAGGGTATGTTTCATGATTTTAACATTGAAAATGATTATTTTTTTAGGTTTGGAAATATATTATGTGTGCCTTATGATTCACGGTTGAAGAATGAGTTATTATGGGAAAAACATAGTTAGCTGTTTTTAGTTCATCCTGGTAGTACTAAGATGTACATATATCTTTAGTAGTATTACTGGTGGGATGTAATGAAAATAGAAATTATTGATTTTTCTGTGAAGTGTTTGACGTGTCAACAAGTTAAAGTAGAGTGGTAGTTACTGAAAAGGGTGCTTCAGTATTTACTAGTTCTAGAGTGGAAATGGGAAAATATATCCATGGACTTAATTGTGGGATAACCAATGAAAACTCAAGGTAATAATTAAATCTAAGTTATTATTGATCGATTGACTAAATATACTCATTTCCATCCTATTTGAGATAATTTTTATTTAGATCAACTTTTTCGGTTGAATGATAAATAGATAGTCAGGTTGCATAGTGTTCCACTCTCCATTGTATCTGATCATTATCCTAGGATTACTTCTAACTTTTGGAATGGCCTTCAGAAGACAATGTTTGTTGAATTAGATTTTAGTACATCATTTCATCCTCAATCAGATGGGCAGATAGAATGAAATATTCAAACCTTCAAGGATTTTTTACATACTTTCTCGATGGATTACCAGGGAAGTTGGGACCAACGTATTTCATTGGATGAATTTTTTTATAATAAAAAATTTCATTCTAGTAAACAGATGTCTCCATTTGCTGTATTATATGGGAAGTGGTGTGGAACTCCAGCTTTTTGAGATGAAATAAATGGAATAATGTTGAAGGGACCAGAATTGGTAGAAAAGATGACCGAAAAAAGTACAGTTGATTTAGAAAAACATGAGAATAGATCAAAGCAAGCCAAAATGTTATGTGGATAACTGGAGGAAGGATCTTTCTTTTGAGGTAGGTGATCGTGTCTTTCTCAATGTTCCTCCATTTAAAATTGTGATGCATTTTTGTGAGAAGGGAAAGTTGAGTTCGAGGTTCATTGGAGCTTATTAAATCCTACAGACAATTAGATCAGTTGCATATATAGTGTCTTTACCTCCAAGTTTATCCTTGGTAGAAAATGTATTTAATGTTTCAATGTTTATAATGTATATTCAAGATCCATCTCATGTTTTTTTTCCAGATGTAGTTCAGTAGGAAGAAAATTTGTCTTATGAGGAACAACCAGTCCAAATTCTTGACCGAATAGAGGAAGTGTTGTTGAATAAGGTAATTAATCAGGTAAAGGATTTTTTGAAAAACCAATTGGTTGAAGATGCAATATGGGAATCCAAAAATGTTGTGAGGGATAAATACCCCCACTTATTTTACAAGTGAATAGAATTGCAGGGACACTATTCCCAAAAGGGGGTATCATGTAACATCCCAAGTAAATAAAGAATATAAAATTTTAAATTTTTTTAATATTTCTGAATTAAATATTAATTTTACTTTAAATGGGATTCTATGTTTGATGGTGTACCATATACACAACAACACTATTATTTGAAAACTTTCAATGCAAACAACGTTGTGCCATTCTGAAAAATATTTATATAATATTATTTTAAATAATACTTAATGTCTGGATTTTGTAATAGCGAGAATGAACTAAATAACTACAATATTATTATACATGTATGTAAATTGTTTTTACATTTATAAATTAAATTTTAGAGTCTCAAAATAAGAAAGAATAGGATTTTATGTATAAATACTCTAATATTCATTAAAATGTCGATTTACCACCCTTTGATGATGAACCCTATTTAATTCATGTTTTGGTCACATTTATATATTCTATTTGAAAAAATGAAATTCGTATTTAGAATAGGGAAAAAAATTTACTTTTTTATATTTTTGATATTTTTTAGATAAAATTCATTTCTTAATGAATAGTAAAAATGCAGAATTTTAATTCAAATTAGCCTTTTAATATAATATATTTATATGGTTATATTAACTTTGTTTATTGGTTTTAAAGTATAAATTGATTATATTTTTACCATTTAATGAAATATTGTTCATTGGAAGCAATTTCACTTTGAAATTGGACATAAATAAGTGTCAATCATTTGATAGTTATTATTTCTTAAAAACACGATTTCTGTTTTGACAATAGGAATTAATTTAAAATTAATTTCTGCCACTTCTGGGCTTTGAATTCAAAAAAACGAATTCCCTATTTAAAAGCATGAGGTCCAAATTCTATAAATAGGTAACTTTTATTCATAGGAATTATCAATATTTACTTAAGTAAAAAATTTATATACCATGGTTAAAGGGTAAATCTTGTAAATAAGGGTAACAAACTATTATTATAATAATATTAAATTACCATAAAATGTGTCCTAGTCTTATTGGTTATTACATTGTATACCATGGGTATCCTTGGGTCGATTGTGGGACCACAAGGAGCCACTTAGAGCCACATGGGAGTGATAATGACACTTTATATTAATTATTTTAATGTAAATACAAAAAATGACACAAACATATATCTTTTAGTAAATAAATTTTTACATGGGGTTATATAATTTATCTATTCAACTATAAATATTCATTTGAAATTTAAAACTGTTTCCTACATCATGATATTTGTTTTATAATTTTTAGACATAAAATAAAATAAATTATTTATGTCACAATAGTGATGCAGTGTTTACCTCATTAGTGAATGATATAAATAAATTAGATTTTAATGATTTAAAAAATATCCCTAACCTATCCAATTATTATTCGATGATTCTTTTTATGACATGAGTCCTCCTATATTCAACATTAATTATTTTTGGAAATTTAGAAACCGAATATAATTATATAATAAAATAATATTTTTAAACTTCCCAAAAGAGTCCCTCCTCCCCCTTATGAAAAGCCTTCACATCAATCCCATTCCTCACACATCCCAATCCCCTTTTCACGTCCATACTCTTCCCAATTAAGTTCCCCACATCCATGTCCTCCTCCTAGAAGCCTTCCTCTAGGCAGAAGAAAATTTAATTAAACCTTTTGGTTCCAACCAAAGGGAGATACCTGATTTAAAGGTAATGTATTCTATTAAGTTCTTTTGTTTTATTTTACTTCTCCAACCCCATAAAACATTTTTATTACTTTATTTTATAACAAAACCAGTATAATCAATATACTTGGTTTTTTTGATGAGATGTATTATAACTACACTTACACACACCTCCATCTAATGGGTAAAGAATATATTGTTTATATGGACGACAAACTAACGCCTCATGAAACGATGATTGTTCTATTATCTCCTTCTGCCGCTTATGGTGGAAATTAATATGGAACTGTATTTATATGTGATATATATATATAATATATTTACATTGTTTATATGCTTCGTTATTTTTCATTTATAGAATACCTTCATGGTTTCCATAGTGGGTAAATATGATAATTTCATTTGAGGATGTGCAGACTATCATCCACTCAAAGTGATATGACTCATTCATTCCATACGTGGAATGTATAAAGGATGGAATTAATAAACATATATATTATATTATACTGGAATTATAATATACCAATGTAGAATTATGTTTTTATTCCGTTTAATATAAAATAGAAACGAGTGTAACATTCATGCGTGCGTACATCATACCATCTCCATGAACGGTGTATTTCATTTCTTATATCCAAATGTTATGTACTTTTATAAATATATATATATATACTATATATATATATATGATATATATGATATCTAAATAATGAAAATCATTTTGGTGATATTCTAATTTTGACCACATGGATAATTCATAATTATTATAAGTTCATTTTTAACTCAAGTTCTGAACATCGAAAAAATGTATGATAGGAACTAAAATAATTAACTAATTGTGATAGCAATGTAATAATTGATATAAAAGGAATAATATACTTGAAAACAGTTCTTGAGAATGTATAAATTAACATTAGTTTATTATTCCAATGATTAAAGAATGATCGAGTCAAGCCGGACACGAGGTAAGGGACTTCTTCTCAATATCCTTTCATTGAGGCATATTTTGTTTTACACATGACTTTTTTTATACGGTGTATAAAAAACTTTTAATTTTAATTTAATTCAATATGAATCTTTTTCTATGTGGCATTTTACTCAATGAAAAAAAATAATTTTTTTAACATAAGTAGTGACAACGACCTTTCCGACACCATGAGTATTAATTTATCAATGAATTCCTTAACAAGTCATAATGTATTTACAAAAAGAAAATCAATACCATATACACTTTTACATATTTTGGTATTGAAAATAGTTTTTATAATTAACATTTTATGTCAATATATTTAAATGATATATTGTGATTGAAATGTGGAAATGTAATCATTCTTTTATGTTTGTTTTATGTGTTATGAATATGATATGGTTATTGGGAATTGTTTACAAATATGGATGGTTCCATGATAAACCAAGGGTGGGTGAGACCATGATAGCTCTCTAATGCATTGGGTAACATGATAGAGGTAAATTTGAATGTTTTTCCTAAGAGATTTAAGGAATATACTGTGATGGGTATTCCAAATTTAACTCTCTAAATAGTTGTGAATGCTACAACGTAAGTATGTTATGTATGCCACAAGTAACATTTATGATTTATGATATCTATGTATATTTCTTAAATCTTATTTTTTCATGAGGTATGTTAACGAGTTCATGTTATATATGTATTGATGATCTAATATTTTCTTTCGTGGTTTTAAAACCCTTACTAATATTTTATGCTAATCCCATGTTTTTGAAATGTTTTTCACAAGACACAAAGATGAATAGGGTCAAGGATGGAATCTAGGGAAATTCATGTTGTCTAAAACATTAAAATAGTCATGACACTTTTTTTCAAGAGGTTTTATTTTATGAAAAAATGGAAACTAAGTACAATTGTCTACTTTGTAATTTTTGAGGTGTAATGTAATAGTTATGGCCTAATTTTCTAAAACACTAGACTTAAAAAGATCCTCAATGTAAATTATTCATTTAATTCAATATTATCTAATGTTTTAAGGAGAGATCCTTATAATAAGTTAATTTTTATTTATTATGGTCATGTTGACCAAATGATAATCAATTCAACATCACAGTAACCCATCCTTATTCTTAATGAATAGGAATGGGGTACCCCATGGTGAAACACATGGGTATATGAACCCCAATCCATATTCACTTGTAATATATTCTTCGTCCCCTAAATTTCCATAGAATCCTTTCTATATGGTGTCTCTGATAATAAAAACTCTATAGGTATATTCTTTATAGAAAATTAATCCTCTCAGGTTGGCGGAAGACCACTAAATTCTTCAGGAAACACATCAGTGTGTTCCCTCATAATGGGTATGTCTTTAAGGATAATTGAATCTATAGACTAACTAATTTCATCTAAATATTCATAATTATAGGGAAATAATATAAATTCTTCATATGTTGGTGATAAATAAGATTAATCATCCTCTTATTACAAGTATATAATCCAAGGATGATTTGATATATGGGAAGTGATTTTCTTCTTATGGAAATTTATTTTGGCTCTATATAGGGAAAGCCAATCCATTCCCAGAATTGTATCAAATTCCACCAAGGGAAGCGTAACAATGTTCTCTGGGAATTACATCACACCAATTGTTAAAGGGGAGGAGTTATATACCTAGGATAAAATAATTTCTCATTTATCCTTTTTCATTTACATATACACTTATATTGTTTTTGGTGGTGTTTGAATAGTTTTAATAAACAATTTTGACATTAAAGAATGTTTAGAACTAGAATAAAAAATAAGTTTTATATTTATGAATTAATAAAATAGTGTACCTATCACAACATCATTATCAGGATCCACATCATAGGTTGTGATAGAAAAATATCTTCATGTTTGCTTGGAGTATTTTGGTTGTCTCCAAAAATATTTTTCTTAGTACATTGGTTTTCAAAGTTCTCTAATTAATTATTGTTGAAGCAATAGAAAATAAGATGTGGGTTAACTAGAGAACTACATTCCTCAATCACATAAGTGGGTTTCTCCTGTCGGAAATCATTTCCTAGGTTTCCTTACTTCCTTCACCTAAATCATCCCCCACCTTAATGAAATGTATAGGGTGATTCACTCCACACCCTTGATCAGTGGGATGTTTATATTTATTAGTACCATTAAATTTATCCATCACACTAACTTAATTAAACTTCACTTTATGAATTTTTATCCCCATGATACACTTGTTATTCACTGATCAACATTTCAACATTGAGGGAACATTGTAAAGTTTGGTCATATCTATCAATGTTGCAAATCACCAGAACTTTTTGTATACAATGTTTTATCCCACATAAGAAGTGAGAACCCTGTATTCGATGTTAATGAAAACATTGGACATATATCATCCTTGTCTATTGATGTTTTCCTCATACTCCCTTATTGATTCATTTTTTCATGATGGAATGGAAATCCATTTCCATTTTAAGATGGGGGATTGTGGAAAATATTTATCCAACAACGTTTTTCAAAATTCCATCCACCCCATTATTTTGATCTCTACCTTAGGATTCATATTCATGACCAATATCCACCACTTATCAGCTTCTCCCTCATGTGATAAAAATCTAGTAGAATCATCTCTTATTCATAACATTAAAGGATGGAGATGATCATTAAAATGGAGTAAATCCATTGTTCTGTGTTTATGGGATCAGATTATCCATTGAAATTCATAGTCCTTTATCACATAAAGGACTCAATCATAGATTTTTCTTTCTTAGGGAGTTTGGATGCTCCTCATCATCCGAGATTCTATTCATAACCAAAGTTATTTGAGATAGTATCATCATAATGTATGTGATTTCTACTCCCATCGGGTTGGGATTCTCGATGGGGAATTCATCAAATTTTACATTGCATTAATTGTTTACCTAATTCCTCATATTTTCTACCATTATTTTGAATAATGGGAAAATCATTGGTGAGTATTTTTAAACTATTAAACACATAAAAAATAAATTTAACGACATTAAAGGGATAAGTAATAATATACATTTATTTACGTAACTTATGAATTTATAGACTTCAATATATGTCATCCATGATCTATTTCATAACATATATTCTTATGGGAATTTGTTTCCCTTAACAATGGTTCTTAATGAGATTATGATTTTACTGATCAATTTCCATTCGGGGTGTCAAAAGAGGTGCATAGTAAGGCCTGTTTTTTATTACAATGTTACACCACGTCAAGCATAACACACCTTGTCAGATTTGTTACTCCTATGGACATATTGACCTGATATACATCCACTTTTAGTATCTAGATAGGGATTTATTTTATTGATAAACAACTTATTATATTCTTACAAAATTTAGGCACATTTTATTGTACTTAGTCTTACCCCAAAGGCATTCATGAGAGTTTTTATATTCCTAATTCCAAAAATAACTAATCTTTTCCTTTGATACCAATTATAACAACCCTTATATTTATTTCACATTAATACATGACTTATTAAATAATTTTCTTACTTAATTTAACCCCAAAAAGATCAATAATTATAGTGTATTTGCGAATTACATAAATAACAAAAAAATATTAAAACAAAAAATCATCATCTTTATTGAAAACATCATTCACATGCTCGCACATGAAACAACATGGGATAACCTGGGTACATACATAAGAATGGGGTCAGCTATAAATCCCAATAATAGGATAAAGAGGGAATAATTAAGAAAATTTTATATAAGAGGCATATGAATGGGTCATAAAAGAAAAAAGAAAAATCAGACATGATATAGCGTGACAATTATAACATAGGAAATGTAAAAACAATATAAGACTCTGCATCATAAACATAAGTTAATGCTAACTTCTATGAAATCATAATGGAAAAACTCACATAGAAAATCAGGTTACCACTCAATCAAAATAGTAATTATCATGATTCTAAAAATTACTCTATGCATTAGTTTGCTATATAATCTAATGAGGATCCATCATATTCATTTCATTCTCATACTTAACTATTCCATATAGATCAAACAACATAGATTCATTCATCATCAAATTTTATTCAATGATAAATGAGTGTGAAATAAATACATGTAATTACCAATTCAACAAGTTATATATTTTTAAATTTGAATACCGTTAATATGAAATTGTTTTGGTATTCACTACAAAATTATATTAGAAATAAAAATTTCCATAAAATTTCCACAGCATTACAGTGAAAAAAGAAATCCATAAAATGGGTTGATAAGAAAAAAGTGATCTATCATAATTTGGAAATAAAATATGTAGTAATGGGGACATATAAATGCATATCCCAACATATATAATATAAAATATAAGTTATAATATAATAAGAAAACATGAATATTGAAGAGAAGTGAGGATCCCTTACTTGAGTGTGTGACACCAAATACTTCGCAATAACTTCATGAGATCATAGGTCACTTAGGGTTCACTCTAGAGTAGGAAAGAAATATTAAGGATGATCTATAAATGTTTTATTGAAAATAAATTGGATATTTGGTTGGATTATATATGAATGTAAAGTGTAATTCATTATTATTTCTCAAACATATGTTTTCTAATATATATAATAAAAAAATAAAAAACGCAAAACATACCAGTGTATTCCAATGGTTATTAAATAATGGAATTTGTTTTCATTATTTTAAAAGATCAAGATCAAGAATATATAAAATAATAAACATATGTACATGGAAGAGATCCATGCTCTTAATGAAATGATTTTTAAACCTTAAATTATATTAATGGATTTTGAGGATTCATAAATGCTATATAAAATAATCAAATAAACATAAAAGCGCATTATTTTAAAATTTAAACATATATGTTATTGGGGATACAATTTATATTACATATTACAACACTTTTAGGTAATTATTATTTCATAATACACTTTGTATATTTATATAGTATTTAATTTTTACTTGAAAATTTGACTGCCTTAGGAAATTATGAGAAATCCTTCATCGAATAATTTTTATGTTTTGATTCAAATAATATTTGTTTTATCAAATTAATTTATTAAAATTTTTTCATTTTCAATATTAAATAAATAATATATATTTATTGTGTAATGATATTTTTTTGGACAATAATAGTTTTTGAACCCTTATAAAAATTATATTTGACTTCATACAAATTATATTATCATTTTTATTTGGAAAAAATATTTAGAAAAAATATTTTTATAAAATTTTAGGTATTTTCAAACTTATTAATTCATCAAAATAAACATCTTAATTGGAATTGAGTACTAATTAAAAATACCATTAATTTTTATTGTATAAAAATCAATGTCGTATATAATATAATGATACCAATAAAAGATGACCATTATTCAATTAAAATATACATATTGATATTTTTATCATCTTGATACATATGAAATTAAAATACTAGAAAATTATTTTTGTGTTAGTTGTGTGAGGGTGAGACTTTATTGGCGTGGTTCGTTGTACATGTTATGGGAAATGATCTTGATGGGCTTAAAATTATCCCATAAATAGTTTCCCTCATTCATAACATGTTGGATTTCATCATGGGATTGGTCATGGGAAGATAAAAAGGATGTCATCTCCAACAGACGCTCTAATAAATGGGCATCATAGGATATAATCCTACTACTTGAGGAAATCACTTCCTTTGTCTATCTCAATTGGATTGGTTGAAACCCTATATTTATACAAATCATGTGATCACTATTCAATTCAAACATTATAAATAGTAAAGACGCTAAACGGTCCTTCAAATATGATAGGATATAATAAAACAAAATTGGTTCTTGTGGTTTCTATAATAATAATACATAATAATTGATGTAATTAACTCAGATGGGAGATATTATATATAATAGTTTGGTCATTTCAAAACCCCTCTCCCATATATATTAGTTTATTTTGTTTCGTATTAATTAAATTATAATAGTGATAATAGGAAGATAGTGTGTTGTGAGTGGACTCCTTAAGATATCTAACAAAGGGAATGATATATATTTCATTGTTATGTTATAATGATTTATTATTGATATATCCATAACCCATAATTTTTTTAATTTGGATCAATTTTCGGTTGGTCCAAGAGGTTACACACTTTTTTTTATAAAAACCAAAGTACATTCAAAAAATAAAAAACTAGGTTCATCACATATCCTTATTTCTTATGGATTAATATGTATTATTTTATTGATTTTATTATGAAAGGATTGGTGATGAATTTTTTAGTATGGGTAAATTTGTTATGAAATAATTTAAAGACAACATTAAAAGAATAAAAGAGGTGACAAATAAATTGAACTACCTTTGTTCTTTAATTCAATAATCCAATATTGAATGTTCGAAACAAAAACACCAAAAGTAAAATGAAATATAAGAGATAAATATTTTTACACCTATATTTGATGTTTAATAACCCATGGATGAAATGTAGATGAAACTTTATGATCCAATCCTCTTACCTTGGACATTTATTAAAGAATTTTATGATTTAGAAATTCCATCATATAAAACCTTGGGAGCATAATATGATCTTGAATAAAAAATGATAGATTTTATTTATGTACAAAATGGTAGGGATTCTACAATCATCGTAAAGGACAAATCAGGTCCTATGTACTGCTCTAATTATTGGTATGAAGATGATGTTGATCCCCTTGATAAGAATGTGTTCCTAGTAAACCTACCTGATGAGGTAAATGTTCAAACTATTTTTATAGATTGAGAAGAATCCTTTATTAATTAATAATGCTTTTATGTTATTAAATTTAAAATATTTTATTCTTCCCTTATATTTAAATTTTTAATGTAGTTATGAATAATAATACCCTTGTTGAATAAGAAGAATAAGTTATATGTGTTGAAGAGACAATGGAGGATCCAATCAAGCTGTACTCTCAAGCATATGAGGATAATAAAACAAAGCATTTAATAATAATTTAATAATTTGATAAAACTTAACTATATGATAATTCATGTCATATTTTACTATATTTACTTCCAACAGACACTAAAACTATATCAGAAAAAAAAAATCAATGAACCCCAATATTCATTCCCCCCCTATGCATCTCAAAATCTATCATTTATCTCTTATGAGATTGGGGATATTTTTCTCTTCATTGTGGGAACTCACTAATGTAATATTCACATATATGTTGTGAAAAATCATAATAATAAGCTTCTAAGAAAGAAAATTCATGCACATTTAGATTTGGTTTAAACTATTGTTACTTTCTGACTAGGGGTAGTGAAATCCTAACTCCCACATGGGGGGGGGAATGGTGTTATATCCCTTTTCCTTTTATATTTATTTTTACATATTTCCTTTATTATTTTAAATTTAATGATATCTAGAATTAATTGGTAGAATATATGATCTTCACTCAATGTTTCAACTAAATATTAATGTTATTTTGTATCTTTTATATACATTTATTTTCTTCCATTACTTTTTCTGAGATAAAATGAGGGATAATAAAATCAAATTATGGGAGGGTGTAAAAATTCTTAGTTTTGTTAATTTTTTAAAAAATATTTCATTTTTATGTAACATTGATATTTGATAAATATTCATAATTTTCAACACTCGAATTTATTTATAGAAAGTCGAAATGTTTTTTTAAATGGATTTTTAATTATTACTGATGTGAAAACATTTTCTTTGAATTGGATTTCCAAGAATGTTTATAAAGTAGATCAATTTTTTAAATCCATAATAAGAAAAGACTGATTTATTTTTTTTACAGTCTTGGGAGGTATTCTAAACCATTTTTTGTATTTTTTATATCACCCACACATTTTCGAGAGATTATTGGATTCTGTGTGGGAATCATAACATGTGATATTACTCTTTCAATGAATTATAATTCATGGAATTTTTATTCATAATTGAGTAATTTTATTGGATAACCTTATTTTTACATGTGATATACCCGTTACATGTACCCTTAATTTTCCCTTAGATTCCATAAATTCTCTTATAGTTTTAGCCCACAATATAAGATGGTTTTACTTGCCTACTCATAATCTAGATATTGTTCCATGGATATGTCATGTTTAAGAGTGGGGGAAAACCGTTAATTTTACTTATTCATGATGTGTTTCATTTATTTTTTGTTTGATTTGGATTTCATCATTTCAATCAGTAAATAAATAGAATTTGGAATCATTCCGTATTGAATTTCACTTTATATGTATAATTGTTTTCTCTGAAAAATTTTGAAAAAAGGAATACTAAAAAATTTGAGATGACATTAAATTCATCATTGTTCGTAATTTAGTGACCCATTTCCCTATTCAAAATCAAGGTAATAAATTTTTAATCCTTTATTTTAATCAATTTTCACCTATTCAACTATAATAAAAAATAATAATTATCATAAATAAATAAATAAAAGAATTTGTTCCATTATGTTGCTTCGAAATGGGGAGACTATGGATTGTGTGAGTAATTATAATCATTTATTGACTCATGTTCCATTTAAAAAAATGGGGGGGGGGGGTTATTTGAAATTTTATGTGAGTTCAGTGAGGAGTTTCTTATATTTCACTTGAATATTCATCTATTTTACTTAAGAGCCCAACCTCCTCTTTTAAACATTAATTTTGTAAATGATATTACCTTCTTACCCTAAGACATAGAAATGACCTAGAAAATTCATCATGAATTAATTATCATTCATGTTTCACACTATGTTAAAATTATAATTTTCCTAATCCAATGTTGATACATTCATTTTTCAAGTTTGATAATAGTTCCATTTTCAATTTTATTGAGTAAAGAGTGACATAAAATTAAATTTTAGGTAGGTTGTGATTGGTTCATGGATGGATTTTTTACATTTAAGAAACTCAACTATGAAGGATTAAAATGAATGTTATTTTCTCTTATATAGTATACAAGATGGAATTCTTTTTTGGAATAGATCTCATATTTTTTATTATTTTTTTATTTCTATGCGAATTTTTGTTTGAATATTTTATGATTTCATGAGAGTGTATTGACTATGTGCGGGAGAGTGATAAATAATTTTTTTTATATATTCTATACTATAATTATATTTGTATAATCCCACCATTGTTTCAATTTATCATATACTTCAATGTTTTTAGTATTTAGGGGTATTTTGAGCTTAATTAGAAAATTGTCCTAATTTTGGTTTTTAACAATTTGAATTATATATTGTATTTCAAACATAATTTTTTCTAAACTAAATTAAATTAGAAAAATTCATATTCTTTTATTTTTTACATCATGGTACTACTTGGATTTAATAGAAACAAAATATCAATCAATCATTTAAATTCCCAAAAATAGATCACATTCGGCCATGAAATTTGTTCATTGATATGGATAGTTTTTAAGTCTGTCATATATATAAAATAGGGTCATCAAAGTGAAGATAAAATTCAACATGTAGATATATAATATCAAGGGATCATACATATTACCTTTATACATGCTTAATTATACGACTTTCAATGTCATAAAATCATGGGAAATTAGAGCCTTCTAATTTAAACAATCCACTAGAGAGAATAAATATCATTAGTAAAATGGTAATAAATCATTAAATAATTTTACTATAAAAATAAAATGTAATAATTCATAAAAATTGCTTATTAAAAAAAATTTCAAAGATACAACAGTTCCAAAATCCATCTTTTCGCCGGTCAACCATGATCCATTTTCAAGGGTTTTGTTTCTAGCGAAAATTCATTACACCTCTCCTTATAAATTTATAATATTCCACCATTTAAAAATAATTGAAATATAGTGGCCATTGTTTTGTTTATTTTGTGTTTAATTTAGTTTTAGTATATTTTTATACTTAAAGGTATATTATTATTGTTTTTCATACCTAATTCCCACACTTGTAATTTTA
This sequence comes from Viscum album, assembly GCA_963277665.1. Taxonomy (NCBI): domain Eukaryota; kingdom Viridiplantae; phylum Streptophyta; class Magnoliopsida; order Santalales; family Viscaceae; genus Viscum; species Viscum album. Next base: position 1,013,435,028 of record OY728131.1, read on the forward strand.
CATGTTTCTTACAATGTGTTAAATTCTCAACTCCACTAAAAATAAAGAAATAACCATGATGTTTTTTCAAAGGGAATAAATGGTGGTTTGATTTATTTATACTGTCTTCTATTTTTTTCGTTATTAAATTCGGTAAATTTTTGTGGTTGTTAAATAGATTATGGTTGGAGGTCTCACATTTTTTCCTTCCATCGAGTTCTTCAATTTTATCAATTTTCCCCCTTCATTGTCTAGGTTTTTTATATGGTGGTGTATGGATTGGAAACATATGGTCGATGAAGAGGTATCCTAAATAATTTTTGGAAGTTAATTTCCCCTTGTATGGAGTTCTCAGTATAGGGTAATCAAATTTCAAATGATAGTGTGCAGTGTGATAGTACGTGATTACTAAATTGAGTTGAATATTGAGAACCTTTTGAACATCGATATCGATAGCAATAACCTACCGTAAAAATTTACATTCATTATTTCTTTATATATTCATTTTTGTTTCATTAAATATATATATATATATATATATACATATAATATATATCACCCCCCCACAATCCTAATTTTTCAATCATATTTATATTAGTAAATTTATAATAGTTTTTATAGTTAGATATCGTGTTGTGAGAAGCATCCTCAAGTGATCAATCCTATATTGTGTACTATATTTTACTACTGGTTAATAAAAATTTTCTCATGTGGGGTCCATGAAAAACCGTTTATATAATTATTTCACTATTTCAATAGAGTCCAGTTTCATATATAAATTTTTTCATAAAACCAATAAAATAAAATTTTCATAAACTTAACTGGGATATATCGCATATCATTCTATATTTATGATTAATGTGAATTATTTCAGTGATTTTTATTATAATATTACTAGTGATGATTTTTTATCAGGGGTGAATTGTTTTTTAACCAATTCATAGACAACATTAAAATAAGAGAGGTTAGGAGATATAAATTAAACCACCTTTCTTCCTTCAATGAGGAATCCAATGTCTTATGGTTAGAACAAAGACACAAAATTGAATGTTTATAAGAATAAATAAATCTTATAATTCATAAATATTATGTTTAATATCCTAAAGAATAATTTAATAATATATTTTATGATCTAAACATCTCTCTTTTTCCATTGCTTGAAGTGGATTTTGTTGTAGACATGTCATCCAATACAAGTGTGGGAGAACAAAATGTATTTATAATATATTGGTAATAATTTATTGAAGTAAAAAAGTTAATTCATTCATAAATATATTTAAATGATAAATAAACTCATATGTACCTATATCATTCTTTGTATGTAGATAAATATGTTTCACCTTTAATGACTAAGTTCATAGTGGACTTTCATAAAGTGATCATTGTTCAAACTATTTTTCTACAAAGGGATTATTTTTTTATTGATAAATAATTATTCAATATTTCTCAATTTAATATTTTTTTAGACATAAATTTTTATAAAATATCTAACATAGTGGAAAATAATCAGGTACTAGTTTAAGAAAAAGAAGAACAAGTTTCATGTGTTGAGGAGAGAATAGATAATCAAGTCATGTTTTGCACTGGTCCATATGAGGATTATGGAACAAAACATGAAATCATTGCAGAATATTTTCATGAAACTAAGTCAAAATTTTAATTTCATCCTATTATACTAACATTATTATTAGTGTGCACCACTCCTCCAACTGAACAAAATCAAGAGAAGCCCTATATTCTTTTCCTCAGCCCATGCATATCAAAATATGTCTTTAATCTCTTTGGGGCTTGGAGATATTTTTTATTTTATTTTGGTGTACTCACTCTTGTCATATTTTTATGGTGGTTAGGTGAAATAATCTTTGGTGGGTTCTATGATTGAAACCCCATCGACCATTATATTTTTTTAAAACCACTACAAATTCTAGACTATGGGAATTTAAAAACTATCACCCAAATGGAGTTCCAAACCACATTCTATCCCTTTTCTTTTTAAATTTATTTTTATTAATTTTTCATATGTTTTTATTTTTTTAATGAATAATATAAATATTTAGTTTAATCTAAAAACATAACTACATGTTTCCACTCAAAAATAATGTCATTTTTTATATATCCTTTAATTATCTTTCCTTTGATAACATATTACTTTGTCGAGATTAAATAAGGGGTTCTGAAATCTATGTGTGAAGGGGTGTCAACCTAAATTATAGTTTTTGTGTTATTATTATTATTTAGGAACCTTAGGATTTATTGAATAATATTATCATTTTAACACTTTAGTTTATTTTGAAATATCTTACAAGATTTTTTTGAAAAATTATTTTAAATGATTGTTGATGCGATAACATTTTCATTGAATTTTATTTTCAGTAATTTTTATGTTTTTCAACTATTTTTTAAAACCATTCTCATGAAACACTTTCTAAAAAAAATTAATATTTATATGAGGTATTCTTAACCATTTTGACATATTATTTCTCATACCCACATTTTCTTAATATAATGTTAGATTTAATGTGAGAATCAAAACATTTTAATTATCTCTTCCAAATATTTATACTTAAAGTAATGTTCTTTTCTTGATTGAGGAATTTCATGGATTTTCTGAATTTAACTTGAGAAATACCCTTTACATATTCCATTTTTATCCCTTGTATTACATTAATTTCATTATAGTTTTGATATGCACTACAATATTATTTTTCCATACCTACCAGTACTGGTGATATTTTTTAATGGATATTTCATTTCTGAGTGTGGCGGAATGGCCTTTCTTGTGTTTCATTAGTGATTTGTTTCATTAAAAGGTGGTGTGATTTTTGTTTTATAATTTTTACAATTAGATAAAGATAATTGGTCATCAGTCCATAATTCATATTTCTTTATTTTTTTCATATGTTTCCTTCACAAAAAAATTAAATCAAATAAAAAAATAGAAAAAATAGAATATGAAAAAATGGTGATGGGATTGAATTGGTCAGTGTGATTAATTTCATGAATCATGTCCTTATAAAAAATAATGGGAATGAATTTTCATTCATTTGTGGTATTATATTTTCATATCATCAAATATGAAAAATATTATTAAATAAATAAACAACATAAATAAAGTTTTTCATTTATAGATCTCTAAAAAAGGGGAAATTTTGGAAGATATAATTGATTATATTTACTTATCGACCCATGTTTTATATCACCAGAATAGGGGTGGTAATTTTTCACATTTATAATGTGTATGAGTGAGGAAATTTAGGTTTTTTCAAATGAATATTCCTGAATTAAACCTATGAGTCCAAACATATCTTATTGGAATTAATTTTTAATTCAGTTTACCCACAATCCATAAGCCATATAAATTACCTGTAAATTTCTCCACAATTAAATTCTTTTTTATTTTTCACACAGTGGAGAAATTAAAATTTTCATAGGCCTATTATGATACTTTCATTTTCCAAGTATGGGAATAACTCCATATATAATTTATCCTCAGTGAAGAGTGACATAAAATTCTATGTGAGGTAGGTTTTGATTTAGTAATGGAAGGATTTTTAGGTTGAAAAAATTAAATGTGACTGATGAAAATTAAATTGATTTGTTTTACATATTGGGTACCTGATGGAATTCTTTTTTGGAAAATATCATGTATTTTTTTATCATTTCTGAATAATGTGTGAATTTTTATATAAATATTTTATGGTCGACTAGGAGTGAAATGGTTATGTGTGTGGAAGTGATGAAGATAATATTTTCATAAATTTTATACCAAAATTAAATATTTATAATCTGATTATTTTATCCTTTTATTAGAAATTCTCACTGTCTTTTGTTTTATTGGTATTTTATGATTAATTGAAAAAATGACCTAATTTTGGATTTTAGCCATTTATATTTTCTTCTGTATTTTGGACATATTTTTTTTACAATAAATTAAATTATAATTTTTTGGATTAATTTCATCATATTTTTAGTTTCATTTAACTGAGCCTAATGATAAATAAATCAATCCAAGGCCTAAAACTATCTCACAAGATAGCCCTCATAATTAGTGCATAGATCTAGATACTTTGGAATATAGGCCTATATCTCAAATTTCATTGTCCCAATGAATCTAAAGAATGAAATAGAGAGAGAGAATTTATAGGGTAATAACATCATTCATTGTTTCCACCCATTTATATAGCTCATTCAATTTTAAAAAAACATGGTGAGTTGGAGCCATAGAACTCAAATTACCATGGAGCCAGAATAAATATCTAATGTAAAATATTTGTATCTAATAAAATTAATTACCAATCAAGATGATTTATGATGTGTTAATGTTAATTAAATATATGAATAACTATCAAGGATATCAATTTTCCAAAATAATTACTTTATTCATCTACCAACAAACAATTTTAAGGGTGGTATTTTTGGAACAAACATTCACCATGTCTCTCCATATAAATTTATCATCCTCATCTATTTAAAAGGGTTTGAAATATAATATCCTTTTATGTATCGTAGAAATTTATTTTAAATTTTACTATATTTTTATACTTTACACACACACACACACACATATATATATATATATATTAGTCTCATTCATACCTAATTCTCTCATTTTTACTATTATATGTTTCTCCCACCATGATCCCATCTCAAATCCACTAAAAACAGAGATCTACCCTTGAAAATTGTTCGAGGGAGGGAACGACAGTTTGATTATGTTTGACTGTGCTTAAACTATTTTTATTTATTCGTTTCTCAGAATTCTTGTGGTTGTTATGTCAATTTTGGTGAGTAGTCTTCCCACATTCTCTTCTATGATGTTATTATTATAATTTATCTATTATTCTTCCCATTAATATCTATGTTGTTAATATATTATAGTATGTATTGGGTAGTGGTGGGAAAAAACTATATGTATCTAAGATGACATTCAGAAGAGGATTTCCCAATATAAATAGGTCTTAGTATGGGGTAATCACATTATAAATGATAGGGTATATTGTGGCAGTTCTTGATCATTCCATAGAATTGAGTATTGAGAACCTTTTGAATAATTATATCAATCACCATAACAAACCTAGAAAATTTTCATTCATTTTTTATATTTAACATCATTTTTTTTATATTTCATTTATATATATATTTATATGTAAATTTCATGAATTTCCAAACTCTGCATCTATTTTTTGGTTAGTTTTATATTTTTTAATTTATAAAAATTACAAAAGAAATATAATGTGTTGTGAGAAACCATCGCGAGAGATCATCCGTTGTCTTTTCTACTATATTTCACTCTTAGGAAGTAAAAGTTTATTCAGAACAGATTCCTGGAAAATGCCTTTTATCATTTTATGTGCATGGTTTAGGAGGAACTCGGAGGCATTGGGTGCATGGAGAGCTTGTTTGTTAAAATTTTATAGTACATGGTTGATTTTCATGGTTAGCACATTATTTTGGGTAATCCATGAAAAATAATAGTAAACAGTGAATGGTGTCTTGGAGATGGGCCTTTCCCACTATGATAGAAAAACTATGTGGGTTGTTTCAGAGAGTTTGTGCGCCGAATTTCATGGATGGTGTATGGATTGAAAAACTTTTGTATTAAACATGTTAGGAGGGGCATTGTGAGCCAGTGAATAACTCATGGTTAGTGAATGGTTTTAGAAAACTGTGGGGTTGAACTATGTGTCCCTTTAAAAATTTAATATTTAAAATAAATACCTTATAACCCCTACACCCTTAAACTCAATTTTCATCAATTTATTTACCTAAACATCTACATTACATTCCCTATTCACCCCATCCTTATCAATGAAGGATCTCCCGTAACATTATCTATTTGGACCATTATCTCCTATTATTTAAAGCTAGAGGAAGAATTGTGTGTCTACATCCCTCTATTCTATTTTTTATTCACATTCATGTGGTATCTCTTTATCTTTAGAAAATTTTCCCTCCTTACAGGTTTATTTTAGGATTATGTATTTTCTATTGACTCAGGCTGATACCCAATGTGAGGGGTTTCCAGTGGTTTTGGATCGCGGTCCATAAACTTAAACCTTATTTTGAATTAATTTTTCAAGTGGATAGTTTCTACTGTCACATCCTGTATTAGGTATTGACCAAGAATTTATGAATTTTTTTTCTTTTTTCCCCATAATTATGTTACCCAATATAGATACCAAAACATGTCAAGGGTAATAAATTGTAATGGTTAATCCCTATTTCAATTGATCCAACATGGGGTCATCCTCTAGAAGTGATAATATGGTAAAGTAATTTCACAATAATCGCATAATTTGAAATGAAATTGACTCTCAAAAAGGACATTCGAAAAGGGAATGAGATTCATAAAATGATTATTTGGATTTTTTTCATTGGAACTAATGAAATGGTTTATTGTTTTATCCAATGATTTATTTTTAAATCAAAATAACCTAACAATGTTGTTTATTAAAAATACAATAGTATAGTTTTGGAAAAAAGAAAAACATTGATAAATTCTTATGAAGTTAAAAGGTGGTATTTTATAACAATTTGGCCTTAGGTGATGTGTACTGGTTTTATTCAGGTGGGAAATAATTGTTCCCTTATAATTTTTTTAATTGATGGGGGTATATTGAACATTATTTAAAAATGTTGTTTCATTAAAAAATGTAAATGAAAATGAAATTTTATTGGTTATACTAGAAAACCCCAATGCGATCCACGTACAAATGGTGCTTTGGTTGTTCTTGATGGAATCGGGGAAATCATGACACTCAAGTGGGTATGGATTATCATATATAGTTAATTCTAGGGTGAATCTAATCCCCAAGTAGATGCAGAGTGAGACTAATTGTTAAAGTCGGGTCAATCCAGCCCCTGGGTAAATATTGGGGATCCTCAGAAGGGTGTATTACCAAAAAATATCAATTTCTTGGATAAGGATTTTTATATGGTCCCTAATGGTATATGGGTAATCATATTCATCATAGCATATTAATAGACACATTCAATCTAGATATATAGTTTATATACACAACAAAAAACCGTAATTTAGAAATGTTTGTAAAGACCTGTAAATTTCAAGGAAATTTTTTTCTTAAATTCTTTGAGATTTTACACCTACGCAGTTTTTGACGACACCTGATTCCGAATCCCGGTGTGCCCGGAATCAATTTCTATAGATTAGCTCGGGAATGTTCAGTGAACGAATGTGCGGGATTTTCTATTTTTTAACCGGTGATCGGAATTGAAATATGAGGGCACCGATGGAACCGCAGCGCCAGTAATTGTTTAAGAGGACCTTTACCAAAGATGCATTTGCTTTGGAGGAGTTGTTAAAAAAAGGGGATTAAATAAAAAGTGAATAAAATTGTGTGCAATTTTATTTAAATTTCTATGGTGGGTTAATCCTACATGTGGAAGTTATGGTGGGACCCACTAACATCCTAACTACCCATGTGATGATAAATGTGGGGTGAGGCTCTCACGAGCCCCAACCCTTCAAATTCCATAAATACCCTAAAACCCCCCATAAAACCCCTTGTATTTAATTCGGTAACTCCCCACTCTCCCACATTAATTCATGTCAACACACACTTAACCATTTAATTGAATTAAGTGTTTAAATATTGTAATTTGAATGCATAAAATGTTTTAATAAAATAAGAGGAGCCTTATTTTATTTGGTTGGGGTTGGCTTGTTGTGTTTGGAATTGGAGGAGAGAGCTCTAGTTCCTTCTGAAGAACTTCTTCTCCGACGAAGAACACCAACTCTCCGATGAAGAACGTCGACTTGGAGGCTCGGTTTCTCCATCCTCTTATTCCTCCGCGACAAGGGAGGATACACCGATGACGAAGGAAACGATGCCATCATCCACGACGCTGGACAACCACAAATTTCCTTCGAGGTAGGGGTTATCTTCGTTCAAGTTTTATTTATCGACCTTCATTGATTAAAATTTGGCTGCTTGTTATCGTCATAACGGGAGGAGATCGGACCACAGAAACATGGTCGATCCTCCTCCCTTTTTCTTGTTGATCTATGTTGATCATTGTGGTGAAGGAGGCGCGATGCTGCTGCACCGCATATGAATGAAGTGGACCACAGCAGGAGTGGGCCGTGGTGGCGGTGCATGGCACCGACGCGCCGTGCCGGTGAGGCCGAAGGAGACCGTGGCCAAGAGTGGGCCGTGACGGTGGGGCGCGGCGCCGGAGCTTGAAGGGGAAGTGGCCATGGTGGGCTGCGGTGTTAGGGAACGATGTTGACGTGCCACGCCTGTCAATCAAGAGCCATGACCTAAGGCCGTGGAGGTCATCCAAGGGCGGTCTGTTGTGGCGGCTGCCGGCACCACCTAGAGGGGGGGCCCGAAGGGGTCCCGCGGTTACCCAGCCGGCTGGCCATAAAGGCAGACTGTTCAAGGAAATGGGGGGGGGGGAATAACGCCCCCAATAGTCATTTAGGGCGGACCCCATAGGGTCCGCCATTATGGAAACAGAGGGCTGCACCCCCCTTTGTGCGCCGCTCGGCCAGCGCCGAGCCGCGGCCGGCTTCCGAGCCGGGCCACAGGGCGCACGGGCTGGGCCGCGCCAACCGCGGGCCAAGCCGTGCCAACAGGCCAGGGCCATGCCCAATCATGGCAGACCCAGATCCAGGTCAGGTCTGCCCGGTTCGGGCCGACCCATGGGGTGACTGGGCCGGGTGGGACCGGGCCCTAACCCCCCTATTTTCGGACCAGGTTCGTTCAAACGCCCATATCTTGGGTTACAGACCTCCGATCGATGCACCTTTAGTTGTTTAGGGATCCTTGGATCGATATGGTCATTTTAATATATTACACTTCAGGTTTAGGCAAATATTGTGTATGGATGATTTGGTTTAACCTGAAACCAAACGGGCCCTTGGAGAGGAAACACATATAACATAAGGACCGGACGTCCGAATGACGTACCGTCAATTACATTGAATTCCTCTCAGTGAGAAGGTTATTCTGGTTTAATCCACTCTAGGTTTGGACTCATATGGGATATGGTCGGGTTCTTTTAGTTTAAAAACCAACCGGACCCCTGGGACGAAAAAGCCAATATCTCTCAGTCCGGGTGTCCGATTGATGTGCCATTTGTGGCGTTGAGTTCCTAATGACAAGACGGAACATTGTGATACATCAAATATGGACTTCATGACAGTTGATGTATCAAAACTCCTCGATCGTGGAACGGAACCTCCTGGAATCGAGAGTGTTGTGTGCGGGAACCATAGAGCAGGTTTCGACTGCGACGACGATGGCGACTGTAATTGGATGCTACGTGGGTTCTGCATCAAGGACGACTATACTTGGATCCTCTGTGGTATCGGCAGTGATGAAGACTGTACTTGGATCCTATGTGGGTTCGGAAGCGATGTTTACTATACTTGGATCCTACGTGGGTTCACAGCGATGACTTCTATACTTGGATCATACGTGGGTTCAGTAGAGGAGATGATTAAGAGGCAACATCTAATCATCTCCACCCCTCTTCGTGAGTAGTGTACCTGTGTGAGCTGAGTCTTGACATTCAATCATTAACATTGATGTGATTGACTTTCCTTCCATTGTGGATTGGGTTGTGATTTTCTGTGTTGATTGGGTTATGCTTTCCTGTGTGGACTGGGTTGTACTTGGGCTCGTGAGTTGGAGCAGAATTGGAATTGATGACTTAGGTGTATGTATGGGCATATACCTATGTAGAGTTGGTTGATAATTCGTGTTTGTATCTTTCCTTTGTGGTATATCCTTTGTGGATTTTCGGAGGCCTTCGGGGGTCTCAGGGTCCCTACTGAGTATCTTATACTCAGCCCTGCATGGGCTATGCCCGCACTACATTGTGTTTGTTGCGTAAGACGGACAGTGCATATTATTGTTGAGGCTTGTGGTGCGGGACGATATCTGGTGGATGACTATCAGGCGTGACGTACACGGTGCGGACGGACGGATTTGAGGAGCAGAGGAGACCATCTCTACCCACCCTTCAAGTGGGGTTTCTGGAGGGCAACGTGGTGGTTACTGCTTTACTTTTCAACTGTTGTACATTCTTTTCTCAGTTGTAATGTACATTCAGTTGGGTTTGTATACTGGCCAATTTACTTTCCATCACTTACTTTTGTACTCAGTTTACATAGTGTTTACTTCAACATGCGTACTCTATGGTGTTTGTTTTCTTATATAAAGGAAATTCCTTCCCTTTTATCGGGATTTACGCCTTTGGTGCTAGTCGCCAGCCCCTGGCCTATGGAAGGCAGGCATGGGGTAGTCACGGCATGGGCCCCGAGGACGGGTCGTGACAAATTGGTATCAGAGGGAGGTTCGGCCATAGATCTCAGGACTCTGATAATTTCTTCTATGTGAAGAAATAATGATTAGAGTATTGAGTGTTATTATCATTACAGGGAGTCCATCATTGGTGCGGCAGCCTACGTATCCGTACACTAGGACCTTGACTTCTGATTTCCAACTCAGTGCAAAAAAACATTGATTTCATGTGTGTTTTAGAATTTTTCACTGTGATTACATTGTGTCAACTCACCAGGTATATTGTATTAACTGTGGTGCACCTGTTTCTTTCAGGATGTCCCCACAATGGTAGCCAGCTAGGGTTCTGAGCTTTTTGAGAGATGGCAGCCCACCGAGCGAGGAGGCCTCGGTGCAAGACCCCATTACAATAGAGGCATTGGCGGTACCTCTACCCATTGAGCCACCGATGCCACCAGCTGCAGAACCTGAGTGTGCACATCGCCTGAGTGCACTACATGAGTTTCAACGTCCGAGGCCACCCAGGTCCGCAGATAGATGGACCCTAAGACAGCCAAGGATTGTATGGAGGCTATCGTTCGAGTCTTCAAATTAGTAGGGACACCAGCTGTGCTCATGGTGATCCTTACGGCGGGTCGCTTGCACACAGCAGCAGTTATATGGTGGAGCCTTATGCTCTTGGTGCATGACAAGGCATCCCTACTTTGGATGGACTTCAAGAGAGTCTTCCGCTCGGAGTTCGTTCCAGCCACCCTCTGTGCGGTGTGCATTCAGGAGTTACTACAGCTGCGGTAGGGTAGCATGTCAGTAGCCCTGTACTCGGCGAGATTTACTGATCTCTCGCGCTACTCCAAAGACATGGTACACAACACATCTTCCCGGCATGGACCTTAGAGCAGGGAATAAGGCATGAGATTAAGGATTCGATGATCTTCCTCAGCATTGTAATGTAGGAAGGAGTACTGGAGTGAGCCATTCTTGTGGAGAGATTTCTTGTTGAGCCTACACCAGCAGTGAGACCTACCGTAGGGCAACACGTAGTGGAGTCTTCTGCAACCGGTAGTAGACAGATGTCGCAGAGGTCTAAGCGGACCAGACCATCAGGTGGGAAACCTCAGGATACTAGTTCGGAGGAGTGGGTCATACGCAGAAGAGCCATTCATACGAGAGGAAGACAGTGCTATGCATGTGGTGGGCAGGGCCACATGGCTCGTGACTTCTCGACCCTCCATGAAGAGTTACAGCAGATGGTTGAGGGACCACCCAGGTAGAGGTAGAGGTTCGACCGTGGATGTCCTCAATGAGTAGGAGGATGAGGCAGGGGAGCAGGCCGAGTAGCAGGTGGTGGACAACGCTTCGAGGCTTTACCACCACCACCATCAGGAGGTCCCTCCAGACCACATGGAGCTGGCAGATAGAGGCGGGCTCAGCTTCAGGAAGTGGAGACCTATGACCACGGCGCACCTGAGATGATTCGAGGTACTATATGTGTCTACTCCACCCTTGATGTAGTTCTTATAGACATATGAGCAAGTAATTATTTCATTACCACTGGCCTTGCTCGGAGCTCGGAGATTCCGATAGATCTGTTTGCTCGATCCTTATAGCTAGAGACTCCTATGGAAGCAGACTCGACGATTACACACTATTTCCTGCAGTGTGAGAATACTCTAAGAGTATAGATCTTCAGATGGGATCTTCTTGTAGTAGTGTCGAGGCCTTACGACGTCATCATGCGCATGGATTGGTTATCTACAGTTAATGCTCAGATCTACTGTATTAGGTGCAAGGTGCAGTGTGTCCACACAGATTGGAGTAGGTTCCCCTTCACCAGCGAGAAGGGTGCCTTTGCAGTACTGGATAGACTCACACAGTGTAGAGGACAACTGATCACTCATCAGTTAGCTAGTCTCATCCTAGGAGAAGTTGATGTGTGGAGTCCGAGTTTTCCTGTTGTGGTGGAACAGTATGTGGAAATTTTTCCTAACGATGTTCTCGGACAACCTCCTCACAGAGTGGTAAACATCTATATTGACTTCTACCCCGGGATAGCCCTGATATCTACACCATCATATCAGATGGCTCCCGCTGAGCTTCGTGAGGTGCGGGTACAGATGGAGGACTTACAGGGCAAGGGATTCATTCGAGCCAGTGTTTCACCCTAGGCTTCCCCGATTTTGTTCGCCAAGAAGGCGGACGGGAGCTTGCAACTGTGTGTCGAATACTGTCACCTGAACCAGATAAACATGAAGAACAAGTATCCACATCCAAGGATCGATGATCTCTTTGATCAGCTAATGGGAGCACGATGGTTCTCGAAGATAGACCTCAGGTCAGACTATCATCAGCTCAGAGTTCGAGATGAGTATGTGCAGAAGACGGCCTTCAAGTGTAGGTTTGGCCACCATGAGTTCTTTGTTATGACTTTAAAAATAACCAACACGTCATAAGAGTTCATGAGTCTCATGAACATGATCTTCCAGACTTACCTCGATTGATTGGTCGTAGTCTTTATTGAAGACATTTTAATTTACTCAACTACTGAGGATGAGCACGCCTACCACATGCGGTTTGTATTGGATACACTCCGAGAGCACCAGAATTATGGTAATATCTCAAAGTGTCAGTTATGTATTCGAGAGATCCACTTCTTGGGACACATCATCTCTGAGGTGGGTGTTGTGTTGGATCCCGCGAAGATCGAGGCAGGGTAACTTGGGAGCCACCTAGGAGCATGACGGAGTTGCGGAGTTTCCTAGGTCTGGATGAGTACTATCGGAGATTTGTTCCAGACTTCTCTAGAGTTGCAGCACAACTTTTAGCTTTGATGAATAAGGGGAAAGCCTTCGTGTGGTTAGATAGATGTTATCAGACCTTCCAAGAGGTGAGACAGAGATTGACCAGTGCACCCATCTTAAGGTTACCAGAGGAGGGAGTAGGGTACGTAGTTTACGGCGGGGCATCAGGTACTGGACTCGGCTGTGTCTTAATGCAGGATTGGGCAGTGATCGCTTATGGTTCACGATAGTTGAGGCAGTACGAGCAGAACTACGCTACCCATGACTTGGAGTAAGCAGCAGCGGTCTTCTCCTTGAAGATGTGGTGGCACGTTCTGATGGGCGAGCGCTTTACAGTCTACTCTGACCACCAGAGTCTCAGGTACATCTTCTCACAGAAGTACATTAACGTGTGATAGTGGCGATGACTCGAGTTCCCCAAGGACTATGACTTTGGGATAGTCTATAATCCTAATAAGAGGAAACATAGTAACTGATGCTCTAAGCAGGAGGTCGGGCATTCAGCTACTTGGAGAGGCGCCAGAGTAGTTAGTTTCTTTGCAGATATCCTTCGTGGATAGATATGGGGAAGCCTTTCTACAGTCGCTCACAGTCACTTCTTTACTACTTTAGTGGGTTAGGGAGGCACAATGTGGGGATGTTGACTATGAGACACGACATGCACATATATCCACAGGATATGCACCTGATGGATTTTCATTATGAGGAAAGAATGTCATCCTTTTCATTGGACATTCCATGGTACCCGTTTAATTATATGAGGAGGTTCTAAGAGATTCTCACACTTCCCCATTGGTGGTACATCCAGGAGTAGGGAAGATGTACCAGGATCTCAGACGACACCACTAGTGGCCGGGTATAAAGAAGGATGTGGAAGAGTTCGTTTCATGATTCCTCACATTTCAGGTTGTGAAGGAAGAGCACCAGGCACTAGCAGGCTTGGTACAACCCTTAGAGGTCCCACAGGGGATGTGGGATGGGAGGTTGATGTATTTTGATATGGGACTTCCATGTACTTCAAGAGAACAAGACTCTATCCGGGTGATCGTATTCCGACTCACCAAGTCGGCCCACTTTCTACCTATCAGAGAGCAGGGCTCAGTGGAGAGCTTGGGGCGCCACTACGTTCAAGATATCGTATGGATTCATGGTGTTCCATCGTCTATCGTCTCTGATCAAGATTATCGCTTTACTTTCTGGCTTTGGAAGGGGTTGCAGGAGGCATTTGGGATGAAGCTATGCCTGAGCACCGCCTTTCACCCTCAGATGGATGGTCAGATAGAGAGGACCATTCAGACTCTCGAGGACATACTCTGTGCATGTTTCCTTGACTTTGGCTGTAGTTGGGAGGATCACCTACCTCTGATGGAGTTTTCGTACAGCAACAGCTACCACTCCACTATCGGGATGGCACCATACAAGGCACTATACGCCGACCTTACAGATTACCTCTGTGATGGACAGACCCTGTGGAGTCAGCACTCGTAGGACCAGAGATGGTCCATGCTACGACAGAGAAGGTGCATATCAACCCAGAGCGGATGAGTACTGTACAAAGCCGATAGAAGTCATATGCTGATAGGAGGTGGAGACCACCAGAGTTCGAGGATGGTGACCACGTTTTCTTATGGGACTCACCTCGACGTGGATTATGTAGATTTGGCTGAGGTGGTAGGTTATCACCGCGCTTCATCGGACCATTACATGTTCTCAGTAGGATAGGAAAGATGGCTTATCGCTTGGCTCTTTCACCTCAGTTGAATCGAGTGCACGACATCTTCCACGTATCTTAGTTGAGGAGAAACGTGCAGGACTCGACGCATATCATTGATCATGGGGAGCTGGACATCGATGACGGGGTGACGATTGCGGAGGTCCTGGTGGAGGTCGAGGATCGATAGGAGCTGGTCCAATGTGGATGGTCAATTCTTGTAGTGCGCATCAGGTGAGCGCACGGGAACCTCCAGGAGAGGACATGGGAGCAGGAGGCTCAGATGCGTGCACAGTACCCTCATTTGTTTCCCTAGATAATGATGTAGCTTTATGGGGACGTAAATCCCTAAGGTGGGAGTAATGTAAAGACCAATAAATTTCATGGAAATTTTTTTCATAAATTATTTTTTATTTTACATGTATGCAGTTTATAACAGCACCAGATTCTAAGACCCGGTGTGCCCAGAATCAATTTCCATAGTTTAGCTCAGGTACGTTCAGTGAATGAACGAGTGTGTTTTTTTATCCATTCAACAGGTGCTCGGAATTGAAATCTGAGGGAACTGATCATACCACAACGCCGTTAATTTCTTAAGAGGACCTTTACCAATGATGTGTTTGCTTTGGAGGATTTGTTAAAAAATAGGGATTAAATAAAAAGGAATAAAATTGTGTACAATATTATTTATAGTTCTAAGGTCATTTTATCCTACATAGTGGAGTTAGAATGGGACCCACTAACATCCTAACTACCCATGTGTGGATAAATGTGGGGTGGGGCCCGCATGATCCCCAACCCTTCACATTCCCTAAATCCTCATAATCCCCCCATTAAACCCTTTTTATTTAATTAGGTAACTACCCACTCTCCCACATTAATTCATTCCAACACACACTTAATCAAATAATTGAATTTAGTGTTTAAATTTTGTAATTTTAATGCATGGAATGTTTTAATAAAATAAGAGGAACCTTATTTTATTTGGTTGGGGTTGGCTTGTTGTGTTGCGAAATAGAGGAGATAGCACTTGTTCCTTTTGAAAAACTTCTTCTTCAACGAAGAACGCGAACTCTCTGATGAAGAACGTCGACTCGGCGGCTCAGTTTCTCTATCCTCTTCTTCCTCCGCGACAAGGGATGATACACTGACAATGATGGAAATGATGCCATCATCAGCGGTTCTTGAAAACCGAAAACTTCTTTCGAGGTAGGGGTTATCTTCATTCAAGTTTTATTTATCAACCTTCTTGGATTAAAATTTGGCCGCTTGTTATCATCATAACGGGAGGAGATCGGACCGCACAAACACGGCCGGTCATCCTCCCCTTTTCATGTTGATCTACATTGATCATTGTGGCGAAGGCGGCACAGTGCCGTTGCACTACGCGTGAATGAAGAGGATCGCGGCTGGCGTGGGCCGTGGCTCTATCGCGCTGCTCCAGTGAGGTCAAAGCAGACCGCGACCAGGAGCGGTCCGCAACGGAGGGGCGCGGTGCCGTCGCACCGTGCCGGTCAATCAAGAGTTGCGGCGGTCATCCAAGGGCGGGTAGCTAAGTAGGTCACCGGCGCCATCTGGAGGCGGGACCCGAAGGGGTCCCGCGGTTACACAGCTGTTCAGCCATAAATTCCGGCCATTCGAGGAAACCGGGGGGGGGGCGTAACAACCCCCCCCCCCCCAACATTCATTTAGGGAGGACCCCACAGGGTCCGCCAATCTGCAAAAAAGGGTGACACCCACCTTTGCGCCCTTATCGGCCATTGATGAGCCGCCTTCGGCTTCCGAACCAGGTCACCCACTGTAGGGCCATGTCGCGCCGGCCGTGGGCCAGGCCGCACTAGACGGGCCGGACCCGGACCCGGGTCGGACCTGGCCTAGACCCCTATTTTCAGACCAGGTCCGTTCAAACACCCATATCATGGGCTAAGGACATCCGATCGATGCACCATCAGCTGCGTAGGGATCCTCGGATCGAGATGTTCGTTTCAGTATATTACACTCGTGGTTTGGGCGAAGATTGGGTACGGTCAGATTGGTTCGAACCTGAAACCAATCGGGCCCTTGGAGTGGAAGCGCTTATAACATAATGACTGGACATACGAATGGCGTAACTTCAATTATGTTGAATTACTCTAAGTGAGACGGTTCTTTTTTATTACTCCACTCAAGGTTTGGACGAAGCTGGTGTACGGTCAGGTTGTTTTTGTTTAATAACCAATCGGGCCCCTGGGACGGAAAAGCCAATATCTCTCAGAACGGGCGTCCAATTGACACTCTGTCTATTGTGTAGAGTTCCTAATGAAGAGACGGAACATCGTGATACATAAAATCTAGACATTGTGATAGTTGATGTATTGAACCTCTTGTTTTGTGGAGCAGACCCTCCCGGAATCGAGCGTGCTATGTGCGGGAACCCTAGAGCTGGCTGCGACTACGATGACGATGGCGACTGTACATGGATCCTACGTGGGTTCGGCAGTGAGGAAGACTGTACTTCGATCCTCCGTGGGTTTGGGAGCGATGAAGATTGTACATGGATCCTACATGGGTTTGACAGCGATGGTTATTATACATGGATCCTACGTGGGTTCGGCAACGACGACTTCTGTACTTGGATCCTACGTGGGTTCGGCAGAGAAGATGATTTAGAGGCTACATATAATCATCTCCAACCCTCTTCATGAGTAGTGTTCATGTTTGAGCTGAGTCTTGACTTTCAATCATTAACATTGATGTGATTGACTTGCCTTCCTGTGTGGATTGGGATTTTCTTTTCTATGTGGAATGGGTTATTCTTTCCTGTGTGGACTGTGTTGTACTTGGGCTCGTGAGTTGGAGCAAAACTATAATTGATGACTTAGGTGTATGTGTGGGCATATACCTAAGTAGATTTGGTTGATACTTCATTTTTGTGTCTTTCCTTTGTGGTATATCTTTTGAGGATTCTAGGAGGCCTTTGGGGGTCTCGGGGGTCCCTATTGAGTATCGTATTCTCTCCCCTACACGGGCTATGCCCGCACTACGTTGTGTTGGTTGCAGATGACGGAAAACACTAATCGTAGTTGAGGCATGTGGTGCGGGACGATATCTGGTGGAGGACTATCATGCGGGACGTACACGGTGTGGATGGACAAATTCAAGGAGTAGAAGAGACCATCTGTACCCACCCTTCTGGTGGGGTTTCCGGAGGATAACGTGGTAGTTGCTACTTTACTTTTCAGTTTTTGTACTTTCTTTTCTCAGTTGTACTGTACTTTCAGTTGGGTTTGTATACTGGCCCATTTAAATTCTAGCACATACTTTTGTACTCAGTTTACTTCGTGATTACTTCAGCTTGCGTACACTGTGGTGTTTGTTTTCTTATATAAAGGAAACACCTTCTTTTTATCAGGATTTACACATTTGGTGCTAGTTGCCAGCCCCTGGCCTATGGAAGGAAGGTGTGGGGTAGTCACGGCATGGGCCCCGAGGATGGGTCGTGAAAATGTTTTTTACGATGTTCTTTATAAATGTATATAATTTTAATATATAGCTATTTTTCTTGAAAAAAACCTAAATAAACATCATTTATGGAAGGAACCCCTAATATAGTGATGTTTTCTGATTTTTTTGAATTTAGAAACATTTCAAAATAATCATATCAAAATTACCATTGTTTCCTATAACTGTCACTACATTAGCAACATTTCTTGACAAACATTTCGTAATTAGTGATGTTTCCCCAAAAAACATCACTAAATTATCTAATTTCCCCAAATATATCGATATATAGATTTGTTCTGTTCTTTTTCCTGCATCAATGTAAATAAATATTTAGATATATATATATATAGTAATTTATATTAAGGCATCCACACATATATAAACATATATATACGTATGTATTTATAAATAAACACATACACACAAACATATATATATATAAACACAGATATATTTTAAGCTTAGTCATGTTTTCAATAAAACTTGTCTATTTTAGTGACATTTTCTCATGTGTTTTACAACATAAAAAATTACACACACACATAATTATACACACCAACACATAGAAATATATATAAACATATATAAATACACTAATCTTAACATATATATAGCATATACACATATATATAATATTATAAAAACATAGAAATAAATATAAAATATAATCATATATATATAATACAAAACATAGAAATATATTTATTATAAACATATATATATATATATAATATAAACATATATTTTTAATATAATCATATACATATAATATAATCAAAACATGTGTATATATATATTTAAAAATAATACATAAAATTTAAAATATACAAAAAATATACATATATATTAATATATGTATATCAATATATAAATATTTATAAAATATTAATTTTTAAATAGTTATATCTATTTATATATATAAATATAACATAATTAAAATTAATATCTTAAATCTGTTAATTTTTTTAATAAAACGTGAGTATTTTAGTGGAATTTTTACCAAAGTTTTAAAAATGTGGCTAATTATATATTTTTATACATAGACATAAATATTTACACACACACACATACACATATATAAATAAAAAAAATAATATATATATATATGTATATATATATATAAACATTTATATAAACATAAAATATAAACACACACACACACACACATATAATATAAATATAAATATATAGGTAAAATATAATCATATATATATATGTATATAAGATAAATATATATTTATATATGAACAGAAAATATAAAATATAAAATATATATATAATGTATATTATAAACACTAATATATTGATATATAGATATATACATATATTATATTATCTTATTAAATATTTTAATTTATCTATGTATATCAATACAATAAAACACAATTAATTATCAAAATATGAATTATGATATTTGGTTTTCTTTTGTGTTGGTATGTTGTAGGTCAAAGGACTTACTCCTACGAGAGGCGGGACAAATAATTTTAATTTTCAGGATGGTCGAGCAGCATGGAGGCGTAATGGGTTACCTGAGGGCATATGGGGGTGTAAGGAGAGGGTCAAATTAGGTACTTCGGGGGTGGCATAGGTAAAGGAGGGGCAATGTGGGAGATCATCTATGAGGGGTGTGGGGAGTGTGGGTATAGGAGGGGATAGGGTAGGGGTCTACATGGGAATGGAGGGATGAGGTTGGGGGAATAGGGAAATGGGGTGTCGGTACTAGAGGGAGGAAGAGGGGTGTGGGATGGAACATACATGCTCAATATGGGGTGGTAATATTATTATATTTAAATTATTGTAAAAATATCTAAGAAATTTCATATATATATATATATAATAGAAATAAAATTACCCACATTTTCTAAAAACATCAGTAAATTAAGGGTCACTTACATTCATTTCATGAAAACATCTACAAATGAGTTTTCTCTAAATAGCGGTGTTTATAATCATCGCTAAAAGTATATATTTTAGGTATGTTTATTTATTATTGTTTTTCAAAAACATTGTCAAGTGAGGGGTTTCTAAATAATAAAATTTATAAATATCTCTAATTTAGAATTGATTATAAGTGTCTTTAAATGATGAAAATTATTAACATCACTAAATTCAGGACATTTATAAACATCACTAAATTTGCGACACCTCATTTAGAGAAGTTTTTAAATTTTTTTAATTAAGGTTTTTTTGTAGTGAAATCATTACTATGGGAAATCTATCCACTATGTTCATAATTTTTTTTATTTAATTGATATAAAATATTTTTTTATTTTTTTATTTTTATTTTTTATATTTGTAATTTTTGCATGATTCTGTATACCATACTGGTTATTTTAGTGAAGTTGTAGGTGGTGGAATACTAATTAATATTCACTTCCTTAATTGGAATCTATGGTTCTTTGGTACATGAGCATAATAATATATTTTAGCAAGATAAGTTTACAGTAATGTCTCGTTGCATGAGGTTTTGAAGGGAATATTAGAGTGGTCCATGGGTTATGGTTTAGGCAAGAATTGAGGAAAATTTAGGATGAGTTATATATATATATATATATATATATATTAATTTTTTAATCTTCATGTATTCATTTTATATGACATTCCAATTGGGGAACCATTCATACATGTATTTATTACAACTTTTTAATTCATGTGATGCGTTATTTTTTTATTGGCACATTATTTATTTTTTATTGTAATTTTTTCTAGTTTTTGTATTTATATTTTTTCTTTTATTGTTTCTACTATTAAAATAAGTTATATTATCCCCATAATAAACTCATAATATCTCACTCCCGGTCGGCATCCTCTATAATATAAGGAGTCATGCATGAGGTGATGTGGTGTTACTCCGATCTGGGCATCTGTCATAGGTCTTTGGTGGTAGGATGTTACAAAGTGGTATCATATAATATTTTACATTGTTTTATTATTTGGTAATGGCAAGTATGATATTAGGAATGTTTCAAGTCTAATTAATGAGCGTGTTCATGGGAGTGATAAACTAAAGAATGGGGAAAAATATAGGTTTCAAGGGATGAGACTTATTGATCTTTCGATTTCACTGTTTACAGATGTATATTATTCTCCCTTCAGGTAAATTGGTTTCCTTGTGATGCTATTAGAAGATGGTATTTACACTCTTATACCAGTATGACAATATATTATGGGTTTATTCATGAATTTTTAAATGCTTTTCTGGATTTACATGACATGCATCAAGCAAGGCACATGGGATTTAGATATCGATTTCATGTTGCTTGTGGTTAATATCATATAGCGATTATATATATCTAATTTATATCTAACTTTTATTTTTAATTACTATTTAAGAAAAGTTGATTTATTAATTTAATGTGTTATTATTATCATATATAGTGTTTTACTATATAATTATATGGTGTAAGTTACTCTCATAATTCCTTAGATGGTCAATTTATGTAACTGGTATATATAACTGGTTTGTTAAAAGATAATATTTTTTAAATAAATTTTCAGTAAGAAAACAATAATGTATTTTTCCTTATATCTTGTGAATGAAATTGTATTTAATTAAGACCTATATTATTTTTAATTTTGTTATGTTAAAGAATGTTTTACAAAGTAAAGCATAAGAAATGGTAAGGGATTAATTGTAAATCCTATGTTATTTGGTAATTAAAAGTGTGGTATTAATATAACATTAATGTTTTAAATGGAATATTTTTAATGTGTTTGTATTTGAATCTTATTAAAATTACAATGTTTTGATATATGGGTTTTTTTAAGGGATTAAATTTGGATCTTGTTAAAAGTTACATTTATGGTTTTAGGTAATAAAAAATACCGTTTATGGATAATGTGGACATCATGATTATGGGGTTGTAACTCATATATATCTTTTTAAACCATGTGTGTGGAATTTTGGGGCAAGGGGGAGAGCACCGATTTTGGAATTGTTTTGAGGGTTTATGTACAACATAATGATTGTTATGCATGATTTTATTTTAGATTGATACATGATGTTTGAGTTTTTTTGATAAGTCTTGGTGAGTAGTGATGGAATGTATGTTCTTTTGGTTTATGTTTTACCAGGTAGTTGGTATGATAATTAGACTCGGTCTTATATGTGGGGACTTGGAGTGGTTCTTTGGCATGTCAAATTCCATGATACCTTTAGACAAGAGTGTGTTTCAAATCCTGAGTTATGGATTTAGTGAGATCATGGTGGATGAAATTTAATAAGGTCCAAGCAACCATTATGATTTTACCTTGGGTTTTAATGGGACTTTTCATAGGTATTTTTGAGGATAATGCATTATTGGGTCATCCCATGATGGAAAACTTCTGTAGTGTCACTAGGTAATGTAGGTTATTTTTTTATGAAGGATGTTGATGTTTAGTGCATCCAAACAACAATGTATCTTTATAAAAGAACATGTAGTATTGATGGATTGTATTTACACCAATCTCAAAGGGAGTGTTCATTCATATGCTTGACCATATCTTTTTTGGACAATTTTTTAGTGTGTAGTGATGGTATGAGTGAACAACTAATGTTTTTGAAATGATGCATCAAGTGATGGGTGGTTGTGCTCTTATCCATGTCATGGTCATGGTTTCTATCTTGAACTATAATGGAACATATTGTAACACCCCATGATTTTCTGAAATATATTTTTCAAATTAATTTAATATTTTCCTTATTTTTAATTTCACACAATATTGAATATAGATTTGAATTATATAAAAACTATGTTTTTCTTGCATGATATGCAAGACCTGGTCAATATTTCACAACAAGAAACACTTAGATTATCTTTCATCATAGGAAAAACTATTATTTTGTTGTGTTACACATTATATCATGTTATTTTGATAGTTTTCAATACAAACAATATAGAGTACTACCGAACAATAGAATATTATTAAAATATAATTATATAATATAATAAAAAACCCTAGCCGTTAAATTAGTAGCTATGAAGATTGTTGAATAACATATTAAAATATATGGTCTATAATATAAAATCATATGTTACCAATTAATTAGAAATGGAAATATATATCAATTTATTATAAAGGTAATAGTGTTCATTTATTTGAACCAAAGCCATTTTGTCTTAATAAATTAAATAAGATACAATTAGTGAATGATATTAATCATATATATATATGTTATATACTAAATAAAAAATTATAATTCAGCCAATACATTTTACATACATAAGATAAGAAGATACCCAATTTAATGCACAAAAACCTACATTTTTATAAGGTTAATTTTATCACCTTTTCATGTTGAGCCCATTTTAAATCCTATTTTGACACATTTACATATTGCATTTGACAAAATAAAATACTTATTTTAAATGTTAATGTAAAAAATTACTTTGGTCCAATATTTTGTATTTTCCTGATAAATATCGTCTTTTTCATAAATGCTAAAAAATACATAATTTTAATTACAAACAATTTTTTTCATCAATAAAATTTATTGAGTTAAATTATGTTTTGATTTGTTTTAAATTATAAATAGATAAAACATTTATCATTTAATTCAATTTTGGTCATTATCATAAATTTGAAAAAGAATATAGATATAAAAATGTTTAATCCTTGGCATGTTCGATGATTAATAACCATATTTATTATCCTATCAATGAGATAAATTTTAAATTAATTATTACAAAATATATGTTTTGAATTTTTAAAAAATTGATTTAATTCATTAAAAAATTGGTTCCATATTATATAAATAAGTTTCTATTATTTTTGGACATTCTAAAAACTAACTTGGGTAATTTTTTCTAATATGGTAATAGGAAAATCGAGTGATTAATTATAAATAATAATATTATAAATAATACAAAATTACTTGCAGCTTTTCCTAATTTAAATTTATGATTGGTTTTAGACAAAACATATATTCTCGGTGAGATAAAACATTTTTACGGCAGTTGGTTGAGAGTGAGATATTTATTATATTTTATTTAATGAAAACTTAAAGATGTCGTACTCATTGTTTTAATAACTAAATCATTTTTAATATAGGGTTATATTAAAGATATTTTCAAGAATAAATATTAATTTTAAATGAAAAATTTGTTTATTTATCGTAGTATATAATTCTAAATTTCAAAGAAATAAATGATTAAATTCAAATCACATACAATGATGATGTTGTAATTGTTTACTTAATGGAAATATAAAATAACTGTTCTTAAAAATATTAAAAAAATAATTTAATATAATTAATGAAAAAAATTAATTTTATAGTTTTCCTTGAATCTTTAGGAGTATAATAAAATATTTTTTACTAAGTTAACTTGTTTTCCATATATTTCATAAAATCCATGTAATGAATACTGTCAATATTTCCATTAATGATATTTTTTAAGAATATCATATTATTTAGTTATTTAATAATAATTAAACAAGTTTAAAAAAATTAATTATAATTGGATCTAATATATTAAAAATTATCCATTTATGGTCCAATTTAATTCATATATTTAAAAAATTAAATCCTTTTAATATTGACATAGTTATTAAATTTGTTAAAATTAAAATAGGTTAACTACGAATTAATCAAAATGACAAGGTTTAAAAAAATAGAAATTTTCTAAAAAAAATTAGTGTTTGATGATATTGAATCAATATATCATAATATATTTGAATAATTATCTTTTTTGGTATTTAGATTGATATTTCATTTTTTATAAATCAATATTTTTGGAAATTCCAAAAGTGCCATTCCCCTAAATTATAAAGTGACACATCCTCCCTCACTTATTCCCACCATTTTGAGCCATTATGATCATACATACTGAAGTGCATTGTGTTGCATTTGTTGTCAATGAGGCATGAAGTTGTCATGGAATGAATGGATGTTAAGGAATGTCAAGATGTGAATGATAAAGGCTGTGATGGTGATGGTGATGAATGGAGAATGGCCATCGTACTAAGATGCATGTCACTTAGGAGATTCACTAAGTGACATAGGAGATGTGGTTGAAACATTATCCATGAACATCAGACGATTGTTGAGCTGCTCTTTAAATTCAAAGAACTTGTATCAACTAGATACAATGTCACAACATGATTAGAAGACCACGCATTGTAGTGACAATGCATGAGGAGTTGAAGAAGATCCATCCACAAGTACTAAGTGGATGAAGTGAGCTGAAGAAGTCCATGCACTAACACTTAGTGCATGTGAATGTGAAGAAGATCCAACTGATCTCTGATTTGATCAATGAAGCACTTTGAAGAATTTTAGTGATTCAGGAGTTCGGTTGAAGAAGAAGAACCTTCAAGAATTCACTCCTAAGTAATGAGTATATGTTGAGGAGATTTGAGGAATTCTAATGAAGAAGAGAAGGGAAGAAATGAAGAAGAAGAGTAGTGGCATTTGGCATATTCACTTGGTTACTTTGTTTTTATACAAAGTCCTAAGTGTTTTACTTAGCAAAAAAATAGCCACCAAGGAAGGCCAGCCTTAAGGGTTCAACCCAAGGCACATGTGGGACAAGGTCACCACGCCCAAGGGGATCCCATGGGGCCAGCCCGAGAGAGGCCGAGGCCATGTATAAGCCCCGAGGCCACGCGGTGATGAAGCTCGCGCAGCGTGGGCGCAGGAGCGCGCCTGAAGGGTGCATAGTGGGCGCCAGTGGCGCGCCCACAGGGAGCAGAGTGGGCACAGAGCGCGCCCGCAGAGAGAACACGGTGCGGGGCGGCACCGTGGAGGAGGAAGTTCAATTGCCGAGCTGATGGGAGAGCTAGGTTGATAAAGCACGAGAAACCCGCGCGCGGTTTCGATGTGGGACGCGGAAAACATTCCAGGAGCGAATCCTGGCCGTCCGAGTGATCGCGCGGCAGATCTCGGCCGCCCGATGCATCGCGCCATTCACGATCAGATCCAGGCCGTCCAAAGATCTGATCCAACGGCCTACGAGGCGTCTCCTTCCTCGAGCTCAGCCGAAGGCTCCCCGGGAGCTCTGTTCGAACCAGGAGCATCCCGAGACATGTTTTCGAGCTCCCGGCCACCTCCGATCGAGATGAAGCATCCAGCGTGATCGTCTGGCCTTAACGATCACATTCATGCAATAAAATAATAATGCATGCAATGAGAGGGGGATTTCGGTCGAGGTCGAGGCAAACAACGTTGCTGAGGCTATGGTGTTTATGTCTTTGCAAGAATCGACTTAATGAAGCCATGCATACGTTCGGAGAAGCATGAACGTGAAGGAAAACAAAGGAGAAGGAACCCGCGTGCACTGAGGAGAAAAATAAAGATTTTGAAAATCTTGAACGCCTGAAAATCTCGGGGATTCAAGTTGTATCTCATGCGGATGAACCGCCTCACCTCTGCCTATAAAACGAGAGGACAAGGCTCTCAAAACGCTTGCTGAAGTTCTGTTGAAAACCCAAAGTCCCGCGGAGTGCTCTGCCTCGCGAAGTTTTAAAGCCCCGCGCAAGTATCATGTGCGGCTGAAGTTCCTTGCGCACAACTCCTTTGCGCGACAAGAAGTAGAAGTTCGGGCAGCGCGACCTTGCGTGCCCCTTCTGAGCACGGTGTCCCCTGCGCGCTAATCCTTTGCGCGACAGGAAGGAGAGGAGCTTGTGCGACCTTGCGCGCTCCCTCTGTGCATCGCTCCCCCTGCGCGGTAGGCACTTGCGCGCCCAAGGTGTCCTTTCACCCTTGTGGCTTGTGCGCCTCACGGTGTTGCATCCTGCACACCCGAGTGATTGCGCGCCGCTTACCCATTGCACGCGGCTTACACCGAGGACCTTGCGCGCCTTCATTTGTGTTGGTATTCGGGTGTGTGCAAGAGGAGGCCGAGGCATAGCCTTGTGTGTGCACCAAGTGAAGACCACACCTTTTGTGTGTGAAAAACAAGAAGAGGACCTACGGGTTAAGTGTGTGCAAGAAAAAGAGTGAAGGCCAAATATATACTCATTGTGTGTGTGCAAATCAAGGAACAAGTTGTGTGTGCAAAACAACAAAGTGGCCGAACCTAGTGTGTGCACTAAAAGTGTGTTAAACTAAAAGAAGAAGAAGACTCTCACACAAAGTATAACACACATTTATGTGTGTAATCAAAAGGAATTAAACGTGTGAAGGAAAAGAAGAAAATGCGTGTGATTAAAGTGAATACACCCTTTGAAGGTTTATTGCACCAAGAGGAGAAAGAGGAGAGTGCATGCATGCATGCATGCACATGCACACGTAAACAAGTCAAATCTACGTGTGTGCAATTGAGTTGTCCAAGACGAGAAGATCTTGAAGAATCAAAGTTTCCATGCATTCAGTGCATGAAGTTGAATTCCTGTGAGACTGGACCAGACTGAAGTTAAAGATATCAGTTGTCTGAGTATTCAGTAGTTGGAGAGAGGCCAGGTCATCCTTAGAAGAAGGAGATAAATCCTGAGCAAGACGAGAAGACCTGATCATCACAAGTGATCAGAGGTACAGAGCAAGGCCAGCAGTCTTTATCCTAGACTGCTGAAGATACTTGAAGAAGCTTAAAGTGAAGAAGAGCTACTCGTGTGACTCGAGGAGCCAAGAGAATACCATGTGGGACTCAGGGAGAAGAAGTCTTCAGTGGGATTCTGGAGCAGGCCAGTGGGACTCTGGTAACACTGTGGGACGCAGTATAAAGACCCTCCTGTGGGACTCAGGAGAGATACAGTGGGACTCTGTATCGACCATTGTAATACTAACCGTTTATAATGGAGAAACCATGTTGGGGTGTATAACCAACATGGCAAGGACGTAGGCCTTTGGTGCCGAACCTTGTAAATCCTTGTGTCATGTTCCTTTATATTTACTGCATCTTTCGAGGAAAGGTGAGAGATACAAGAAGAGTGGATCGAGGATGTAACCAGCCATAGAGGATTAATTGATAAGAATCGATTAGTAAAAAGTTTTAAGGGATCACTGATTCACCCCCTCCCCCTCTCAGTGATTCACACCGATCTGGGCACTTCAATTGGTATCAGAGGGAGGTTACCTCTAAAAGATCCAAGGGAGTCTTTATGAAGTGAAGATTTGAGGAAATGAGTGACCGGCCTCAAATGGAGATATCTGCCAAGACTCAGAAAAATAGAAAGAAGAAACAGGCCAAGAAGATGAAGAAAGCATGTCCTAGCTGTGATGAAGTTGGAACAATGAAAGATCTTCAAAGTGCAATCGAATATCTTCAGAAGACAGTCCCCAAGGAAGTGGCAATGTGTATAGCTACAGGCATCCTTGATCTTCAAGAAGAAACATTACAGCTAGAAGAAGAAGCCAATACAATGGAAGATCAGTTTGCTAAAAGGGTTGGCATAACCAACACTCTCAGAAAGCTGGTGAAGGCTAAAGATGAAACTGTTTCTCTTTGCAATGAAAGATATGAAGACACTGCTGAAGAATTGAAAAGAAGCCTTTCTGAGAAAGAAATATTTATGATAATGATCAAAGAAGTTTTCCATGCACTGGAGAAGTTGCACAAAGTGTCAATGAATGTCAGAGATGCTCAACTCGAAGACAAAGTCAAAATGGTGAAGGATCTTGACAATTCATTACTAGAATTGAAGAAGGTGCATGAAGACCAGTTAGAATAGCTGAAAGAAAATTGGGAAGGAAGGCTAAGAACTATTGAGGATGAGAAGAACTCCCTCAATATGAAATGCTTCAAACTAGAGGTGATATTGAAAAATCTGGAATCACCCAAAGCTGAAGCCTCCCAGTCAGCTGAAAGAAGAAATGTTGCTACTAAAGTGAGCTTTGAGAAGGATGATTCTAAAAGAAAGACATCCTCTAATAAAAGGGCAACAACTTCTAAAAAGAAGGTACCATCCATCCCATCTTGTACTGATGCTTCTAATTGTGTTTCCACAAAAAGTGCAGGATGGAAAAATAATTCCAAACAAGTATGGATGAAGAAAATGAAGAAGCAGAGCTCTCCTGAAACAACACAGCAAGTCAAGAAAAGTACCCAACAATCAGAAGGACTGAAGAGGTCAAGATTTGTGGGTCAGTGTTGGTGTTGTAATAAGTATGGGCACTGTGCAAAGTATTGTTGGTACAATCCACTAAATGTCAAAGCACAAAGGAAGACCATGCCAAGGGGGAGCAAGCCAGAAGGCAATAAGCAACATCCAGAGGTCCAGAGACATCTGTTTACTGCTAACAGATTTGGATTGCTTGACAACATCTGGGATGGCTGCAAAAGTGGTCAAAAGAATGATACATGTCAATCTCCAACTGTATCCAAAGCTGGAATGAAGAGAAGATCACTGAACCAGGCTAAAAGAGATTCCTTGGGAAGCAAGCAGAAGAAAGTGGAAGATGCTCCCAAGAAGAGTTTGAAGAATGAAGAGAAGTCCTTGGAATTCAAATCCAAGAAGGGTGATGCATCCAGAAGGACCACCAAGAAATGCTTCTACTGTGGGAAGAAAGGACATATCATGGATCTTTGTAAAGAAGCCATGAAATTAAATAGAAGCAGACTGGACTCAAACAGACAATCAATCCAGAAGAAGCAGAAGGGATTGGTTGAAAATAAGTTACCTAAGAAAGGTGGCTTAACAGTATCAAAAGAACCATGTGGGATTTCCAAAACTGAGGCCTCACTTCGAAATGACTTGTTAGTCATATGGTCAAATCAGTTGCAACTTGCCAAAGATCTGCAGAGAGTTGAAGATGATGTTCTGGCAATTGCTAAGGCAAAAGGGAAGAAGAAGGTTTCACATGAAGATGTTTTGAGAACCACACCAGCACAATCATCAATGAAGATCAAATGTGCAAGTGTGAAGACTGGTGAAAATGGGACATCTCGGTTGAGAGAATCTTCTCAACCTTGTTGTTCACATTGATGAACCAAGGAGGTTCCATATTATTCCCTTATACTCTTGGTATATACATGTGCTAACATTGCAGGGAATTGAAGATGATGATCATTCTCATCTGGAGGATGGTTTGGAAAGAACGGAGTTCACCCCTTGAGGGGGAGAAAATCTGAAGAAGATGATGTTCTGAGATTAATATCATCTTAAGAAAATGGATGAATGGGGGAGATTTATCTTTGCACTGAACTTTCTAATGAGTTTTGTGGAGTATGTGCAGGATTTAGCAATTCATTGAATATATGAACCCCTTAGCATGATCTCACATGTTTACAGTGAATGTGGACAGCATTGAGTTCCTTGGTTACATCACTCTTGTTTTCTGTACCGGGTTAGCCCAAGTAGACTTAGAGTTGATTTACTAAAGGTTCTTTGCTAAAGAGAACATGTGGCATCATCCCTCTCTTAGTGATTTTTAAAGAAGATGCTATTCGAAGGGAGGAAGAGATTTTTTTGGAAAGAGAACCACCCCACACCTTTGCATTTGATTGCCAATAAGGGGGAGAAAATATTGGCACACATATTGACCCATTCATATGTGCTGAAGGAGTGTATTGACAACAAATACAAAGGGGGGGATTGAAGTGCATTGTGTTGCATTTGTTGTCAATGAGGCATGAAGTTGTCATGGAATGAATGGATGTCAAGGAATGTCAAGATGTGAATGACAAAGGCTATGATGGTGATGGTGATTAATGGAGAATGGCCATGGTACTAAGATGCATGTCACTTAAGAGATTCACTAAGTGACATAGGAGATGTGGTTGAAACATTCTCCATGAACATCAGACGATTGTTGAGCTGCTCTTTAAATTCAAAGAACTTGTATCAACTAGATACAATGTCACAACATGATTAGAGGACCATGCATTGTAGTGACAATGCATGAGGAGTTGAAGAAGATCCATCCGCAAGTACTAAGTGGATGATGTGAGATGAAGAAATCCATGCACTAACACTTAGTGCATGTGAATGTGAAGAAGATCCAACTGATCTCTGATTGGATCAATGAAGCACTTTGAAGAATTTTAGTGATTCAGTAGTTCGGTTGAAGAAGAAGAACCTTCAAGAATTCACTCCTAAGTAATGAGTATATGTTGAGGAGATTTGAGGAATTCTAATGAAGAAGAGAAGGGAAGAAATGAAGAAGAAGAGTAGTGGAATTTGTCATATTCACTTGGTTACATTGTTTTTATACAAAGTCCTAAGTGTTTTACTTAGCAAAAAAATAGCCACCAAGGAAGGCCAGCCTTAAGGGTTCAACCCAAGGCACATGTGGGACAAGGTCACCACGCCCAAGGGGATCCCATGGGGTCAGCCCGAGAGAGGCCGGGGCCGTGTATAAGCCCCGAGGCCACGCGATGATGAAGCCCGCGCAGCGTGGGCGCAGGAGCGCGCCCGAAGGGTGCATAGTGGGCGCCAGTGGCGCGCCTGCAGGGAGCAGAGTGGGCGCAGAGCGCGCCCGCAGAGAGAACACGGTGCGGGGAGGCACCGTGGAGGAGGAAGTTCAATTGCCGAGCTGATGGGAGCGCTAGGTTGATAAAGCGCGAGAAACCCGCGCGCAGTTTCGATGTGGGACACGGAAAAAATTCCAGGAGCAAATCCTGGCCGTCCGAGTGATCCCGCGGCAGATCTCGGCCGCCCGATGCATCGCGCCATTCGCGATCAGATCCAGGCCATCCAAAGATCTGATCCAACGGCCTGCGAGGCGTCTCCTTCCCCGAGCTCAGCCGAAGGCTCCCCGCGAGCTCCGTTCGATCCAGGAGCATCCCGAGACATGTTTTCGAGCTCCCAGCCACCTCCGATCGAGATGAAGCATCCAGCGTGATCGTCTGGACTTAACGATCACATTCATGAAATAAAATAATCATGCATTCAATGAGAGGGGGATTTCGGTCGAGGCCGAGGAAAACAACGTTGCCGAGGCTATGGTGTTTATGTCTTTGCAAGAATCGACTTAATGAAGCCATGCATACGTTCGGCGAAGCATGAACGTGAAGGAAAACAAAGGAGAAGGAACCCGCGTGCACTGAGGAGAAAAATAAAGATTTTGAAAATCTTGAACTCCCGAAAATATCGGGGATTCGAGTTGTATCTCATGCGGATGAACCGCCTCTCCTCTGCCTATAAAAGGAGAGGACAAGGCTCTCAAAACGCTTGCTGAATTTCTGTTGAAAACCCGAAGTCCCGCGGAGTGCTCTGCCTCGCGAAGTTTTGAAGCCCCGTGCAAGTATCTTGTGTGGCTGAAGTTCCTTGCGCGCAACTCCTTTGCGCGACAAGAAGTAGAAGTTCGGGAAGCGCGACCTTGCGTGCCCCTTCTGAGCACGGTGTCCCCTGCGCGCTAATCCTTTGCGCGACAGGAAGGAGAGGAGCTTGCGCGACCTTTCGCGCTCCCTCTGTGCACCGCGCCCCCTGCGCGGTAGGCACTTGCACGCCCAAGGTGTCCTTGCACCCTTGTGGCTTGTGCGCCTCACGGTGTTGCATCCTGCACACCCGAGTGATTGCGCGCCGCTTACCCATTGCGCGCCGCTTACACCGAGGACCCTGCGCGCCTTCATTTGTGTTGGTATTCGGGTGTGTACAAGAGGAGGCCGAGGCATAGCCTTGTGTGTTCACCAAGTGAAGACCACACCATTTGTGTGTGCAAAACAAGAAGAGGACCTACGGGTTAAGTGTGTGCAAGAAAAAGAGTGAAGGCCAAATATCCACTCATTGTGTGTGTGAAAATCAAAGAACAAGTTGTGTGTGAAAAACAACAAAGTGGCCGAACCTAGTGTGTGCACTAAAAGTGTGTTCACCTAAAAGAAGAATAAGACACTCACACAAAGTATAACACACATTTATGTGTGTAATCAAAAAGAATTAAACGTGTGAAGGAAAAGAAGAAATGGTGTGTGCTTAAAGTGACTACACCCTTTGAGGGTTTATTGCACCAAGTGGAGAAAGAGGAGAGTGCATGCATGCATGCATGCACATGCACACGTAAACAAGTCAAATCTGCGTGTGTGCAATTGAGTTGTCCAAGACCAGAAGATCGTGAAGAATCAGAGTTTCCATGCATTCAGTGCATGAAGTTGAATTCCTGTGAGACTGGACCAGACTGAAGTTAAAGATATCAGTTGTCTGAGTATTCAGTAGTTGGAGAGAGGCCAGGTCATCCTTAGAAGAAGGAGATAAATCTTGAGCAAGACGAGAAGACCTGATCATCACAAGTGATCAGAGGTACAGAGCAAGGCCAGCAGTCTTTATCCCAGACTGCTGAAGATACTTGAAAAATATTAAAGTGAAGAAGAGCTACTCGTGTGACTCGAGGAGCCAAGAGAAGACCCTGTGGGACTCAGGGAGAAGAAGTCTTCAGTGGGATTCTGGAGCAGGCCAGTGGGACTCTGGTAACACTGTGGGACGCAGTATAAAGACCCTCCTGTGGGACTCAGGAGAGATATAGTGGGACTCTGTATCGACCATTGTAATATTAACCGTTTATAATGGAGAAACCATTTTGGGGTGTATAACCAACATGGCAAGGACGTAGGCCTTTGGTGCCGAACCTTGTAAATCCTTGTGTCCTGTGCCTTTATATTTACTGCATCATTCGAGGAAAGGTGAGAGATACAAGAAGAGTGGATCGAGGCTTTAACCAGCCATAGAGGTTTAATTGATAAGAATCAATTAGTAAAAAGTTTTAAGGGATCACTGATTCACCCCTCCCCCTCTCAGTGATTCACACCGATCTGGGCAATTCACATACCTTACACATATGACTTGTAAATATTTTTATCCACATCCAATAGGTTACATTCTTCTCCCAAGACCTACCCTAGTGTCTCTATGATGATGTAGGAAAAGAAAATACTCTTGAGAGAGTGGGTAAAGACGATTACCAACTCTCTCATGTGTATTTATTCTTCTATATAACCTTAATTTTTCATTTCAATTATAATGAAATAAATCTAGAATAACCTATATTCAGATATTTTATTATTATTATAGAAGAACCATATTCATCCTTTTATCTATCCAATGAAAATCTAAATCACAACATGTGCCTACGTAAGACATATCATCTTCACACTGTTCTGTACATTATTTTTCATTATACATTTTCTTGAATGTTAATAATCATGATAATAATAGTTATAATTGACAATTATAACATGATATTGATTCTTGAACAAAATTTTTATCATCCACGTCCATGTCATTTCACCATTAAGGGAATGATATTTTCACTCGTGCGTACGTATGACTTATCATCTCCACAATGAGGTGTGATTCATTCTCCCTTATAACCATAAAATAATGATTATATAAATGAATAAATATGATATATATTACCGTCATAAAATTTTGGATATTAGAAAACTATTTCATATGAATATGAATCAGGACTTGTATGAAAAAACATGCATAATAAAATAAAGAAATTAACACAAAAAAAGAAGAGTACTAAAAAAATGTTATTAAAAAACAGATTATAAGTTCATCATATATGATATTCTAAATATATATATGTGTGTGTTTATGGAATAAAATTATAAATGTATTTAGTCTACTATATTGGATTTCATGATCTGTAGAATGGAATTCATACCTATTGTAAGATAATTTCATCTCACTTTTTATTTCAGTGAGAAACATGCCGTATTCAACACTTGCTTATTTTTAGGGTGTATATAGTAACCTCTGACATGTAATATCATTAATTTTCTTTATTTAATGATATCAAATGATTTAATTTATGTTATTATTTTATGGTGTTCATGATTTTAAAGTTACTAATATAGTAATGGATTTATGTTTCACTTTTATTTCTTTAGGATGCATGCCTTATACACTAATATTTTCTTCAATGTGGTTTATATAATTCCCATTGATGTATTTTGTGAGTATTATTTATAATATATTATAATATTTTCTTATATATACAACTGCATTTGTTTCGTGAGGCATACTCTTCTACCAATTATAAAGTGATATGTATTTATTTTGTAATCTATTCAATGATTAGGATTATTACTTTTAGGTATCTATTTGGGACTATTTATCATCCATGTCCATGTTATAAAAAATTATTTAAAAAATTATTTCACTATTATCTAATAGATGTTTAAAGTCATTTTTTATCCTGTATATTATTCTTAATACACTTTTTTGAATGGAATCTTTTTCCATTTTCCAAATGAGGTACTTTGTGAATTTTTTTGTAAAAAGTATGATAAGAGTATTTTGTAACTTATATGACATGATTTTATTTTTACACATCCATCACTCTATAATTCCTTTAATCTTAAATTTAAATATTAGAGGAATGTTTTCAAATAAAATTTATTCTTTTTAAATTGGATGGAAAATTAAAAAAAATCATAGAAGACCAAATATTTTCCTCAGTAACTGTTTCCAGGTGATCTCATGAAATTAGTTTCTATATATGATGATGTTATTTGATGTTACTTCTATTTTAATTAGTATATTATTCAGTTATACCATTATTATTATTTCTAATAATGTTTTATATTTTTAATGGATTAATATTTATGAATATAATTTCATTTACATGGGTTATGTTATGATTTAATGTTGACTATTAAATCCATTTCATTCAATGGGTTAGGTATGATTAACAACTTATGTTCATGTGGAACACATATGTTTTGTTTTCATCTTATTATTGGTGAGACCTATATCTCTTTCAAATGAAATTGGAAATAAAGATTTTATATGAACTCAAAATGGTACATGTGAGGTCATCCTATGCCCCAAAAAAACTACAAGGGAGGATATCATTATCTCGCAGCAAAATAGTACACTGGGGGGGGGGGGGTCATCCTATGCCATAAATTGTGTTGAGACCACTTTACTATATTTAGATGTATTTTTTGTTAGTGATGTCAATGAAGTTGTCGATAATGATAAATATGCTGAATGGGATCCCCTAATTCAAACTTGATGGATAATGGAAAATCAGCTAATCAATGCACTGATCTTACGTTCAAAGAAATGTTTCAAAAGAGACATGGTTTTTAAAAAATTGATGTATAATCCATTGAGGATCATTGAATATTCTAATTATGAATATGAAAAAAGTAAAATAATTAAGTGATTTAAATGTAGTGGAGAAGATTATAGAATGAAGAGAAGAAGAAGGGTGGCTATGCATGGACATTGATTTACTAGGTGTACATGCATTTTATTTCTGGTTAACATTTATGTTTTCAATATTTTTAGTGGCCTTACATAAAAAATTTTGCTAAACCTTGAGCTAGTTAACTAGCCTACACCTGAGGCTCACATGAGATAGGAGTCAAATGTACCCATGGGGTTGCTGACCAGGCCAGCCCGCAAGCGGTAGAGTATATGGAGAGTGTGGCCGAAGAGTTTTGGGCAGAAGCACGCATAGGGTGGGCACAGAGCATGCACATAGATAACTGATATGGGGTTGTGCCGGGGAGGGATAGATAATTATATTCTTCTATTTATAGCACTCGATACTTAAACTGTTCCCCAAAAGCATGTTGGATTTTATATGGGACAAGCGATGCAAGTACTTTTCATAGTTTAAAAAACATAGATGTCATCTCATCCGTCCATATCATTTTCTTCCGTGATCTATGCGTCACTGTCCATCCCATCTGCGCGGTGTGATTTTGAAATGAATCCACCCAATCCTCCTGTGGCATTTGATGATGTCATTTCATCGTCTTCCTCATCTGGTGCTCAATGTCTCCACTATTATTGTAACATCCTGAGTGATATTAAGTAATTAATAAATGAATTACAATTTAAATCAATAATGTTATAAAACTCTGGGATATTGTTTAATCAAAATGTAATTTGTTATATTAATTTATATAATTTTTCATCATTGAAATAATATAAATTATTGATACTTCCATATATTTTTCATGAAAAAAACATGTAAACTTGTTGATTTAATAGATAAAACAAAACAAAATAAATATAATTAAAGGTAATAATAAATGTAAAATATTATTATGATGTTCTGAATTAGAATAACCTACAATATATTTATTACAAATAAATATTTGAAATAAAGGGAATGAGAATAATTATAATGATAATGAAAAGAAAGACATTTAGTGTTAAAAAACATAATATTATGTATTTAGTAATTTATTTTATGATGATAAATTATGTTTTTAATTTCATTTAACTAACGTATATATATTATTTTTTAAAATTGTATAAAATTTTAACATATGATTAATATAAATTGAATTTTTATTTATGAATTAAAAGTGTTATATATATATATATATATTATAAAAATTGATTTATTATATAATGATAAAAAACTAAAAAAATATATGAAAAGTGAAAATTGGGATTTGGTGTTCGTGAATTGTGGGTTTTAGTGTCGGGAGTGTTCGAATGGTGAGACCCGAGCACTGTAGTCGACGACGGATGGGTGTGAGCTGTGGTCGAAGCTGTTGATGTCTTTCAGCTCGTGCGCGACGTCGAGAGGTGTTTGCGAGTTGGGGTCTTCACTGGTGTGGTCTCATATGGCAGCCAGAGATGGAGATTTCATGGAGTCTATTTTGAAGGTATCGATTCTAGACGGAATCATTTCTCCTTCCGATTTCAAGTCACAGTCAGGGTTTCTTGCTTCCATGAGGTAAGTATATCTAATTTTTAATGTCTCGGTTTGGATCTGGATCAATATCTGAGATTTGATTCATGTCTAATGTGTTTCATAAAGTTGCGATCAAATTTTTGTCTTTGATTTGGGTTGTCTGGTTCTGCTAGTAGGTTTTGTTATGTATTTTCATATCATCATTCTGGATTATTTTTGGTATATTAAATTCAAAATCGTTGTTTCGGTTCAATTATTCTTCTTCTCCGATAAGGACATCCTCCTATTCCAGAATTCTTATATATTGCATGTTTCTGTTATTTAATTGTTTTATTTTTATCAGAATCTCTTGGAATCAGCTTAGTATTATCATTTATGTCAGTTTCATCCACTTTTTCATGACTCAATAATTGATGTTCCTGTCATATTTTTTCATGGTTCTAGATTTTTCTTTCTCAAATTGACATCACATCATATAATTCTATGTTTATCAACAATTTATGAAAAATTTTCCCGATTCAACAAAGCTTACACCACAAGAAAAAAAAGTATTGGACTTCTCTTCATTAGTTATATATGATAATATATAACAAAAATCAATCCTTTGAATTTCCTCATTTTGGATGTGGATTGATACCAATCAATATTTATTTTCATTGAAGTTTTCTGGATTCTATCATTGAAAATGTTCCTCATTGGTTAAACGTCAAGAACTCATTTATCTACCAGCTGACCTTGCATCTACCTCCACCATATTTTTTGGTGTATATAAGGAGGTTCTAAGAGTTTTTATTGGAATAAATAGAGCCTGTGAGGTAGAGGGACATAGCCTCTATTTTATGTTTTTCCCTTTTGAGAGGAAGTGAATATGAGAGATCCAATTTTATAAAACTCGAGCATGATACATTAGATTCTGCTGCATGTAATTAAGGGTCCATAAGTTAAGGTACTATTTACTTTCAAATACATAGTATGCAATTCTATTTTACTTTAGGTAAAGGTAAAATATTTTTGTCCAAGCTTTTGGTTATTTTGAAATCTTACTTCTGTAAGTGATTATGGATTTTCAAAATTACTTTCTATGCATTCCCATATTATTGGTTGTGTAGGAGTGAAACATTTATTTCCAACATTAATTTATTTTGAAATTTTATTTCTGTAAGAGATAGTTTAATTTTTTATTCAAATACCTCGCTTTTTTAATTTTTTTTATTGTAATTGATTTAATCAAATAAATCCTTCATGTTTATGTTTATCAAAATTATGTTCAAATTTTGTTTAGTATAATGGGTTATCGGACTATTTGTTTATCATGAATTTAATTTTATGGGTATGTGTGTTAGGGGGATTTTTTTTTTCTACACTTTTAAATCCTTATAGAAATATATTAGTATTAATATTTTTATTTTTATTTCAAGGCAGATTTGCTTATGTTAAATAATATGGTTCATATTTTGTGGTTTTGGGTATTGGATAATTATTGCTACAAAAGATTCATTAATGGTTCTCTTACACCAAAATCAACATGTTTGTAGTTTTGGATATATTTTGATAAGCTTTAGTAAACCGTTTTAAAATTTTTAGAACAATTTAATTATTTTAAATTTATGATTCTATTTGTATAATTAAAATTTATTTTAAAAGGGACATCACATATAAAATAAAGCGAATAATATA
Organism: Viscum album; assembly: GCA_963277665.1. Taxonomy (NCBI): domain Eukaryota; kingdom Viridiplantae; phylum Streptophyta; class Magnoliopsida; order Santalales; family Viscaceae; genus Viscum; species Viscum album. The sequence goes on from OY728131.1 coordinate 1,013,474,412, forward strand.
TATATATACCTTCATAATGTGCTAATATATAATTGTTTTAAATAAATTAATAGTCAAGTAATAATTCACATATGAATTAAAAAATTATGAATATCATAATTTTGTTATGTCACAATCAAGTAATATAAAAATCATGGTTACGGCCATATGTCGATAATCGTTTATGAAACTTCATACATGCATATGCATATATAGGTATATACACATATTCATGATCATTGGATAAACTATACAAAGAAATGAAATTTTTATGGAATTGGATTAAATGTTTATAGACATGTTATAATTTTAAGTTTTTGTGTACATGATTATATTATAATTTTACTCATGAATGAAACGTTGATTTTAAAAAAAATATCATTTATAATCTTCGGTGCATGCTCATTATTATTTTATGATTTTGAATTAAAAGAATGGTTTAAGTCATTTAATCATGAAAACAAATCATTGATATTTCTTTTTATAATTTAACAATGGAAGATCGGGTATGTTGGTGTTTATGTGCATGTCAACTGACGTGAGTTTTTGGGAATCAATACTCACTAGTGCTTTTTTTATAAAAATTCACATTTATATATATACTTATACATAGATAAACGTGGAAATTATTATTTAAATGCATTGACATGTTTAGTGGTAAAAACACCAGTGAGCAATACAAGTATATATATATGTAAAGCAATCTTTAAATGTTTTCAAAAATATAAATATCATTGCTTGTTTGTTGTAAAAAATGGAAGGTCATTTGGGAGTTAACCATCCTTCCCTAAGTGGGTAGGCCCAAGATAGTCTTCAACGAATTTGGTTGCTTCAAAATGATGTTTTGTTCTAAGGATGTTTGTTAATATTTTCCAAAGAAAATAACTTGATTAGTTTAAATTTTTTTTGAAAGTATAATTATTTATCAAAAGAATTTTATTATTTTGTAAAGGTTTTTTTTAAATATATTTACAATTGAATTTTTCAAATGTATTATTGAAATGATATTTTTAAATGCAATTTATCAAAGGTATTCAAAACCCCATACAGGGTATCTTTTGTGCTCACCCTTAATTTTTAAATGTTTTTCAAAGGATTCCTTGAATTCCAGAGTTGGTATCAGAGGCAAATGAGGTAGGAATGAATCTTATCCTAGGGAACTCTCACATGTGAGCGTTGGACGAAGCATGGATCTCCGCCCAAGGGCTTCATGAGGAAATGGCTTCCACTGGGGATGGTGGTGTGTCCCTCCCAGGGGGTGTATCTACCCATGGAGTGCCCTGATAGGTATCAATTATAGTCCAATGGAAGTAATTCTAGACCGTGACATTTGGTATCAGAGGACGAACCCAGAATTAAGTGTGGTGAACTGCCTAGGTTGAGATGTAGGGCCCACAACGTGGGTGTTGTTCTCTAGGGGGGGATTGGAACATCCCCAAAATGATAAAGAGTTAAATGAATAAATGACATGACTCATGTCAACAAGGTGCACCTTCCTTTTTGGGAGCCTGTCTGATTAGAACTCCATAGTTAAGTGTGCTTAGACTAGAGTAGTCATCAGGATGTGCGAGCATCTGGAATGTTTCCCAAGGTGTGTGTGATTGAGGAAAAAACACACTATAAAGGACATGTGTTGGTCTGTGGGGACTTTCATTAGTCAGATAACCCGTTCAGCCATGTGGGTGGACCCTAGGGTGGGCCCCATGTGTCTGCGGGGGCAACTGCTGGTACCTGGTGTTCTAGGACCCGACAACCATGTTAAGGCGAGGTAGATGTGCTGTCACTTGGAATGGTCTAGACAACATTGGATATTAGATGTTGTCTTTTGAGAAAAATGAAATCTCCGCGGCAGAGTTTTATTTAGATAGATAAGTATCATTAGAAATTATTTAATTTTCAGGATTAACAAAAATTCAAAATTTTCTTAGGTTTGATGCAGGAATTGCGAGGGCGCAATTCCATTAAGGGGGGGGGGGATGTATCATCCCGAGAAATATTAAGTAATTAATAAATTAATTACAATTTAAATCAATAATGTTATAAAACATTGTGATTCTATTTAGTCAAAATATAATTTGTTAATTTAATTTATATTATTTTTCATCATTGAAATAATATAAATTAATGATACCTTCATATAGTTTTCATGAAAAAAACATGTAAACATTTTGTTTTAATAAATAAAAAAACAAAATAAATCTATTTAAAAGTAATAATAAATGTAAAATATTATTATGATGTTTTGAATTAGAATAACCTACAATATATTTATTAAAAATAAATATTTGAAATAAAGGGAAAGAGAATAATAATAATGATAATGAAAGAAAACAATTTATTGTTAAAAAAACTGAATATTATGTATTTAGTAATTTATTTTATGATGATAAATTATGTTTTTAATTTCATTTATCTAAAGTATATATCTTATTGTTTAAAACTGTATAAAAGTTAAACTTATGATTAATATAAATTGAATTTTTATTTAAGAATTAAAAGTGTTATATATATATATTATGACAATTGTTTTATTAAATAATAAGAAAATGATAAATGAATAAAATAAAAAAAATATATGAAAAGTGAAAATTGGGATTTAGGGTTTGTGAAGTGAAGGTTTTAGTTTTGGGAGTGTTCGAATGGTGAGAACTGAGCAATGTAGTCGACGATGGTTGGGTGTGAGTAGCGGTCGAATCTGTGGATGTCTCCGAGCTCGTGCGCGACATCGAGAGGTGTTTGCGAGTCGAGGTCTTCACTGGTGTGGTCTCGTATGGCCGCCAGAGATTTAGATTTCTTGGAGTTTATTTTGAAGGTCTCAAGTCTAGATGGAATCATTTCTCCATATGATTTCAAGTCACGGTTAGGGTTTCTTGCTGCCATGAGGTAGGATTATATCATTTTTAATGTCTAGGTTTGGATCTGGATCAAAATCTGAGATTTGATTCATGTCTAATGTGTTGCATAAAGGTGAGATCAAATTTTTAGCTTTGTTTTGGGTTGTCCATTTCTGCTAATAGGTTTTGTTATGTATTTTCAGATCTTGATTCCGTATTTTTTTTGGTATATTAAATTCAAAATTGTTGTTTCGGTTCAATTATTATTCTTCTCCGATAAGGACGTCCTCCTATTTCAGAATTCTTATATATTCCATGTTGGTGTTAATTAATTGTTTTCTTATTATCAGAATCTCTTGTAATCATCTTAATATTATCCTTTTTTCTGTTTCATCCACTTTTTCATCACTCAATAATTGGTGTTCCTATCAGATTTAGTCCTGGTTCTAGATTTTTCTTTCTCAAATCAACATCACTTCATTTAATGATATGTTTATCAATAATTTATTAAAATATTTCCCAATTAAACAAATCTTACACCACAAGAATAAGATAATTTAACTTCTCTTCATTAGTTATATATAATAATATATAATAAAAATATATCCTTTGAATTTCCCAATTTTGGATGTGGATTGACACCAAACAATATTTATTTTCTTTGACGTTTTCTGGATTCGATCTTTGAAAATGTTCCTCATTGGTTAAACGTCACAAACTCATTTATCTAGCAGCTAACCATACATCTACCACCACCATCTTTTTAGGTGTATATAAGGAGGTTCTGAGAGTTTTTATTGAAATAAATAGAGCCTGTGAGGTAGAGGTACAAATCCTCTATTTTATGTTTTTCCCTTTCGAGAGGAAGTGAATATGAGAGATCCAATTTTATAAAACACTATCATGCTATTTTATATTCTTCTGCATGTAATCAAGGGTCTATAAGGTAAGGGATTATTTACTTTCAAATACAATGTATGCAATTCTATTTTACTTTAGGTAATGGGAAAATATTTATTTCCAAGATTTTTGTTATTTTGACCTCTAATTTCTATAAGGGATTATGTATTTTCAAAATTACATTCTATGAATTCCCATATTATTGTTTGTGTAAGTGTGAAACATTTATTTCCAATATTTATTTATTTAGAAATTTTATTTCTGTAAGAGATAGTTTAATTTTGTTTTCAAATACCTCTCTTTTTTAATTATTTTTATTTGTAATTGATTTAATCAAATAAATCATTCATGTTTATGTTTATCAAAATTATGTTCAAATTTGGTTTAGTATAATGGGTTATGGGACTATTTTTTTATCATGATTTTAATTTTATGGGTATGTGTGTTGGGAGGATTTTTTTCTACACTTTTAAATCCTCATAGAAATAGATTATTATTCTTATTTTTATTTTATTTCAAGGCAGATTTGCTTATGTTAAATAATATGGTTCATATTTTCTGGTTTTGGGTATTGGATAATTATTTCTACAAAAGTTTCATTACTTGTTCTCTTAAACCAAAATCAACATGTTTGCAGTTTTAGACTTATTTTGATATGCTTTAGTAAACCATTCTAAAAATTTTCGAACAATTTAATTATTTTAAATTTATTATTCTATTTGTATATTTTAAATTTATTTTAAAAGGGACATCTCATATAAAATCAAATGAATAATATATATATACCTTCATAATGTGAAAATATATAATTGTTTTAAATAAATTAATAGGGAAGTAATAATTCACATATGAATTAATAAATTAAGAATATCATAATTTTATTATGTCACATACTTGTCATATAAAAATCATTATTATGGCCATATATCGATAATCTTTTACAAAACATCATACATGCGAATGCATATATAGGTATATACACATATTCATGAACATTGGATGAACATTACAAAGAAAAGAAATTTTAATGGAATTGGATGAAATGTTTATAGACATGTTGTAATTTTAAGTTTTCTTGTACATGTTTATATTATAATTTTACTCATGAATGAAACATTGATTTTAAAAAATATCATTTACAATCTTAAGTTCATGTGGATTATTATTTTCTGATTTTGAATTAAAAGAACAGTTTAAGTCTTTTAATGATGAAAACAATCATTGATATTTATTTTTATTATTTAACAATGGAATATCTGGTATGTCGGTGTTATTGTACATGTTAACTGACATGAGTTTTTGGGAATCAATTCTCACTAGTGCTTTTTTTAATAAAAATTCACATTTATATATATACTTATATATAGATATACATGTAAATTATTATTTAAATGCATTGACATGTTTAAAGGTAAAAACACTAGTGAGCAATACTAGTATATATATATGTAAAAAAATATTAAACGTTTTCAAAAATATATATATCGGCTCTTGTTGATTGTAAAAAATGGATGGTCAATAGTGAGTGAACCCATCATTCAATAAGTGGGTAGGCCCAAGACAGCCTTCAACAAATTAAGTTGATTCAAAATGATATTTTGTTTTAATGAAGTTTGCTTAATATTTTCCAAAGAAAATCACTGGATTAGTTTAAAATTGTTTTCAAAGTATAATTATTTTTCAAAATCATTATATTAATTTTTGAAGGCTATTTTTACAAATGTATTTATAATTGAATTTTTTAAATGTATTATCGAAATGATATTTTTAAAAGCGATTTATCAAAGGTTTTCAAAACACCTTACTGGGCATCTTTTGTGCTCACCCTTTATTTTTAAATGTTTTTCATTGGTTGCCTTGAATTCCAGAGTTGGTATTAGAGGCAATGGAGGTGGGAATGAATCCGATCGTTGAGAACTCTCACATGTGAGCATTGGACAAAGCATCGCTCTCTGCCCAAGGGCTTCATGAGGAAATGGCTTCTATTGGGGACGGTGGGGTGTCCTGCCCAGGGGGGTGTAGCCACACATGGAGTGCCCTGATAGGTATCATTTATAGTCCACTAGAAGTAATTCCAGACCGTTACATTTGGTATCAGAGGAGGAATCCAGCCTTAAGTGTGGCGCACTACCTAGGTTGAGATGTAGGGCCCACAACGAGGGAGTTGTTCTCTAAAGGGGTTGATTGTAACATCCCCAAAATGATAAAGTGTTAAATGACTAAATGATATGACTCATGTCAACAAGATGCACCTTCCTTTTCAGGAGCCTGTCTGATTAGAACTCCACAGTTAAGAGTGCTAGCCTGGAGTAGTGATCAGGATGGGTGAACTTCTGGGATGTTTTCTAGGGTGTGTGTGAGTGAGGACAAAACACACTAGAAAGGACATATGTGAGCTCGTGGGGACATTCATTAGACAGATAACACATTCAACCATGTGGGTGGACCCTAGGGTGGGCCCCACGTGTCTGCGGGAGAAATTGGTGGTACCTGGTGGGCCAGGACACGAGGACCATGTTAAGGAGGGGTAGTTGTGTTGTCACCGGGGCCCAGTTGTTACAGTTATCTACTGGATATGATGAAGAACCATGATCCCATCACTATGGATAATAATATCAACATTGTAAGGTAAACAGGGATGAAATAAAACCCTACATTCAACTAACATCTTGAATGCATACATATAACTTGAAAAAGATTGTTTTTATGATGTAATAGAAGTTGTAATGACTTGTGGAATGATTCATGCTTGATATAAAAATAAATATTTCCTGGAATCATGAATGAATGCATGTGAACAGAAAGAGAGAAGGATGCATTCATGAAAAGAAAACACTATGAAATATTATCAAATCCTTAACTTGTGATTGAAGATATTAAAAACAAAATATCTCATCCAATTCAAGTGGAATATTAGGATATCATATTTCTTGGGATTTAAAAAGTGTAAAAGTAATTAATCCTTGCCTTTAAGAGGAGAGGTCATGAGCCGAGAAGAATTTGATGCTCTCTCATTCTCAAGAGATCGTGTTTTCAAAAAATATAGCATCTCTCTATGCCACCATTTTCAAAGAGCAAGAAAAGATCCATAAGCAATATGGCTCTAAAAATATAGGATCTTTCCGGCCTTTAGCTAGTGCTATTTACTCTAGAAGCATCTCTCAAATAAGAACCACACCTTTGTGTGAAGAAAAAACCCTAAGCACACAACGTACATTAGCAAAACCCTCACTATGTTTTGTGGCGGTGATATTGTGGGTACCAAACCGGTGCATGTCACCCTTTTTATGATTTATATTGATAGATCGATGAATCCAACTGGTTTTGTGAAGAATAATCGCACATATCATGCTAAGGAGACCCATGGAGTACTATGCTTGTAACACCCGAGAGACTTTTATTTTATATAAATCATCAAAGGAATCTTTTTCTACACAACACTTGCTTGGCTTGCTTTACACGCAATCGCGACCTTCCTCGATAGCTTGCGTCGTACGCAATATCGAGTTTCACTAAACAACAATATGCTATTAAAACTAGCCGTTATAAATAGTAATAACCACTTTTTGAAATTTTATAAATTTTATTTTTCAAAATGGACTTCATTTTTGGACTCAGAATATCGAAATTAGCCTAGGGTGAAATTTTGGTATTTTTCTGAAAACTTTCAATTTTTGATGAATAGTGAAACCACTTAGTGGTAGGTTAAAAAACTGAATTTTGCATAAAACTTAATTTTACCGCTTCTGTGAATGGAATTTCGAAAATCCGAGAGACACGGTTAATATCAAGGACTAAAATGTGGTTCAATGAGATGAAAATAATTTTTTGGTGAATAATAATTTTTTACTATTTTTACCGCGGTTAATAGTAAATAGGGTAACTAAGGGTAAATATGATATTAATATTACCCTAACACATGTCCTAATTCTATTGGACAAGTGTAATTCGACCAAAAACAAACTTAGGAATAAAATATGATCATTTAGGCCCACTTGGATTAGATTAGGACATTTATTATTAATTTATTTAAAGAAGGGGTAAAATAGTTAAAATCAAAGTTTAATAAGTAAATCATTTTTAATATGGGGTTATACATAAGATAAATTCGACTATAAATATTCATTAGAAAGCTAAAACGATTTCCTACATAAGGGTATTTTATTTGTAATTTTTAGACATTAAATAATTTAATTTATTTATGACACAATGATGATGCAGTAATTATCTTATTAATGAAATATTGACATAATTGATTTTATAAACACCAAAATAAATGTAATTTGAGACTTTTTATGAATTCCACTAATTTTCTAGGTTACTATGATATATTAGTATTGATTTAATCAACTTGGTTCGAACATATAATTCTGTTATTACTTTCACAAAAATCATATATCAAATAGTGTCAAAATTGACACAAAATAGTTTTTAAATCAAATATTATATTATTAATTGTTATTTTATTCCTAAAAATCTAAGGTTCGGCCAAATGACTTAGATAAGGATATATATATTAATAATAAACAATTTGGGGTTCGTTTGGCATGTTATAGTAAGTGTATTAACCATATAGTGAAAGAAAACAAAAAGACATGGTAAAAGTTAAATTAATTAACTTAGAGTTAAATCTAATTGATAAGGTTAAAATAATACCCCTAAACTTGTCTAAATCCTATTGGTTGATAGGATTTCGACCCATACCTACTTTAGCTTCGAAATAAGACCCTTTGGAACCATTATAAACCTATTTTGACTTTAATATAAAATAATATTTTGAGATATTCCTAAGGTGCCCCTCTCCTCCCTTATAAAAGGGCACCTCCTCCCCCTCCTCCTCACACCAATTTGAGCACTCAAGCTCGGCCAACCCCTGCCATGTTCTCCTCTCCACTTCCCTAGAATAATCCTAGAGGTCCTGGTCTTCTCCAAAGACCAATCTTAGTTCCTTAAGTGGAGGATTCAAAGAGGCGTTCCAAAGAAGAGGTAATATCCATTACCGATCTTTTCAATTTCTTTCTTCTTCAACTTATTCTTCTTTAGTTGTTTCATGATAAAGTAATAACATAAGTATTACTTACATTCTGATATGTTATTATAAATATGAAACAACCCTAATTCACCTTCTATCCATCCTATGGAAAAATGAAATCACCGTGCGTGCGTACGTACGGAATACCGTCTCCACGTCGTGGTGTAATCTATTTTCCCCCATCACCTTACAAGGATGGGTATAATGGTGTAATGAGTAACTATATATGATTATTATTAAGTAATATTGATACTGAAATAATATATATATATACTCCAATACAATTCCACGATCATAGGAACGATATCATCACTCGTGCGTACGTACGGAATACCGTCTCCACGATGTGATGCGACTCGTTCTACATAATCTTCATTTCATAATGATTATATAAATGAATTGAATGAATGAATATGGTATATACTACACTAATACCATTCTGGAAATTAATTATCTATAACCTAAAGATAAGAATAAGAATTTATTCGACAAAACACGCATAAGAACAAAAAGTTATAAAGACCCGAGTAACAAGTAACAATGAAATATTACTAACAAGAAGCTAATAATATGACCATATATGATCTCATATAAATATTTATGATTCTGTAATAAGTCAATAACATTATTTAAACCATTATACAGGAGCTTCGGACACGAACAAAGCAAATCGGACCTAAGGTAAGGGAAATATCACAATCTCATTTTTATCCGAGATTGTTTATTCGTAAGTATTTACTGGGGTGTATTTTATCATCCACATCCATGTTTTATCAATATGTAATATTATTTCCATCCACCTAAAATTGTTTAAATCCATTTTTACCCTTCGGTGAGTTTTTAGTAATACGTATGAAAGGAATCTTTTGTCGTTTTTCGTACGAGGTACTTTTTGACTTTTCTGACAAAAGTACGAAGAATGTTTTTTTTAACTTATACGGCACGAACGGATTTCTACTGTTTTATAAAGCCTTATTTTCATGAAGCTTCCTCTAAAAGATTTCATGACCATTTTCAATAAAATCTCTTTCTTTTAAAATTGCATGATGTTTTGTGAAAAGAAATTGATTTTGAAGAAGAAAGGATATTTTCCTCAAGAATTCAATTCAAGTGTTTTATCAAAATTATTTTCCATCTAAGATAATAAAGAGTTCTGTTTCTATCCATATTTTTACATTGATTTGACAATGTTGTGATGGAATTATGTTTATGAATTCCTTTATCTTATATTAATTGATTTATGATGTCATGATGTTTCACGAATCCCATTTTTGTTACATGTGTTATGCGATGATGTATGTTTTATGATTATGTGGCTCACATAAGAAAGGATTCATTATAAGATGGGTGGGACCTATATCTCCCTCCAATGCATTGGGTAATGATTTTATATCTCATGAGATAGACATGGCTGGAACGGAAGGTTATTTCGGTTCAGTGATACAGGACTGAAACGAGGAGTGAACTCGGTTCAGAAAGGGACTTTGTCCACTAAGATAGTTTTGGAAATGAGTCATGACTAACAAGAAATGATTTTCCATGATTATGTGTGCATGCCACAAAGTTTCAAGTTTTATGTTATGATTATGGGGATCTCATTTTCACTTCTATGATTTTTTCCATGTTAAGATATTATGATCTCTTTTGCAGGTTTTGATTTTCATAAAGATATCATATGATTTTTATTTCCTTTATTTGCCCTTGCTGAGCATTTGAGCTCACCCTTTTATGTTTTCTTTTCCCCAGGTCAGGAAGATGGATATTAAGTAGAATATGCTAAAAGGGACCCTAGATATGATGAAATAAATGGGAGACACTGTAGAAGATTTATGAACCAGTTGTTTATGTTTCCCAGTTTCTAAAGACACTATACCTATACGGTCCTTTGTGGTTTTGTCATATGTTGTAATAAGTGTGCTTCAATTTTGAAGTATTAACAATGTATGTAATGTGTGGGTCGTTATAGTTGGTATCAGAGGAAAGGTATAGTCAACCTTTGGAAACTAGGATGTGAAAGCCTTAGTAAGAACCCTAAGGATAAGTCTAAGCATAGAACACAATTTTAGAAATGGCCTTGAATAACCTAGGATAAGACCTTAAGCATGAAAATTTTATTCTTGAATTATGTGGTTTCCTATTATAATTAGTGTTGCTCACACTATTCTTCTTGGTTTTAGTCAATGGCTGGAACCCGAAGGAACCGTGTTAATGCGGAATGCGATGGGCAATGCAATGATTGTCCCCCTGAGAAAACAAACGATATGGGAGCTGGAATGCAAAATCTTGTAGCCATGCTCACACAACTTTATCAAGCTATGAATCATGCAGGATTTCCAAACGAGCAAAGGAGGGAGCAACATTCTGTTGAATCCTTCATGAGGCAGCGTCCACCTTCTTTCAGCGGGTCTACTGATCCATTAGTTGCTGAACAATGGATTAGTACTACTGAAAAGATATTTTCAGTTCTTCAATGTTCTGAGCATGATAAAGTCATCCTAGCAGTGTATCATTTGGAAGGAGATGCGGATCAATGGTGGAATCTTGTTAAGAATACGAGGCAAAGGGATGAAATTGAGTCTATGGAATGGGACGAGTTCAAGAACTTATTTTTCAATAAGTACTTCCCTCGTATTCTCCGAACAAAGATGGAGAAAGAGTTCCTTGAACTGAAGCAAAGGGATGATGAATCTGTTAGTACCTATGAAGCAAATTTTACAAGACTTGCAAGGTACGCTTCTGGTATTATTATCCAACCTGAGAGTAAGATCGATCGATTCTTTAGTGGCTTAAAACCAGGTCTTCGAAGGGCGTTAGCCATAAGGGACTTCAATAGCTACGAGGAAATCGTTAGATGTGATCTCAAAGTCGAGATGGAGATTGGAGTAACCCATCAGTCACATGGGTTTGATAAGAAGAGGAAGATGGAATTCAAAGAAAAATCTAAAGAGCACACGGAAAAGAAGATGAACTTTCCCTTATGCTCAAAGTGTGGAAAGAAACATGGAGGGAGTTGTCTTAAAGGGACAAGTAAATGTTTTAAATGTGGAAAGGAAGGTCATCGGGCATTTGAATGCCGTGATAATGGGAAGAAGATGTCTAATGATGCAAACAAAGGAAGGGATACACAGAATGAACCTACTACACTTCAATGTTTCAAGTGCAAGGAGATGGGGCATTATGCCAATCAATGCCCAAATCCAAGGGTTGATGATGATGGTCGACGTCAACAAACTCTTAAGGCTAAAGACAAAGGAAAGTCACATGCAATTTCTATCAGCGATGTGGAGTACGATAACGATGTGGTGAAAGGTACACTTACCATCCACTCTAAAGTAGCAAATGTTTTATTTGATTCTGGATCCACCCACTCTTTTATTTCTGAAATATTTTCTAAGGGTATCATCGTATTACCTCAACAATTAGATGTTGAGTTAGCTGTGACAACACCTAATGGCACAACAGTCGCATCAGAAGTTTATAATTCTTCTCCGATCGAAGTTTGTGGGAAAGTGCTTCCTGCAAATCTTGTGATCCTTCCTATAGTGGAATTTGATGTGATTCTTGGCATGGATTGGATTTCTTTATACGGAGCTCATATCAATTGCCAAATAAGGGAAGTCACATTTCATATTCCAGATCAATCTATGATCGTCTATCAATGCAAGGATGAACATAACCTTCCAGTGGAAATTTCTTCCATTTTATGGGTATTGATCCCACTAAATGAAGGTTATTTATCTCAAATGGTTGGTGATAAAATCACGATTAAGATTATGCCCATTGTACAGGAGTTTGATGATGTCTTTCCGGAGGAATTACCGGGTCTTCCACCAAATCGTGAAGTTGAGTTTTCAATAGAACTCGTACCGGGTGCTTTACCTATTTCAAAGACACCTTATAGAATGGCCCCAATTGAGTTGCAGGAATTGAAGAAGCAACTCCAAGAGAATATTGATAAGGGATTCATACGCCCTAGTGCGTCACCTTGGGTAGCACCTGTTCTATTTGTTAAGAAGAAATATGGATCAATGAGACTCTGCATTGATTATCGAGAACTTAACAAGATCACTATCAAGAACAAATATCCTCTCCCACGCATTGATGACTTATTTGACCAGCTACGCGGAGCTCAATACTTTTCCAAGATTGATCTTCGTTCAGGGTATCATCAATTAAGGGTCAAAAGGGAGGATATACCAAAGACGGCTTTCCGTACAAGGTATGGACACTATGAATTTATAGTGATGCCATTTGGTCTTACTAATGCCCCTGTTATCTTCATGGATCTAATGAATAGAGTCTTTAGAGACTATCTTGATCAATTTGTGGTAGTCTTTATAGACGATATTCTTGTATATTCAAAGAGAAAGGAAGAGCATGAAGATCACTTGAGAATTATATTGAAGACCCTGAGAAAGGAGAAGCATTATGCCAAATTTACCAAGTTTGAATTTTGGCTTCAAAAAGTTGCATTTTTGGGTCACATAATCTCAAAAGAGGGGATATCTGTGGATCCAGCAAAAACAGAGGTTATCGAAAGATGGTCAAGACCAACAACAGTAACTGATATCCGAAGTTTTCTTGGTTTGGATGGATATTATCGACGTTTTGTAAAAGATTTTTCACGATTATCTAATCAACTCACCAAGTTGACTCGGAAAGGAGTTAAGTTTGTCTGGACAGAGGAATGTGAAGAGAATTTCAAGGAGTTGAAAAGAAGGTTATCCAGTGCACCTGTGCTCACACTGCCTTGTAGTGGAGAAAGGTTTGTGATCTACAGTGATGCATCCAAGAAGGGATTGGGGTGTGTTCTTATGCAAAATGATATGGTGATAGCTTATGCCTCACGACAGTTGAAAATCCATGAGCAAAATTACCCAACACATGATTTGGAGTTGGCTGCGGTAATCTTTGCATTAAAGATTTGGAGGCATTACCTTTATGGTGAAAGGTGTGATATTTATACTGATAATAAAAGTTTAAAGTATATTTTCACACAAAAGGAGCTGAATATGCGTCAAAGAAGATGGTTGGAGCTGATTAAGGATTATGACTGCTCAATCCATTACCACCCTGGGAAAGCAAACAAGGTGGCAGATGCATTAAGTCGACAAGACCATGCTAGTTTATCCATGATGAGGATCACAAAAGATCCAATATTTATGGATTTACAAAGGATGGATCTTGGAATTATAATGGAAGGGGAAAAATCTTATCTTTCTCAAACGAATGTTCAACCATCTATACATGTGAAGATTAAAGAGGCACAGAAAGAAGATGTCGAGTTACAAAAGAAGGTGAGAAATGTTCCTGAATTCAACCTTGATTGTGATGGGATAATAAAGTTCAGGAATCGGGTTTTCGTTCCTCCCATCCCCGAATTAAAGAAAGAGCTGCTGGATGAGGCTCATAGTTCTTCATTCTCTATTCATCCTGGAAGCACGAAGATGTATAGGGACCTGAAAGAGTACATCTGGTTGGATGGCATGAAAAGAGATGTTGCTGAATATGTCTCTCGATGCTTGGTTTGTCAACAAGTTAAAGCTGAGAGACAGAAGTCTAAGGGGATGTTACAACCATTACCCATACCCGAATGGAAATGGGAAAACATCACTATGGACTTTGTCACAAGACTTCCTAAAACATCCAAAGGCAATAATGCTATCTGGGTCATAGTTGATCGTCTTACAAAGTCTGAACACTTCATTGCTATTAGAGAGGATTTCTCTCTAGATCAGCTTGCCAGGATATATATAAAGGAAGTGGTAAGATTGCATGGAGTACCACTTTCTATTATATCTGATTGAGATCCGAGATTTACCTCGAAGTTCTGGAGAAGTCTTCAGCATACTCTGGATACAGAGTTTGTGTTTCAGCACTGCTTATCATCCCCAGACAGATGGTCAGTCTGAGAGAACAATTCAAACCCTATAAGATATGTTGAGAGCTTTCTCTATGGATTTCAAAGGAGGTTGGGATCAACACCTACCTTTGGTGGAATTTTCTTATAATAATAGCTTTCACTCCAGTATTCAGATGGCTCCTTATGAAGCTCTATATGGAAAGAAATGCAGGACTCCAACTTGCTGGGATGAAGTTGGGGAAAGAAAGCTATTAGGACCTGATCTCGTTGATGAAATGGCAGAAAAGGTCAGATCTATTCAACAACACATAAGAGCAGCTCAGAATCGACAGAAAATTTATGCCGACAACCGAAGAAAAGACCTAGAGTTTGAAGTTGGTGATAAAGTGTTCTTACGAATATCTCCCTGGAAGAGGGTTATGAGATTTGGAAAGAAGGGGAAGTTGAGCCCTAGATATATCGGTCGTTTTGAAATACTGGATCGTGTTGGGAAGGTAGCTTACCGATTGGCGCTTCCACCGAATCTCTCTCAAGTTCACGATGTGTTCCATGTATCTCTCCTGAGAAAGTACATACCAGATCCTTCACATGTACTCAGCTCAGATGTTGTACCGCTGGAGCAAGATCTTTCTTATGAAGAACAGCCGATAGAGATTCTGGATCGTAGCGAAAAAGTCCTACGAAACAAGACCACTCGCTTGGTGAAAGTTTTATGGAGAAACCACCAACTTGAAGAAGCTACATGGGAGCTTGAGGATATGATGAGGGAGAAGTATCCTCATTTGTTTGTTGCAAAGTGACGAATTTCTAGGGCGAAATTCTTTTTAAGGGGGGTAGAATGTAAAACCCGAGACTTTTATGTTATATAAATCATCAAAGGAATCTTTTTCTACACAACACTTGCTTGGCTTGCTTTACACGCAATCGCGACCTTCCTCGATAGCTTGCGTCGTACGCAATACCGAGTTTCACTAAACAACAATATGCTATTAAAACTAGCTGTTATAAATAGTAATAACCACTTTTTGAAATTTTATAAATTTTATTTTTCAAAATGGACTTCATTTTTGGACTCAGAATATCGAAATTAGACTAGGGTGAAATTTTGGTATTTTTCTGAAAACTTTCAATTTTTGATGAATAGTGAAACCACTAAGTGGTAGGTTAAAAAACTGAATTTTGCATAAAACTTAATTTTACCGCTTCTGTGAATGAAATTTCGAAAATCCGAGAGACACGGTTAATATCAAGGACTAAAATGTGGTTCAATGAGATGAAAATAATTTTTTGGTGAATAGTAACTTTTTACTATTTTTACCGCGGTTAATAGTAAATAGGGTAACTAAGGGTAAATATGATATTAATATTACCCTAACACATTTCCTAATTCTATTGGACAAGTGTAATTCGACCAAAAACAAACTTAGGAATAAAATATGACCATTTAGGCCCACTTGGATTAGATTAGGACATTTATTATTAATTTATTTAAAGAAGGGGTAAAATAGTTAAAATCAAAGTTTAATAAGTAAATAATTTTTAATATGGGGTTATACATAAGATAAATTCGACTATAAATATTCATTAGAAAGCTAAAAAGATTTCCTACATAAGAGTATTTTATTTGTAATTTTTAGACATTAAATAATTTAATTTATTTATGACACAATGATGATGCAGTAATTATCTTATTAATGAAATATTGACATAATTGATGTTATAAACACCAAAATAAATGTAATTTGAGACTTTTTATGAATTACACTAATTTTCTAGGTTACTATGATATATTATTATTGATTTAATCAACTTGGTTTGAACATATAATTCTGTTATGACTTTCACAAAAATCATATATCAAATAGTGTCAATATTGACACAAAATAGTTTTTAAATCAAATATTATATTATTAATTGTTATTTTATTCCTAAAAATCTAAGGTTCGGCAAAATGACTTAGATAAGGATATATATATTAATAATAAACAATTTGGGGTTCGTTTGGCATGTTATAGTAAGTGTATTAACCATATAGTGAAAGAAAACAAAAAGACACGGTAAAAGTTAAATTAATTAACTTAGAGTTAAATCTAATTGATAAGGTTAAAATAATACCCTAAACTTGTCTAAATCCTATTGGTTGATAGGATTGCGACCCATCCCCACTTTAGCTTCGAAATAATACCCTTTGCAACCATTATAAACCTATTTTGACTTTAATATAAAATAATATTTTGAGATATTCCTAAGGTGCCCCTCTCCTCCCTTATAAAAGGGCACCTCCTCCCCCTCCTCCTCACACCAATTTGAGCACTCAAGCTCGGCCAACCCCTGCCATTTTCTCCTCTCCACTTCCCTAGAATAATCCTAGAGGTACTGGTCTTCTCCAAAGACCAATCTTAATTCCTTAAGTGGAGGATTCAAAGAGGCGTTCCAAAGAAGAGGTAATATCCATTACCGATCTTTTCAATTTCTTTCTTCTTCAACTTCTTCTTCTTTAGTTGTTTCATGATAAAGTAATAACATCAGTATTAATTACATACTGATATGTTATTATAAATATGAAACAACCCTAATTCACCTTCTATCCATCCTACGGAAAAATTAAATCACCGCGCGTGCGTACGTACGGAATACCGTCTCCACGCCGTGGTGTAATCTATTTTCCACCATCACCTTACAAGGATGGGTATAATGGTGTAATGAGTAATTATATATGATTATTATTAAGTAATATTGATACTGAAATAATATATATATATACACACCAATACAATTCCATGATCATAGGAACGATATCATCACTCGTGCGTACGTACGGAATACCGTCTCCACGATGTGATGCGACTCGTTCTACATAATCTTCATTTCATAATGATTATATAAATGAATTGAATGAATGAATATGGTATATACTACACTAATACCATTCTGGAAATGAATTATCTATAACCTAAAGATAAGAATAAAAATTTATTCGACAAAACACGCATAAGAACAAAAAGTTATAAAGACCCGAGTAACAAGTAACAATGAAATATTACTAACAAGAAGCTAATAATATGACCATATATGATCTCATATCAATATGTATGATTCTGGAATAAGTCAATAACATTATTTAAACAATTATACAGGTGCTTCGGACACGAACAAAGCAAATCGGACCTAAGGTAAGGGAAATATCACAATCTCATTTTTATCTGAGATTGTTTATTCGTAAGTATTTACTGGTGTGTATTTTATCATCCACATCCATGTTTTATCAATATGTAATATTTTTTCCATCCACCTAAAATTTTTTAAATCCATTTTTACCCTTCGGTGAGTTTTTAGTAATACGTATGAAAGGAATCTTTTGTCGTTTTTCGTACGAGGTACTTTTTGACTTTTCCGACAAAAGTACGAAGAATGTTTTTTTTAACTTATACGGCACGAACGGATTTCTTCTATTTTATAAAGCCTTATTTTCATGAAGCTTCCTCTAAAAGATTTCATGACTATTTTCAATAAAATCTCTTTCTTTTAAAATTGCATGATGTTTTGTGAAAAGAAATTGATTTTGAAGAAGGAAGGATATTTTCCTCAAGAATTCAATTCAAGTGTTTTATCAAAATTATTTTCCATCTAAGATAATAAAGAGTTCTGTTTCTATCCATATTTTTACATTGATTTGACTATTTTGTGATGGAATTATGTTTATGAATTCCTTTATCTTATATGAATTGATTTATGATGTCATGATGTTTCAAGAATCCCATTTTTGTTACATGTGTTATGCGATGATGTATGTTTTATGATTATGTGGCACACATAAGAAAGGATTAATTATAAGATGGGTGGGACCTATATCTCCCTCCAATGCATTGGGTAATGATTTTATATCTCATGAGATAGACATGGCTGGAACGGAAGGTTATTTCGGTTCAGTGATACAGGACTGAAACGAGGAGTGAACTCGGTTCAGAAAGGGACTTTGTCCACTAAGATAGTCTTGGCAATGAGTCATGACTAACAAGAAATGATTTTCCATGATTATGTGTGCATGCCACAAAGTTTCAAGTTTTATGTTATGATTATGGGGATCTCATTTTCACTTCTATGATTTATTCCATGTTAAGATATTATGATCTCTTTTGCAGGTTTTGATTTTCATAAAGATATGATATGATTTTTATTTCCCTTATTTGCCCTTGCTGAGCATTTGAGCTCACCCTTTTATGTTTTCTTTTCCCCAGGTCAGGAAGATGGATATTAAGTAGAATATGCTAAAAGGGACCCTAGATATGATGAAATAAATGGGAGACACTGTAGAAGATTTATGAACCAGTTGTTTATGTTTCCCAGTTTCTAAAGACACTATACCTATACGGTCCTTTGTGGTTTTGTCATATGTTGTAATAAGTGTGCTTCAATTTTGAAGTATTAACAATGTATGTAAAGTGTGGGTTGTTATAATGCTCACATGAAAGAGATTAACCTCAAGTTTTCACAATATATCTATACTATTTGGAAGGGTTTTTTTTGAAGAATAATAAGTTTTCATGATGGAATAAATTACTTATACACATGCACTCATAAACGAAATACACTTGAATTATGTACAAATGAAATAGACGAAGTGAGGAAATGAATGAGTTTGTGTGTGCACAAAGGAGTTGGGGTTGACACAAATAAAAATGGTGAATGTGTGAACATACGTAAATTCATTAACATATTTTGGAATAAAAAAGGTTGTGTGTGTGAGTTTCTTTAAATAATAAAAATATGATTATTTCATTAAAATACTCTATGGATGATTTCATACATACTTGTGAAATAGAAATACGAAGAGTTAATTCTGATGATACCAGGTAAGATGATCCTCATTGTTCGAATAATCACATTGTTGTATGTGATTCGTTCTAAGAAAAAAGAAGTAGTATTATCACATTTTGTTATTTCAATAAAAGAAGAATAATCAAGAAGAAGTTATATTGTAGTTGGTTGTTTAACTGTAGAATAAGAAAGAAGAAAAATTAGAGGGGATTCTTTTTCATAAGAGAATAAGAGAAAAGAAGAAAAGAGAGGTTCATGCCTACTGCTTTGCAAGTAACCATGTTTAGATCACTGAAGAAGATCAAGAGAAGAACCTACATTATTAATGAAGGAAAAATATTGTCTTCAGAGGAAGTATAAAAAACACAAAGAAGTTTCATGTCAAACTAGATCCTCACAAGTTCAAGAATAGGATTGTTTCCCTTCCCCCTGCAAATTATAGTGACTGATAGTGGCTAAATTATTTTTTTCTTAGCTAGTATGTTATACTAATTATCACATTCTATTGAAGAATAATTGAACTATTCATTCCCATGCAGTGAAAGGATGTAGCTACTATTAAAGAGTAGTGAACCTAATTAAAATACAGTGTGCAAATTTTTTCTACATTCTACTATTGCATGCGATATAGAATAGAGAATAAGAGAATCAAGATCCTAACAGGCTAGTATATACACAGATAAAAATTTAAAATTGATTTAAAAAGTCCCCAACACTAATTCACCCCCTAGTGTAACGTATATCCGAAACCAGTTCTCTCAATTTGTATTAGAGGATCATGTTCACCTCTATCAGATTCTATATAGTGAAGATATTCTATTTTGAATACATTAGTTTCTTTCATGAGTCAACAATGAAGTTCAGATATGATGAATATTTAGTTATCTATGAAGAGAGGGACATATCTACCATTACCATGATTAACATGGAAAATAAAAAGAAGAGAAAGTTGAATAATAAGTCCATCCTGTCTGAAAAATAGGATGTATATGGATATCTATAATGTGATGACAATGAAGACACAACAATCTTTTAATATAATGAGTAGGTGGATCAAGTTTCCACCAAGAATAAATATAACCTTCCTACCTCAAATTATTAGAAGGTATTTGTTTGTACATTTGGAAATTATACTCATGATAAAAATTCTAGAACAAGTGGTGATGGTCAATATAAAACATATCAAGAATTACCTTTTGAAGTTTTAATAATGATTCTTCAAGGTATTCCTAAAGAAGTTTCATCCCCGGTTCATGGAGTATTTCTATGTATGCAGGAAGATATTACCCATTTAGAAGAAGAAACTGTTTTTTTAGAAACGTGTTCAAGAAATAATTATTAAATGTTGAAATCTCTGTAGACAAGTTGGATCTGTTGAAGCCATAAAGAGGGGTTTTGAATTATGTTCCTCAAGGTGGCTCAAAAAAGTTATAGGAAATTATGGAGTCAACAGGACTCTAGATGAGAAGATCCATGCACTTTAAAAATATCTAAGAATGTTCACTTATGTCAAGGGTTAATATTTGGAAGAAACTTCCATGATGATCAAGGAACATGACATATTGTTACAAAACAAAGTTAATATGTAAGAATATGATGTTAAAAGAATAAATTAGGCCTATGAAGAGAATATTATTGTGATTTAAGATAAAAAATTCATCCACAATATGAAATATCTGGAAATGGAATCTCATTTGACCAACATTTAGAAGACGCATTTTATGACTTCACAAAAGAAGGAAACAATAGCTACTAGTACTCAATGATAACTGGAGGATTTTAAGGATGAAAGGCCTTCAACATGTTATAATAATATCCGGACTTCAATCATTAATCTATTAAAAGTGGCTGAATATTTTTAGGTATAATCCATACTATTTTATACTCATGATTCTAAATATGTTTCCACAATAAGTGCAGGATTGGAGAAAATATTAAATTATGTTTGGATAAGAAAAGATGAGGACATACCTACCACCATGATTATAGTAGAATAAAGAAGGATGTGTATGGTGGATCCCTAGATAGATCACCGAAATCCAATAATATGGAATAACAACCTCAATTAATATATAACACGAAGCAATGTTTTTCTTTTCAATGTTGGTGCAGAAACATGTTTGGGAATTGTGCATTAAATCGTCAGTACAATCCTAAAAAGGAAAAAAACACAAAAGAAGATCGTCTCAAGGAGGATAAATTCATAGAAAAATAAGAATCTTCCACAGGTCCATAAGCATTGGTATACTGGAAACAAATTTGGAATTCTTCATAACATTTGTGATGTATGCAATTGAAGTGGTCACAAGGTTAGAATATCTTTATCTCAACATGCATCCAATTATGATAAGAAATGAATATCAAAAAATTATTTTTATGAAAGAATAATTATACTTGGGAAGAAATCATCATAATTCATTTAAACATTCTCCCCTGAAGAATCTACATAGAGAAAATGATATCCTATGTATGAGGGAAAACAAGGCTAGACACACTGTTAAAAATGGCATCACATTTATTTCATCTCATGAAGGTTTTCTCAAAATGTTGAATGTTTTTCATGGATAATCTAGTGATATAAATTCACTTGAATAATTAAGAATCGTAAAAAAGGGGGTGAAAGATGTGATAAGATCCACACAAGAACAACTAGAATTTAAGACCAATTTTACAAGTGTAAAGAGAGGAGAAATGGAGCATCTTAGTCAGGAAAACCATCTCAACCTAGTTGTTCACATTTGTAATGAATTGAGGATCCGCCTAATTCCATTAATTATTTTTAGTATTTTATTTTATCTGATAATACATGAAATTTAAGGTGAAGAAATTAATTTGGGAGGCTAAACTGAGAGACAATGATGATATATGTTCCCCTTGAGGGAGATACAAATGAAGAAGTTTCCAGAGTTATTATTTAAATTAGTATCAACTACACATGGTATCAAAATCAATTACTCTATATATTTTTTTACGATCATGTCATTAGAAAAGGTATGTTATTTATTAATATATTGTCCTTGTTTACTAATTCTAAATATTTTCCTAAAATAGGTGAGTAATTGAATTAATTAGTGACATAAGAAGAATAGACGTTCTCTAAGGTCACTCATCCTACCTATTTTTTTCTAATACTTTCGATCTATTTGTTGAAGAGAGTACAGGAGTTTCAGGTTGACTATTTCTAGAAAGATTCATCTCAAATTTGTAATCATCATTATAGAATGAAACTTAGAATCCCTTGAAGATATGTTTATGATTTCCCATATCATAGGGTATCATATCAGTGGTTAATAGACAACATTGTTGTGTAAATCAACTCCTGCTGATTTATACAAAAAACATTAGTCAAGTAGACTTAAAGTGAAATGATGGACGTCACATTACATAAGTTTGAATTGATAACATTTTCCCATGGAATTTTTATTTATTTTCAATAAGGGGGAGAGAAGTGAAATGAAATCTTGGGAGGATAGAAAGAAGTGGAGGGGAGAGAGAAGACTCCCATTGACAAATTCATTTCAATGAGAACATTGGTTATTTCCAAAAAAATAGAATGGGGGAGATTTTTTATACCAATTTTGTGTATTGAGTTGTATTTGTTTTCAAATATGTCACTATGGTTTTCAATGGTGATATATATGAAGAAGGAGCTCTCATATTTCAATGCTGATAGAGAATGGAAAATCAGACAATGGATGCAGTAATCTTATGTTCAGATTAATTGTGTCAAATGTGAAAAAAAGTTTAAAACATTGAAGTATCATTCATTAAGGATTATTGAAGATTATAAATGTGATCATGCAAAAAGTAAAATAATTATGTGATTTTCATGATGTGAGGTATATGACAGAATGATGAGAAGAAGAAGGATGGCCATGCATAGACAATGATTGACTAGTCTTCCATGCATTTTATTTCATTTTGACATTTATGTTAACACATTTTTGGTGGAGTTTATTAAAAAATGGGCCAAACCTTGACTGATCTAACCAGCCTCAACCCAAGGCTCAAGTAGGATTGTAGTCAACCTTCCCTATGTGGATGCCAGCCATGCCATCCTGCAAATGTAAGATAGTTGGTGTAGAGTGAGCATGTAGATTTTTCAGTATAAGACTTCATAGGATGGGCATAGAGCATGATCATTGAGAACTGGTATGGGGATGTACTGGGGAGGCAGAGAGAGAATTATGAGACTCTTTTGATAGCATTGGATACATAACCTATCCTTCATTTGTATGTTGGATACTAAGAGCAACAAGTGACGTAGGTACTATTCCATGTTTAAAAAACAGACATGGTCTCAATTGTCTATCTTATCTGCATCTTTTATCTAATCACCATTGTCCATCTCATCCATGCCATTTGAAATTGAACTAGATCTCCCGAAGCCTCTTACAGAATTTGGGGATTCCCCACCATTGTTTTCCTCGTCAAGTGCTTGATGTCACCACTGCTATCAACCAGAGCTGATGATGAACCAAAAACTGATCACCATGGCTGATCATTTCGAAATCACGAGGGCCACTAGATTGAACAAAAAATCATTCAACAATAGATTGCCTGAAATCTTGAATGAATGCATGTGATAAGAAATGGAGAAGGCTGCGCGCATGGAAAAAAACACCCAATAAACATGGAATATCATTAAAGTAGGATTTTATATATTAAAAATAAAAGATCTTGTCTATTTCAAGGGGTGAATTTGAAGAGAATATTTCATGGGATTTAAAATGTATAAAATGAAGTAGTCACTAACTTTAAATGGATAGGTCCAGATATAAGAAGAAGTTATTCCTCCCTCATTTCTTGAGAGTTCTTTTTTAAAAAAAACACAGCATATATTCATGCCACATATTCAAAAAGTGAAATTAAATATATGTGAGCCTTATGGATCGAGAAATAGAGGATCTCACATGCCATAAACTAGTTCTAAGAACTCTTGATGTGTCTCACAAACAAGAACCGAACCTATTTGAAAAGAAGAAACTCTGAGAATGCTTCATTCGTTGAGGTTATTGTTGAGTCAATAATGATTCCTTTTGACATTTCCATTATTCTATGTTTTGGAAATCAAAAAATATTTTTCATATGGAAAATTACCTTTCCCTAAGAACTATTTACTTAAGGAAAATTTCCCTTCATTAATGTTTTTTATCCTTACCTTTATTTTCAGTGTCTCATTTTATAATTTCTCATAATAAAACTAATTTTATTAATAATTCAAAAATTAAGATTCATATCTGAATCCTCAGAAAATTATATTTACTTGGAAATAGAGTGTTTATTTTTATGACTCCAAATTCCTTGAAATTCAGATTCCGAATTCTCGGAAATTCAAATTCTAGATTTTCAGAAAATCAGACTCCATATTCTATGAAATTCATATTTTAAATTAAATGAAATTAAGACTTCGTATTCTATGAAATTATGCTTATGAATTCTCTAAAATTTAGATTCTAAATTCTATGAAATCTGGATTATGAATTATCTAAAATTCAGACTCAAATTTCACTAAAATTCATAATCCAAATTCACCAAAATTGAGACTATGAATTCCTTAGTATTAAGACTCTGAATCCCTCATAATTTAGACACTAAATTTCCCATAATTCAGACTCCTAATTCATTGGAATTCAGACTCTAGAATCTATAGAAATATAATTCCAAACTCTTTGAAAAAAACTATACAAATATCTACTTTTTAGAGAAAACGATTGATTGTATGATTAGATTTCAAATTATTTTTTTCCTTAGAATCTGGATATTCATAATTTTTTACATTAATTAATTTTTCCGTACAGAAGATTTTTTTAGTATGAAATGATGTCATGAAATTTGATTATAAATTACTATTGAATGATTGACATGTGTATAGGTCCCTCCAATATTCAAGGAAAAATATGACCACTAGAGGAGGGATCTGACCATTTAATTTTTTCCTATAAATAAGAGTTCATTTGAATGAGTTCATAATAGTTCCATCAATATAGAAATTACATGTTGTGATGTGATTTCTTGAGAGAGAGACTCTCATGCATTGTGAGTTCAGAACATCTTTTTCATCCTACTTTGTGTGACATTGATATTTGTTGAGTAAAATTGAGGTCATCTGGGGAAAGGAAGACATAGGTTATTACAAGCTTATAGATCGAGGTATTGTGGGGATTCCAAGAAAAATTCATATATTCCTATCAAGTGATTGTCCTGGTGTGGGTATGACAAACATTCTTGAAAGTATAAATCAAGGGACCTTTATCCAAGGTTGTTGTATAACCTACTCAATGGGAGAAAATACTGCTTAATTGTTACATGTTCTATTTCATGTTTTTTTTCCACTTTATTTTGATAGAGGAAGAAAGTATAAATTTATTATATTTTCATCTACTTTTATTTACTCTAACAAGTAGTATTCTATACGCTTTAAAATCGAATATTTTCCTAAGTAAACATTTCATAAGATTATTTTCTGAAACCATATTTCTGAAACATAGGAAAATTTGGTTCATAGTAAGGTTTTTGAATTTACCTTGTTCAACTTTTTTAAACATTGTTTTTCTTAAGGTTAAAAAATGAAATTTATTAAACTTACAATTCACCCCCATATTGTAATTGAGCATTTATATATACTATTTTTGATCCTATAATTGGTATCAGAGAAGGTCTCTGAAATACTTATACACACCTATAATTTTCCTTGTTGAGATTTTTCCTAATTCCAAATTCTTCTTGATAAACATTCTTCGTTCATGTTTTGATAATATATTTTTATATTTTCTTATAAACATTTCTATTAACATGTTTTGTGGGAACTTATTTTCTTATAGAATAGTAGGAATACATGTTGGTTCCATTGATAACCATAATCCTACCAGACCACCAATTTTTTATGGTATCGATAATGAGTAAACGAGATATCAAATAAAGGCTTTTGTTATCATCACTGGAGTGAATATATTTTTCATGCTTAAGGGTGACTACAAAATTCCAGAAAAAGTAAGTCAAAACCTTCACCGACCATGAAAAATCAGAATATCAACTAGATTACAAGGTAAGATATACTTTGTTGTGTTCTGTGACTAGGAATATATGTAGTCAAATCTATTCTTGTGAAGCTACCTATTTCCTCTAGAAGAAACTTGAAGTTACACATTTTGGGACTTCCAATGTGATAGAAACTAGAAGAGCTATGTTGAGAGTTGAATATCGTGGATTCATATTTTATTATAGAGAACTAGTTTGAAAAGTGAAACAATGATTTATGACCATTTTACGTATTCTTCAATCTATGGGAGAGAATGTTCTTGATGATTCAGTGCTTGTGAATAAGATAATTGATATTATACCAAATGAGTGTGAATAAAAAAGAACTGCCTTTGATTAAAACATGAAAGTAAACCAAATTACTCTTGATGACTATTTGGTACTATCTTACAACATGAAACAATAATTAAAAGAGATGCTGATATGAATAATAAGAATAATGGAAATGGAAGTTTAACATTTACTACTACCAAAGTCAAGACTCTTGAAAGGGTTACAAGATCTAAGTCTAATAATGTCATTGTTTTATCTGAAGCCTAGTGAATGTGAACACTCTGAAATTGAGTTCTCTAATCTTGATCTAAGGATGAACAATATATTGGGAAAAAAATACATTCAGTATTGATATAAAAATAAAGAAATAAAAGTCAGGACATATTTGGAAGTCACTTTCTATTAATAAAATAGAGCAGGAAACCACTGGATAGATTGTCCCATGCTTAGAAGAAAAGTTAGAAAAGAAAAGAATTTTGGGACAAATAGAAAAAATTATTACAAGACTAAGGCTATGAAATTATTTAAGGCTACTGATGCGTGGAGTTCTAGTGGTGGTGACTCATATGATGAATTCTTAGAGTATAAATCTTTTATTGAGAATAATCTTGGTCTACTAGCCAAACTACCCATCAAAAATCATTGTCTAATGGAATATGTACACAATGCCTCGTCTATTACTAATGTATCCTTGAATGAAAATTATACTGATGATAAATATTATAAGTCTTCATATTAAAAATAATCATCTAATGAAGATAACTCTTTACCTTCTTCTGAAGATGTTTCTAGGTTTCCTAAACATCTTTAGAATGAAAATTGTAAGATAAAAAAAGAAGATAGAGAAATAAAATTATATAATTTCTGTTTAAACCGAAGAAGTATCATATCGTTCTAAGGATCTTGATCAGAAAACTTTTTATTTTAAAATATTTTAAAAAACCACAAGGATGTCAATAATGAGAAGGATAAACATTATAAGGATCTTGAAATTGATATATCTAAGGAATTTTTTTAGAGAATAACTCAATTATGAAGATTAATGAAATTGAGGATAAGAATTTAGTCATTAGACTAAAATATAAATTTTTTACATAAAGTAACTTTTACCAAATTTTACCTCAGGAAAGAATGAATTTAATGAAATGTATTCACAAATTCTTTATATAAGAAATATTTTAGAAATTGGTTATAATCACTCCAAACCCTATTTTTAGTAATAATTATTTTGTTCCCCAAAGTTCTCCTTTTTTCGTCAAATGTCTTTGTGTTGGACATTGGGAAATAAATTTTTCATTGAATAAATACCAATATTTAGGATTTTATAAATCTTATTTTTCTAAGAAAATGGGGATTCCTGAAATTTTACATTCTAAAATTTCCAGATCCTAGAAGGTTTAGATTTTGAAAGTCTAAATCTCTTATTTTCAGGAAAATAAATAATGTGCAAATAGAAATACATAGTACATAGATAGTGGGTTTTTCTAACATATGATAGGTAAAAAAACTTATTTGAAAATATTATCATGTCAAAAGGTGGAAAATTAGCTTTTGGAGATAATGCGCATTGAGAAATTGTTGGTATAGCTAACGTTATTCATCTTGGAAAAACATTAATTTCAAATGTATTATTTGTGAAAGGTCTTAATCAAAACCTCATCAGCATAAGACAATTGTGTGATAAAGGTTACCTTATGAATATTAGTTATAAGAAATTATTAGTACATAATTCCAATGACAATTTTATTCTTTCTACCTATATAAAAGATAATTTTTACACAATAATCATAGAAGAAATTATGAGACAAGATCTACCTTTCTGTAGTGAAATAGAAGATCAATCATGGTAATGACATAGAACACTACTAAAAAATTGATCTATATCAATGGATCTATATACACGGTTTAAAGGATCTGTGGCTGTAGATAATATATAGCCACACCCAAATAGATGGGCAGGGCAATACATAGTCTCTTTTTTTGAGATCGGGCTTTCCCCCACCACCCGAATCCCTCTCCCTCCCATATTGCAAATCCTCATCCCCTCATCGTCCAAACCATTTCTTGCCATTCCTCCCCCGCCCGAATCCCTCTCACTCGTCTTCCTCTCCGTCCACACCATCCTCGATGTTCCTTTTATCCTCCTCCCATCGCGATTCCTCCTCCCCTTGTTATTCATCCTCCCCTCGCGATTCTTCCTCCCCCTTCAGCACCAACGCAGCCAAAAAACCTCCTCGTCGGCTTCAACGCGGCTCCGACACCTCCCTGCTGATGCAGCTCCGGAACTGCCAGCCCACCTCCCCACTGACATGACCTACCCACCTCCCTTTGGGTCACCTCACCACCCTTCCGACATTTCTCTGAGGCTTCCTCCCCACCTCGTCCTCAGGTGCACCTCCTACGCGGGGATTTGAGGTAGTAGTATTCATCTATTACCTTCCTTAATACTTTTATTTTATCCTCTCTAATTTTAATCGTTCCCTTTAAGGGTTTTAGTGAAGATTCCACCATAACATGATGGTATTGACCATGAATCTTGGTTCATTTCTGAGGCTTAGAGATTAAATGACTCGTGATGCAGAATGCATTCCATCCCTCATCATTTTGGATATAGTATGAGGCCTAATTTATTTTTTTGGAATTTTTAGTTAAATTGATTGTAATTTCCTTGTAATCAAGTGTTTCTTGTTAGGGATATTTCTGAAATTAATTTCATGGGTATATTTTAGGACTCTTTTAGGAAGTTGGTTGTGGTTTCTGAATGTGGAAGAACCTCAATAAACTTTTAGGAATTTATTCATATTTGGTTGTTTTTAATTAATAAATTATAAATTTTTATAATGAATTATTTCTAATTTCATTGCATTAGATATGTTCCTGGGATGTTGTTTGACCATATGTTCAGGTTTTCAGCTTTAACGTTTTGGTCATAAGATAGATTAAATGTTCTATATTTGTTATATTCCACTAATCAATAGTTTTTTTTAATTTATTTAGTTATTAAATGATTATTGGTTTTCTGGGAGCCCCTTGAGAACCATTGTGGGTCATCTTTGAGAAGTTAGGGTATCTGGTGTCTCCCAGAGGGTTTTTTTTCATAAACCATCACTCTTGGTTTTTAATTAAAGATAAAACCTCACATGATCTTAGGTGACATGTAAGGGTAGGAAAGGGGAGAAACATGGATATGCATTCCTTGGGATTTGAGTTTCGTCCTTTTATGGTCTATCCATGGTGATTTCTATGTGGGGTGTGGTGTTAGAACCCTCAAGTAGTTAGAGTCCTTTTGTGAGATGCTTTCTTTTTGTCTAGGTTTGATGGGAGGTTCCCCTCAAGTTTTTTGGATATAGAACCCTCAAAGTGAGTAGTGTATAGAGTGGTTTTCCATGAAGGATTTGATTTGAGAGTTCGTCAAATGGAGGTGTGGTGTGAGTCACAAGTGGTGGTTGTACGTTTTTTGGACAACATTCCACAGGTGATGCCAATGGGATTCTTTGGATGTTCATAATAACATTACTTGGGTAGTCTAAGGTGTATAGCTTTTGGAGTTTTTAAATCTCTCAGAAGGTACGAAAAAGTATTAGTTTGGTTGTTTCTTGGATGTTTGGACCATTTTATTGGGGCTTGAGTTGTTGATGTTTTGGAACATCT
Organism: Viscum album; assembly: GCA_963277665.1. Classification (NCBI taxonomy): domain Eukaryota; kingdom Viridiplantae; phylum Streptophyta; class Magnoliopsida; order Santalales; family Viscaceae; genus Viscum; species Viscum album. Next base: position 1,013,504,803 of record OY728131.1, read on the forward strand.
TTTTGGAGGTTTAATCCAATTGGAACCCTTAGGTTGGGCTGACACAAAAGGGTGCTTTTTAAGGCTGGGTGTCACTGAGATTAGGTTTGAGATGGGTCTGAGGAAACCTTGAAGACATTCTTTTGGGTGTGGCGTTTCTTGATGATTCCCTTGTGGGTGTGGTGATGATCGTGGATGGGTTAGTTTTCAGAGTCACCAGATGAGGTTTCCCTATATAGATTGGATCATCATTTTATAGATGTGATCTAGGGGATCGTGGGTCCCCCATGTTTTTTTATCCCAAAGAGGGTTAGTGCTGATTTAATCATCGGTGTCTTTGGGTGTTTCCTTAGAACCAAGAGTTTGGAAATGTTAGCCTATTGAGGCTATATTTGTAATGTTTTGTTCATGAATTTGATTCAATAGTATTTTATACCCTACACCAAAGACAGTTGAGGTAGTTCCTAGCTCAGGTAATAGAATTAAGAAGATAACTTTGGGATATTACTGGATCTGGATTTGACCCTGAGATTGATATGATGTTTTCTTATATTGGCCTGCTGGTTGGGTTAGATAGGTCCTAGGGAGCTAATGGGTGATCTAAATTAGTTCACCCCCTGGTTTAGAGTTACAAAATTTCTATAGGGTTAGCAAGAATGGATTTTTAGAACATACTGATAGTGGTCTTGGATGTCTGTAACAGCCCGAGATTTTATGAAAAATATTCTTTTTAATTTTATTAATGTCTTGTGTTGTACGCTACACCAAAAGGAGCTTGCACAACACACATCCTTGACTTTCCTTGCATTACACTCAATCGCGACCTTCCTCGATAGCGTGTGTAGTACGCAATACCGAGTTTCACTAAACAACGATATGCTATTAAAATATTATTAGCCGTTATGAATAGTAATAACCACCTTTTAAAATTTTAGAAATTTTATCTCTCAAAATGGACTTCATTTTTGGATTCGGAGTATCCCATTTAGCCTAAGGTGAAATTTTGGTACTTTTCGGATAACATTCATATTCTGATGAATAGTGAAAATTACTAAATTATAATTAAAAAACAACTTTTTTAATCAAAATAATTAATAGTGATAAATTATTAATTTGAATAGTTTTAAATTATATTTATAATATATTTTTACAATTTAATACAATGTTGGTCATTGGATGTAATTTCACATTTAAACCAGACATAAACAAGTGTCAATCTTTTGATAGATATTGTTTCTTAAAAACAAGCTATTTGTTTTAACAGCGGGATTTAATTATAAAATTAATTAATGCAACTTCAATGTTATGAATTTGGTAAAATATACTTCATTTTTGAATTCAGAATATGAAATATAGCTTAGGATGAAGTTTTGGCATTGTTCTGAAAAACTTCAATTTTTGATGAATAGTGAAACTACTAAGTGGTAGTTAAAAAAACTGAATTTTTCATAAAACATAATTTTACCGCTTCTGTGAATGGAATTTCAAAAATCTGGGAGAAACGGTTGATGTCAGTAAGTAAAATGTGGTTCAATGAGATGAAAATAATTTTTGGTGAATAGTAACTTTTTACTTTTATTTACCACGGTTAAAAGTAAATAGGGTAATTATGGGTAACAATGATATTAATATTACCCTAACACATGTCCTAATCCTATTGGAAAAGTGTATATCGATCAAAAACAACCTTAAGTGTAAAATATTATCATTTAGGCCCATTTGGATTAGATTAGGACATTTATTATTATTTAATACAAAGAAGAGTTAAAAGAGTTAAAATCAATGTTTATTTACTAAAACATTTTTAATATAGGGTTATACATAAGATAAATTCGATTGTAAATATTAATTAGAAAGATAAAAAGATTTCCTACATAATGGTATTTTATTTGTCATTTTTAGACATTAAATAATTTAATTTATTTATGACACAATGATGATGCCGTAATTATCTTATTAATGAAATATTGACATAATTGATGTTATAAACACCAAAATAAATGTAATTTCCGATTTTTTATGCCTTCCACTAATTTTCTAGGTTACTATGATATATTAGTATTGCTTTAATCAACTTGGTTTGAACATATAAATCTTTTATGACTTTCACAAAAATCATATATCAAATAGTGTCAAAATTGACACTAAATAGTTTTTAAATCAAATATTATATTATTAAAAGTTATTTTATTCATAAAAATCTAAGGTTCGGCCAAATGACTTAGATAAGGATATATATTAATAATAAACAATTTGGGGTTCGTTTGGCATGTTATAGTAAGTGTATTAACCATATAGTTAAAGAAAAAAAAAAGACACAGTAAAAGTTAAATTATTTAACTTAGAGTTAAATCTAATTTATAAGGTTAAAATAATACCCTAAACATGTCTAAATCCTATTGGTTGATAGGATTTCGACCCATCCCCATTTTAGCTTCGAAATAAGACCCTTTGGAACCATTATAAACCGATTTTGACTTTAATATAAATTAATATTTTGAGATATTCCTAAGGTGCCCCTCTCCTCCCTTATAAAAGGGCACCTCTTCCCCCTCCTCCTCACACCAATTTGAGCCCTCATGCTCGGCCAAACCCTGCCAAAATCCCTTATCCACTTCCCTAGAATAATCCTAGAGGTGATGGTATTCTTCAAAGACCAATCATAGTTCCCTAAATATAGGATTCAAAGAGGCGTTCCAAAGAAGAGGTAATATCCATTACCGATCTTTTCAATTTCTTTCTTCTTCAACTTCTTCTTCTTTAGTTGTTTCATGATAAAGTAATAACATCAGTATTACTTACATACTGATATGTTATTATAAATATGAAACAACCCTAATTCACCTTCTATCCATCCTACGGAAAAATGAAATCACCGCGCGTGCGTACGTACGGAATACCGTCTCCACGCCGTGGTGTAATCTATTTTCCGCCACCACCTTAATAGGATAGGTATAATGGTGTAATGAGTAACTATATATGATTATTATAATGTTATATTGATACTGAAATATTATACATACACTTTAACACAATTCCACGACCATGGGAACGATATCATCGCTCGTGCGTACGTACGGACTACCGTCTCCACGACGCGATGAGATTCATTATCCATGTTAACCATTCCAGAATGATTATAAAGTATATATATTGAATAATAATGGAATATATGACATGGTAAATATACTGGATTTATGTATATATATATATGTCATCTACTTACTTCCATTCAAGACAATAAGGAAAGGAAATCAGCGTTCATGCGTACGTACGGACTACCGTCTCCATGAACGGTGTGTTTCCTTTCATTTATCTATCTATTATATATATATAAATATATATATACTGAATATATATGATATATAAATCATACTTTATATTCTGGAAGTAAGTAATTCATGATATAAGTAATAATAATGTCAAGAACAACAAGTCCAAACACCTACGACAAATGAGACGATTTTACCCAAAACGCTACTTTAACATGAATTTACAAAAGAACGGGTAATATAAAGTCATAAGTGGACCATATATGATATAATAACAATGAATATGATTCTGGAATAAGTCAATAACATGATTTAAATCATTATAAAGGATGTTCGGACACGTACAAAGCAAGTCGTACCTAAGGTAAGGGAAATATCACAATCTCAATTTTATCCGAGATTGTTTTTACGTTGGTAATTACTGGGGTGTATTTTATCATCCACATCAATTTTTCCTCAATATGTAATATTATTTCCATCCAACTACAATTGTTTAAATCCAATTTTACCCTTCGGTGAGTTTTTAGTAAAAAATATGAAAGGAATCTTTTGACGTTTTTCATACGAGGTGCTTTTCGACATTTCCGACAAAAGTACGAAGAATGTTTTTTTAACATATAAGGCATGAATGGATTTCTAAAAAATTATTTCCAAGAAGCTTCCATTACAAGTATTCAAGTTTATTTTTAATCAACTTCTTTTAGTTTAAAAATTGTATGGCATGTTAAGAAAGGAAAAGTGTTTTTGAAGTAGAAATGATATTTTCCTCAAGAATGATGTTCAAGTATTTTATCAAAATTATTTGCCATATAAGATAACAAAAGGGTTCTGTTTTTAACCCTATTATTACATGGATTTTATTATGTTGTGATGGAAACATTTTTATGAATTCCGTTATCTTATATGAATTGTTTTATGATGTCATGTTGTTTAAGAATCCCATTTTATTTACATGGGTTATGCGATGATGTATGATTTATGATTATGTGGCACACATAAGAAAGGATTCATTATAATATGGGTGGGACCTATATCTCCCTCCAATGCATTGGGTAAAGATTTTATATCTCATGAGATAGACTTGGCTGGAATGGTAGGTTATACCAGTTCAGTGAAACAGGGCTGAAACGAGGGTTACTCGATTCAGAAAGGGACTTTGTCCACTAAGATAGACTTGGCAATGAGTCTTGACTAACAAGAAATGATTCTCTATGATTATGTGTGTATGCCACAAATTCTCATGTTTTATGTTATGATTATTGGGATTTCATTTCACTACTATGATTTATCCCATGTTATGAAATTATTCTCTCTTTTGCAGGTTAAGATTTCCAAAAGTTATGTTCTTATGAATATGATGTGATTGATTTTTTTCTTTTGTTTACCCTTACTGAGCATTTGAGCTCACCCTTTTATGTTTTCTTTTCCCCAAGATATAAAGAAAGGTTTTAGGTAAAAAAAAGGGATGATCTTTATGGGAGATATTGATGATCATTCACCACGATTAGAAGATTACGTTCCGAGTTTCCAAAGACACTAAACTCTTACGATCCTTGTGTGTGTGTTTTTGTTATGTACTAAGTATTCCGCAAAAGTAATGTAATGTCTATGTACGTCAAGCTTCGGGTCTCTACAGTTGGTATCAGAGGAAATGTTTAGTCAACCTTTGGAAACTAGGATGCGAGAACTTTAGTGAGATCCCTAGAGATATTTATAAGGTATGTCTATGGATGTCCCTAACGATAAGTATACGTATTGGATACAGTCCTAGAACAACAGTAACGATCATAGAATTTAACCTAATATGTTAGATATTGAGGATACTCCACCTTTATTATGTTGTTTTCACTAGCATGATTTTTGCCTCTCACACTATTCTTTTTGGGTTTTAGAAAATGGCTGGAAACAAGATGATTCACGATAATGAAGGATATGATGGACAGTGGAATGATATTATTCATAAGAAAACAAATGAAATGGGATTTGGAAGTCCAAACATCATTATTATGCCGAATCAGAAATCTCATAATATGATCAATAAAGTAAAATTTGGTAAGTTTCCTGACTCGACTAATAAGAGAAAGATGGAGTTTCATGATGATAATAGAGGAAAGAAGGTTCAATTTCCCCTATGTAAATCATGTGGGAAGAGGAATCAAGGAGAATGTTTCAAAGGAACTGGAAGATGCTTTGGGTGTGGAAAAGAAGGACACAAAGCAAGTAAGTGCAAAGGAAAAGGTTCAGTTAACACCATGGATGAGGATAATGGTATTTCTATGACATCAACAATGGTTAAATGATTTAAATGTGGAATGTACGGGCATTATGCAAACCAATGCCCTAAGGGAAAGTCTCATGAATAGAATCAGTATGGTCATATGGGAAGTATTTATGTTGATGATGATGAAGAGACTACAAATGATATGTGAGATTAAAGAATTGTTGAATCTTGGTCAATGGTTTAAGAATGTAGTGGAATGATTACATGTTTATCATGTGTAATGTTGTATAAGAAATCTCATGGTACTATGGAATAAAGAGACATCTAAGGATTGTTACACTGTTGTCTTTCCTTGAGTTATGAAAGTGTATGATTAATGGTACCACTATCCATGAAAGGTTACTCAGATATTTTTATAATTTAGATGATATGCGCATAATGAAGGGATAAGGATAAAATTAAATTTTTAACATTATTCATGAGCTCATGATTGATATAAGGACTAAGTGATATCATGGTTTGAGTATATAGAATTTTGAGGATTTTGGTATGTGGAAGGTGTTAACTTTTAACTGCATTCATGTTTTCACTAAGGTATTCAATAGAATACATGATTAAGGACTTTTTATGTTTGGAATGGGACAAAAAAACATATCTTATGATATATGGGGATCGACGATGGTATTAAATCTCTGGTAATCGTTTTCACTATGTTATGAGAGTGGATTGCAGTATTATGGATAATGTAACACCCCAAGATTTCATAGTGTGTTATTTCTTCAAAATAATTCAATAACTTTCACTACATGCAACACCATGTTCAAGCACACCATGACTTACCAAACAAGCCGTTCAAAAGAGGTTATGAATAGTATTAGATAAATTTTAATGTTTATATAATCCTTATAATTTTAGAATCCATATTATGAGTTTCTTAGATATAATGCAAGAACAAATTCATTTTCAGTATTGCACTTTTATCAACTTTAATAGTGAACCCTTTTTAAATACTATATTTTAAACTTTTTGACTAAATGGGGACATCAAAAATTTAAAATGAAACATCCCAAGCTTCCACGGTACGCTTTCTTTGAATAATACAGTAGCGTGTGTTGTACGCAACCTTGAGTTTTAACACACACCACAACCAATCAAACTAGCCGTTATGAATAGTAATACCTAATTTTTGAAATTATATATATTTTATATTTAAAAACGGACTTCATTTTTGGATTCGGAATATCGAAATTATCCTAGGGTGAAATTTTGGTACTTTTCGGATAACTTTTATATTTTGATGAATAGTGAAAATTACTAAATTTTAATTAAAAACAACTTTTTTAATCAAAATAATTAATAGTGATAAATTATGAAATTGAGTGGTTTTCAAGTATATTTAGAATATATTTTTACCATTTAATATAATGTTGGTCATTGGACATAAATTTACAATTAAACCGAACATAAACGAGTGTCAATCTTTTGATAGTTATTATCTCTTAAAAACACGCTTTTTGTTTTGACAGCGGGATTTAATTTTAAATTAATTTCTGCCACTTCTGTGTTTTGAATTTAGGAAAATGGATTCCATATTTGGAATCAGGATGTTAAAATTGTGTAAATAGGTAACTTTTATTTTTAGACATTTTGAATAATTACTGCGGTAAATATTTTATTTACCATGGTTAAGGGTAAATCCGGTAAATAAGGGTTTAAAAAATTAATATTATAATAATATTAAATTACCCTAAAACGTGTCTTAACCCTATTGGTTGATACATGGTCGACCATGGGAATCTTTGGGTCTATTTTGGGACCCCATGGATCCACTTGTAAGTGATAATGACACTTTATTTTAATTTAGTTAAAATGAATACAAAAATGACACAAGCATATATCTTTTAGAAGAACCATTGTTACATAGGGTTATATATGTTGGATTTTAGATTATAAATATTAATTAGAAAGCTAAAAAGATTTTCTACATAATGATATTTTATTTATAATTTTTAGACATTAAATAATTTATTTTATTTATGACACAATGATGATGCAGTAATTACTATAATAGTGAAAAATTAAAATAATTGATATTATAAACACCCAAATAAATATAATATGAAACTTTTAATGCATTAAACTAATTTTCTAGGATAATATGATATATTAGGATTGATTTAATTGACTTTGTTCGAAGTAATCAATCTGTTATGAGTTTCAAAAAAATCAACTATTGAATAGTGTCAAAATTGACATAAAAGAGTTCTTAAAACAAATATTATATTATTAATTGATATTAAATTCCTAAAAATCTAATGTTCGGCCAAGAGACTTATATTATGATAGGTTAATCATTAATGGACCACTTGGGGGTCGCTTGGATGTATATAGTATGTTTATTAACCATATTATATAAAAATACAAAGAGACATTGTAAAAGTGAAACTAATTAACTTAGAGTTAATACTTAAAGATAAGGTTAATATAAGTACCCAAACCTGTCTAAATTCTATTGGATGAGTTGTTTTTGACCTATCCCCACCTCATCCTTTGAATAGTCAACTTTTGAGCCTTTGGAAACCGAATATGAATTTATTATAAATTAATATTTCTAGCTTTTCCAAAGGTGCCCCTCACCCCTCTTATAAAAGGGCACTCCTCCTTCTCATTTCCTCACACCTCTCAAGCCGCTTGGCTCGTCCAAACTCTGCCCAACTAAGCTCCCCACATCCCTCTCCTCCTCCTTGAAGCTTCCCCTTAGGCAGAAAGCATTTCAAGAAGTCCTTTGGTTCCAACCAAAGTGAGTTACCTAAATCAAAGGTAACAATTTCTCTTAAAGTATTTTCATTTATTTTGCTTCTCCAACCCCCAAAATCTTTTTATTTCCTTTATTTTATAACAACACCAGTATCCTCAATATACTAGGATGTTGTTATAATAAGTATTCAAACTACACATTCACACAACTCCATCTAATGGATGATGAACATAATGTTTCTGTGGATGGCAAACTAACGCCTCACGAAACGATGATTGTTCAAATACATCTTACCGCCTCTCATGGTGGCCATTAGGATGGCACTATAATTAAATATGATATTAATGATATATATTTTATATATAAGCTTCTGTAATTCCATTTTATTTCATACCATTATTCGTTTCATGTTGTATATACATACGATAATTTCATTTGAGGAAGTGCGGACTACCGCCCCCTTAAAATGATATGACTCGTTCATACCACACATGGAACGTATAAAGGATGGTGTAAATGAACTTAAGTAACATATATAAAATATTATATTATACTGGAATAGTAATATACCTATGTATAATTTGGATTCGATTCTTTTAAAATAAAAATTAAATGGAAGTAGCGTTCGTGCGTACGTACGGACTACCGTCTCCACGAACGCGATGAGATTCATTCTCCATCGTATAATTTGATGATTTAAAAATTATGTTTAAGAACTTGATACCATTCTGGATATGAATAATATACATCCCATTAATAACTAATATGTCTCACATAACAAAGAATATAAAGTAAAATGAACCCGTTAACACCCGAAATGACGATAATTCTAAAATATTATTAACAAATCAATGATAAAAGATCATATATGATATCATATTAAAGTAAATGATTCTTTTATTATTCAATAACAATTATTTCACCATTATACAGGAGGTAAACCTACCATCGACCAAGGAAAAAGTACAATGTAAGAGATTTTCTTATCTCACTTTCAATTCCGTGAGATTTCCATTTTTCGCCACTAAATTATTGAAAGTGGTGTATTGTGTATTTCCATTTGATATATATTCATGATTCTATTTATATTCATGTTATTCTGTAAATCATTTGGTGGTTATTAACTTTTGGCCATACGACTCAGTTGATTAACGTGGTAAGGGGTTTCTTATCTCACTTTTAATTTCGTGAGATTTCCATTGATCACCACTTAATTATTGCATGTGGTGTATGTGTACTGACCATGATTGTATTCATTGTGTAATATACTTTAATTTATGGGTATTTACATCATCATGGTGTGATACTTCTTTCATGGGTGTATGTTTCGTATGTTACCTAATCGATAAGGGAATTTGATATTTCAATTCCCACTCATTTGGCTTTATGCATATTTCATTGATTATATTACCCCAAGATTATGTGTGGAATCACTATTCATTTGATTATGTCATAATTTCCACTCCCCTTCCTGTGGATATAAGTTTGATACACATAATCACTCCATTGGTAATTCTCAAGTCATTGATATGAATTTGATAAGAGTCATTTTAACTCATTCTCCATTTGTTGAGTTAAACATCCAATTCGTTGGTATTGTTTTTACAAGAATATGTGTGAATGTCCTATGATTGTTTTACACTGAATATTCAATCATATTTAGTGTATTTATATTTTTCACACATAATTATGTCATTGATTTATCCTTAACCTAAGGATACAACCTTTTTGAGAGATTTCATCTCAATTTACATTCCATTGAGACTTATTTGATGATATACACCAAATCACTTTTATGTGGTGTATATAATGTACTTTGACATAGTATATCATGAATTCCTTTATTCTCATGATATTACAATGTTTTGATTACCTCAATTATTTGTATTCAAGTGTCTATCTTTTGGTTAGAAACTCTAACCAAAATACCATTTTAAAATGTTTTAAAGAATTATTCTTCTAAATCATGCTCATTAATGTCCATATTTTAAAAATGGTTTTAAAGATTTATTTATATGGACATTAAAGTTTTAAAATTAAAACTCCTTTTAAATGTTTCAAAGTGGTATGGGACACTTTGATTCAAAAGTTTACTTTTAAATGGCTTCTTGACAAATAGTGTGACTTTTAAATGTTTTCAAGAAAAGGGGGATATTTCTCTCAAATAGTTTTGATGATTATTTTCATCTATGTCAACATCCTTCATTATTATTGATTGAGGTTAATGTGATACAATACAATCTTCCATATTGTATCGAATGAATTATGTTTGACTGTGGATGTGCTATTTTTATACCATTCATGGTTTGTGGTGAAAGTATTGACATTTCGTATGCTAGTTTAATACGAATGTTTACGTTATGTTTAAACCTTTTCTTAGGGGAATGCATTGGACTTAATAAGTGACGGGTGGAGCCCGCTATAGCTCCTCGATGCATCGGTAGGTCTCATGAGACAAACTAGTGTCTTGGCACAAGGCCTTGGCAAAATATTATTTGTAGTCTTGGCACGAGGCCTTGGCTATGTGGTTATGATAGTCTGGCATTATGCATTCCATCATTATGAAAGTGGTTATTGATATTGCATGTGATCATTCGACTAGTAGAATATCCATGTGAGTAAGTAAATGGCATTATTTCATTTTACCTTTGCCATTTTATGCTGAAGTTCAAGTTTAAAAGGCTTTTGTTTTAGTTATAAATTGCCTTAAGTGTTTATGCTCATTTATGAAAGCTTCTGCTATAATGTTATCCTTACGGAGCATCCGAGCTCACCCCTTTCAATGTTTTATTTTTTTTTCCCAGGATTATGAAGAAGTAATTTATGAATGACCTGCAGGGATAGTATGAGGGGATATGAAGACAAGATGTTTTTTTTATGATGTAATGTAAAAATTTATGGATGTATCTAGTTATTCCAAGGCTACTAAACTAATCGGTCTTTCGAGACTTGATCTTTCTCGTGATCATGCCAATGTTATGTAATTAATGCACCGACTCTGGGTAGCTGGGGTCGGGGCGTTACAGTTGGTATCAGAGGAAGTTTAGTACAAACCTTGGTAGCTAGATTTAGATAAACTCTGATTAGAGCACATAGACCTAAGATGAACTTTGAGGATTAGTATAAAAAAAACTTCCTAGAATTTTGGTATTGTAAAGATTTTGTGAGTTTTCCGAGCAATACATCCATGTCTGGATACGAGCAGGTAGAGGCGGCTCTGGCACAGATGTACCTAGGGATAAAACCCGAAAACACCGCTTTGAGCTAGACTCGAACGGGAACTGGTGCACGACAACGGGCCTTGCTTCACTCTTGGTTACGACACTCCCGGGGGATATGCTTAGGATAATTTACATTTTCTTTACAAACCGATTTAAGTAATATATACATAAGATGAGAGAAAATGACCTTGGTTAATCCTAATATGTTTCATATGGTGACATTTTAATCTCTAAATGATTTTACGACTACTATTACTCACACAATGCCTTCTGGTTTTAGTCAATGGCTGGATTCCAAGGAAGTCATAGTGACTTTGAGAATGATGTAAAAGTTGGGAACAGTGGTGGCAATGAGCCACAAAATGGAATGTTGATAGGCGTGAAAGATATCATCTTTATGCCAAATCAGTTTTCCAAAAATATGATCAACAACATATATATTAACCAACTCCCAGACTCAACAAGGAAGAGAAAGGTGATAAATGATAAGATCTCCTGCAATGGAGACCATGGAGAAAAGAAACCTCAATTTTCATCATGCAGGAATTGTGGAAAGAGACACCCAGGAAAGTGTCTCAATGGGACAACGAAATGTTTTACGTGCGGGAAGGAAGGAAATAAAGTGAAGAATTGCCGAAGAAAAATGAAGAGTACTATGGAAGAAGATAAAAATGGTCCCAAGAGTCCATTTACAGTCATTTTTCGTAAATGTAGGGGACCTGGCCATTACCCGAGTGAATGTCCTATTTTATAGGATATTTTCTTGGTCAAAGAAGAAGCTATGTGGAAATAAATGGCTGGAGAAAAATTTAAAAAGTATTAGCACTCCTTGTTGATGGGTTTGCTTTGGAATAATTTTCTCTTGTATTTGTAACCCCGCAGTTTGCCATGTGAGAATGATATTTGAGGAAGAATTGTCTCTTCTCTTGTGGATATAGGTATAAATAACCATTTGGTTTTATATGATCATTGGGGTTTGAGAAAATGACAAGTTATTATAATTTGGGATGAAAATGCAAAGTATGATATAAAATTTGTGGTTAAATTATGTTATTTTGAGGAATTTATCTCATTTTGGTAATATTATAAAATATAGTTTTTGAAAAAGGACAACACGTAGACCGTGTGACAACCCATCGCGTCGGACAAAGCCGTGGGAATCGAACCCACAACCAAAGTGTGATTGGGATTTATCGCCTACCACTGGACTACGTGAAGTCCCTGGTTAGTGTGACTATTTTTTTTTTGTTAAATGATTTTATTGATCAATAATAAGACGATTTGGGTTCTTATGTCTTATCAAATGAATACCCTTGGTATAGGAAAATGATTTGGTGATTAAGTGATAAATGTTATTTTGGAAGATGTTCGTTTTGTTAGGAACACTATATGCCCAAGGAAAATAGAATACAATGAGGTTTCATTTGTAGAGTAATGGTGGATTTTTATCTACATTTTTATTGTTGATTTATAGTGATTTGGGTTATTTATGGAAATGATTAACCTATAACAGAGAATATGTGATGATTACTTTTAAGTATGTGACTTTAAGAGTATTTGATGTAATTTGGAGATACAATGTAACATGGGAGACTACATAATCAAATTCTTCTATGTTTTGGGTTTCAATATTAGTTTGGATTATATTAAAGGATTTTAAGGACAATTGGTTATTGAATGGTATCTATTTAACTTTGGGGTATTGTTGGTTTAATTTTAGAAATTAAGATTAGTGCATATTTATCTCAATGAATATCCTTTTGGGGGATCATTAGATCATTCAATAACCATTTTGGTTTTGATTAATATATGGTTTATCCTGCATGGATCATGTGATTCTATAGAAGTTTATTCTAGCACTTCCAGTGTGACCAAGTCTTCTTGAATACTCATCGTTTAAAAAAAAATTGAGTTAGTGGTGGAAATTTATTAAAGAATGAAAATCTACTTAAAATTTAAGTATATCTCATAATGTTCTTAGCCAATCTCATAAATAAAATCCCCAACATTAATAAAAGAAACATAGAACAAAAATGTTGTCCTAGATGGTACCTTAAATCATCACAAATTTATGGCTTTGAGATTTTTGGCCTTTTCATAGCCATGTTCTCTACCACTCTCCATCAGATAATTGATGGTTAGATTTCTCCTCCATATCCATATTTTCCTTCATGGAACCCTAGTATGTGTTATTTTCGGTAATCTTCATACTTTCGACTCTTTATTTTAAATAGAGGCCTCATTAATTCATTTTTCGATGTGGGATTTCAACTAAGATATTTTGAAACGTCAAAAATGTGTTATCCTAATACCCTATGTTTTGTTGAACCGATGGTATTTCAAATCATCATAGATTGATGATTATAAGGACCTCAATTTTACACTTGTTTGTGATTGATGACCTCAACCACCACCTATAAATATTTACGTTTTTCCTCCAATTATATGTCTCTAGTTGCCACCAATGTTCTCCTAATCGAGATCATAATTTGGTGGTGACCCTTTGATTTCTCTTTTTCTCATATTAAGACTAAATTTTAGTAACCCAATTTCCGATGTGGGTTTTACCACAAATATATTATCTATTTTCAACCTTTTTTTTTCGAAGAACAATTTCAAATTGCGAGGACGCAATTTATTGAAGGAGGGGAGAATGTAACACCCCAAGATTTCATAGTGTGTTATTTCTTCAAAATAATTCAATAACTTTCACTACATGCAACACCATGTTCAAGCACACCATGACTTACCAAACAAGCCGTTCAAAAGAGGTTATGAATAGTATTAGATAAATTTTAATGTTTATATAATCCTTATAATTTTAGAATCCATATTATGAGTTTCTTAGATATAATGCAAGAACAAATTCATTTTCAGTATTGCACTTTTATCAACTTTAATAGTGAACCCTTTTTAAATACTATATTTTAAACTTTTTGACTAAATGGGGACATCAAAAATTTAAAATGAAACATCCCAAGCTTCCACGGTACGCTTTCTTTGAATAATACAGTAGCGTGTGTTGTACGCAACCTTGAGTTTTAACACACACCACAACCAATCAAACTAGCCGTTATGAATAGTAATACCTAATTTTTGAAATTATATATATTTTATATTTAAAAACGGACTTCATTTTTGGATTCGGAATATCGAAATTATCCTAGGGTGAAATTTTGGTACTTTTCGGATAACTTTTATATTTTGATGAATAGTGAAAATTACTAAATTTTAATTAAAAACAACTTTTTTAATCAAAATAATTAATAGTGATAAATTATGAATTTGAGTGGTTTTCAAGTATATTTAGAATATATTTTTACCATTTAATATAATGTTGGTCATTGGACATAAATTTACAATTAAACCGAACATAAACGAGTGTCAATCTTTTGATAGTTATTATCTCTTAAAAACACGCTTTTTGTTTTGACAGCGGGATTTAATTTTAAATTAATTTCTGCCACTTCTGTGTTTTGAATTTAGGAAAATGGATTCCATATTTGGAATCAGGATGTTAAAATTGTGTAAATAGGTAACTTTTATTTTTAGACATTTTGAATAATTACTGCGGTAAATATTTTATTTACCATGGTTAAGGGTAAATCCGGTAAATAAGGGTTTAAAAAATTAATATTATAATAATACTAAATTACCCTAAAACGTGTCTTAACCCTATTGGTTGATACATGGTCGACCATGGGAATCTTTGGGTCTATTTTGGGACCCCATGGATCCACTTGTAAGTGATAATGACACTTTATTTTAATTTAGTTAAAATGAATACAAAAATGACACAAGCATATATCTTTTAGAAGAACAATTGTTACATAGGGTTATATATGTTGGATTTTAGATTATAAATATTCATTAGAAAGCTAAAAAGATTTTCTACATAATGATATTTTATTTATAATTTTTAGACATTAAATAATTTATTTTATTTATGACACAATGATGATGCAGTAATTACTATAATAGTGAAAAATTAAAATAATTGATATTATAAACACCCAAATAAATATAATATGAAACTTTTAATGCATTAAACTAATTTTCTAGGATAATATGATATATTAGTATTGATGTAATTGACTTTGTTCGAAGTAATCAATCTGTTATGAGTTTCACAAAAATCAACTATTGAATAGTGTCAAAATTGACATAAAAGAGTTCTTAAAACAAATATTATATTATTAATTGATATTAAATTCCTAAGAATCTAAGGTTCGGCCAAGAGACTTATATTATGATAGGTTAATCATTAATGGACCACTTGGGGGTCGCTTGGATGTATATAGTAAGTTTATTAACCATATTATATAAAAATACAAAGAGACATTGTAAAAGTGAAACTAATTAACTTAGAGTTTTTACTTAAAGATAAGGTTAATATAAGTACCCAAACCTGTCTAAATTCTATTGGATGAGTTGTTTTTGACCTATCCCCACCTCATACTTTGAATAGTCAACTTTTGAGCCTTTGGAAACCGAATATGAATTTATTATAAATTAATATTTCTAGCTTTTCCAAAGGTGCCCCTCACCCCTCTTATAAAAGGGCACTCCTCCTTCTCATTTCCTCACACCTCTCAAGCCGCTTGGCTCGTCCAAACTCTGCCCAACTAAGCTCCCCACATCCCTCTCCTCCTCCTTGAAGCTTCCCCTTAGGCAGAAAGCATTTCAAGAAGTCCTTTGGTTCCAACCAAAGTGAGTTACCTAAATTAAAGGTAACAATTTCTCTTAAAGTATTTTCATTTATTTTGCTTCTCCAACCCCCAAAATCTTTTTATTTCCTTTATTTTATAACAACACCAGTATCCTCAATATACTAGGATGTTGTTATAATAAGGATTCAAACTACACATTCACACAACTCCATCTAATGGATGATGAACATAATGTTTCTGTGGATGGCAAACTAACGCCTCACGAAACGATGATTGTTCAAATACATCTTACCGCCCCTCATGGTGGCCATTAGGATGGCACTATAATTAAATATGATATTAATGATATATATTTTATATATAAGCTTCTGTAATTCCATTTTATTTCATACCATTATTCGTTTCATGTTGTATATACATACGATAATTTCATTTGAGGAAGTGCGGACTACCGCCCCCTTAAAATGATATGACTCGTTCATACCACACATGGAACGTATAAAGGATGGTGTAAATGAACTTAAGTAACATATATAAAATATTATATTATACTGGAATTGTAATATACCTATGTATAATTTGGATTCGATTCTTTTAAAATAAAAATTAAATGGAAGTAGCGTTCGTGAGTACGTACGGACTACCGTCTCCACGAACGCGATGAGATTCATTCTCCATCGTATAATTTGATGATTTAAAAATGATGTTTAAGAACTTGATACCATTCTGGATATGAATAATATACATCCCATTAATAACTAATATGTCTCACATAACAAAGAATATAAAGTAAAATGAACCCGTTAACACCCGAAATGACGATAATTCTAAAATATTATTAACAAATCAATGATAAAAGATCATATATGATATCATATTAAAGCAAATGATTCTTTTATTATTCAATAACAATTATTTCACCATTATACAGGAGGTAAACCTACCATCGACCAAGGAAAAAGTACAATGTAAAGGATTTTCTTATCTCACTTTCAATTCCGTGAGATTTCCATTTTTCGCCACTAAATTATTGAAAGTGGTGTATTGTGTATTTCCATTTGATATATATTCATGATTCTATTTATATTCATGTTATTCTGTAAATCATTTGGTGGTTATTAAATTTTGGCCATACGACTCAGTTGATTAACGTGGTAAGGGGTTTCTTATCTCACCTTTAATTTCGTGAGATTTCCATTGATCACCACTTAATTATTGCATGTGGTGTATGTGTACTGACCATGATTGTATTCATTGTGTAATATACTTTAATTTATGGGTATTTACATCATCATGGTATGATACTTCTTTCATGGGTGTATGTTTCGTATGTTACCTAATCGATAAGGGAATTTGATATTTCAATTCCCACTCATTTGGCTTTATGCATATTTCATTGATTATATTACCCCAAGATTATGTGTGGAATCACTATTCATTTGATTATGTCATAATTTCCACTCCCCTTCCTGTGGATATAAGTTTGATACACATAATCACTCCATTGGTAATTCTCAAGTCATTGATATGAATTTGATAAGAGTCATTTTAACTCATTCTCCATTTGTTGAGTTAAACATCCAATTCGTTGGTATTGTTTTTACAAGAATATGTGTGAATGTCCTTTGATTGTTTTACACTGAATATTCAATCATATTTAGTGTATTTATATTTTTCACACATAATTATGTCATTGATTTATCCTTAACCTAAGGATACAACCTTTTTGAGAGATTTCATCTCAATTTACATTCCATTGAGACTTATTTGATGATATACACCAAATCACTTTTATGTGGTGTATATAATGTACTTTGACATAGTATATCATGAATTCCTTTATTCTCATGATATTACAATGTTTTGATTACCTCAATTATTTGTATTCAAGTGTCTCTCTTTTGGTTAGAAACTCTAACCAAAATACCATTTTAAAATGTTTTAAAGAATTATTCTTCTAAATCATGCTCATTAATGTCCATATTTTAAAAATGGTTTTAAGGATTTATTTATATGGACATTAAAGTTTTAAAATTAAAACTCCTTTTAAATGTTTCAAAGTGGTATGGGACACTTTGATTCAAAAGTATACTTTTAAATGGCTTCTTGACAAATAGTGTGACTTTTAAATGTTTTCAAGAAAAGGGGGATATTTCTCTCAAATAGTTTTGATGATTATTTTCATCTATGTCAACATCCTTCATTATTATTGATTGAGGTTAATGTGATACAATACAATCTTCCATATTGTATCGAATGAATTATGTTTGACTGTGGATGTGCTATTTTTATACCATTCATGGTTTGTGGTGAAAGTATTGACATTTCGTATGCTAGTTTAATACGAATGTTTACGTTATGTTTAAACCTTTTATTAGGGGAATGCATTGGACTTAATAAGTGACGGGTGGAGCCCGCTATAGATCCTCGATGCATCGGTAGGTCTCATGAGACAAACTAGTGTCTTGGCACAAGGCCTTGGCAAAATATTATTTGTAGTCTTGGCACGAGGCCTTGGCTATGTGGTTATGATAGTCTGGCATTATGCATTCCATCATTATGAAAGTGGTTATTGATATTGCATGTGATCATTCGACTAGTAGAATATCCATGTGAGTAAGTAAATGGCATTATTTCATTTTACCTTTGCCATTTTATGCTGAAGTTCAAGTTTAAAAGGCTTTTGTTTTAGTTATAAATTGCCTTAAGTGTTTATGCTCATTTATGAAAGCTTCTGCTATAATGTTATCCTTACTGAGCATCCGAGCTCACCCCTTTCAATGTTTTATTTTTTTTTCCCAGGATTATGAAGAAGTAATTTATGAATGACCTGCAGGGATAGTATGAGGGGATATGAAGACAAGATGTTTTTTTATGATGTAATGTAAAAATTTATGGATGTATCTAGTTATTCCAAGGCTACTAAACTAATCGGTCTTTCGAGACTTGATCTTTCTCGTGATCATGCCAATGTTATGTAATTAATGCACCGACTCTGGGTAGCTGGGGTCGGGGCGTTACAGATAAGCCTAAAGATTGGAATGGATTATGTTGGACATAAGTTAGTATTGTTTAAGGATAGAATTTTTTTTCGATATTATTGATGGGATGTTATAGTAATGTAGTTTTAGAAAAAGGACAACCTGTAGGACGGGCGACAGCCCATCGCGTCGGACAAGGCTGTGGGAATCGAACCCACAACCGAAGTGCGACTGGCCTTTATCGCCTACCACTGGCCTACTGGAAGTCCATGTTTAGTAGAAACTAGTTTTATTATATTAAGCAGTATGATATATGAAGTATAAGTCCATTTTAGGAACCATATATGATTAATCTCACTATAGATCGACTTATGTATATAATTTTTGCTAACCGTTTGTTTGAGACAGATGGAATGACCCGTCATTCTATCACATGATCTGCTAACACTTCACGAATAACAAATTCAACTTCATTTATTTAAGAGATGATTTGGAAATTGTTCAAGGCACGAACAACAGTGAGATTGTACCAAAATAAAGTAAATATTTATTCTAAGCAAATTTTCAACTTTAGGGAAATGATCTTGAAAACCAAAAATGTTTTCCTAGTGATCTTATACCTGATTAATCAGATGGTACCTTATATCATCATAAATCTATGGATTTGTGATTACTGGATTTTCCATAGCCATGTTCTCTACGACTCTCCATCAAAACATGATGGTTAGATTTCTCTTCTATATCCATATTTTCACCTATGTGGAAACCCAGTGATTAGTTTATTTGGGTAACCGTTATGTTTCATACTTTTGTTTTTAAATATTGGTTTTGGTAATCCTTTTTACGATGTGGGTTTCTATTAATGAAGCTTTTGAATAGTAAACTATTTATAACCCCGATGAATTTCGAGGGCGAAATTCATTTTAAGGGGGGTAGAATGTAACAGCCAGAGATTTTATTAAAAATATTCTTTTTAATTTTATTAATGTTTTGTAATGTACGCTACACCAAAAGGTTCTTGCACAAAACACATCCTTGACTTGCCTTGCATTACACGCAATCACGACCTTCCTCGATAGCGTGTGTAGTACGCAATACCGAGTTTCACTAAACAATGATATGCTATTAAAATATTATTAGCCGTTATGAATAGTAATAACCACCTTTTAAAATTTTAGAAATTTTAGCTCTCAAAATGGACTTCATTTTTGGATTCAGAGTATCCCATTTAGCCTAAGTGAAATTTTGGTTCTTTTCGGATAACTTTCATATTTTGATGAATAGTGAAAATTACTAAATTATAATTAAAAAACAACTTTTTTAATCAAAATAATTAATAGTGATAAATTATTAATTTGAGTTGTTTTAAAGTATATTTATAATATATTTTTACAATTTAATACAATGTTGGTCATTGGATGTAATTTCATATTTAAACCAGACATAAACAAGTGTCAATCTTTTGATAGATATTGTTTCTTAAAAACACGCTATTTGTTTTAACAGCGGGATTTAATTATAAAATTAATTAATGCAACTTCTATGTTATGAATTTGGTAAAATAGACTTCATTTTTTAATTCAGAATATGAAATATAGATTAGGATGAATTTTTGGCATTGTTCTAAAAAACATCAATTTTTGATGAATAGTGAAACTACTAAGTGGTAGTTAAAAAAACTGAATTTTTCATAAAACATAATTTTACCACTTCTATGAATGGAATTTCAAAAATCCGAGAGACACGGTTGATGTATGTAAGTAAAATGTGGTTCAATGAGGTGAAAATAATTTTTGGTGAATAGTAACTTTTTACTTTTATTTACCACGGTTAAAAGTAAATAGGGTAATTATGGGTAACAATGATATTAATATTACCCTAACACATGTCCTAATCCTATTGGACAAGTGTATCTCGACCAAAAACAACCTTAAGTGTAAAATATTATCTTTTAGGCCCATTTGGATTAGATTAGGACATTTATTATTATTTAATTCAAAGAAGAGTTAAAAGAGTTAAAATCAATGTTTATTTACTAATACATTTTTAATATAGGTTTATACATAAGATAAATTAGATTTTAAATATTCATTAGAAATATAAAAAGATTTCCTACATAATGGTAGTTTATTTGTAATTTTTAGACATTATATAATTTAATTTATTTATGACACAATGATGATGCCGTAATTATCTTATTAATGAAATATTGACATAATTGATGTTATAAACACCAAAATAAATGTAATTTGAGATTTTTTACGACTTCCACTACTTTTCTAGGTTACTATGTTATATTATTATTGATTTAATCAACTTGGTTCGAACATATAATTCATTTATGACTTTCACAAAATTCATATATCAAATAGTGTCAAAATTGACACTAAATAGTTTTTAAATAAAATAAAATATTATTAATTGTTATTTTATTCATAAAAATATATGGTTCTGCCAAATGACTTAGATAAGGATATATATATTAATAATAAACAATTTGGGATTCGTTTGGCATGTTATAGTAAGTGTATTAACCATATAGTGAAAGAAAACAAAAAGACACGGTAAAAGTTAAATTATTTAACTTAGAGTTAAATCTAATTGATAAGTTTAAAATAATACCCTAAACTTGTCTAAATCATATTGGTTGATAGGATTTCGACCCATCCCCACTTTATCTTCTAAATAAGACCCTTTGGAACCATTATAAACCGATTTTGACTTTAATATAAAATAATATTTTGAGATATTCCTAAGGTGCCCCTCTCCTCCCTTATATAAGGGCACCTCTTCCCCCTCCTCCTCACACCAATTTGAGCACTCAAGCTCGGACAAAACCTGCCAAAATCCCTTCTCCACTTCTCTAGAATAATCCTAGAGGTCCTGGTATTCTTCAAAGACCAATCATAGTTCCCTAAGTGGAGGATTCAAAGAGGCGTTCCAAAGAAGAGGTAATATCCATTACCGATCTTTTCAATTTCTTTCTTCTTCAACTTCTTCTTCTTTAGTTGTTTCATGATAAAATAATAACATCAGTATTACTTCCATACTGATATGTTATTATAAATATGAAACAACCCTAATTCACATTCTATCCATCCTACGGAAAAATGAAATCAACGCGCGTGCGTACGTACGGAATACCGTCTCCACGCCGTGGTGTAATATATTTTCCGCCACCACCTTAATAGGATAGGTATAATTGTGTAATGAGTAACTATATATGATTATTATAAAGTTATATTGATACTGAAATATTATACATACACTTTAACACAATTCCACGACCATGGGAACGATATCATCGCTCGTGCGTACGTACGGACTACCATCTCCACGACGCGATGAGATTCATTATCCATGTTAACCATTCCAGAATGATTATAAAGTATATACAATGAATAATAATGGAATATATGACATGGTAAATATACTGGATTTATGTATATATATATATGTCATCTACTTACTTCCATTCAAGACAATAAGGAAAGGAAATCAGCATTCATGCGTACGTACGGACTACCGTCTCCATGAACGGTGTGTTTCATTTCATTTATCTATCTATTATATATATATATATATACTGAATATATATGATATATAAATCATACTTTATATTAAGTAAGTAAGTAAATCATGATATAAGTAATAATAATGTCAAGAACAACAAGTCCAAACACCTACGACAAATGAGACGATTTTACCCAAAACGCTACTTTAACATGAATTTACAAAAGAACGGGTAATATAAAGTCATAAGTGGACCATATATGATATAATAACAATAAATATGATTCTGTAATAAGTCAATAACATGATTTAAATCATTATACAGGAGGTTCGGACACGTACAAAGCAAGTCGGACCTAAGGTAAGGGAAATATAACAATCTCAATTTTAGCCGAGATTGTTTTTACTTTGGTAATTATTGGGGTGTCTTTTATCATCCACATCCATGTTTCCTCAATATGTAATATTATTTCCATCCAACTACAATTTTTTTAATCCAATTTTACCCTTCGGTGAGTTTTTAGTAAAAAATATGAATGGAATCTTTTGACGTTTTTCATACGAGGTGCTTTTTGACTTTTCCGACAAAAGTACGAAGAATGTTTTTTTAACTTATACGGCATGAATGGATTTCTAAAAAATTATTTACAAGAAGCTTCCTTTACAAGTATTCAAATTTATTTTTAATCAACTTCTTTTAGTTTAAAAATTGTATGACATGTTAAGAAAGGAAAAGTGTTTTTGAAGTAGAAAGGATATTTTCCTCAAGAATGATGTTCAAGTATTTTATCAAAATTATTTTCCATATAAGATAACAAAAGGGTTCTGTTTTTATCCCTATTATTACATGGATTTGATTATGTTGTGATGGAATCATTTTTATGAATTCCTTTATCTTATATGATTTGTTTTATGATGTAATGTTGTTTAAGAATCCCATTTTATTTACATGGGTTATGCGATGATGTATGATTTATGATTATGTGGCACACATAAGAAAGGATTCATTATATGATGGGTGGGACCTATATCTCCCTCCAATGCATTGGTTAATGATTTTATATCTCATAAGATAGACATGGCTGGAATGGTAGGTTATACCAGTTCAGTGAAACAGGGCTGAAACGAGGGTTACTCGATTCAGAAAGGGACTTTGTCCACTAAGATAGTCTTGGCAATGAGTCTTGAATAACAAGAAATGATTCTCTATGATTATGTGTGTATGCCACAAAGTCTCATGTTTTAAGTTACGATTATTGGGATTTCATTTCACTACTATGATTTATCCCATTTTATGAAATTATGCTCTCTTTTGCAGGTTATGATTTCCGAAAGTTATGTTCTTATTAATATGATGTGATTGATTTTTTTCTTTTGTTTACCCTTACTGAGCATTTGAGCTCACCCTTTTATGTTTTCTTTTCCCCAGGACATAAAGAAAGGTTTTAGGTAAAAAAAAGGGAAGATCTTTATGGGAGATATTGAAGATCATTCACCACGATTAGAAGATTACGTTCCGAGTTTCCAAAGACACTAAACTATTACGATCCTTGTGTGTGTTTTTTTGTTATGTACTAAGTATTCCGAAAAAGTAATGTAATGTCCATGTACGTCAATCTTCGGGTCTCTACAATGTCGATCACTCCCATCATGAAATCTTATTCTCATCCGTATATTTGAAGTTTCAAAATTATCCACTTTTGATAGAAGGAAAGAATCACATGATATTCTTGGAAAACAGACTTGAGATATTCAACTATAATTCTATGAGGCAACAACCTTTAGAGAAACAAGAGTTTATAAACAATTAATCAATGCAGTACATAAATCATTGAGTATGTGATGTCAATATAAAAATTAATATTGGGGTTGTACAACATAACCTCAATTACTAATTAGAATTAGGTTGTCCATATTTTGAGAGTCCATACCATTTTTCATAATTGAAAACATTAATTTATTCTTTTCACCCCTTGAGGGATGGTCTCACTTTCATCATCATGGAAAATATAACTTCAATGGTATTCTAGGAAGGATACTTCATTCTTGTTATATGCAAATAATAAAATAGTCATCCATCTCCCCAATTGTTTTCATTTAATTCCCTATAAGAAAGTATACATAAAAATAATGGGAATTAAGAGGCTATACCTTTCCAGTAGTTTTTTCAGGCTAGAAATTTCTTTTATTAAGAGTATTCCTACTTCTATTACAACTACTTCTATTCTTATCAGGTTTTCTCCCCCTTTTTTCATCCCACTTCCAATGAAATGACATGTTGTACCAGTACTCAAAAGATTTATATCTAAAAATCTACAACAATATTAATATCCCAGGAAACTTGATCTAACTTTATATTGATGATTTTGTTTATAAAATTATTCTTTCTTTCCAGGCATCCTCCAACCTTTTATTTTCCCATTTCCTTGGGGTTTTTCTAATTCTTAGGTCATCCATTGGAGGAAAATTTTTACACCCTTGATCATCCTAAAAATATTAAAATTATGTTTAATAATATTTATAATGAAAGAAAAAATATTTAGTATCCTAAGAGAATTTAGAAAATGTTGTACCGTTTTCATGGGGTTGGTTTTCTCGTCATCCTTGGATGGTTAAAATTGAATATCCACTGCATTTTCTTATACTTATATCATATTCTTTAAGGAATTTTTAGATTTAAGATACCTAGATTGTGCCTCATGAAGTTCCTTTTATTTAGAAACCCTTTTTTCAATAAGATATTCTGGTATCCTGTCTTATTATACACATTTCATCCTTGACATTATTATTTCTTCTATGAGATCATCCTACTTCACATTTACACTTTTTTTTCTTTTAAAATAATTTTACTTTCTTGTAAAATATGGAATTATGGTCAAAGTATGAAATAAAATAATCTGTTACAATATATTATGTATAACCATCCCCTTTTTATTCTTCTTTGCTACTTGTAATGTCTATTCATCTCATAATCTTATAGGTATATATGTATATTAATGGAAAAATCTATTTTCTTACTGTTGTTCATGGATGTACCTATGTTTTTTGATTTTTCCTACAGTTAAAGTTGAGGTACTTGTGCGGGGGGGGGGGGGGGGGGCTAATGCAGGGCATGGGGGGTTCTAGTGCAGGGGGGTGGGGGGGAGCTGGTGCTGGTGGTGGGAGTGCTGGTGTAAGGGGATGTGGGGGAGCTGGTGCAGGGGGTGTGTGTGGTGGGGGGGCTGGTGGTTGGGGGAGTGATGGGGGGACTGGTGGTTGGGGTGGGTCTAATGCAGGGCATGGGGGGTTCTAGTGCAGGGGGGTGGGGGGGAGCTGGTGCTGGTGGTGGGGGTGCTGGTGTAAGGGGATGTGGGGGAGTTGGTGCAGGGGGTGTGTGTGTGGTGGGGGGGGGCTGGTGGTTGGGGCGTGATGGGGGGACTGGTGGTTGGGGGGGGGGTTGGGTGGCTGGTGCTGGGGGAGGGGGCTGATGTAGGGCTTGTGGGGTGGGCTGGCGGGGCGAGGGGGGGGGGTGGCTGGTGCAGGGTGGGGGGGTTGACATTCACATACAATATTATTATTTTCACTTCCTGCTTTTCATGTCCTAGAGTGAGATTGATTAACTGTGATGGGGTTTTGGTGGGGTTAACTTTATTGGATGGTTCATGAAGAGTGAAGTTCTATATCTTTGAGGATAATTTTTATCTTTTATGTAATCACACTGATGGATTTTAGATGGAAAATATCAATATTTTATTCTTATATATGAGTATCATTGACTCTCTTAAGAGTTCATGAATTTTATAATATGAGAATTATTTTCTCTGGTTGTGGTGGTATATATATTATAAGAACATTAAAATTGATTATTCAACCACATAATCCTTATAAAACTTCATCTTGATTCATGTATGATGCACCCAATTTGTGCATTCTATTTTTCTTATATATTTTTCATATATCTAACCATATTAATTAGTTTTATGGTATCTTTTAATTCTTACCATGTGAATGACGGTATTGAAACCTCATGTTACAATAGTGGAGTTGTAAAATTTATGAGTTCAGTTATGTAGACTGGATTTAACCCCTATTGTATGAACATGGACTTTATAGTTCATTCATCTACTTTAAAAAAATTTCATCATCACATATTCTATTATTGTCTTTCTCACTAATCATGTTCATCCAACATCAATATTTGTGTGCAATTAATAATGATTCATTATATCACTGACATTTTGTTGAATTCTCCCAGGACCTGTTCCTGTGTGTTGCGGCAACTGTCGCCGAAGGCGAAGGGGTTCGAGACGATTTGGTTCACCGCCAACACTTTAAGGTGAGTTTTTCCATCATTATTCGATGACTTCAATGAAGATTAGTTTATAATTGGGGATATTTTAATTTTAGAGCCCTTGTTAATTTTATTATAGCGTTTTGATTATCCTTGAGGCGGTTTCGAGTCACCAGAGTAAAAGGCGAATCACCACGTATGTATAGGTAAGCATGTATATAATAATTTCTCCTGTTATACGTATATCAGCCCATGGAAGCACAAGTACATATAAGGGTCTAGGTGTGATTATGTATATATATGGAAAATACATATGTGTGAGGATGGTAATGGACTTATGCATGTGATCATATTTGTGATTTTTGGGTTATTTATATTTCTACAGTGCGTTTTGGATTTCATTGAGGTGTATTCGATTCACCGTTGATGAAGGCCTACATTTGTATGCATAGGTAGGAATATACATATATAAGTTCCCCCTTTATATATATTCACTCATGGTAGTATGAATATATATATTGGGGCTAGGTGTGTTTATATATAGATATCAAAAATGCATACATGTGTAAGTGTAAAAGGGTATATTCAAGTATAAACATATATATAAGGACCCCCTTGTGTATATTTAGCCATGAAAATATGTACATTGGGGATAGTTGTCTTTATATATATGTGATGTTGCACATGAATGCAAGAAGAAAAAAGGAAGATTCAAGTTATCATCATCAAAAGCAAACACGGCTTGAGGTTTAGGTAGGGTCCCTCTCCTAGATTCATTAATTCAAGAATGTTTTAAATTGCATTCAGTTTCCTTCTTAATTCTGCATGTTTATAATAAATTTCAATTCTTGAATAAGTGTTAATTAATATAATTGTTTTGTTTGATAAAGAAGTCATAGTTTTGTAATAAAACCCCTCCACCGGAGGTGCGCTGTCTGTGAAAACTCACAGTAGTATACCTTGCTTGAAATTATTGCATTTATGTCTTCCTTATTCTTGATATCGTTGTTACTCCTAAAGCACACATAACTCTTAACCCTTCTTATATCCCTATAGGGGGATTGCCTCTTTTTATTAAACTAGTTGTTTGAACCAAAACACCCATTAAGCGCTGTTAGACTTTTCAGATGGAATTTCCCAAGTAGGCAAGTGCTGTAATGACCAAGTCACCACTAAGTGAATAACATGATTTGGATGGAATGACTTGTCATGGAGGAAAGCCTTTCCTAGAGTGTTTAAATTGAGAGTACCTTGTTAGAATAAAATGAATAGCTATACTTGTATTAAGTGACATGTCTCTGAGTGTTTTTGTATGCTTTGCCTTGCATTAAGTGGTTGAAGTGGAATGAAATGTGGAGGGTGGAACAGGGGTGCATGGGGTGGGTAGGGGGTGTGGAGTGGGAAGGTGGGTGTGCAGGGCAGGGGGAATGCGGTAGGGGGTGTGTTGGGGGCAGCGGGAGGGGTGTGATGGGGCTGTGTAGGGGGTGCATGGGGGTGCATGGGATGTGCTGGGGGTGTGCAGGGGGTGTATGGGGTGTACATAGGGGTGTGTAGGGGGTTGACCCTTTTTTATTAAAACGACTGTTTGAACCAACATACACTTTAAGTGCCGTTAGACATTTAAGATGGAATTTCCCAGGCATGCAAGTGTTGTAATGACCAAGTCACCACTAAGTGACCCCCTTTGATCTTATAAATATAATTTCTATTTTTTAATGAATTGAATGAGTTAAATTGAATGAGTGTCAAACTTACACACCCAAAGGGGTGGTTCATAGCGTAGGCAGATGGATGAACGTATGTGGGAGGTGGTTCGGCTTGAGGTTGACAACCTTTAACCATATCAATGTGCTGCTTAGGCATCACATTAAATCTCCAATAATTAATTTAAGGAATTGAATAATTTTTTGGAGCAACTCTAGGAAGGTTCGGCTTGAGGCACATCTACGATAATTTAATAATCGAAAAAATCTTAGGGAAAAGGTATAAACCACCTACCTTATGGCGGTAGAAAAGCAGTCGTCCAATATCGGCTTCCGATTCAGATTAGAACGAGTGAAAATAGAAAAATATACAAACACTATTAAAATAGGGAAAAAGTGCTCACATGAATATCACACAATTAATAGATATAGAAACCAAGAAAATAAGGTAACATATTGAAGCTCATACATGGAGGAATCCAACGATTCAAACAGTGGTCCAATTGGATTTCGGATGATGGAGATACTTCAATTCCATGGTTTAAGCCAAAGAGAAGCTTCAATAGAAGGGTGAGGCATTGTGCATGGTGGAAGGGGGGGAAAGAGGGTGGGAAATAAAAATAAAGGAGCAAAAAATCATAAATTTACCCCTCTTTAAGAGGTCACACAGTTGGTCAAACGATGCGCCAATCGTGCAACAAGCACTATCCCAAGGAACCTCTCGCACGGGCTAGGCGCATGATTTGACTAACCATGCACAGACCGTGTAAAACACCTCTAAAATGAGACCTACAGTATTCACACAACTGTGTGGCCTGGGCCCCAGGGTTTGGATGAACCGTGTATCCCCCTACTGTGCACCGGAGCACCCTGCATGGTTTAAACAAACAGTGTGGACTAGGATGTACGATTTATAGTAACCATGCAACCCACTCGTTTTCTCCAAAAATCTGGGCCTCGAGCTTCTAACATTCCTTGAACACACTCAAAACCTCCGAAACCTCATTCGGAATTCATATTAGGTCGAAACAAAACAATTAAACTTGAATTAAGAGGTTCCGTACATTAGAGAAAAATTGGGAAGTTACAGATTAAGATGAACAATGCACGAAGACCAATCCACCGAGCTAGCATCCAACGATTCATTGGCGTTGTTCGAATATCATAGGAGTACGTTTATATAACCACTAAAAAGATTCTACACTCAGATCCTACAAGAACAATGATAGATTACCAAAAAACTGTTTGGGATGATTAATATCAACTACGAAGAAACATCTTAAGAACATGGTAATATTTCTTCCGATTTAATTAAATTTATTATAAATTTAATATGAAATTATATCAAGGTTCCGAAGACATTTCTTATTAATATTTGATTGGAAAATTTTCATTGGTAATGACGTTCACATCTTGTAGAATATGTAAATGATCCATTTAATTGACATTTACTATGTCGGGATCAGCATGATAAGTGTTTCGCTGCTTCCGGAACCATCCAATTCAAGGGGGAGAAACTCCTCATGTTCTGTCATGATCTTTCTACATACCCCTTTTTTTAAAATTATATCGAAGAAGGTCATATACATACCTTTGATTCATTTCCTAAAAAAAATAATCTTTTAAAGCTCCCGATGGAGTTTTTTACACATGATTGTATAGCCTTCTAGATCTTCTGGCAGTATGTTGCTACTTCAACTTCAATCCTTGATTCTCTATGTAACTAAAGCTTGTGAAAGGTTCTGATCAACTTATAGTGTGTTCAAACAATTTAAACATGGTTAAATTTTTAGCAATAAATTGTCGTGTTGTTTACTTGGCTTCATTTATCAGAGATTTATTTCTGGATTTTCAGTATTAGCATAATCTGGGAATGTTTGTCAATAGGATGATCCATCGATTCATTTTCCAAATGATTTTTTGTCATTTTTAACATTAGATCAAATAAATGTTGTGACACATGATATGAAAATAGTTCCTTTTATCACCAATTATTAAACACATTTTATTTCATGGAGTGATAGTACAACAGCTAAAAGTCGTAAGAACCTTATATATTTTTTGATTAATCAGTGATCTTCTAAATATTTTTACCTCTTTTAATGAGTTCTATTATTTTTGGCACCTTTAACTTTTTTTAGATTCTATGATTTGTATTTTTCAATATTGTCCTAATTCATTCATCCCCAAATTAGTTTCTTCGATGTGGTTAGTTTTATTGTTTGAATCTCTTCTAAAAAGCATGATTATGGCATTAGCGAGGAGCCCTTCTCCCTCTCATGTGTACATATGAAGGCAGAAATTGGAAGAATTATCCTGATTGAATTTTTATATAAACTTATTTGTGTATGCATTGAAAATATATGCATGTCTGGGGTTCTAAATTTTCGTTTGTTCCATGATATAGTTATCATTGCCCCTATGTTGATGAAATTTTCTTCCCAGGGGTGTTTATAACTATTCCATCATAAATTCACGTGTTCTATAGAAACAGTAGAATGTCAGAGTGATAGAGAGATGAGATTTTAACTTCTTTATTTTTTTGCAATTACAAGTCTCATCATAAGTTCACTAGAACATGTTTTGTTTACATGGTCACGGGGAGGAAGCAGCAGTGGTATTTTGTGTGTGTGCACTAAATTTTACTTTGTTCAATGGTTTATACCACAACAGTAGAGGAATTGAAAATAAATGTATATGAATAAGTATCTAAGGTATTGGAACAAGTGAAGGAATTGGAGGATTCAGCTACATAATTTATTTCAAAGGCATCCATCGAGGAAAAGAATCTTTTTCAGTGTGCAATTTCTCTTCACTCTACAGTCAAAAGGCTGCGCTCTTTAATAGGGTCACTTCTTGATAATAAATCCTTGGATTCTTCTTTATCTGATAAGGTTTGAATTCCTTAACTAATATGCTTTAAAACTTCTATTTTGATTTATCTGGTCTGTTTTCATCTAATTAATAATAAATTAGTTCTGATGTAGGCCTCAATTGGACAAAAGGGGTGTCTCCAAACAAATTTAAGTTACTGGAGTGATATATTTCTCAAGTTTTTTAATCTCTAAATACATTACGCTTTCACTTTATGGCAGCTTGATGAGAAACTGCACAAATCCAAATGTATCATGGCTGATGGCGTGGGAGCTTCCTTTCTCCCTGTAAATTCTCAAGGTACTCGGGTGACCACTCATACTCTTTCTCGATCAATATAAATATTCCCAACATAAGTAGCAGATGAAATTCAATCAAATATAATTGGAACAAGAATGATAGTGGGATTGAGTCCTCAAATATGACGAGGTTATCTTCCATATGTGTAATAAAGTTTCCTCCCACTGGTGTAGCATCCTTCCCTTACATATTTGATTGGGAATGTGAACAGGTGTTATTAACCTTATGTGGAATCCCCAGAACATCAAAGTCTATAAATATGTTCCAGGTGAATACTAGATCATTATGGGATGATTTTCCTAGATATGATAATAACCTAATGAATATAAAACAAAGACAGCCTATTCTATATGATGCATTTAATGAAATACAATACAACCCAAAAAAGATGTAATATTAGAGTAGCGGAAGGAATAAAATAAATGATACTACACATACATGAAAAAAAACTCAATGACACGTATATGGAATCAACATAGGCATCACTCCATACCAGCACCAAGATCCAACTCTAAGATCCAAGCCTACAACATTATGATGCATCACTAAAGAAGTACGACACCAAGCCTTTACATATATCTCAGTACACAACATCAGCAAAGGAACCAAAGTTCCCATGTAAAGGGTGAGTATAAAACTAAATAGCTAAACCACAAATACATTACAACATATACCACTAAGAAGACCAAGTTAGCTCGCATTTATATTTATAGCATAATATAAGTAGAGGGAATTGGGGGGGTGGTGTAGGCTAGGGGGTTGGGAGGATGGTGCAGGAAAGGGGCGGATGTAGGGGGGATGGGGGGACTGGTTTTGGTAGGAGGGGACTCGTTTGGGGGAGGGGGTGAGTACAGGGGAAGGGGTGGGGGTGGTGTAGGGGGGTTAGGGGGTTGGTGCATGGGTGTGGGGGGGTTTGGGGGCTGGTGCTGGCTAGGGGATTAGGGGCTACTACAGGCTAGGGGGTGAGGGATGGTGCTGGTAGGGGGGTTCCAGGAGGGACGAGGGGTGTCCAGCAGGGGTGGGGGCTGCTGTCTGGGTGGGGTTGTCCTGGCGGGGTCTGTCCAGGTGGGTTTCCAGGAGGGGGGGGGGGTCTGTCCATGTGAGTTTCCAGGAGGGGGATCTGTCCAGTGGGGTAGGGGGGGGGGGGGGTTGTTTTCTAGTTGGGGTTGTCCATGGGGATTTCCATGAGGGGGGGGGGGGTCCAGCAGGGGCTACTGTCCAGGGGAGGGGGCTATTTTCTAGGTGGGGTTATCCATGGGGGTTTGTCCAGGTGGAAGGGGGTGTCCAAGAGGGGTAGCAGAATCCAATAGGGAAAATTCCAATTTAGTTGTGCTGGACATGTAATTTTCTACTTGTATTTTAGTAGGAATAAAGAAATAAATTATTCTTTCTTCTCAGGCTGACTATTGATCTCTTTGTAGACAACTGAATCCCAGAGAGAAGTGTTGTGTGTATGAAATTCAATTCAATATTGTGGTCTTGAAATGTTACATTCTGAAAGTTATCAGTTTCAATTTATTAGGTTCACCTAAGTCAGAATATGAAGCAGATCATACCTTGCATGTGGTAGAGGAAGCTGCTCAAGAGAATTGGAAATACAGTAATGAATTAGTAAGGTCCATTTAATGACCAGCCATGACTACAACAAATAGTTTGGATATCAGAGCATCATTTACTTCAATTGAAGCAGGAACTCCATTTTTATCATGTTCAGACCTCAAAATACATTTTTCTTCGTCCCTGAGTTGAAGGGAAGAAATAAAGAGGAATCACAGGCCAATGAAAACTAGATTCCCTTGGGTTATGTGTGTGTAAGAAGAATCCCCTTATCCCATTTTTACTATTCTAGTGATTTTTTATTTTGATGAGAAATTTGTTTCTTATTGAGAAATTTCCCTAATTTTTTTCATTTATTTGACTACAGATTAAAATCTATAATGGTTTATACTATGATAAAATTTCACCAAAAAAAGGATTCAACCCTATGATTTGAACCAAAATCTAGTGTGGCTGGTACGTTAATAATTTTTCATGTTCATGTGCTGATGAAATTTTCATAAAAATTGTTTTCAGTAGTTTTTTTCTTTATATGACACCCCATGATCCCATCCCTCGTTTTCCTTTTGTTGAAAGGTACACTAATTTTAAATGGGGTGTGCCTTTCCATCATGTTTAAGACTTGGTAGCCCATAATAGATCAAATGGGCAGATTAGGGAACTGAGAATCTGAAATGAGCTTATATAGTGACTCAAGGGTTGTGCAGGAGGAGCTCTAAAGTCGTGCCATTCACTAACTGCATGATTTCTAACGATGAAAAATCATCATGTTATGTGATTCTATTGTTTTATGGTATGTATCAACTATGTGAATTTCTTTTTTCTTAACAAAGGTTTCATTTTTTGGAATATAATAAATAGTGATTATTTTTTATGCACAGTAACATACATTCAAGTATACCAATATTTTATTTTAATTGTTCTGTCCAGGGTCTAGTGGGGGGGAATGGAAAGGGGGGTCTGGCAGGGGGTCTGTTCTAGGTGGGGGGATGGCAGTAGGGGAATGGAGGGGGGAATGGGCAGGGGCAGGGGGTTGGGGGGATGGCAGGGGGGACTGGAGTGGATAATGGGTAGGGGTGCATGGGGAAGGTAGGGTCTGGGTGGAGTGTCCAAGGTCTGGGGGGCTCTATCCTGGGTGGGGAGGATGGTAGTGGGGGACTGGAGGCAAGGCAGGCGAGGGGTGAATGGGCAGGGGGTGGAGGGTGCAGGCAATGCAGTGTAGTGCAGGGTGCAGGGTGTAGGGTGTAGGGTGTAGGGTGCAGGCAGTGGAGGGTGTAGTACAGGCAGTGGAGTGCAGGCAGTGCAGTGCTGGGTGCAGTGTAGGCAGTGTAGTGAGGGACTGGAGGGGGGAATGGGAAGGGTGGATGGGTGTCCAGGGGAGGGAGGACGACAGTGGGGGACTGGGGGCAAGGCAGGGGAGGGGAGAATGGGCTGGGGGTGGCTGGAAGGGGTGCAGGGTGAAGGAAGTACAGTGCAGTGAAGTGCAGTGTAGTGCAGGGTGTAGGGTGCAGGCAGTGGAGTGTGTAGTACAGGCAGTGTAGTGAAAATAATATAGTGTAGGGTGCAATGTAGGCAGTGTAGTGGGGGATTGGAGGGAGGAATGGACAGGGTGGAGGGGTGTCCAGGGTCTGGAGGAGGGAGTGGGTGTGTCCAGGGTCTAGAGGTGGGAATTTTCAGGGGCAGGGAGAACTGGTAGGGGGTGGGGATGGAAGGGGGTACTGGAGGGGGGGAATGGGCAGGGGCAGGGGCAGGGGGGTGCATGGGGATGGCAGGAGGCAGGGTGGGGGTGTCCAGGGTCTGGGGGGTCTTTCCTGGGGGTGATGGTAGTGGGTGACTTGAGGGGGAAATGAGTAGGGGTGTAAGGGGGTGGGGGTGGAAGGGGAGGGGGAAATGGGAAGGAGGGACTGACAGGGGTGCATGGTGTAGGCAGTGCAGGGCAGTGCAGGGTGTAGGGTGCAGGCAGTGGAAGGTGTTGTGCAGGCAGTGGAGTGTTGGTAGTGTAGTGCAGGGTGCTGTGCAGGCAGTGTAGTGCATGGGGCAGTACAGGGTGTTGTGCAGATTGTTGTGTAGGGGGGTTTGCATGGTGTTGTACATTGCATGATTTTGTTTTCATTCATGTAGTTTTTTATCTTCATGTTTTCCAACTATGAGTTACATAATATCATGTACTTTGGGAATGTTTAACATATGGATTAGGTGTTGGTATCAAAACATATTGATGATGGGAACTCATGTATGATAAACCATGTGTAGGGTGTCGTGGAGTACATGGTGCAAGCTGTGCAGTTCACTATCAGATTCAGGTATGGTTTCTTCCATTTTTATTATTTGACTCTATTTTAATTAGGGTTGTTGTGGTTTTTGGGTTCCTTATCTTTTTGTAGTGTGTTTTGGATCTTGTTGAGGATAGAGAATATAACGACCCATACATTACATACATTGTTTTTACTTCAAAATTGAAGCACACTTATTACAACATACAACAAAAACCATGAAAGGACCGTATAGGAATAATGTCTATAGAAACTGGGAAACATAAACAACTGGTTCATAAATCATCTACACTATATCACTTTTATTTTATCATATCTAGAGTCCCTTTTTGAATATCTTACTTAATAACCTTCTTCTTGACCTGGGGAATAGAAAACATACAAAAGGGTGAGCTCAAATGCTCAGTAATGGTAAAAAAAATAAATATCAATCACATCATATTCATAAGAACATAACATTTTGGAAATCATAGGCTATAAAAGATATCATAATTTAATAAATCATAGTAGAGAAATTTAACCCAAATAATCATAACATGAAACTTTGTGGAATACACACATAATCATAGAGAATAATTTCTTAGTAGTCAAGACTCATTGCCAAGACTATCTTAGCAGACAAAGTCCATTTCTGAACCGATTTCACTCCTAGTTTCAGTCCTGTATCACTGAACCGGATTAGCCTACCGTTCCAACCATGTCTATATCATGAGATATAAATCATTACCCAATGCATTGGAGGGAGATATAGGTCTCACCCATCTCATAATGATACAATTCTTATGTGTTCCAAAAGATCATAAATCATACATCATAGCACAACCCATGTAATAAAAATGGGATTCTTAAACATCATCTCATCATAACATAATCCATATGCGATAAAAGGACATAATAAAAATAATTCAATA
This sequence comes from Viscum album, assembly GCA_963277665.1. Classification (NCBI taxonomy): domain Eukaryota; kingdom Viridiplantae; phylum Streptophyta; class Magnoliopsida; order Santalales; family Viscaceae; genus Viscum; species Viscum album. Next base: position 1,013,541,306 of record OY728131.1, read on the forward strand.
AATTCATGATAAAAATAGTGATATAAACAGAACCCTATATTATCTTAGATGGAAAATAATTCTGATAAAACACTTGAACTTCATTCTTGAGGAAAATATCCTTTCTAAATCAATTTTTTTCCTTTCTTAGCTTGTCATAAAAATTTAAACTAAAATAATTTGATTATAAATAAACATGAAAACATGTAAAGGAATATTCATGGAAATAATTTCTAAAAATACATTCATTCTGTATAAGTTATAGAAAAACATTCTTCTCGTACTTTGGCCAGAAAAGTCAAAAAAGTATCTCGTACTAAAAAAACGACAAAAGATTCCTTTCATATCTTTTAATAAGAACTCACCGAAGGGTAAAATTGGATTTAAAAAATTTTGGGAGGATAGAAATAATATTAAATATTGATGAACATGGATGTGAATGATAAATATTCCCCAGTAAATTCTGATGTATAAACAATCTCGGATAAAACTGAGATTGTGAGATTTCCCCTTACCTTAGGTATGACTTACTTCGTATGTGTTCGAACCTCATGTATAATTATTTAAATAAAGTTATTAACTTATTCCATAATCGTGATCATTGTTATGATATCATATATGGTCATATTATTGTCTCCGTATTAGTAATATCTCATTGCTACTTGTTATTCTGGTGTTTATTGCTTTTTGTTCTTATGCGTGTATTGTAGAATAAATTATTATTCTTCTTTTTAGGATATAGATACCTCATTTTCATAATGGTATTATCATAATATATATAATATTTATTCATTCAATTCATATATATAATCATTAATCAATGAAGATCATGTAGAATGAGTCTCATCACAACGTGGAGACGGTATTCCGTACACATACACGCGCGGTGATTTCATTTTCCATAGGATGGATAGAAGGTGAAATAGTGTTGTTTAATATTCATTACAAAATATCAATATATTATTGATACTAATGTTATTACTTCATAATTAAACAACTAAAGAAGAATAAGTTGAAGAAGAATTAATGTTGAAGGAATCGGTAACAGACATTACCTCTTCTTTGAAGCGCCTCTTCTTAACCTTTCTTAGGGCACTAAAGATGGTCTTTGAAGAAATATTGGACCACTAGGTTGTTTCTAGGGATGTGGAGAAGAAAATTTTCAGGGTTTTTCTGAGAATGAAGGCTCAAAGTGGTGTTAGGAGGGGAGGGAGGAGGTGCCCTTTTATAAGGGAGGAGAGGGGCACCTTAGGAAAAACATAAAATATTATTTTATAATAAAGTCATATTCGGTTTTTAATAGCTCCAAATTGATTTATTTTGAAGATAAGGTGGGTATGGGTCGAAATACTCTCAACCAATGGGTTTTATACAAGTTTATGTTACTATTTTAACCTTATCATTTAGATTTAACTCTAAGTTACATAATTTAACTTTTACTGTGTCTTCTTCTTTTCTTAAACTATATGGTTAATAAACGTAATATAAAAATCCAAAATAACCCCAAGTGGTTGATTATAAATTTATATAACCTTATATAAGTCATTTTACTGATCCTTAGATTTTTAAAAATATAATAACAATTAATAATATAATATTTGTTTTAAAAACTATTATATGTCAATTTTGACACTATTTGATAATTTATTTTTATGAAAATCATAACATCATGATTAGTTAGAAAAATTAGAGTTGAATAAATAATAACATGACATATTAACCTAAAAAATTAGTGTAATTTATAAAATGTCTCAAATTACATTTATTTGGGTGTTTATAACATCAATTATGTTAATATTTCATTAATAAGGTAATCACTGTATCATCATTGTGTCATAAATAAATTAAATTATTTAATATCTAAAAATTAAAAATAAAATACCATTATGTAGGAAATCTCTTTAGATTAATAATTAATATTTATTTTAGATTTTATATTAATTAATAACCCAATATTAAAAATGTTTTAGTTATTAAACTTTGATTTTAACTATTTTAAATCTTCTTTAAATAAAATAATATTAAATGTCCTAATCTAATAAAAGTGAACCTAAATGGTCATATATTATTCCTAAGGTTGTTTCTGGTCGAATTATACTTATCCAATAGAGTTATGACATGTTTTAGGTTAATAATAATACCATTTTTACCCTTAATTACCCCATTTACTTTTAACCGTGGTAAATAAAAGTAAAAAGATGCTATTCAACAAAAATTATTTTTATCTTATTGAACCAGATATTATTCTTTGATACTAATCGTTTCTCTTGTATTTTCTAAATTCCACCCACAGGAGCGGTAAAATTGTGTTTTATGTAAATTTTCAAAAGGATCCAAGGAGGTAGGTAAAAGACGGTGAAAAGTTCAATAAAATTTAGATATATATAAAATTATTATAAAATGACGCCAATAAATTAAATTGAACATATATAGGTATTATTTATCAATCTTTACATAAAATAAATTTAAATTAAATAAATAATTTATTAAATAAAAAGTCGGTTTTTAAATAGTAACCTACTGTTTTCACTATTCACAAAAAATTGAAAGTTTTCTGAAAAATACCAAAAACTCACCAAAGTCTAATTTTGATATTCCGAATCAAAAAATGAAGTCCATTTTGATAGAATTTTTTTTAAAAAATTTCAAAAAGTTTGTATTACTATTCATAATGGCTAGTTTTAATAATATTTTAATAGCATATTTTTGTTTAGTGAAACTCTATATTGCGTACAATGAAAGCTACCGATGAAGGTCACGATTGAGTGTAAAGAAAGCCAAGACAGTGTTGTGTGTAGTGAAAGATTCCTTTATATAAAATTATACATTAAAACAAAATATTTCTCATAAAATATTAGGTGTTACATTAATGACCCATAATTTACAGACATTGTTTTTACTCAAAATTGAAGCACACTTATTACAACATACAACAAAAACCATGAAAGGACGGTATATGTATAGTGTCTTTAGAAACTGGGAAACATAAAAAAATGGTTCATAAATCATCTACACTATATCTCTTTAATTTTATCATATCTAGAGTCCCTTTTGGCATATCTAACATAATACCTTTTTTCTTAACCTGTGGAAAAGAAAACATACAAAAGGGTGAGCTCAAATGCCCAGTAAGGGTAAACAAAAGAAATATCAATCACATCATATTCATAAGAACATAACATTTTGGAAATCATAACCTGCAAAATACATCATAATTTAATAAATCATAGTAGTAAAATTTAACCCCAAAAATCAAAACATGAAACTTTGTGGCATACACACATAATAATAGAGAATCATTTCTTAGTAGTCAAGACTCCATGCCAATACTATCTTAGCGGACAAAGTCCATTTCTGAACTGAGTTCACTCTTCGTTTCTGTCCTATATCACTGAACCGGATTAACCTGTCATTCCAGCCACGTCAATCTCAAGAGATATAAATCTTTACCCAATGAATTGGAGGGAGATATAGGTCCCACCCATCTCATAATGATACCATTCTTATGTGTTCCTCAAGATCATAAATCATACATCATATCATAACCCATGTAATAAAAATGGGATTCTTAAATATCATTCCATCATAACATAATCCATATAAGATAAAAGGACACAATAAAAATAATTCAATTAAATCAATGTAAAAATAGTGATAGAAACTGAACACTATATTTTCTTAGATGGAAAATAATTTTGATAAAACACTTGAACATCATTCTGGAAGAAAATATCCTTTCTACTTCAAAAACATTTTTCCATTCTAAACATGTCAAAAAAAATTAATCTGAAATAATTTGATTACAAATATTCATTAAAACCTGTCAAGGAAGCTTCATGGAAATAATTTTCTAAAAATTCATTCATATCGTTTAAGTTAAAGAAAAACATTCTTCTCATACTTTGGCCAGAAAAGTAAAAAAAAGTCCCTCGTACTAAAAAAAACGACAAAAGATTACATAAATTTATTTTACTAAAAACTCAACAAAGGGTAAAATTGGATTTAAAAAATGGTAAGAGGGTAGAAATAAGATTACATATTGAGTAACATGGATGTGGATGATAAATATTCCCCAGTAAGTTCTGAAATATAAAAAATCCCGGATAAAAATGAGATTGTGAGATTTCCCATTACCTTAGGTCCGATTTGCTTCATACGTGTCCAAACCTCCTGTATAATGATATAAATAATGTTATTGACTTATTCTATAATCATAATCATTGTTATGATATCATATTCGGTCATATTCGTAGCTTCGTATTAGTAATATTTCATTGCTACTAGTTGTTCGGTTGGTTATTTCTTTTTGTTCTTATGCGTGTTTTGTCGAATAAATTATTATTCTTCTTTTAGGGTACAGATACCACATTTCCAGAATATTACTAGTATAATATATATCATATTTATTCATTCAATTTATTTATATAATCATTATTCGATGAAGATCATGTAGAACGAGTCGCATCACATCGTGGAGACGGTAGGCCGTACGTACGCACGAGCGATGATATCGTTCCCATGATTGTGGAATTGTATTAGATTGTATTTATACTATTTCAAAATCAATATCAATTTAAAATAATCATATATATTTATTCTTTACACCATTATACCCATCCAATTATGGTGGTGATGGATAATATATTACACCATGACGTGGAGACGGTGTTCCGTACTTACGCACGAACGGTGATTTCATTTTCTGTAAGATTGATAGAAGGTGAAGTGGGGTTGTTTCATATTTATAATAACATATTAGTATATTAGTGATTTAGATGTTATTACTTGATATTGAAACAACTAAATAAGATGAAGTAGAAGAAGAAATAAAGTTGAAAGAATCGGTAATGGACATTACCTATTCTTTGAAGCACCTCTTCTTAACCTTCTCTTAGGGCACTAAAGACGGTCTTTTAGGAAAACCTGGACCTCTAGTTTGTTTCTAGGGAAGTGGAGAAGATAAATTGGTAGGGTTTGGCCGATATTGAAAGCTTAATGTGGTGTGAGTAGTAGAGGGAGGAGGTGCCCTTTTATAAGGGAGGATAGGAGAACCTTAGGAAAAACATAAAATATTATTTTATAACAAAGTCATATTCATTTTTTAATAGCTCCAAATTGATTTATTTCGAAGCTAAGGTGGAGATGGGTCTATATCCTCTCAACCAATGGGTTTTAGACAAGTCTAGGTTACTATTTTAACCTTATCATTTAGATTTATCTTTAAGTTAAATAATTTAACTTTTACCGTGTCTTCTTGTTTTCTTACACTATATGGTTAATAAACATACTATAACAATCCAAACGAACTCCAAGTGGTTAATTATTAATATATATATCCTTATCTAAGTCATTTTACCGAACCTAAGATTTTTATGAATATAATAACAATTAATAATATAATATTTGTTTTAAAAACTATTTTATGTCAATTTTGACAGTATTTGGTAATTGATTTTTGTGAAAATCATAACATAATGATTAGTTCGAACAATGTTAATTGAATCAATACTAACATGTCATATTAAACTAAAAAATTAGTGGAGTTTATATGAAGTCTCAAATTACATTTATTTGGTTATTTATAACATCAATTATGTTAATATTTCATTAATAAGGTAATTACGGTATCATCATTGTGTCCTAAATAAATTAACATATATAATGTCAAAAAATTACAAATAAAATACCATTATGATGTAAATCTTCTTATCTTTCTAATTAATATTTATAGTCTAATTTATCTTAATTAAATACCTCTATTAAAAATGGTTTAGTTATTAATCATTGATTTTAACTATTTTGACTCTTCTTTAAATAAATTAATATTAAATGTCCTAATATAATCCAAGTAGACCTAAATGGTCATATATTATTCCTAAGGTTTTTTTGGTAGACTTAAACATATCCAATAAAATTAGGACTTGTGTTAGGGTAATAATAATAATACCATTTTTTCCTTTAATTACCCTATTTACTTTTAACCGTGGTAAATAAAAGTAAAAAGATACCATTCACCAAAAATTATTTTTATCTTATTGAACCAAATTTTACAACTTGATACTAACTGTGTCTCTCTGATTTTCGAAATTCCACTCACATAAGTGAAAAATTATGTTTTATGTAACTTTGCAAAAAGCTCATAGGAGGTAGGTAAAAGACGGTGAAAAGTTCAATAAACTTTTTATATATCTAAAATTATTATAAAATGACTCCAAAAAATTATATTGAACTTATTTAGGTATTATGAATCAATTTTTACCTAAAATAAATATAAATAAAATACATAATTATTTAAATAAAAAGTCGGTTTTTAAATAGTAACCTTGTGATTTCACTATTCATCAAAAATTGAATATTTTTTGAAAAATGCCAAAATTTTACCCTAGTCTATTTTTGATATTCCGAATCCAAAAATAAGTCCATTTTTAAGGATAAAATTTATAAAATTTCAAAAAATTGTTATTACTATTAATAACGGCTAGTTTTAATAATATTTTAATAGCATATCATTGTTTAGTGAAACTCGGTCTTTCGTACAACGCAAGCTATCGAAGAAGGTCGCGATTGCATGGAAATCAAGCCTAGACAGTGTTGTGTGAAGTGAAAGATTCATTTATATAACATTATACATAAAAGAAAAATATTTCTCATAAAATCTCGGGTGTTACATTCTACCCCCCTTAAAATGAATTTCTCCCTCGAAATTCATCACTTTATAACAAACTGACGAGAATACCTTTCCATAATTATATCATCAAGTTCCCATGTAGCTTCTTCTAATTGGTGGTTCCCCCAAAAAAACATTCACCAAGCTAGTGGTCTTGTACTTTAGGTCTTTTTCGCTATGATCTAGTATCTCTATCGGTTGTTCTTCATAAGAAAGATCTTACTCCAGCAGTAAAACTTCTGAGATGAGTACATGTGAAGGATCGGGTATGTACTTTCTCAAGAGAGATACATGGAACACATCGTGAACTTGAGAGATATGCGGTGGAATCTCCAATCGGCAAGCTTCCTTCCCAACACGATCCAATATTTCAAAAGGAGCGATATACCTATGGCTCAGCTTTCCCTTCTTTCCAAATCTCATTACTCTCTTCCAAGGAGATATTCGTAGGAACACTTTATCACCCACTTCAAACTCTAGGTCTTTTCTTCTGTTATCGGCATAACTTTTTTTTCGACTCTGAGATGATCTTATGTGTTGTTGAATAGATATGACCTATTCTGTCATCTCATCAACTAGATCAGGTCCTAAAAGATTTCTTTCCCCTACTTCATCCCAGCACGTTGGAGACCTGCATTTATTTCCATAGAGTGCTTCATAAGGAGCCATCTGAATACTGGAGTGAATGCTATTAACATAAGAAAATTCCACCAAAGGTATGCGTTGATCCCAACCACCATTGAAATCCATAGAGAAAGCTCTTAACATATCTTCTAGAGTGTGAGTTGTTCTCTCAGACTGACCGTCTGTCTGAGGTTGATAAGCAGTTCTGAAACTCAACTCTGTATACAGAGTATGCTGAAGACTTCGCCAAAACTTTGAGGTAAACCTCGGATCCCGATCCGATATAATGGAAAGTGGTACTCCATGCAATCTTACCACTTCCATCCCATATATCCTGTCAAGTTGATCTAGAGAGAAATACTCTCTAATAGAAATGAAGTGTGTCGACTTCATAAGAAGATCAACTATAACCCAGATAGCATTATTGCCTTTGGATGTTTTTGGAAGTCTAGTGTCAAAGTCCATAGTGATGTTTTCCCATTTCTATTCCGCTATGGGTAATGGTTGTAACATCCCCTTAGACTTCTGTCTCTTAGCTTTAACTTGCTGACAAACTAAGCATCGAGAGACATATTCAGCAACATCTCTTTTCATGTCATCCCACCATAAGTACTCTTTCAGGTCCATATACATCTTCATGCGTCCAGGATGAATAGGGAATGTGGAACTATGAGCCTCATCCAGTAGCTCCTTCTTTAATTTTGGGATGGGAGGAACACAAAGCCGATTCCTGAACCTTATTATCCCATCATAATTGAGGTTGAATTCAGGAACATTTCTCACCTTCTTTTTTAAATCTACATCTTCTTTATGTGCCTCTTTAATCTTCACAAGTATAGATGGTTGAACATTCATATGAGAAAGATAATATTTCTCCTCTTCCATTATAATTCCAAGATCCATCCTTTATAATTCCATAAATATTGGATCTTTTGCAATCCTCATCATGGATAAGCTAGCATGGTCTTGTCGATTTAATACGTCTGCCACCCTGTTTGCTTTCCCAGGGTGGTAATGAATTGACCAGTCGTAATCATTAATCATCTCCAACCATCTTCTTTGATTCATATTCATCTCCATTTGTGAAAATATACTTTAAAATTTTATGATCAGTATAAATATCACACCTTCACCATAAATATAATGCCTCCAAATATTTAATGCATAGATTACCGCAGCTAACTCCAAATCATGAGTTGGATAATTTTTCTCATGGATTTTCAACAGTTGTGAGGCATAATCTATCACCATATCATTTTTCATGAGAAAACACCCTAGACCCTTCTTGGATACATCATTGTAGATCCCAAACCTTTCTCCACTACAAGGCAGTGTGAGCACAGGTGCACGGGATAACCTTCTTTTTAACTCCTTGAAATTCTCTTCACACTCCTCTGTCAAAACAATATTAAGTATTATTAGATTCAACATGGTGAGTGCATTAGATAATTGTGAAAAATCTTTCTCAAAACGTCGATAATATCAATCCAAAACAAGAAAACATCATATCACAATTACTGTTTTTGGTAATGACCATCTTTCGATAACATCTGTTTTTGCTGGATCCATAGATATCCTCTCTTTTGAAATTATGTGACCAAAAACTGCGACCGCCAAAATTCAAACTTGGTAAATTTGGCTTAAAGATTCTCCTTTATCAGGGTCCTCAATACAATTCTCAAGTGATCTTCATGTTCTTCCTTGCTCTTTGAATAGACAAGAATATAATCTATACATACTACCACAAACTGATCAAGATAGTCTCTAAAGACTCTATTCATCAGAAACATAAAGATAGCAGGGGCATTAGTACGACCAAATGGAATCACTGTAAATTCATAGGGTCCATACCTTGTACGAAAATCCGTCTTTGGTATATCTTCCCTTTTGACCCTTAATTGATGATACCCTGAATGAAGTCCAATCTTGAAAAAGTATTGAGCTCGGCGTAGTTGGTCAAATAATTCATCAATGTGTGGGAGAGGATATTTTTTCTTGATAGTGATCTTGTTATGTTCTCGATAATCAATGAAGAGTCTCATTGATCCATCTTTCTTCTTAACAAATAGAACAGGTGCTCCCCAAGGTGATGCAGTAGGGTAGATGAATCCCTTATCAAGATTCTCTTGGAGTTGCTTCTTCACTTCTTGCAACTCAATTGGGGCGATTCGATAAAGTGTCTTTGAAATAGGTAAAGCACCTGGTACAAGTTCTATTGAAAACTCAACATCCCGATTTTGTGTAAGACTAGGTAATTCCTCCGGAAACACATCATCAAACTCCCGTATAATGGGAATGTTATAAATAGTGAGTTTTTGTCTAACCATTTGAGATAAATAACATTCATTTAGTGGAATCAAGACCCATAATATGGAAGAAATTTCCACTTTAAGTTAATGTTCATCCTTTCATCGATAGATGATCATAGATTGAACTGGAATATGAAATATGACTTCCCTTCATTGGCAATTGATATGAGATCTATATAAAGAAAGCCAATCCATGCCAAGAATCACATCAAATTCCACTATATGGAGGATCACACGATTTGCATAAAACACTTTCCCACAAAATTCCATCGGAGAAGAATTATAAACTTTTGATGTGACTATTGTTCCATTAGGGGTTGTCACAGCTAACTCAACATCTAGTTGTTGACGTAATACGGTGATACCCTTAGAAAATTCTTCAGAAATAAAATATTGGGCGGATCTAGAATCAAATAAAAGATTTTCTACTTTAGAGTGGATGGTAAGTGTACCTATAACAACTTCGTTATTGTACTCCAAATCGCTGATAGAAATTTCATGTGAATTTCCTTTTTCCTTAGCCTTAAGATTTTTTTGATGTCTATCATCGTCAACAACCCTTGGATTAGGGCATTGATTATCATAATGCCCAATTTCCTTGCACTTGTAACATTGTAGTGTAGGAGGTGCACTATGTGTAGCCTTATCTTTGTTCACATCACTAGACATCTTCTTCCCATCATTGCAGCATTCAAATGCCCGATGACCTTCTTTTCCACATTTGAAAAATTCACTTGTCCCTTTAAGACAACTCCATCCATGTTTCTTTCCACACTTTGAATATAAGGGAAAACTCATATTCTTTTTAGTGTGCACTTTATATTTCCCTTTGAATTCCATTTTACTCTTCTTATCAAACCCATATGATTGATGGGTAACTCTAATCTCCATCTCAACCTTGAGAGCACATTGAACGATTTCCTTGTTGCTATTGAAGTCCTTTATGGCTAACTCCCTTCGAAGACTTGGTTTTAAGCCACTAAAGAATTGATCGATCTTACTCTCAGGTTGGATAATAATCCTAGAAGCATACCTTGATAGTATTGTAAAATTTTCTTCGTAGGTACCAACAGATTCATCATCCTTTTTCTTTAGTTCAAGAAACTCCTTCTCCATCTTTGTTCGAAGAATACGAGGGAAGTACCTACTGAAAAATAAGTTCTTGAATAGGTCCCATTCCATGGACTCAATTTCATCTCTTGGCCTCATATTATTGATAAGATTTCACCATTGATCAGTTACACCTTCCAAACGATATACTGCTAAGATGACTTTATCATGTTCAGAACATTGAAGAACTGAAAATATCTTTTCAGTGGTATTGATCCATTGTTCAGCCACTAATGGATCAGTAGACCCGCTGAATGAGGGTTGACGCTGCCTCATGAAAGATTTTACAGAATTTTGATCCTTCATTTTCTCGTTTGGATGTTCTGCATGATTAATTGCTTGATAAAGTTGTGTGATCATGGCAACATGATTTTTTATTCCAGCTCCCATAACGTTTGGTTGCTCAGGGGGGAAATCATTTCATTGTCCGTCACATTCATCATTAACACGGTTCCTTCGGGTTCCAGCCATTGACTAAAACCAATAAGCATAGTGTGAGAAACACTAATCATAATAGTAAAACAACATAATCAAGAATAAAATTTCACACTTTAGGTCTTATCATAGGTGATTCATGGCCATTTCTAAAACACTATGTTTTTGTTCTATGGTTAGACATATCATTAGGGTTCTTAATAAGGCTTTCACATCCTAGTTTCCAAAGGTTGACTATACCTTTCCTCTGATACCAACTATAATGACCCATACTTTACATACATTGTTTTTACATCAAAATTGATGCACACTTATTAAAAAACAAAACAAAAACCATTAAAGGACCGTATAGGTATAGTGTATTTGGAAACTGGGAAACATAAACAACTGGTTCATAAATCATCTACACTATCTCCATTTAATTTTATCATATCTAGAGTCCCTATTGTCATATCTTACTTAATACCCTTATTCCTGACCTGGGGAAAAGAAAACATACAAAAGGGTGACCTCAAATGCCCAATAAGGGTAATCAAAAGAAATATTAATCACATCATATTCATAAGAACATAACATTTTGGAAATCTTAACCTCCAAAAGAGATCACAATTTCATAAATCATAGTAGTGAAATGTAACCCCAATAATCATAACCTTAAACTTTGTGTCTTACACACATAATAATATAGAATCATTTAATAGTAGTCAAGACTCATTTCCAAGAATGTCTCGGCAGACATAGTCCATTTCTGAACCGAGTTCACTCCTCTTTTCAATCCTGTATCACTGAACCGGATTAACCGGCCATTCCAGCCATGTCTATCTGATGAGATATAAATCTTTACCCAATGCATTGTTGGGAGATATAGGTCCCACCCATCTCATAATGATACCATTCTTATGTGTGCCACATTATCATAAATCATACATCATAGCATAACCCATGTAATTAAAATGAGATTCTTAAACATCATTCCATCATAACATAATCCATATATTATAAAAGGACATCATAAAAATAATTCTATCAAATCAATGTAAAAATAGAAATAGAAACAGAACCCTATATTATCTTAGATGGAAAATAATTTTGATAAAACACTTGAACTTCATTCTTGAGGAAAATATCCTTTATACATCAAAAATATTTTTCAATTATAAACATGTCATAAAATTTTAAAATAAATGATGTTGATTAAAAATAAACATGAAAACTTGTAAAGGAAGCTTCATGGAAATAATGTTCTAAAAATCCATTCATGCCTTATAAGTTAAAGAAAAACATTCTTCCCGTACTTTGGCCAGAAAAGTCAAAAAAGTACCTCATACTAAAAAACGACAAAATATTCCATTCATATCTTTTACTAAAAACTCACCGAAGGGTAAAATTGGATTTCAAAAATTGTGGGAGGATAGAAATAATATTACATATTGAGGAACATGCATGTGGATGATATATATTCCTCAGTAAATTCTGAAGTATAAACAATCTCGGATAAAAATGATATTGTGAGATTTCCCCTAACCTTAAGTCCGATTTGCTTTGTACGTGTTAGAACCGCATGTATAATGATTTAAATAATGTTATTTACTTATTCCAGATTCTTAAACATTGTTATGTTATCATATAGGGTCATATTCTTAGCTTCGTATTAGTAATATTTCATTGCTACTTGTTATTCGGCTGTTTATTGATTTTTGTTCTTATGCGTGTTTTGTCGAATAAATTCTTATTATTATTTTTAGGTTATAGATACCTCATTTAAAGAATGGTATTAGTATAATATATATCATATTAATTCATTCAATTCATTTATATAATAATTATTCAATGAAGATCATGTAGAACGATTCACATCACATCGTGGAGACGGTAGGCCGTACGTACGCATGAGCGATGATATTGTTCCCATGATCGTGGATTTGCGTTGGAGTGTATTTATTCTATTTATGAATCAATATCACTTTAAAATAATTATATATAGTTATTATTTACACCATTATACCCATCAAATTAAGGTGGTGATGGAAAACAGATTACACCACGGCGTGGAGACGGTATTCCGTACGTACGCACGTACGGTGATTTCATTTTCTGTAGGATGGATAAAAGGTGAAATAGGGTTGTTTCAGATTTATAATAACATATCAGTATGTGATTGGTGCTGATGTTATTACTTTAGAATTAAACAACTAATTAATAATATGTAAAATAAGAAATAAACTCGAAAGAATCAGTTAGGGACATTACCTCTTCTTTGAAGCTCCTCTTCTTAACCTTCTCTTAGGGATCTAAAAATGGTCTTTGAAGAATAACTGGACCTCTAGGATGTTTCTAGGGAAGTGGAGAAGCGAAATATTTAGAGGTTGACCGAGATTGAATGCTCAAAGCGGTGTGAGGAGGAGAGGGAGGAGAAGCCCTTTTATAAGGGAGGAGAGGGGCACCTTAGAAAAAACTTAAAATATTATTTTATAATAAAGTCATATTGGGTTTTTAATAGCTCAAAATAAATTTATTTCAAAGCTAAGGTGGGGATGGGTCTAAATCCTATCAACTAATGGGTTTTAGACATGTCTAGGTTACTATTTTAACCTTATCATTTAGATTTAACTCTAAGTTAAATAATTTAACTTTTACTGTGTCTTCTTGTTTTCTTACACTATATGGTTAATAAACATACTATAACAATACAAACGAACCCAAATTTGTTCATTATTAATATATATAACCTTATCTAAGTCATTGGACCGAACCTTAGATTTTTAGTAATATAATAACAATTAATAATATAATATTTGTTTTTAAAAATATTTTATGTCATTTTTGACACTATTTGGTAATTGGTTTTTGTGAAACTCATAAAATCATGATTAGTTCAAAAAAAGTTAATTGAATCAATAATAGAATGTCATATTGACCTAAAAATAGTGTAATTTATAAAAATTCTATAATTACATTTATTTTTGTATTCATAACATCAATTATGTTAATATTTCATTAATAAGGTAATTATTGTATCATCATTGTGTCATATATAAATTAATTTATTTAATGTATAAAAAATTAAAAATAAAATACGATTATGTAGGAAATATCCTTATATTTCTACTGAATATTTATAGTATAATTTATCTTATTTATAACCCTATATCAAAAATGTTTTAGTTATTAAACATTGATTTTAACTATTTCAACTCTTCTTTAAATAAAATAATATTAAATGTCCTAATCTAATCCAAGTGGACCTAAATGGTAATATTTTATTCCTAAGGTTGTTTTTGGTTGAATTAAACTTATCCAATATAATTAGGACATGTGTTATGGTAATAATAATACCATTTTACCCTTAAGTACCCCTATTTACTTTTAACCGGGGTAAATAAATGTAAAAAGTTACTATTCACTAAAAATTATTTTTATCATATTGAACCACAATTTACACATTGATACTAATCCTGTCTCTCGAATTTTTGAAATTCCACTCAGAGAAGCGGTAAAATTATGTTTTATGTAAATTTTCAAAAAGCTCCTAGGAGGTAGGTAAAAGACGGTGAAAAGTTTAATAAATTTTTTATATATCTAAAATTATTATAACGTGAATCTAATGAATTACATTGAACATATATAGGTATTATATATTAATTTTTAACTAAAATAAATTTAAATAAAATAAATAATTATTTAAATAAAAATTCAGGTTTTAAATAGTCACCTAGTGTTTTCACTATTCGTCAAAAATTGAAAGTTTTCATAAAAATACCAAAAATTCACCCAGGGCTAATTTTGATATTCGAAATCCAAAAATGAAGTCCATTTTGAATGATAAAATTTATAAAATTTAAAAAAGTTGGTATTTCTATTCATAATGGCTAGTTTTAATAATATTTTAATATCATATCATTGTTTAGAGAAACTCTGTATTGCGTACAATGAAAGCTATCGAGGAAGGTCGTGATTGCGTGTAAATCAAGCCAAGACATTGTTGTGAGTAGTGAAATATTCCTTTATATAACATTATACATAAAAACCAAATATTTCTCATAAAATATCAGGTGTTACAGTGAAGCACCACATGACTGGAATATCTTCTCAACCTGCATGCATGAGGCCATATAAAAGTTCATCACAAGACCCGGATCCTTGGTTCAGTTTGGGTCATGTTAGGTTTTCTAGGGTATTTTTTATTGGGTTCATTTTTTTGGTTTTTTTCAATTGTAATAGGTTCAATTTGTTTGATTTGGGGATATTCAGTTCAATTAAATTAATTTTAGATTCAACCAAGTTTATTTCATTAGTTTCATTTTTTCTTACTCAATTATGCTTTATTGAAGTTAGATTTGATTGGTTTGACTCAGTTTGGTTACATTATTTTTAATTTGGTTCAGTTTCATCTTTTTCAAATCCATTTGGTTTTGTTCCACTCTAATCAATTTGGCTTGATGATGTTTGATTTAGTTCTAATAATATTAGCATTTTTTTATTATTTTAGTTCATTTCACTGTCAATTTTAGTATCATAGCCATATTAGCATGTTTTTGGTTTTCGAAATTCAATTGACTGGTGTGTTGGGAAGTTTGCGGGGGTCTAGGGTGGGGGTTGTCTGGGGGGGTCTGTTGAGGAGGGGGTGTGTAGGAATGGGGAGTTGTCCATGGGGGAGGGGGTGTGTATGGAGGAGGGGGAAGGGGGTGGGTGCATGGTGCAGGGGGTGGGTCAGGGGAGGTGTACAAGAGCAGGGGGTGGGGGTGCTGGTGCAGGGTGGGGAGGGTGGGTGGCGGTGGTAATTGAGGAGGGGGTAGGCGGTGCAAGATGCAGGGGGTGGGGTGTAAGATGCAGGGGGGTGGGGCAGGGATGGTGTGCAGGAGCAGGGGTGGGGGTGCTGGTGTAGGCTAGGGAGGGGGGCTATCTAGGGGGAGGGGGAGGGGGTGTGCAGTGAGGAGGGGGCAGGGGGTGGGTGCAAGGTGCAGGGGGTAGGGCAGGGGGGGTGTGCAGGAGCAGGGGGTGGGGGGTGCTGGTGCAGGGTGGGGGAGTTGTAGGTGGGGGAGGGGGAGTTTGTAATGTCCTCCCCACTGCCAGCATGGTGATCTATGTTGGTTTTTTTAGGCATTGGAAAGGCATATAGTCATGGTTTTAAACCGTGGGTAAAGCCCTATAGCGACTTTTTGAACTGTGTCTATAAACCTATAGCCACAGTTTAAAAATGTGGCAATAGGTCTTTATCCAGGGTTTTATGAATCATGGCCTTTATTGGCATGGATATAGGGCTATAGCTACGGTTGGAGTCGTGGATTTAGGGATATATCCAGGGTTCGAACTGTGGCTATAGGCTCCGACCTATAGCCATGCGAATACCAGCCACGGTTCATGAAGCTGTGGCTATAACCTACAACGACAGTTTTTTGGGCCTATAGCCAGGGTTTAGAACTGTTGATATAGCGTAAATTTGTAGTGGTGGAAGGTTGGGACACTGTAACCCTTGGAACCTATGAAAACATTCAACGAAAAGACTTTTTAAAGATCTACTAGAGCATTGATTTGTTTCTTCAAAAGATTTTGATCCTTTTCAGTATATAAAGAAACATAAATTGTGTTTTAAATCAATCAGTGAAGTCTGAACATCTGATGCATTACTGTTAGTTTATATGGATCGATTTGGACCAACAAAAACTAGATCTTTTGGAGGAAAATATTATGTTTTCATATTAGTTTATGATTAAACTTGTTTTTCACGGATCTACTTTCTAGAAAATAAATATGATGATTTTTTTATATCAAAACATTTAGAGACCAAGTTAAAAATGAGAATAACCTTCCATAGATAACTATTCATAGTGATCATGAAGGAGAATTCCAGAATTCATATTTTGAATGTTTTTGTAGTAAGAAATGCATTACTCATAAATTTTATGGTCCAATAATTTATCAACAAAATGGTGTTGTTATAAAAAGAAATCAAATTCTTCAAGAGATGACTAGATCAGTGTTGATTGAATATTCTACTGCTAAATTTTTTGGGCTAAATCTATTATTACTTCTTGTTATACTATAAATTGTGTTTTATTAAAACATTTTCTTAAGAAAAGACCTTATTAATTGTAGACTGGTTGAAAACCTAAACATTCTTAATTCAAAGTATTTGGATGCAAAGTATTCATCATTAATCCTAAAGATTATTTACCTAAATTTTCACCCAAATCTAATGATGGAATTTTACTAGGCTATTCCACTACTGCTAAGGCTTATATAGTTTTTAATAAAAATGCTTCTACTTTTGAAGGAATAGTTCATGTCAAATTTGATGAATCTTATCCTTTTTTTTAACTACACCAACCTAAATCCTCAGATGTGTTTTCAGAAATTGATTATCAACCATTTATAGAAGACTCTTCTATTAAAGAAAATGTTCAAGAAACTATTTTTAAAGCATTTACTCCGGGATATTTTCTACCATATATTGATGAACAGCTTTTACAAAACCCAAATTTGTTATTTCTAAAGAATCATCATAGTCATAATATCATTGGTAGTGTAGATCAACCTATAAAGACTAGAATTTCCTTATAAAATGAAGTAGAGCATCTATCATTTCATTCTCATTTAGAACCAAAAAGCATTGATGAAGCTTTATGTTTGGATGATTGGATTAAAGCCATGCAACATGAGCTAAATGAAATTAAAAGGAATAAACCCTTGAAAATAGATTAAACACATAAGGAAACATCTGTTATTGGATTAAAATTGTGTTTTATAAATAAATTTGATGAAAATGGAATCATTGTAAGAAATAAAGCTAGATTAGTTTGTAAAGGCTATAATCAACAAGATGGAATTGACTATGGAGAAACCTATGCTCTAGAAGATAGAATTGAATCTATTCTAATTTTACTTTCCTTTTAAACATTCTTTAATTTCAAACATTTTCAAATGTATGTGATGTGTTATTTCCATAACGAATATGTTCAATAGGAAGGTTATGTGGAACGACCTCCTGGTTTTGAAGACATAAAACATTCTGAAGATGTTTTCAAACATACCATAGCTTTAAATGGAAATAAACATACCCCTTGAGTCTGGTATGCTATACTTACATGATTTTTGTTACAAAATAATTATGTTAAGAGAACTTCTGATTCAACTCTTTTAAAAACGAATGATAATAAACATGTTTTGATTGTTCAAATTTATGTTGATGACATTATATTTGGTTCAACTCAACAATATTTAACTAATTCGTTTGTGAATCTATTGAAATCTGATTTTGAAATGAGTATGATTGGTGAGTTAACATTTTCCAAGGTTTTCAAATTTCTCATAAACTAGAAGGAACATATATATCACATCATAATTATATTAAATATCTTCTTAAAAATTATAGATATGACAAAACAAAAAGTATAAGAACTTCAATTGGTACCTCAAACTCTCTTGATCTTGATGATGCAAGGAAACCAGTAGAACAAACATCATTTAGAGGTATGATAAAAAGTTTACTATACATGATAGCTAGTCATCTAGAACTAATGTTTTTTCTATTCTAATGTTCAAGAAATCAACATAAAACAAATGAATCCCATTTAAAGTAAGTGAATTTTTTTCTCGTTATTTAAAGAGAATGATGGATTTAGGAATTTTCTATACATCTGGAAATTATTTCACTATAAAATTATTTTCTGGTGCTAATTTTGGTGGCTGTAGAATAGGTAGAAAAAGTAAATCTAGAACATGTAATTTCATAAGAGTTTCATTAGTTTCTTGGTCATGTAAGAAACAACAATCATTAGCACATTCCAATACTATGGTTGAATATGTAGTAGCTAAAAGTTGTTGTGATCAAGTGTTGTGGATGCAACACACAGTCATAGACTATGGAATGAGATTTACCAAAATGAAGATATTTTGTGATAACATAACATCCATTTTCATAAGTCAAAATCATACACATCGCTCTTCTGAAAAACGCATAGATACTACACATCACTTTCTTATAGATCGCAAAATTAAAGGACATATCAATCTTCAATTTATCAGAATTCATGATTAACTTGTTGATATTTTTACCAAATCATTACCCTCTAATATATTTTAATAAATTATAAAGAATTTAGTATTTATAACCATAAGGTAATTTTGAATATTAACTTTTTTATGAAACCTATCTCCTTACATTAAAAAATTCGTTTTCATAGGGGTGTAAATTTTCTTGGTAAGAATATTTTTTTTCATAAATCAAATATTTTTTTCATAACCAATTTTTATTTTCTTTTATTTTGGAAACCAACATTCTGGAATGATAAATTTTCTTTCCTTAATATATTTTTTTGGAATCTGAAATTTCTCCACAATAATTTTCTCTTTTACTGGCAATTTTCCTAGAAATATAGAAGGTATTTTTCCTTACATATATTTTTGTAATTGAATATTTTATTTTTTTATATTTTTATCTTGTTTTATGAAAAAAATTTAGATTCACCTTCCTTTAACCTAAATTTTTATAGAAAAAACCTCAAAAAGATCAGATACAGTAAAATCCTTCTTCAGATTTCATGTCAACCTCCAGATTAGATTGTGTTTGTTTCAACCATTGGATAAAATTAGGAACTCGAACCGTCACATCAATGCCTATATAAGGCCCACTATTTCTTGTCCCACATCAGTTTTCATGGGTTTTAACCCCGATGTTATGCCTCTCTTTAAAAAGCATATTCTTCTTTTCAGAGTTTTTTTAGACTAAATATTTCTTTTGAAGCCTCTCCATATTAACCAATGTATTTTGAAAATGAAATCACGTAGTGGAAAATATATAGAGAAAGTATAGTTGAGCATAGATTTTTGAATAAATATAATTCCCTGGTTACACAAAATATCATGCATGTTGGATGAGAGAGTCTTTGTGTAGCCAAACCGAAAGGTCAGGATCCGGTTTACCCACAGTGCATATTAAGATTTATGAGACAGTAAGCTTAAACAATGATTCTGGAAGAGACATGTTTTATTTCAAGGGCTATGGGAGAACTTATTCTCCTTTCTTCAATATGGAATAAAGTGTCATTGGAGTACCATATGAAGGAGAAGTGATTTTCTAGACCCATAAGTTACCAGATTTGTCAGGAATCTTTGAGAAGGAAAAGGCAATATAGTGACTTGGACTCAAAGGAGTGAAAACACCGAAGATAAACCATATCTCAACAAATATCAGGGTTCTAGAATTATGGGTACAAGTTTTTCTAATTCCATGAATTAGAGACAAGGACTTCTTAATGAAAAGTGACATCTACGTTCTGGATTTTTTGGTCAACTTGGGGAAGATAAACATAGTGAATTATATCTAGCTGGAAATTACAAATATCAAGAATGGAACTATAAAATTGAAAATCATCTTGTATCCATAAATTCTATCTAATATCATATTTCTATGCCTAGATTCATTCAAAATCCCATGAAACACTAGGCTATGATCTTGCATGATTTTGTTACTATGTGGTGACACTTTGAGGAGGATTAAAGTTGGTTTTAATAGAAAATCTAGTGAATTTTATGATATATAAAAAAATAAAAATGAATCTTTAACAAATAAGGTGGAATTAGCAGAGACCTCAAAGAAACCACAGAAGAATAGAAAGAAGAATGAATCAGAAACCAAAGTGAGGCCTTCAATTCCAGAAAGTCAGTTAGCACCCCCAAAATCGAGGAAGCAAAAAACATTACCAGATGAAGTTATAGAAAAATAGAGGGAACATTAGAAGGATAAGAAATAAAAATATCCTAGTTTATTCCAAGATCCTTCTGAGGAAAAGGCCCCTAAGAATAAAACTACAGAAGAGCTAGAGGATCAAGAAAAATACAAGAAACAAAAGAAGATAATGTCTGATGTTGATATTGTTCAAGCACTTCTCAAGGATACTATGAAAGCCTATGAATAGATTTAATTACCATAATCATTTCTCAAATAACCAATTCAAGTAGAGACTCTAGGAAATATTATTATAATTCAATAACCTGAAGTGGCAGAAGCGATAGTACAGGAAGAGGAAGTAGAAGAAAGAAGAATATAAAGAAGTAGTTCACAGTGATGTTGTGAAAAGGCAAGTTGAAGAATATAATTAGAAGGAAAGAGCTTCTGAAAGTCATTGAATCTAGAAATCCCAGGCCAAATAAATCAAAATAAGTTCTAAAGGAAATGAGGATTAGGTTCAGGAAGAGGTTAATAAACCTTCTAATGATGAAATAATTAATCATTACTTCATTCAATATGTTGATCTTAAGGAATATGTAGAGAAAAAAACATTTGATCAATATAAAATTGTTCAAGACTCAGATATTGAACATGAATCTCCAAAGGCTATGGAGACTATTTCAATAGTATAAAAAGGAAAATTGTTGATTCTAGAGATCCCTAATAATTACTTGGTGGTTATGAGGGATGATGGTGGATCATCCAAGTGGAAAGCTGTAGAGCTAGAAAATGAAACTTCACATACAAGGAAAACAAATTTCAAATCATCTTCCATGGGTTAAGATTTATTGGTACAGTCTATAAAGAAGTTAGTAAACGCCATTCCGTCGATTCCAATCATTTATTAGTGGTGTCAGTTTCTTCAACATTCATTCAATAAAAAGTCATATTTTTTAATCTTTTTCGTGAAAAAATTCATCAATCTTGAGGTATATTTACAATCATTCCATATCAGTTATGATTCTCATAAGAGATCATGTAAGTTAATTGAAAAATGGTCATAAGGTACAATTGAAGACTTTAGGATTCTTGATAAATTATTAGACTTAATGGATGATTCCTTAGACAAGTCATATGATAGAATAATAACCCTTACAACATGTTTTTTATAGATGTCGAACAATAAACAATTATCCCAGAAGCAAGAATATAATGATATGAATGGGAAGCTGAATTCAGTTTCCTTAAATTTGAAAAGAGAAAGGGATCTCATAATATTGTTCGAATAAAATATCAATTAGAAAAAATTGATACAGAAGTCTTAGGCAGAAATCCTTAAATCTCAGGTAGAGAAAATCAAGTCTTTTGAAAATAAAAATCCAGATTTAGAAAAACTACTCAAAAGGTTTGAGGAAGATCGTAAGAAGATTAAAATTTTGAAGACATTCATGAAGAAGATCATGCGGAAGAAAAATTAGGGTGAATAAATTTTGATATAAATTCCATTTTTTTGTTGTACAAACCGTTATCAAATTTTCAAATCATAATAAAAAATCATGTTATTCTATATTTGTTTTTTTGTGTACAGTTCTAATATATATGGTACAATTTTTTTCATTCTCTTTATTATTATATTTTAAATCACAAAGGGGGAGAAAAGAATGATAAAAATAATATTATGTATAAAAACGGAGTTCCCTAAGTACGAGGGGCTTAACTAGGGGGGAGATTACATAAAGAAGAAATTATTATACATGAAAAAGTAAAATCACTCTAAGGAAGTCAAGAATATGATCATTAGGGATTTCAAAATAGAAGGGTGAGTTAGTTGTATTCATCAGGATTTATAAGTAAAGGTAGATATGTTTTTCTTTTAATGTTCATATGGAAAATTCTTATTATTTCTATTCTATTATTGATAAGATGTTTTTCTCTCTGAAAAGGTGGATATTGTTGAGACAATAAGGTTTCCTTATGACATTTTAATTCTTCTATGTTTTTAAAATCAAAAGCAAGTTATCTTAAGGAAAATTACCTTTCCCTAATAACTATATTCATAATGAAATTTTCCCTTCCCTATGGAAATTTTTATACATACATTTGTTTTCATTGTCTCATTTTATAATTTCTCATAATCAAACTCATTTTATTACTACGTTAAACATTCTTATTCATATCTAAAACCTCATAATCTTATAGTTCCTTAGATATATTTTGTTCTGTTTTAAGACTCCGAATTCATTGATATTCACATTCCGAATTCTATGAAAACAAGACTCTTAATTATCATAAATTCTGACTCTGAAATCTATGAAATTTAGACTCTGAATTCTCTAAAATTTAAATTTTGAATTCTATAAAATTAATATTCCAAATTATCTGAAATTCTTATTCCAAATTCTATGAAATTTAGACTCTGAATTCCATATAATTTAAACTCTAAATTCCAACGAATTTTGACTCCAAATTCCATAGAATTCAGACTCCGAATTAATTAGAATTCAGACACTGGAATATATTGAATTCATATTGAGAAATCTTTGAAAAATAGAATCTGAATATCCATGTTTTATAGAAATATTATGTTTGTATTATTTGATTCTGAATTATATTTTTCCGTAGACTATAGATATTCATAATTAGTTAAGCTTATTAATTTTTCCTTGAGCATGCTTTTGTATGTATGAAACGATGAAGTGAAATCTCTTTCTAACTAACCATTGAATGAGTGACACATGTATAGGTCCCTTCAAAATTCATGGAAAAATATGATTGTTGTAGGAGGGAGCCAACCGTTGATGTTTTCCTATAAATAGGAGCTCATTTGAATGATCTCCAAACTATTCGATAAATCTAGCGAATAAATATCATGAAGTGATTTCTAGAGAGAGATAATATCATACATTTTGTGTTCTGAACATCTTATTCAGCCTACTTCTTGTGACTCCTATTGTTGCTGAGTACAATCGATGTATTCTTGAGATAGGAAGACAATGGTGTCGACTACATTAATCATCGAGGGCTTGCAGGGATAACATTACAAATTCCGATATTAATATCGAGGGATTACCCTGGTGTTAGTATTATAGACTTTAATGAAAGTATAATTGAAGGAACCTTTATCCAATGGTGTTGGATACCCTACTCTTTTTGTGAAAAGTCTTCTTACTTCTTACTTGTTTTATTTTAAGTTTTATTTCCACTATATTTTTTAAATGGAATTGAGTATAAATTTAATATATTTCTTATAGTTTTATTTACTTGGATAAGTAAGATTCTATACACATTAAGGTAGAATCTTTTCTTAAGTAAATTTTCGGATGTTTTTTTCTTTAAACATATTTCCATAACCTATGAAAATTTGGTTCATAGTAGGGGTTTTTTAATTTACCATTTTTAACATTTTTAAACATAGTTTTCCTTAAGGTTAAAAATGAATGTTTTTATATATACAATTCACCCCCTATTGTAATTGAGCATATACATAAACTATTTTTATCCTACAGTGATCCTATAGGTACATAACCAATTCAATTCACCCCTTTTTTGCTTTTTTAAGAAAGATACATAAACCTCTCTAGTTCTATGAAGAATAAATACACATCCCATTCTAAGGAGACATGTGGAGCTCTCTGCTCCCATGAAGGAGAATACCCTCATGATTGCACAATATATCTATATAGTTTTTGGGGGTTCCTTTTGAAGATAAAATTTTTTTACGGAGGGAAGTACATATTTCCATGAACTCAAAAACTAAATTCACCTCAATAATGTTCAATGAAAAGATAATAATATAGGAAAAGAAAGAGGTAGAGTGAGTAAAAAGGAGTTTGGGTTCACATAAATAATAATAAAGAATATTTTCATATTCATACATGAATAAAAACATTATTGAATAAAAAATTTAGTGTGTGTGAATGTTTGTAAATAAAAATAAGCAGAGAGGTTAATTTAAATTCTCCATTCATGATATCATGCATACATGTGAATAAGAAAGAAGAAGTGTTAACAATGATTATTCTAGGTAATCTGGTCCTCGATCATTGATAATAACATAGGTGTGTGTGATTATTTACAAGAAAAAAAGGAGTATTTTTACATTTATTTATTTCCCTAAACAATGAATAAATAAGAAGAAGATCTAGATAAATTGGATGTTTCACCGAAGAACAAGAATGAAGAATAAGTTTCATATTTATTATTGAACTAGAGAAAAATATTGAATAAGGAAATAGAGTTGATTACCTACTGATTTGAAAATAACCAACTGAAGAGAAATAAAGAAGATCAAGAGTAGAACCTAATTTATTAAATAAGGAAGAAGACTATCTTCATATGTAGTATAAAAAACCAAAAAGAAGCTTCCAGTTGGACTAGATCTCCACCAGTTCAAGATGAGGACTAGTTCTCTTCCACCTCCAATGTACAGTGAATCACACTAGAAGATGGATTGTTTTCTAACCCATTACACTATAACAGTTATAACATTATAGTGGATAATCCATGCTCTGATCATTCCCATGCATGAAATGGATATAGTTATTCTTATTGAGTAATGATTCTCATAAAAATATTATGTGAATATTTTAACAGTTTTCTATTATTTCCTGAGTTAGGGAAAATAGAATAAGTGAATGATGATTCTAATAAGTCAAGAGGTATAGGGATAAAAAGTTGGAATTTGTTTAAAATGTCCCAAACACTGAATCACCCCCCATTTTGTTAGGAATATACCAAACTTGTCCTCTCCTAAAGAGGTTACATGGGGGTCATCATAATCCCACCACAAGAGGGTACACTATATCTCATCTTAATCTCACAACTATAGTGTACATGGGAGGTCAACCTTACCCTACTATATTATGGTACACGGGATGTCATCTTAAGACTGAAACTAAATGCTACATAGGAGGACATCCCAAGTACACATGTGACTAACCCCATCCAAAAAACCATGAAGGTCTTATTATGAATGATTAACATATGATATTTTAATATTAATTGTATTCCACAATTACCATGTCGTATTCCATTGTTATACTGTCAAGGATCATTGATTTTCTTATGATTCATTTCATATAATCTTCCAATATTTATGTCATGACTCGTGTATATGATATTTGGAATGAAGGGTGTGATCTTAAAATGTTATGATGATATGTTCATACCCTTATTCTCATGTTATTCTTTGGGAACATCCATGTTTACCCTTACTAAGAATTTGAGCCGACCCTTTTTCTAATTTTTTCTCTTCTCGGGGTTATAATGAATGGTTTTATGTAGAGGTACTAAAAGAAAAATTCTTTGTGGTAACCATTGAAGGTATTTCAACCAAAATGTGGTTTCTGTTTTGATTTTCCAAAGTTAGTAAAATTATATGGTCGTCTAGAATTTTTTTTTCTATTATATGATGTTTTCTATAAAATTTATATATTTATAATGTACATTAATCTTGGGCCTTTTTTTCATTAATTTATATATTTAATTAAAATCACATTTTGGGAGTATGGTTTTTGTTTTATTGTGTGTGTGATATTAAGATTGGTGATAACCAACTCCCATGATGGTGGTTCATGTTTTTTGAATTATTCATGGTTTTGTATGTGACCCCAAGGGTCATGATGCAATCAGGGGTTGTGAGACTACGCCCCCATTATTTTTCAATAGAATTGATCAATATTGAGTTTATCATATTAGGTTTCAATTGGTGGAACGGGTCATTTTTGGTTTCATTGAGGGTAATTCAGGTCATAGAAACACTCGAGTGATGTTATGGTAGTTCTCTCATAATAGGATCTATTTTATAACATCTTAGATTATATTCATGGGACTATAGTGGGTTCTAATTTTCAGTTACTTTTGAGATGTGGTGATGGGGGGTTGGATGATTCTTGTGATCCTGCTAACCCAGTGCTTTTTGTTGGAATGTTTGGGTCCCAATGGTGAAGGGGAACGTTTTTGGATGGATAAATATATATTGGAATGATTTATCCAAGTTATATCTTGATGTATGTGCCATGAATTAATCGATGCATGACACTCAATGTGAAAAAAAATTTGTTCCTTGGAAATGGATCCTTTTTTAGTTATGAACTAATAGTTGATTCAGTAATCTTATGTGATGAGGATCCCAACATAATAAATAGTTAGTAATGAAACTTTCTTCAGTAGAGTACAACATGTATCAAGGATAACATATTGGTGGTCAAGAACAAACGACAAATATTTATGGAGTGGATCACAGGTATGAGTTAGTTTGGACACATCTAAACATTATGATTAGTTAATTATAAGAAATTGGATATGAGATTGGGGTTTTGATCTATTGGTGTGATGAAATGTAAAATCCTATGCTGGTTAGTTTCATATCTATTAGGGTGTGTGGGCCTCTTCTTAGAATGGTTTATAGAGAATAGTTCCAGTCAGGGATGGTCAGACCACATAGGATATTTGTGTGTGGGTAGTGAAAATAAAATATGGATTTACATGGGAATGTCAAAGGTTGTTTTTTTTATATTTTTTTAGGTATTCTACGTGATCATTTGAGGCTTATGAAATAATAGTGTTATCCTAAAATTATTCAGTCGGACGGTTCTCTAGTGCTCTGGTGAGGGAATAATGAGTACTGTGTGTGTGTGTCTCTAGAGTTTCGACAATAGAATTACACTAGAAGGTTGTCTTTAAAAATATGTGTGTTATTTATATGATAATGGGATACCCCAATAGATAACGGTATCATGGTAATGATTTTTGATAGGCACTTCGACGACTGAAGCTAAACACCTTTGAGACAGGTTATCCAAAGGAAATCTAATGGTTCTCCTTGTATGTAATTGGATATGATGAGTGTCCAAATCATTAGGTATGTCATGTTTGGATGATCGGGGGGTTTTGGGGCTTGGTAGATACTTTCGAGTATGACCATCCTTGTACGGTTTGTGCATGGATAGAAAGAGAATGTCCTTTTATGTTTGGATTTAGAAATAAAGATGATAACTAGAATTATTTTATTATTATCATATGCATTTAGGTATGGTTCATTACAACATGAATTGGGTGTTGCATTATTATCCTAGGAATTTTTATTGGTATTGAATTATTGAGGTGGGAGGCACTATGGATTGAAATTGTATTTCACAAGTAAATTCCTTCGTTTAAGAGTTCCATAGATTGGGTGATTAACTAAATGAATACATGATCATCTCTCGATATATAAGGTCTCGGGAAATCAAATTATCAGTGTTTTAGGTATAGATACAATCATTGAATCAGGATTGGGAGACCTTTTGTATTATTTTTGAAGCATCATTTTGAATTCGTGTTGGGTGTTTGACATTATAACGGGACCATTTGGCATCAAATTGATCACTGATGTTAGTGGAGTGATGAATTTAGATTACTATAGGGACTTCTTAGGGATGTGAAGAGTCTTGGTGGATATTTTTTGATGTCTTCATCTGTATGAGAATTTGATTTTTGAGGATAATTTGAGTTTAGAGTTTTTCATATCAATTGTTTTTAATAATGAGAGTCTGATCGAGAAACCAAGAGTTATAAAATCCTAAATGGATGTTTTGGGTGTGGTTTGAGGGAAATGATCAATCTCGAGTTATTGGCCAAGTCAGATAGCTAAATTTTAAAATTTTGAGGTATTTATATATTTTATCAAAGCATTATGATTTGGGGACCATAATTTAGGATGAATCGTGATATTTCTTGAGGTTAGATAACTTTTTAGTTCAAATTCTATAGTACACAGTTGAGTTTCATGGAATGTTTAAATTTTGGGTAAACCATGCATGTTCCAAAGTAAATAATTCGAGGTTTCATTGTATTTGGGATTAGAACAGGTCATATATAAAATATTTTAGTTGTTTCCTTGGGTTTTATAAAAAAATGGAAATGCTAGCATGCATTTTTTTTTAACTTTTCAGATCAACTGTTTCAGTAGGGGTGTTGTCAGGCAGTGTTAAGCACATAAATTAATGAACATTTTGGAAATATATTCTCCCAAAATATTCATACCTTTAAAAATAAATGAAATTAAAACATTTCCCTTTTAAACCCTACGCTCTAATACACTATTCTTTCTAAATTTTGTCATCCCAAAATCCTATACTCGATGCACTCTTCTCCCCCTCAATCTTTAATAAGGATCTCTCTAGATCATTTTCTATTTGGTGCACTATTATAACAACCCATGTATTTATAAAATGATACATTTTCATATCAATTAATATTTATGATTAAGATATTAATTTTACATTAAATTTTACACTTTTTATGATAGTTTACTAGACACGCAAAATGGGTTTCTCCACAATCTTATGTTTCACACAAGTTTGAGTTATACTAAAAAGTAATATAATATTATTTTTTTAATGTTAGTTAATTCCTAGTTATTGTATTGTATGTAATGAATAAAACTAAAAATGTACAATTACGCATGTCTTCTAATTTTTTTACATTTATCAATAAATTTTAGAGGCTTAAAATGAGATAAAAATAAATTTTAAGCATTAAATACTCTAATATTTTTAAAATTTTGTTTTGCCGCCTATTAATGGCAATCCATTTTTAAATCTAGTTTTTTCACATTTATATATTATATTAGAAAAAATAGACTTCATTATTTATGATTGAGGCCTCAATATTTACTTTGGATGAAATTTTTTTATTTTTCTGATAAAGGACATTTTTTAATGAATAGTGAAAAATAATGCATTTTAATTCAAAACTACCTTTTCATCTAATTTATTTATACATTTAGATTGTAATTTTTATTGTTTTTAATGTGTAATTGGATAAAGTATTTATCTTTTAATTCATATGTGGTCATTGTAATTAATTTAACTTTTATATTGGATATAAACGTATATTAATCTTTTGATTGTTTGTATTTCTTAAAAACATGCATGTGGGTTTTCAAAACAAGAATTTATTTTTAATAATTTTTTTTAAAAATTTATGTATGTTGAATTTGGAAAAATAGATTCTATATTTGGAACCAGAAGGTTAAAATTGGGCAAATAGATAACTTTGATTTTTTTAATTATGAATAGTAACTTCAGTAATTGTTTTATTTACAAACATTAAAGGGTATATCTTGTAAATAAGGGCAAAAATAATATTATAATAATATTAAACTACCCAAACCCATTTCTTAATCACATTCAATGAGATATTTCTGACTATGGGAACCCATGTGTCGATTTTGGGGCCCCATGGAGCCACATGGGTGTGATAATGACATGTTATATAAATTAATTTAATGTTAAGGGAATTATAATAAAAACATGTATCGTTTACGAAAAAAATCATAATATAATGTTATATAAATGATATAATTGAATATAAATATTTATTAGAATGATAATATAATTTTCTACATCATGGGGTTTTATTAATAATGTATAGACATTAAATAAATAATTATATTTAAGACAAAATGATGTTGGGGTGATTGATTCATAAATAGAGGATTCAAATAAATAATATTATAAATATTAAAATAAATAATATTGGAAATAATTAATTTCATTCATGAATTATATAGCTGAATATGACATGCTATGATTTATTCAATTTTTTTCTAAGGAATCACGTTTTTATGAATTTAAAAAAATCATGTGTGAATAGTGTCAAAAATTTATATAATTATTACCTTAAAATATAAAATAGTATATTAAATGATATTAAATTCTTAAAAATATAATATTCAGACAAATTGTTTAGATAATTAAAAATATATCATAAATGATTTTTTGGGTCATTTGACTTGATATGTTAATTACATTAACCCAATATATTTAAATAACATGATATCATTATAAGATTAAAAAGGGTAAAATAAGGGTTAAACCAAACAGATAAGGATAAAACATATTAAAAAAATTTCTAAAAATTATTACATGATGTTTATTCAAAATAAAATCATCTTATATTTTAATTGAATCGGTTTTGGACATATTTTAGTAGAAATTTATATTATAATAAAATAATACGTCCAGACATCCAAAAGTGCCCTTTCTCCATCTTATAGCATGCCATCATCTCTACCCACATACTCAAACCTCCCAAGTCTCTTAGCTCAACCACATAATACTCAAATAAGATCCCAACATCCCTAAATTACTCCTAGAATCTTTACCATGGGCAGAAGGTAATTCTAGAAAGCTCTTTGACTCAAAACAAAAGAAGTTACCTGATTTAAAGGTAACGTCTTTTCTCATGATCCTTTCTTTTATTTTCCTTCTCCACTCCCTATGCTATTCAAATTCAATGATTAAATTACAAAAATAGTACACTAAATATACGAGGATGTTTAAGGGGAATTATTTTAACTACACTCATACACATATTGATCCAATTGATACGAACAGATTGTTTCTGTGTACGGAAAACTACTATCTCACGAAACAATGATTGTTAAATTTTCTCTTACCACCTCTCATGGAAGCAATTATAATGGAACTATAATTATATATGATTCATATTATATTTATTTACTCTCAATTTTTATGAAAATTTTATTTAAAACATAACTTTATACTTTACAAAACGTGTAAATACGATAATTTCATTTGAGATAGTGTGGACTACCACCGCATCAAAGTGATATGACTCATTCATTCCATACATGGAACATATAAATGATGATCTTAATGAAAATATGTAACATATATAAAATATAAATTATATTTTAATTATAATATAACTATGTATTATTTAGTTTCTATTCCATTAACATGATAATGAAATTAAGGTAGCGTTCATGCGTACGTACGACCTACCTTCTCCATGAACGGTACATTTCCTTTATCATACCCAAATGTTATAGACTATTCTAAATACATTTATAATCGATATATATTATATTTAAATCATGAATAATAATCTAGAGATATTTTAATTTTGACTACATGGACAATTTAGATCAATACATGTTCATTTTCGACTCAAGTACCGAATACTGACAATACGAATTATATGAACACAAATAATAAACTAACTATTTTAACACAGTAAAAGTGATCTAAAATAAATAATTACCATTTAATATATTACAATGAAATTATAAATTAACCTAATTTTTTTATTCATGAACATGATGATTGAACGAGACATGTTGGGCTCATGGTAATGGAACTTCTTAACCCAGTTTCCATTCATTGGGTTAATCTTCAACATCATGATTATTTCAAGCTATGACTATGTTAGAAAATAATTTTGATATCATACAATGTATTTATAGTTTAATTATGTTTATTTATAGTGAATAATCATAATCGATTTATTTTATCAACAATAATGATATTTCTAAGGGAATTATTTTAAACTAAATTTCAACTCATGGGGTTTTATGCATACTATATTAATTATATTATTCAAATATTGTTTTTGGAATAACTATTTATTTATTTATTTAGTAATTTACCCTTCTATTTGTGTGGATATACTATTTCTACAAATATTCAACCCATCGATATATTCTTGTGTCATTTATACAAACCTTTTAAGAAAAATCATAACTCAATCTCCATTTATTATGTTAAATATCCATGTAATTGGTTTTGTTTTTCCAAGAATATGTGTGAATGACTTTTGATTGTTTTAAAAATAATATCCACATATATTGGGTTTATTTATATTTTTCAAACATAATTATTTCACTGATTTATCCTTAATCTAATGATATGATCATTGTGAGGGACTATGTCTCAATCTTCTTTCATTGAGGAATATTTTGATATTCTGTAACTTTAATATCTTATAAGGTGTATATACGAAAATTTTTTCATTTTACATAATGAATTTTTATATTCTGTTGATATTTAATGTTTCATTTGATTTTATTATTTAAATTTATTTTATGTTTTTATCAATTAATATGATACACGTTAGTTAGAATATATTTTTAAAAGATTTATAGATTTATTCTTTTAAATTTTTATCATTAATTTCAATTTTTTCAATATCATTTTAATAATGTATTCATATAGACATATATGCTTTAAAATTTTAATTCAGGAATTTATTATAAACTTTTGAATATGGTATGGGACACTTTGATTTAAAAATATCTTTATTAAATTTTTTAAATGGATTCATAAATGGATTGAATATTTCAGTATCTTGAATTGATTTCATGTGATTTATGAGGGAAATGTTTATAATTTCAATCTTTTATGTGTTATATAATGGTACTTGGAGCTTTAATGGGTGGTGATGTGATAAACCAAATATGGTTGGTCCCTTAACAAACCTAGGTGGGTAAGCCCATGAAAGTTCTCTAATGAATTGCATAATGTGATAGAGGTTATTGTTATGATTTTTCTTAAGATATTAAAATAATATTCTGTGATGGTTATTCCAAACGTAAGCGTGAAGATTATGCCTTATGTAGCTGTGAAAAATATAATGTAAGTTTGATATGGATTCTACAAGTTACATTTATGACTCATTATTTATATGATGTTTTTTTAGGAATCTTATGATTACATGATATAAGCTATGTAGTTTATGTTTTATGGGTGAAAATTATCATTTTATGAAAATGTTTTCATGGGTTTTAATTATTCCTAGACTAATAGTTTTATTTCTTATTTTATATTATGTACTGTGCTTTTTTTGTGCCCATTCCAATTTTTTGAAATATTTTTCAGAAGGTATAAAGAAGTATAAGAGAATGGAGTAATTCAAGATGTAACACCCCAAGCTTCTACGGTATGCTTCTCTTTGAATAATACACTAGTGTGTGTTGTACGCAACTTCGAGTTCTAACACACACCACAACCAATCAAACTAGCCGTTATGAATAGTAATACCCACGTTTTGAAATATTATAAATTTTATCCTTCAAAATTGACTTTTTTTTTGGATTTGGATTATCGAAATTAGCTTACGGTGGATTTTTGGTATTTTTCTGAAAACATTCAATTTTTGATGAATAGTGAAAACACTAAGTTATAGTTTAAATCCGAATTTTTATTTAATTAATTTTTTATTTTATTTAAATTTAATTATGTTCAAAATGGATACATAATAACTATATAAGTTCAATTTAATTAATTGGAGTTAGTTTATATTAAATTTAGATATATAAAATATTTATGGAACATTTCACAGTCTTTTACCCTCCTCCTAGGAGAATTTGGAAATTCACATAAAACATCATTTTACCGATTATGTGAGTGGAATTTCAGAAATACGAGAGACACAGTTAATATCAAGAAGTAAAAATTTGGTTCAATAAGATAAAAATAATTTTTGTTGAATGATAGCTTTTTACTTTTATTTACCACTGATAAAAGTAAATACTAAAATTAAAGGTAAAAATGATATTAGTATTACCCTAACACATGTCCTAATTCTATTTTACATGTGTATCTCGACCAAAAACATCCTTAGGAATAAAATATTATCATTTAGGTCCACTTGGATTAGATTAGGACATTTATTATTATTTAATTCAAAGAAGAGTTAAAAGTGTTAAAATCAATGGTTAATTACTAAAACATTATTAATATAGGGTTATACATAAGATAAATTTGATTATTAATATTCATTAGAAAGATATAAAGCTATAATAAATAATGGTATTTTATTTATAATTTTTAGACATTATATAACTTAGTTTATTTATGACACAATGTTGATGCAGTAATTACCTAATTAATGAAATATTAAAATAATTGATATAATAAATATCAAAATAAATGTAATTTGAGACATTTTATGAATTCCACTAATTTTATAGGTTAATATGACATATTATTACTGGTTATATAATTTTTTTTAAGTAATAATTCTGTAATGATATTATCAAAAACAAAATACCCAATAGTGTCAAAATTGACATAAAAGAGGTTTTGAAAAAAATATTATATTATTAATTCATATTATATTCCAAATAAATTACAGTTTGACCAAATGAATTTTATAATGATATTTGTATCATTAATGTACCACTTTGTGGTCTCTTGGTGGTATATAGTAATTTTATTGACTATATAAAATAAAAATACAAATAGACATGGTAAATGTCAAACTATTTAACTAAGAGTTAAATCAAAAAGATAATGTTAATATAGTGACTCAATACTGTCTAAAATATACTAGCTGTAAAGATTTAGACACATACCCACATTAACTTTTAAATAATCCACTTTGGAGCCATTAGAAACCGAATATGAATTTATTATAAAATAATATTTCTAGAATTTCCAAAGGTTCCCCTCACCCCTCTTATAAAAGGGAACTCCCCCTTCTCTCTAATTCACAACATCAAAGCCTTTTGGCTCGACCAAACCCTACCCAAATATCCTCTCAAATTTCCTAACATCAACCTAGATTCCTTTTTAGATCATAAATCCAAACTAAGGATGCCTTTTCATCAAATCAATAGGAAGAACCCGAAAAAGAGGTAATGTTTTCACCACCCTCTTTCCAGTTCCTTTCTACTTCTCCTTCTTCTTTCATTGTTATTCCCATTATAAAATAATAATACCAGTATCTTCTATATACTGTGATGTTATTATAAATATGATACAACCATATTCAGTATTCTATCCATCCTTTGAATGACATGTCTCTATAGGTGCATATGTACGACTTACCGCCTCCACGTCATGGTGTAATTGTTGTTCAAAACATTATTATTTGGATGGGTTTAATAATGATTTTTAATTCATGTAAATAATAAATATAACATTATAATGATTCTGTATATATGATATAATATCCATTTATATATTATTTTAATATCAAAATAGTGATATTGTCACTCGTGCGTACGAACATACTACCGTCTCCACGAACGTGATGAGATTCATTCCCTATCGTATCCATTCAAGTCTAATTCTAATTTGATGGTTAAAAATAATTTTTAAGGACTTGATATCATTCTAGATGTGAATAGGATATAACCTATCCATAACAAACACGGATTATGTAACAAAACATATAAAAGAAACCAACTAATTTATCACCCGAAACGACGATAATACTAAGATATTATTAACAAAGCAATGCAAAAAGATCATATATGATATCATATTAATGTATATGATTCTTTTATAATTTAACAACAATTATTTCTCCATTATACCCGAGGTTAAACTAACCTCAACCCAGGAAAACTATAAGGTAATAGTTTAATTCACAACCTCTTCATTATCTGAGGTTGTTTATAGGTAATTATCTACTCGGAGCTCTTTATCATCAAAATCAATGTTTCTTAAAAATGTATCTCAAAACATTATTACTATTTTACAGAATATGGTTTGAAGTCATTTATACCCTTGTTTAACTTTTTATAAGATGTTTATAACGGAATCTTTTTTTCATTTTCCAAACAATGTCCTTTTTAACCATTTCGACAAAATCAATGTAAGAATGTCTTCTTCAACTTATACGGCAGGTGCGGCTATTTTCCACCATTATAAAATCATCGAAGCTTCCCTTACAATATTATAAGAATATTTTCAAAGTAAATGCTTTCTTTTATAATTATGTGACTTTTAAATGATTTCAAAACAGAGATATTTCTGTCAAATAGCTTTGATTTCATCTATGTCAACATCCTTTGATGGATTTTAAGTTTATTTGATGTTTATTTATTATCATACAAAACATCCATATTGAATTGAAGGTTTTGTGTTAATTTTGACTGTGGATTTATTATTATTATACCATTAATGGTTTGTGGAGAAATTATTTACATTTCGTATGCTAGTTTTAATACGAATGTTTTTATTATGTTTAAACTTGTTCATTTGAGGAATGCATTGGACTTAATAAGTGGTGGGTAGAGCCCGCTATAGCTCCTCGATGCATCGGTAGGTCTAATGGGAAAAACTTGTGTCTTGGAAGAAGGCCTTAACAAAATATCATTTGTATTCTTGGCATAGGGCCCTGACTATGTGGTTATGATAGTCTGGCATTATCCATTCCATCATTATGAAAGTGGTTTTTGATATTGCATGTGATTATTCAACTAGTATAATATCCATGTGAATATGTTAATGAAATTATTTCATTTTAATTTTTTCATATTATTCTAAATTTTAAGTTTAAAAGGCTTTTGTTTTGGTTATA
The DNA here is from genome assembly GCA_963277665.1 of Viscum album. NCBI lineage: Eukaryota > Viridiplantae > Streptophyta > Magnoliopsida > Santalales > Viscaceae > Viscum > Viscum album. The sequence continues at coordinate 1,013,578,198 of OY728131.1, forward strand.
CATTACCTTAAATGTTTATGCTTATTTATGAAAGTTTCTGCTATATTGTTATCCTTACTGGGAATTTGAGCTCACCTATTTCTATGTTTTATATTTCCCAAGAGGTGAAGAAGTATTTTATTAATGACCTTTAGGGATAATATATGGGGATATGAGTGAGGAGACATGATTTTGTTGTAGTTTTCACTTAATGATGTAATGTAAACATTACGAATGTATCTAGTGTTTCCAAGGAAACTAAAATAATCGGTCATTCGAGAATTGATCTTTTATGATCATGCTAATGTTTTGTAATAATGCACCAACTCTGGTTAAATGGGGTTGGGGAGTTATAGTTTGTATCAGAGGAAGTGTAGTACAAACCTTGGAAGCCAGATTTAGATAATCTCTGATTTGAGCACATAGCCCGAAGATAGACTTTGAGGATTACTATAGACGAACTTCCTAGAATTTGGGTATTATAGAGATTTTCTGAGTTTTCCGAGCAATACATCCCTATCTAGATACGAGCAGGTAGAGGTGGCTCTGGCACAGATGTACCTAGCGGTAAAACCCAAAAATACCACATTGAGCTAGACTCGAACGGTAATTGGTGCACGATAACGGGCCTTGCTACTCTCTTGGTTACGAAACTCCCTAGGAATATTCATAGGATAATTACCATTTTTTTTACAAACCATGATGAAGGGATTATGAGTATATAATTCCTCAAAGAAAACATTTTTATGATTAGGGATTATATCTATAAATAGTTCAATTTATGTTAAGTGTTTTACAAGTATGGATTTATGTATTTTGATTCATAAACTGATCTAGTGTATGCCATTGTATAGAAATGGAGCCTAGTGGAATAAATAGAAAAAGTATCAATTCACACACTCCATGTGGGGATTTCCCTCCTGCTCAAGATAATTATAGTGGAGCGTGTGATGCAACTGGTGCTGATCAGCTAATTACCGTACTGGGACAACCCAAGTAGGTTATTAATAATAAACTTACCTATATGGAGCACACTGATCTGCAGTGTGGAGGATAAATGTTAGATCGCTTCATGAGGCAACAACCACCAACATTCAATGGGAGTACAAATTGATTGGTAGCTGAGAAATGGATAAGTTCCCTAGAGAAAATATTTCAGGCTTTGGGGAGTAGTGAATGGGAAATAGTTATCATGGCAGTTTACCGCCTCACTGGAGATGCTGACCAATGGTGGTCATTGATTCAAAACACAAAGGAAGATGATGAAGTATTAAATATGGAATGGAGGGAGTTCAAAGGGATTTTCTTAAAAAAATTCTTTCCTCGTGACCATCATGCTGATATGGAAAGAAATTTTCTGAGTCTGAGACAAAACAAGGATGAGAATGTCACTAGGTATGAGTCTAACTTTACAAGGTTAGAGAGGTATGCTGTTGATTATATACATAACCAAACAAGTAAGATTGGTCATTTCTTTGATGGGTTAAAACCATTTCTCCATTGAGCATTAGTCTCACAAACCTTCTCATTGTACGAAGATATTGTCTCATGTACTATCAAGACAAAAAAATAATTCTCGAAGTCTTATTACTTTAAAGCAAAGCAAGAGAAGAATAGATCTGTTGATCACTCTGGAAATGGAAATAAGGGGAAGAAAGGAAAAGTTGAATATTCATCCTGAATTAAATGTGGGAAGAAACACCCAGGTACTTGCTTGATGGGAATGTGAGTCTTCTATAAGTGTGGTTAAAAAGGACACCAATCTCATGATTGAAAGGGGAAGAAAGAAGCTACTGATGTTCAATATTACAACTATTGGGATATGGGATATTATGAAAATGAATTTTCTAAGAATCAGGGGAACTTGCATTAGAAAGGGACAAGGGATCAAGGCGAAGCATATGCTATCACTAATGCTGAGGTAGAATCTCTGAAAGACATGATGGAAGGTAATTAAATGGTTTCCTCATGTTTATCAAATGAATTATCTGATTCTGGATCATCGCATTGTTTTATATCTTCCCAGTTTGATAATAAAATTATATATTTTCAATTTGATTTAACACGTGAGTTGTCAGTTAAAACTCTTAGGGGAAGTATTATTTCTACAAAGTTCTGTGGAATCGTTTCCATTAGGTGATATAAATGTTCTTTATCTTCTAATCTCATCATTATACCTATGATTGAGTTTGATATAATCCTCGGTGTGGATTGGCTTTCAGATGATGATGCAAAGATTTATTGTAAGAATAAGGAGGTTAAATTTTTTGACGATGATGATAAAGAACACCTTATCTTTAGAGCAGAATCGTCACCACCTGATTCTTACCAAATCCACCCCCAGTAGCTCAGCTAAAATAAATTATTGTGGAGGAATAGAATGAAATAACTGTGGGTAAGGAAAGGAATGTTCAAATATATGATGTACCAATTGTGAAATAATATGTAGATGTGTTTCCAAAATATTTACATGCACATCCTACTGAATGAAAAATTGAGGTTTCCATTGATTTAATTCCTGGATCAAGGCCCGTGTCGAAGACCCCTTATAGAATGTCCACTGTGGAATTTGTGTAACAAAAGAAACTACTAGAGGAATTGAGTAATAAGGGGTTTATTCTACCTAGTGTTTCTCTATGGGGACCCCCAGTCCTTTTTATTAAGAAGAAAGATGGATCTATGAGGTTATGTATCGACTATAGAGAGATAAATGTTATAATAATAAAAACCATGTAACCCCTACCTCGCATTAATGATTTATTTGACCAACTACATGGAGCTCAATACTTTTCAAAGATTTACCTTCGATCTGCATTCCATCAATTGTGTGTGAAGAAGGAATACATTCCGAGCACATCATTTCGAACCAGGAACGAGCATTACAAGTTTACAGTAATGCATTTCGGATTGACTAATGAACCCTATGTCTTCATGGATCTAATGAATAGAGTTTTCAAGGAATATCTCGATGATTTTGTTGTGGTATTTATTGATGATATCTTGGTAAACTCAAAAAGCTACTAAGATCATGAAAATCACTTGCGCATTATCTTGAAGACTCTAAGAAGACATGAATTATATGGGATGTTTAGAAAGTGTGAATCATGGCTTCTGGAGATTTCTTTTCTTGGCCATATTGTCTCTAAATATGGGATCCCTTTTGATCCTTTTATGACCAAGGCAATCCAAGAATGGACTACACCGATGAGTATAACCGAGGTATGCAGTTTTATTGGTTTAGCAGGTTATTATTGACGTTTTATCCAGAACATTTCCTGATTGGATAACCCATTAATGAAGCTCACACTTAATGGGGTTAAATTTTTTTTGGAAAAAAGAGTGTGAAGAATGTTTTGAAGAACTGAAGAGAAGACTATTCATTGCTCCTATATTGACTCTACTATCGGGGAATTTTGGGTTCATTATTTATAGTGATGCATCGATGAAAGGACATGGTTTTGTCCTTATGGAGAATGATAGGGTTATTGACTATGAATCACGACAGTTAAAAATTCATGAGCCAAACTATCCTACTCATGATCTTGAGTTAGATGTTTTAATATTTTCTTTGAATATATGGAGAAATTATCTTAATGGGGAAAAATGTGAAATATATACAGATCACAAGTGTTTGAAGTACATTTTCTCACAAAATGAACTCAACATGAGGCAATGGTGATGGGTTGAACTACTCAAGGATAATGACTGCACAATACACTACCACCTGGGGAAGGCAAATAAGGTTGAAGATGCTTTGAGAAGAAAGGATCATGGTGTTTTGAAAAAGAATAGAGTTGAGAAGGATCATATTTTCATGGATTTAGTAAAGATTGATATGGGAATCACCATGGAAGGTGAAACATCAATACCTTTTTAAATGGTTTCCAAACCATATTTACTAGAAAGGATTAAGAGTTCTCAGACCGATGATGATGAAGTTCAAAAGAAGATTAAAGCTATGAATGATGGGAGATTGAGAGACTTTGTGTATGAAGAAGGAATTTTGAAATTTGGGAAGAGACATTGTGTTCCCAATATACATGATCTAAAAAGAGAGATCTTGTATGATGCTCATAGTTCCAATTTCTCTATACACCCTTGGAGCACCGAAATGTATAGAGATTTAAGGGAACATTTTTGGTGGGACAACATGAAGAGGGAGATTTATAATTTTGTGTGAAGATGTATGGTTTTTCAACAAGTGAATGTTGTAAGGAAATAGCCTGGATGAGTCATGCAACCTCTTCCCATACCAGAGTGGAAATGGGACAATATTACGATGGACTTTTTCATGGGGCTACCAAAGACTTCTAGAAGAAACGATGCAATATAGGTTATTGTTGATCATCTTTCCAAGTCAGCACATTTTTTTGCTATAATAGAAGATCTACCCCTTGAACTTCTAGCAAGACTATATATTAATGATTTTGTGATACTTCATGGAGCACCCCAATCGATTGTTTCAGATCAAGATCCGTGATTTACTTCAAGATTCTGGAAGATACTATAGAAGGCCTTGGATACTAAACTTCATTTAAGCACTGCCTACAACCCTCAAATAAATGTACAATTAGAACAGACTATTCAAACCATAGAAGAAATGTTGAGATCTTGCTCACTTGACATTCAGGGTATGTGGGATCAAAATTTACCTCTGGTAGAATTTTCTTATAACAATAACTTCCATTCAAGTATTCAGATGGAACCATATTAAGCATTATATGAAAAGAGATGTCACACACCAACCTGTTGGGATGACGTTGGTGAAAGAAAACTTCTAGGCCCAGAACTAGTGGAGGAAATGATGGAAATGGTAAAGGTAATTCAAAACCACATCAAAGTAACTCAAAGTAGGTAGAAGATCTATTCCAAAAACCGAAGGAAGGATTTGGAATTTCAGGTAGAAAGTCATGTTTTCTTGAAGGTATCTTCATGGAAGGGAGTTATACGTTTCGGTAAGAAAGATAAATTGAGTCCCAGGTACATAGGACATTTCTAAATTCTAGAAATAATTGGGGAAGTAGCTTACCGTTTGGAAATGCTACCAAATCTCTCCAAATTTCACAATGTGCTCCATGTATCATTATTTAAAAAATACATGCCTGACCCAACACATGTTCTCACTTACGAAGAATGAGAACTGGAACCCGATCTGTCTTATTGTGAAGATCCTATCAGGATTCTTGATCCAAGAGAACAAGTGCTGAGAAACCAGATGACTCCTCTAGTAAAAGTTCTATGGAGAATCCATAAAATAGAAGAGGCAACATGGGAACCCGAGGAACTTATGATGAAGAATCACCCGAGTCTTTTCATGTGGTATTATTCATGAAAATTTGAGGTCGAAATTCTTTTAAGGAGGGGAGAATGTAACACCCCAAACATCAATGGTATGATTCTCTTTGAATAATACAGTATCATGTATTGTTCGCAACTTCGAGCTCTAACACACACCACAACCAATCAAACTAGTCATTATGAATAGTAATACCCACTTTTTGAAATTTTATAAATTTTATCATTCAAAATGGACATCATTTTTGGAATCGTAATATTGAAATTATCTTAGGGTCAATTTTTGGTATTTTTCTGATAACATTCAATTTTTGATGAATAGTGAAAAAACACTGAGTTATAGTTTAAAACCGAATTTTTATTTAAATAATTATTTAATTTATTTAAATTTAATTAAGGTAAAAATCGATACATAATACCTATATATGTTCAATGTAATTCATTTGAGTTTGTTTAGAATAATTTTAGATATATATAAATTTTATGGAACTTTTCACAGTATTTTACCCACCTCTATGAGAATTTGGAAATTCAAATAAAACATAATTTTACCACTTCTATGAGTGAAATTTTGAAAATCATAGAGACACGGTTAATATCAAGGAGTAAAATGTTATTCAATAAGATATCAATAATTTTGGTGAATAGTAACTTTTCACTTTTATTTACCACAGTTAAAAGTAAATAGGGTAATTAAGGGTAAAAATGACATTAATATTACCCTAACACATGTCCTAATTCTATTGAACAAGTTTATCTCGACCAAAAACAACCTTAGGGATAATATATTATCATTTAGGTCCACTTGGATTAGATTAGGACATTTATTATTATTTAATTCAAAGAAGAGTTAAAAGAGTTAAAATCAATGTTTAATTACTAAAACATTTTTAATATATGGTTATACATAAGATAAATTTGATTATAAATATTCATTAGAAATATAAAAAGATTTCATATATAATGGTATTTTTTTTATAATGTTTAGACATTAAATAATTTAATTTATTTAAGACACAATGGTGATGCAGTAATTAATTAATTAATGAAATATTAAAATAATTGATATTATAAATATCATAATAAATGTTATTTTAGACTTTTTTTTTAATTCCAATAATTTTATAGGATAATATGACATATTATTACTGGTTATATAAATTTTTCTCGAAGTAATAATGCTGTTATGAAATTATCAAAAAAAATACCCAATAGTGTCAAAATTGACAAAAAAGATTTTTTCAAACAAATATTATATTATTAATTCATATTCTATTCCTAAAAATCAATGGATCGGACAAAGGACTTATATAATGATATTTTTATCATTAATGGACACTTTGGGGTCGTTTGGAGGTATATAGTAAGTTTATTGACTATATAATATAAAAATACAAAGAGACATGGTAAACGTCGAACTATTTAACTATGAGTTAAATAAAATTGATAAGGTTAATATAGTGACACAAACCTATCTAAAATATATTGGTTGAAAGTATTTCGACCCAACCCCACCTTAACCGTTAAATAATCCAGTTTGAAGCCATTAGAAACCGAATATGACTTTATTATAAAATAATATTTCTAACTTTTCCCAAGGGGCCCCTCACCCCTATTATAAAAGGGCACTCCCCCTTCTCTCTAATACACACCATAAAAGCCTTTGTCTTGGCCATCCCCTGCCCGAATATCATCTAAAAATCCATCAATTAAACTTATAGGCCTTATTTTGATCATAAATCCAACCTATAGAGCCCTTTGGATCAAATCAAAAGGAAAACCCGAAGAAAATGTAATGTTTTCACCACACACTTTCACGTTCCTTTCTTATTCAACTTCTTATTTCTTTGTTATTCCCATTATAAAATAAGAACTCAAGTATCTTCTATATACTGTGACGTTATGATAAATATGGTAAAACCATATTTAGTATTCTATCCATCCTTTTAATGACATGTCACCATACGTGCGTACGTACGGCTTACCGTCTCCATGTCGTGGTGTAATTGTTATTCAAAACATTATTATTTGGATGGGTATAATAATGATGTGTAATTAAATTATATAATAAATATAACATGATAATGATTATTTATATACGATATATTATCCAATTATATATTATTTTAATATCAAAAGAGTGATATTGTAGCTCGTGCGTATGTACGGACTACCGTCTCCACGAACACGATGAGATTCATTACCCATCATATCCATTCAAGTATAATTCTCATTTGATGATTAAAAATAATGTTTAAGGACTTGATATCATTCAGAATATGAATAAGATAAAACCTATGCATAACAAACACGACTTATGTAACAAAACATATAAAAGAAAATGAGTAAGTTAACACCCGAAACGACTATAATACTAAGAAATTATTAACAAAGCAATGTTAAAAGATCATATATGATATCATATTAATGTACATTATTCTTGTATAATTTCATAACAAATATATCACCATTATAAATGAGGTTAACCAACCCTTAACCGAGTAAAAGTACAAGGATACGGTTTATTTTAAAATCTCTTCATTATCTGAGATTGTTTATACGTAATTATCTACTGGGACCTCTTTATCATCCACATCCATGTTTCTTAAAAATGTATTTCAAAACATTTTTACTATTTTACAAAATATGGTTTAAAGTCATTTATACCCTTTTTTGACTTTTTGTATGATGTTTATAAAAGAATCTTTCAATCATATTCCCAAAAAGGTCCTTTTTATCCTTTTCGACAAAATGAAGGTAAAAATGTTTTTTTAATTATACGGCGGGTGCGGATATTTTCCGCCATTATAAAATCGTTGAAGCTGACCTTACAATCTTATAAGAATATTTTCAAAGTAAATGTTTTCTTTTATAATTATGTGACTTTAAAATGATTTCCAAAAAGAGATATTTCTCTCAAATAGTTTTGATTTCATCTATGTCAACATCCTTTGATGGATTTTAAGCTTATTTGAAGTTATTTATTATAATACAAAACTTCTATATTGTATTGAAGGTTTCTTGATATGTTTGACTGTGGATGTGTTATTTTTATACCATTCATGGTTTATGGAGAAAGTATTGTCATTTCGTATGCTAGTTTTAATATGAATGTTTTTGTTATGTTTAAACCTGTTCATATGAGGAATGCATTGCACTTAATAAGTGATAGGTGGAGCCCGCTATAGCTTGTCGATGCATCGGTAGGTCTCATGCGACAAACTACAGTCTTGGCTCAAGTCCTTGACAAAATCTTATTTTTATTCTTGGCCCAAAGCCTTCACTATGTGGTTATGATAGTCTGTCATTATGCATTCCTTCATTATATAAGTGGTTATTGATATTGCATGTGATTATTTGACTAGTTGAATATCCATGTGAATAAGTAAATGGAATTATTTCATTTTATTTTTTCCATATTATGCATATGTTCGAGTTTAAATGGCTTTTCTCATAGTTATACATTTCCATAATGGTTTGTGCTTATTTAAGAATGTAATTTCCCGCACCTCTCCGGTCCATTACTTTGTGAAATGTTGGTGTTGGAGGTGTTCTGGGAGGTCAAGAGGACTTATCCCCAACACATTGCCAATTTTCCAGTTCTATGAACAGTGTTTCCAGTTTTATGAACAGTAACAGATCGGTAGCATAGATCAGTAGCACAGATCGGTAGCATAGATCGGTAGCACAGATCGGTAGCACATATCGGTAGGAGAGATCAGTAGCACAGATCGGTAGCACAGATCGGTAGCACAGAACGGTAGCACAGATTGGTAGCACCGATCGGTAGCACAGATCCGTAGCACAGATCGGTAGCACAGATCGGTAGCACAGATCGTTAGCACAGATCGGTAGCACAGATCGGTAGCACAGATCGGTAGCACAGATCGGTAGCACTGATCAGTAGCACTGATCGGTAGCACAGATCGGTAGCACAGATCGGTAGCACTGATCGGTAGCACAGATCGGTAGCAGAGATCGGTAGCACAGATCGGTAGCACTGATCGGTAGCACTGATCGGTAGCACTGATCGGTATCACGGATCGGTAGCACAGATCGGTAGCACAGATCCGTAGCACAGATCGGTAGCACAGATCGGTAGCACAGATCGGTAGGTGTACAGTAACGGTAGGTGAACAGTGTTTCCAGACTCCTACAGTTTTGCCTCTTTTGACGTTTCCTTTGACGTAAAAAGCATTTAAAGCCTTATTTTATGGTCTCTTAAGGCCTTTTAAAATGCCATAAATCCTTTATTAATTATTCCTAAGGCTTGGAATGTTTTACTTGGTCAACCGTGTGGGTTAATGCGATCCGTTTTTTATGGAGAATTAACCAGATCATAAACCGTCGCCCTATTAAATCTTAAAAAGGGACGAGATATCATTCTCCCTTGTTCTTTCCCTTTGTTCTCGACTAAGAGGTGCTAGAACCTTTCAATCCTTTCCGTATGAGTTGCACAATCAATCTTTACCCCGAGGATTGGTTCTGTTCTGTTTTGGATGCAACATAGCCGTGTCGATCAATCTTCGATATAAGGTACGTGTTATCATCGTTCTTTTGGGGTTCATCTTCTCCTATCCTCTTTTCCATAATTATACCATGTATTCTCCAAGATTCTAATGGGTTTTCTTGGGGTTGGTTGGTACTGTCGTACCGCAGCATCCTCCGGTGGATGCTGTTGTCGCGAGGGGAGGACCGTGACCTGTTATGTGGATAAAGAACGTGAGGAACTATTTGAGGTAGGGGATTCATGGCTTCTCTAATTGTATATGTGCAATCGTAGAATTAGCATGATTTATATCTTTGGATCACAATGAAATTGACCTAATTAAATACTTTAACCGGATTAAAAGAATTGGTTGATCGCATGTTGTTGCTTTATACCGTGATAACGGTTTGCCTCATGTTTTCCTAGATATAGTGATATCTATGTTTTCGTTGATTTGTTGTTCGTTCATGTTAGAAATTGATAATGAACGTAAATCCGGAATTAATTGTTAATTAATTGGCTAAAGATAAAGAGGCATGTAAATTAATCTGGTTATTACAGTTTTTGTAGTTGTTCTAATTTGAGGATAATCAAATTAGGGAAGTAAGCATGGTTATTTAATTGTGATAGCTTGCTGATTAGGTATCTATGATTGGAACCTACAAATAACAAATCTTCCAATTCAATATGTATTAGAAAACAGATTATGTGGGAATTTCAAAAAGGGTTCTGAGTTACCCGCTTGCTTGTAAGGCTGAATGCCTTGTGGTTTGGAGCTCTGAGTGGTCATTAGGCTGAATGCCTTGTTAAAGGGCCGAGAGCCCATTTTTGTGATGTTTTTTTTTTCCTGCTGCTTGTGCTGTGATGTGAGCCTGGATGGCTGTTGTGATATGTGGAGGCATGGAGACTTGTGGTTGTGGCAGCGGATGATGCCTAGTGTGGCGAGATGCATCGGTTTATGCATATGGGTGTCGGGGAGGACACCAAGGGTGATGGAATGAGATGAATGTGATGGTTTGATGTTGGTGGTTTGGTTTTTTTGTTTATATTCTTTACTTTTCCCAACTTCTCAAGGTAGCTGGTCTTGCTTACCCTCTTTCCGAAGGCGGCGAAGACACATGGGGTATGCCACGTGCTTTCCGTGTTTAGCCTCTCGATGGAGGATGGGTCTATGCTCTTTCTATAGGCGGCAAGGACTCGACGGGTAGTACATCTATTCACCGTGTTGAGCCTCCTTTGTGTTTAGAAGCATAGGATGTTTTTCTAGAATGCCTGGGAATGTGGAAAAGTAATTCTGTAAGTAATGTTTGATTAAATGGTGAAAATCCACGGGGATGGTGATGCTGGAATTTAAAGGTGATGTGAATCTTAAAAAAGAGTAGTTGTTTTTGAAAGTGATGCCAGTTCAGTTTAATGTGTAATTGTTCATTCTTAATTAATGTTTAACAAATTAATTAATGTACAGTGGAACTGATAAATGAGAATGGAGTAATCTAATAAATCTCTTCAATTGTTTGTGTGCTTATAGGATACCTAGTCTTAGAAGTAGCAGCCTGGAGTCTGAGAGACGTTATCTACAGTTGTATCTAAGACTAGGTAATGCCCATAGTGTGGATGTGAGTTACTTATATATTCTGTACTTTTTTGTGTTTCTATACGCTACTCCACCCTATCGGTAAGGGAAACTGACACCCCGGGGATTCTGAGCCCTGGGGGGTGTTTTCCCCAAAATTCTGATGGGAGGTTGAATGGCTGACTACCCCCTTTGGCCCCGCTCTCTTTTATTGGTAGATACTGGTGCCATGAGGCACAACGGTTAGTTACCCCATATATGTGTGTAGAGGGCTATGATGGATTGTGTTTATTTCCCACGCATATATTCTGGATATAGTATCCTATGGACTACTATAGGTGTAACGTGTATAGGCTATAATGGCTTGAGGATCCTTACTCAGAGTATGGGCTGTAATGGCTTGAGGTATTATACCCGATGTATGATACATGTTATACGAGCTGTGGTGGCTCCCAGAAACTACCTGGTTACTTTGGTTGTGAGGACGGTGTGGGGCTTCGCCCAGGTGTCTGCGGGAAACCCTTTGTGGTGCACGAGGTGCAGATTGTGGAGCTTAGCCCAGGTGTCTGCGGGCAAGCCTTTGGAGAGAGATTCATAGGACTTATGTCGTTGGGGAAAAGCGGAAAACCAGTGGGGAAGTAGTAGCGGGGTACCCTTGATATTCATTACTATATGCTATATTCTTGTATGCGTTACTTGGTGAGAGTATCCATGGTGAGGTTGGGAACATAGTATACCTGTTTAGGTGACGAGTTAGTTTCACTTGTTGTTCACTGGGCTTTAGCGTGCTTTCTTTACTTTTGCACTAGAGGCTTGGGGAGGATCCTACTGAGTATACTGTTATACTCACCCTATGTATATATAAACTTTTTTTTAGGTCACTTGGAGTAGGTTGGAGATCAAGCTGGTTACAACTAGATTACGGTTGGAGGAGGAGCTGTTCGGGCTTGTGGTCGCTGCCGTTTTACATTCTTTTGGGTACTTTTAGTTTTCCCCTTCAGTTGTAGTACTTTTTGCATGACATTTCATATATGTACTTGATTTCCTTTTACATTTCAGTTCTAAGTTGGAGTTTATTGGAGTCTATTCTATCTCTCTCTTCTGCATGTGTTCCCTTAGAGGGTAATGCCTCCCATTTGTGTGTTTATTATACCCTCGGTGCTAGTCTCCAACCCGGGGCCTACTGGAGGCGGGACTCGGGGGTCATTATCTCCCTTCTCACATTGCCGGACCAGGAGGGGTACACTTTGTGGGGAGGGGGTCGTGACAGAGTGGTATCAGAGGTCTGGTTGAGGGATAGGATGGAGTTTGGAGTTAGGCACAGGTGAGGATGCATGGGATGGTAGGGCAATGGTGTCATTCATGTTTAGCAAGTGGGGTAAACACTGGAGACCGGCAGAGACATAGGCATTCAGGGCCCCATATGATCTGTTGCACGGACCTTTAAGTTTACAATGGCTACTAAACAAGTGATACTGATTGCAGGGTAGAGACCTAGGAAAGGATCATGCATCATGATTCTTTGCGCTTGTGTTTGAATGGGTATACCTTGGGATAGGTAACCTAAAATTAATAAAACAAAACAATTAATTAATTAATTATGAGTCTTCCATATTCCAGGATAAGGAGCTCTAACGGTTGTTATTTTACAGGTATGGCTCCTGGTTGACGTCCTCGTCAGGTTTGCGCCGAAGGTGCCCAGCAGGCTGTTGTAGCAGATCGCCACTGGGTAGAGGTTGACGACGATGACACTTGGAGGAAGACACTCCGAGAGTTTCAGCGCCAGAGTCTACAGAAGTACGAGGGCTCCGTTTCAGATGTAGTCGCAGAAGACTGGTTGGAGGAGGTCGAGATAGGCTTCAGTTCGATTCGTGCTCGGAAGGAACACTGGGTGTCCATTGTTGTGACGATGTTGCGTGGAGCAGTGAGACAATGGTGGTTCATGTTCCTCAGGGATCATGAGGGGTCATCGATCTCATGGGAGGAGTTTCGAGACAGGTTTATAGTCGATTTTCTTTCGTCGACTGCGAAGGCGTCCAGTCGCCAGGAGCTACTCACCCTTCGACAGGGGAGCTCCAGTGTTCGAGAGTTTGGAATCCGTCTCAGGAACCTTCTACGATATGCTTCAGACCTGTTACCAGATGATGAGGCCAGGGCGAGGCATTTCGAGGAGGCTTTGCGTCCAGAGATCCAGCGCCAGGTCACCCCATTTATGCTGAAGACATATCTAGAGGTTCTGGAGAGGGTAGAGGTTGTTGAGAGGACTTTGGCTAGGACTGGATCATCACGAGAGGGGAATCGTCATGATTCCTCACAAAGCAGATCTGTGGTCCGGGGTTCCCGGTTTTCAGGGCAGAAGAGTTTCCGTTCACCTGGGGGTAGGTCCCAGCCCTTTCCATCTTGTTTCTCAGGAGGTAGAAACTCTCAGACCTATGCCAAGGTATCAGGCGCTTGCTTTTCTTATGGTGGACGTGGTCATCAGCAGCGGGAGTGCCCGAATTTTCAGAGCAGTCATCGTGCACCCGGCGCTCCACTCCAGGTTCCTCCGTTGAGGCAGTTCCAGCCGAGGCAGCAGCAGCAGGTTGCACCAGCTTTATATCACTAGAGGGTAGATGGAGCAGGCAGAGGACGGCCACATGACGCTCCCCGTCCTCAGAGAGCAGAGCGCGGCCGTGGTGGTGGTCGTCATCAGGGTCAGAGAGGCCATGTAGGTGGTCGTGGTCAGCTTCATGCTCTAGCGTTGCCAGCCCCAGGCGAGCCAAATGTCGTTCGAGGTACCATTTTCTTGTTTTCTACCTTGGTGTATGCCTTGGTTGATTCAGGAGTGACACACTCCTTTATATCCCCAAACCGTGTCCACGCTTTGGGACTTGAGGTAGAGAGGCTTCCAGTGCCCTTGGCGTTGACTATGCCAGTTGGAGGTCGAGCTGACTTGTTTGAAATATGTAGAGACTGTGAGCTAGTGTTAGGGAAGCACCGCTCTTGGGGAGATTTCCTATGTTTACGAATACAACCATATGATGTCATCCTTGGCATGGATTGGTTGTATTCGGTGCAGGCTATTGTGGATTGCTACAGGAAGAAGGTCGTTTTCTTTGATGGAGATGGAGAGGAAGTAGTGTTTGTTGGTGAGAGAGATCCTCGGATTAGTCATAGACGAGTTTCATCCTTATCATCCATGATGGCTGGGATGATGCTGAGTTCTTCAGAGGTTCAACATTTGGCATTTCCTAGGGTCGTAGAGGAGTACCCTGACGTCTTTCCAGAAGAGGTTGTATCCTTACCCCCTCGACGAGAGATCGAGTTTGGGATCGAGCTACAGCCGGGTGCGTCTCCTATCTTTATGTCTCCATATAGGATGGCCCCTTCTGAGTTACGAGAGCTACGTATACAGCTCGATGGTCTGTTGCAGTGTGGTTTTGTTCGGCCAAGTGTGTCACCGTGGGGTGCACCAGTCTTGTTCGTGAAGAAGGCCGACGACAATTTAAGGTTGTATGTCGATTATCGTCGCTTAAACAAAGTGACAATAAAGAACTGATATCCTCTTCTGCGGATTGATGACTTATTCGATCAACTGAAGGGTGCAAGTTGGTTCTCAAAGATAGACTTGCGGTCAGGATATCATCTGATGCATGTAAAGGATGAGGATATCCCGAAAACTGCTTTCCGCTGTCGTCATGGGCATTATGAGTTTGTTGTAATGCCATTCGGCGTGACAAATGCTCCAGCTGTTTTCATGGGGTTGATGAATGCTGTGTTCCGTGAATTCATGGACAAGTTTTTTATGGTTTTCATCGACGACTTCCTTGTGTACTCCACATCTGAAGTGGAGCATGCAAAGCATCTACGAGCCGTTTTGGGAGTTCTTCGCCAACATCGGTTGTTTGGGAAGTCTTCCAAGTGTGAGTTCTGGGCTCAAGACGTTCGTTTCATGGGACATGTTGTGTCCCAACAGGGAGTAGCTGTGGATCCTTCAAAGATAGAAGTAGTGGTGTCTTGGCCAGCCCCCAAGACCGTGTCAGAGGTGCGAAGTTTCCTTGGTCTCGCAGGTTATTATAGGAGGTTTGCAGCCAATTTCTTTCGAGTTGCGACTCCTCTAACAGCTTTGACCAAGAAGGATCAAGCGTTCATATGGACTGATCAGTGTCAGGTAGCTTTCGAATATCTAAAGGAGAAGTTGGTAAGTGCTCCAGTCCATTGTCTTCCAGTAGAGGGAGTCCAGTTTGATGTTTTCTGTGATGCTTCACATCTGGGGCTAGGGTGTATTCTCATGCAGCAGAGGTCTATTGTTTCTTATGGGTCTCGGCAGTTGCGTCCCCATGAACGCAACTATGCCACCCATGATCTTGAGTTGGCATCCGTGGTGTTTGCTCTGAAGTTGTGGAGACATTACCTCATTGGCGAGCTCTTTGTGGTTTTCACCGATCATAAGAGTTTGAGGTATGTTTTCTCTCAGCGGGATTTGAACTTTAGGCAGCGTCGGTGGATGGAGTTCTTGCAGGAATACGACTTTGAAATATTGTATACACCTGGAAAAGGGAACGTTGTAGCTGATGCATTAATCCGAAAGTCACGTAATGATGTTGTGCGTGAATCTGGTGATTCCTGGAGAGTGATGGAAGAGCTATCAGCTTTGCATCTTGATATGGGAGAAGTTGGGGGAAGAGGATGTCTTTTCCAGATGACGGTGCAGTCATCTCTGATGCAGAAGGTGGAAGAGTCTTAGTTGGGTGATCTAGAGGTGGAAGTTTGGAGAGACAGAGTTGAATGTGGTGAGGCCCCTGATGGTTGGTCGGAGGATGAACAACACCGAGTGTTGTATCATGGCAGGCTTTTTGTTCCCTTAGCGATGCACGAGACGGTTCTCCGAGAGTTCCATAGTTCACCCTTGGCGGTACATCCTGGTGTGACGAAGATGTACCGATCCTTGAGGAGTCAGTTTTGGTGTCCTGGGCTGAAGCGTACAGTTGCAGAATGTTTGTCTCGATGTTTAGTCTTCTAGAAGGTGAAGGCCGAACACCGTGTTCCTGGTGGTCTTCTCCAGCACTTAGAGATCCCTCAGTGGAAGTGGGAGAACATCTCAATGGACTTTGTTACAGGTTTACCTCGATCTCCGGTAGGAAATGATGCTATATGGGTGGTAGTGGATCGTTTAAATAAATCGGCCCACTTCATAGCAATCAAGGAGTCGAGCTCAGTGGAGGTTTTGTCAAGGCAGTATCTGGAGGAGGTGGTGAGGCTTCACGGAGTACCTAGGACGATCGTTTCTGATCGAGATCCTCGTTTTACCTCTAGGGTGTGGAGAGGTCTCGAACATGCTTTTGGATCTCAACTGTGCCTTAGTACTGCTTTTCATCCTCAAATGGATGGTCAGACAGAGCGAACAATCCAGACTCTTGAAGACATGTTGCACTCTTGTGTTCTTGATTTTGGAGGTTCCTGGGTGAAGCACTTACCCTTGGTAGAGTTCTCTTACAATAATAGTTTCCACTCTACCATCGGCATGGCGCCGTTTGAAGCCTTGTATGTCCGGCCATGTCGTTCTCCGTTGTGATGGACTGGGGTCGGAGAGTCAGCAATTCTTGGACCATAACTAGTGCAGAATACAACAGAGATGGTTCTGGTGATTCGTGAGAGGATGAAGACAACACAAGATCGTCATAAATCTTATGCTGATCAAAGAAGGATACCCTTAGAGTTTAATTTTGGGGATCATGTGTTTCTAAAGGTGACTCCCCATCGTGGGCAGCGAAGGTTTGGTCGTGGAAGTAAGCTTTCTCCCCGGTTTGTTGGGCCTTTCGAGGTGTTATCTCATGTTGGAGCTATGGCGTATCGAGTAGCACTTCCCCCTCATATGAGTCGGATACATGATGTTTTCCATGTATCACAGCTCCGTCGATATCTTCATGATGAATCTCATGTTATCGATTGGGGAGAGATCGATATTGATGATGATGCAACCTTCGAGGAGTGACCTGTGGAGATCCAAGACCGCAAGGAGAAAGTGTTGCGTGGGAATTCTATCCCCTTAGTTCGTGTCTTGTGGCGACATGGTCCCATGGAGGAGAGTACCTGGGTGCGTGAGTCACAGATACGTGCTCAGTACCCAGAGTTGTTTAATGTTTAACTCCTTTCATTTAATGATTTTTTCTTTGTGGTTGGACCTTTCATGTTTTATTTATGTACCTTTGATGTGATGTTGTGAATGAAATGTTTGTGTATGGATTGTTTGTTCCTGGATGTCAGAGTTTTGTTCCAGCTTTCGAACAACTCATGGTGGTTTTTCCCTGAGAGGTATCTTATGGGGTGGTTGTTCAGACCCCTCTTCTATTCTGGGTTGGTTTTTAATTCTCAAGGACGAGAATGTTTTGAGAGGTATCTAATGTAATGGCTCGGACCTCTCCGGTCCATTACATTGTGAAATGTTGGTGTAGGAGGTGTTCTGGGAGGTCAAGAGGACTTATCCCCAACACTTTGCCAATTTTCCAGTTCTGTGAACAGTGTTTCGAGTTTTATGAACAGTAACAGATCGGTAACAGAGATCAGTAGCACAGATCGGTAGCACAGATCGGTAGCACAGATCGGTAGGAGAGATCAGTAGCACAGATCGGTAGCACAGATCAGTAGCACAGATCGGTAGCACAGATCGGTAGCACAGATCCGTAGCACAGATCAGTTGCACAAATCGCTAGCACAGATCGGTAGCACAGATCGGTAGCACTGATCAGTAGCACTGATCGGTAGCACTGATCGGTAGCACAGATCAATAGCACAGATTGGTAGCACAGATCGGTAGCACAGATCGGTAGCACAGATCGGTAGCACAGATCGGTAGGTGTACAGTAACGGTAGGTGAACAGTGTTTCCAGACTCCTACATTTTTTCCTCTTTTGACGTTTCCTTTGACGTAAAAAGCATTTAAAGCCTTATTTTAAGGGCTCTTAAGGCCGTTTAAAATGCCATAAATCCTATATTAATTATTCCTAAGGCTTGGAATGTTTTACTTGGTCAACCGCGTGGGTTAATGCGATCCATTTTTAATGGAGAATTAACCTGATCTTAAACCGTCACCCCATTAAATCTTAAAAAGGGATAAGATATCATTCTCCCTTGTTCTTTCCCTTTGTTCTTGACTAAGAGGCGCTATAACCTTTCAATCCTTTTCGTAGGAGTTTCACAATCAATCTTTACCCCAAGGATTGGTTCTGTTCTGTTTTGGATGCAACTTAGCCGTGTCGATCAATCTTCGATATAAGGTATATGGTATCGTCGTTCTTTTGGGGTTCATCTTCTCCTATCTTCTTTTCCATAATTATACCATGTATTCTCCAAGATTGTAATGGGTTTTCTTCGGGTTGGTTGGTACTGTCGTACCGCAGCATCCTCCGGTGGATGCAGTTGTCGCGAGGGGAGGATCGTGACCTGTTGTGTGGATAAAAATCATGAGGAACTGTTTGAGGTAGGGGATTCATGGCTTCTCTAATTGTATATGCGCAATCGTAGAATTAGCATGATTTATCTCTTTGGATCATAATGAAATTGACCAAATTAAATACTTGAACTGGATTAAAAGAATTGGTTGATCGCATGCTGTTGCATTATACTGTGATAACAGTTTGCCTCATGTTTTCCTAGATATAGTGATATCTATGTTTTCTTTGATTTTTTGTTCGTTCATGTTAGAAATTTATAATGAACGTAAAGCCTGAATTAATTGTTAATTAATTGGCTAAAGATAAAGAGGCATGTAAATTAATCTGGTTATTACAGTTTTTGTAGTTGTTCTAATTTGAGGATAATCAAATTAGGTAAGTAAGCATGGTTATTTAATTGTGATAGCTTGCAGATTAGTTATCCATGATTGGAACCTACGAATAAAAAATCTGCCAATTCAATATGGATTAGAAAACAGATTATGTGGGAATTTCAAAAAGGGTTTTGAGTTACCCGCTTGCTTGTAAGGCTGAATGCCTTATGGTTTGGAGCTCTGAGTTCTCATTAGGCTGACTACCATGTTAAAGGGCCGAGAGCCCATTTTTGTGATGTTTTTTTTTCCTGCTGCTTGTGTTGTGATGTGAGCCTGAATGGCTGTTGTGATATGTGGAGGCATGGAGACTTGTGGTTGTGGCAGCGATTGACGCCTAGTGTGGCGAGATGCATCGGTTTATGCATATGGGTGTCGGGGAGGACACTAAGGGTGATGGTATGAGATGAATGTGATGGTTTGATGTTGGTGGTTTGGTTTGGTTGTTTATCTGCTTTACTTTTCCCCACTGCTCAAGGCAGCTGGTCTTGCTTACCCTCTTTCCGAAGGAGGCAAAGACACGCGGGGTATGCCACGTTCTTTCCGTGTTTAGCCTCTCGATGGAGGATGGGTCTATGCTCTTTATATAGGCGGCAAGGACTCGACGGGTAGTACACCTATTCACCGTGTTGAGCCTCCTTTGTGTTTAGAAGCATAGGATGTTTTTCTAGAATGCCTGGGAATGTGGAAAAGTAATTCTGTAAGTAATGTTTGATTAAATGGTAAAAATCCCTGGGGATGGAGATGCTGGAATTTAAAGGTTATGTGAATCTTAAAAAGGAGCAGTTGTTTTTGAAAGTGATGCCAGTTCAGTTTAATGTGGAATTTTTCATTCTTAATTAATGTTTAAAGAATTAATTAATGTACAGTGGAACTGATTAATGAGAATGGAGTAATCTAATAAAGCTCTTCAATTTTTTGTGTGCTTATAGGATGCCTAGTCTTAGAAGTAGCAGCCTGGGTTCTGAGAGACGTTAGCTGCAGTTGTATCTAAGACTAGGTAATGCCCATAGTGTGGATGTGAGTTACTTATATATTCTGTACTTTTTTGTGTTTCTATACGCTACTACACCCTGTCGGTAAGGGCAACTGACACCCCGGGGATTCTGAGCCCTGGGGGGTGTTTTCCCCAACATTCTGATGGGAGGTTGAATGGCTGACTACCCCCTTTGGCCCTGCTCTCTTCTCTTGGTAGATACTGGTGCCATGAGGCACAGCAGTTAGTTACCCCATATATGTGTGTAGAGGGCTGTTATGGCTTGTGGTTATTTCCAACACATATATTCTGGATATAGTATCCTATGGACTACTATAGGTGTAACGTGTATAGGCTATAATGTCTTGAGGATCCTTACTCGGAGTATGGGCTGTAATGTCTTGAGGTATTATACTCGATGTATGATACACGTTATACGAGCTCTGGTGGCTCCCAGAAACTACCTGGTTACTTTGGTTGTGAGGACGGTGTGGTGCTTCGCCCAGGTGTCTGCGGGCAAGACTTTGTGCTGCACGAGGTGCAGATTGTGGAGCTTAGCCCAGGTGTCTGCGGGCAAGCCTTTGGAGAGAGATGCACAGGACGTATGTCATTCGAGCAAAGCGGCAAACCAGTGGGGAAGTAGTAACGGGGTACCCTTGATATTCTTTACTATATGCTATATTCTTGTATGCGTTACTTGGTGAGAGTAGCCATGGTGAGGTTGGGAACATAGTATACCTGTTTAGGTGATGATTGAGTTTCACTTGTTGTTCACTGGGCTTTAGCATGCTTTCTTTAGTTTTTCACGAGAGGCTTGGGGAGGATCCTACTGAGTATACTGTTATACTCACCCTATGTATATATAAACTGTTTTTCAGGTCACTTGGAGCAGGTTGGAGATCAAGCTGGTTACTACTAGCTTGCGGTTGGAGGAGGAGCTATTCGGGCTTGTGGTCGCTGCCGTTTTACTTTCTTTTGGGTACTTTTATTTTTCCCTTTCAGTTGTAGTACATTTGCATGACATTTCATATATGTACTTGATTTCCTTTTACATTTCAGTTCTGAGCTGGAGTTGATTGGAGTCTATTCTATCTCTCTCTTCTGCATGTGTTCTCTTAGAGGGTAATGCCTCCCATTTGTGTGTTTATTATACCCTCGGTGCTAGTCGCCAACCCGGGGACTACTGGAGGCGGGACTCGGGGGTCATTATCTCTCTTCTCACATTGCCGGCCCAGGAGGGGTACACTTTGTGGAGAGGGGGTCATGAAAAAGAAAGTTTCCGCTATATTTATATCCTTAATGGGAATTTGACCTCACCCCTTTCTATGTTTTATTTTTTCTCGGATGTGATGAAGTATTTTATGAATGACCTGCAGGGTTAGTATAAGGGGATATGAGTGTAGAGAAAATATGTTATTGTAGTTTTCACTTTATGATGTAATGTAAATTTTATGAATGTGTCTAGTGCTTCCAAGGCTACTAAACTAATCAGTCTTTTGTGATTTGATCTTTTTTGATCATGCCAATGTTTTGTAATAATGCACCGACTCTGGGTAACTGGGGTAGGGGAATTACACAAGAAGATTTATATCAAGATAAATTTTTTTTATTTATGGAGTTTTATTATTGTGAAAAAAATGTATAGATTAGAAGTGTCAACTTTGTATTTTTTGAGATATAATTTAATAGTTATGAAACAAGCCTCTAAAACAGTAAACCTAAAAATATCATCGATGTGAATTAAAGTAAAATTAATTAATAAACTCAAAATTATGTAATTTTTAAGATTGGGGCCTTATAGTAGGTATCAAATGTCATTTTACACACCTTTTTAAATTAGGTGTATTGGATAAACATGTGGTAAGTCTCTATGTCTATTGCTTCAGTTAAATCATTGTGTTATAAATTTTTTACATCAAGGAAAATTAGTTACAAATGGGAGGAGAACAATATAAAAAAAATTCATATATCTTCTTGATTACTTTCATGAAATAATTATTATAAATACATTTTCAGAGGATTTTGATACATTTTATAACATACAACTCACTTGAAAATAGTTGTTTGAGATATCAAATACTTCCACTATACCTCGATACCATAGTGGCTCATGGGTTGTATTTAATCAAATAGAATTTTCTCAATATTCTCATATTTTTAATAAAGGTAAATATTATCAAGGTGTCTTCATATATTTTACCTTATCACAATATTTTGAAGCATATTATGATTTTAAAAAAAGGTGTTAATGAAGGAGACCCTTGCACAACCTATTTATATTTTCTTAAAAAATATAGTCCTTCATCACATACTTATGGTATTTTAATAGGCCCATTAATTTAATGTTTCAAATCAAAATTAGTCTAACTATTTTATAAGAATCAGTTTTATCATATGTTTTGAATTTATATGTCATACATGATTATTTTCTGAAATTATTTTTCTGAAAACTCCAATATGACCCATGTTTTAAAATGTGTATTTGGATAAAAGAAGAAAATGATTTTGAAGGATCTCTAAATCATTATTTCAATTCATGGACTTTCTATTTATGTGAACAAGATGACGATGAAGCTAGGTGGAAACCATGATCAAGGTAAGTATTTTTTCTTTGGGAATGGTTTTATTTTATCATATGGTGGTGAAATAAAAAAAATATCAATGTATAAAACATTATGAACTAAGATGTGGAGGTTATTATGAGTTGGGATGACAATGAGAGGCATAATACAACCATTGAGGTTAAAGCATGATAGAGTTATTTTTAGTCTTATAATAAGGGACAACCATCAAGATGGGTGAAAACCCTCCGCATCTTCCAATGCCGCTTGAATCAAACCCACAACTGAAGGGTGATAAGGGTTTATTTCCATCCACTATCCTCTGTTAATCATATTTTTGGTATGACTTATTCTTTTTAGTTGAACGGTTTTTTGAATTAAGAATAAGATTATTTTGGAATCTTATGTTTTATGAAATATATATCCTTAGTATTGGAAAATTATTTTGTTATTAAGTGATAAATTTTATTTTGAAAGACATTCGCTCATTTAAGAAAAATGTATTCCTACCGAGAATAGAATACTATAGGTTTTCATTTTATTAGTAATGGTAGAATTTTATTTGGAAAAATATATATTTTTATTGTGGAAATATAGATATTTTGGTTATTTATGGAAATTATTAACCTATCATAGAGAATATGTGAACAAGTTATTTACTTTTAAATATGATAATTTAAGAGTTGTTAATGTTTTTTGGAGATAAATGTTAAGATTTACCATGGAAGACAATGTCATCATATCCATATGAATTTTGGGTTTCAATTTTAGTTTGGATTATTTTGAATAATTTTAAGGAAAATTGTTTATTGAATGGTTATTATTTATATTTTGGTATTATTACATGGATTATATATATTAAGAGTAGACTATATTTTTATAAAGGACTTTCATTTTATGGGATTATCTAATCATTTTTTAGCCGTTTTGGTTTTGGTTTGATGTCTAAAGATAGTGGGAATATACAGTTAATCATTTATGGATTAAAGATTCTCTAGACATTGATTTTAGCACATCAGGTGTAACCAAGTCATATTTAATACTCATTCATTTGATAAAATATGTTTTTTCTTATATATTTATTAAAGGACGAATCTCTACTGACAATTAAGTATGAATCCTTTTGTTCTTATTCTATGTAGTTAAACAAATCCTTAGTTTTATGAAAAGGATCCTATGAAAAAACTATATCTTATTTATTTATATAATAAAAAATCCACAACCTTTTAACCAATCACATATTTATGGTTTTGTGATTGTAAACATTCTTCTTATCATGTTTTCTATCACTCTCCATCTAAACAAAATTGTTAGTTTTCTTTTCCTTATTAATTTTTTTCTACTTGGAACCCTAGTTTGTGTTATCTCGAGTGACATTTGTACTTCTGTTTATTTCTTTTAAAGTGAAGATTTTATGGAATCTTTTTCTGATGTGGGATTTTCAATGAAGTGTTAGGTCCCAATTATAAAAATTGCAAGGATGCAATTTCCAAAAGGATGGAATGATGCAATGAACCTTGTATTTATAGACTAATACATTTTTATATCATTTAATATGATAGAATAAGATATAAATTTTATGTTAAAGGGGACTCTATGTATGATAGTGTACTCAATACGATGAAACAGGTTTCTATGAAATCTTACATGCACACAACATTGATTTATATCGAAAAAATATAATAGAATTATTATTATTTTAAAGGTTAGTTAATGCTTATTTATTATATTGTTGGGAATGAATAAAACTGAAAACAAATATTATTACACATGTTTGTTAAATGTATTTACATTTATCTAATAAATTTTACATTCTTTAAATAAAAAAAATCCAATTTTAAGTAAAAAAATACAATAATATTTTTAAAAGATCGTTTCACTGCATTTTGATGGAGAGAAATTTTCAAATATAGTTTTTCCCACATTTATATAGTATATTTGATAAAATAAAATTATTATTTAGTATCAGTAATTCAAATTTTATTTTTGGATGAAATTTTGTTATTTTTCTGATAATGTTCATTTTTAAATGAATAGTGAAAAATAATGCATTTGAAGTCAAAACTAACTTTTCCTGTAATTTATTTATATAGATATTATTTTATTTTAATTTTTTTCAATGTGTAATTGGATTATTTTTTTATTATTTAATCCTATTTTTGTCATTTTATGTAATTTATCTTTTAAATTGGACTTAAACAAATATCAATCTTCTTATAGTTTTTACTTCTTATAAACCAGCATTTCAATTCTGACAACATGAATTATTTTTAAATTAATATTTGAAAAGTATATGTTTTTAATTTGGAAGAATTGATTCCATATTTTGAATCATAAGCTTCAAATTGTGTAAATAGGTACCTTTTAGTTTCAGACATTATGAATAGTAACTCCAGTAATTATTTTATTTTCCATGGTTAAAGGGTAAATCTAGTAAATAAGAGTAAAATGATAATATTGTTATTATATTAAACTACCCTAATACATTTTATTATACTATTGGATGAGATATTTCCGACCATTAGAATCCTTGGGTCGATTTTGGGACCCCATGCACCCACATGGGTGTGATAATGACATGATATAAGAATTCATTTAAAGTAAAGAGAAATATAACAACAACACGTATCATTTACTATTTTTTTAATATAGGGTTATATAACTGATCTCGTTTAATATAAATAGTAAATAGATATTTAAAATGAGTTCATAAATCATGTAATTTTATTTATCATTATATATATATTAAATAAATAATTTTATTTATGAAACAATGATGATGTAGTGATTTCTTCATTAATAAAGGATTCAAATATATAATATTATAAATAATAAAATAATTTTATATGATATAATTAATGTAATACACAAATTCTCTAGGTGAATATAAAATTTAATGATTGACTAAATGTTTTTTTGAAGGAATAAATTTGTTAAGAATTAGATAAAAAGTCATGTTTGAATAGGGTCCAAAATTGACATAATTCATAACTAAAAATATTAAATAATTTATTAAATGATTTTAAATTACTAAAAATATATGATTCGGAGAATGGTTAAGATAATTCAAATATGTCTTAAATGACTTTTTTTTGGGTCGTTTGACAAGATATAAGAATTATATTTACCCACAATGTGTAAATAATATGATATCATTATATGATTAAAAAGTGTAAAACAAGCTTTAAAACAAAAAAATAAGGATAAAAAATACACAAAAGTCTACTAAAAATTATTTGATTATTTTAATTCAAACATAAATCATATTATTTACTAATTAAATTATTTTTGGATATTTTTTAATCGATATAGTATTTATAATAAAATGATATTTAGGACATTCCTAAATTGACCCTCCTCCCTTTTATAAAAGGCCACCACCTCTACCCATGTAGTCACACATCCCAATCCCCTTGGATCATCCATAATCTACTTAAATAATCTCCCAAAACCCCTACCTTAATCATAAAAGACTTACCTTGGGCAGATTTCAATTCAAGAAAGCCTTGTGGCTCAAAACAAAAGAAGTCATCCGATTTGAAGGTAACTCCTTCTCTCAAGTTCAATTATTTTATTTTCTTTATCCACCCGTAAGCTCTTATTATTATTTTA
Source organism: Viscum album (assembly GCA_963277665.1). Lineage (NCBI taxonomy): Eukaryota > Viridiplantae > Streptophyta > Magnoliopsida > Santalales > Viscaceae > Viscum > Viscum album. Next base: position 1,013,604,487 of record OY728131.1, read on the forward strand.
TTACATGAAAAACCCAGTATCACCAATATAATAGTATGTTTTTATTGTATTTATTTGAACTACACTTACACACACCACCATCTAATGGATATGAAGATACTCTTTCTGTGTACAACGAACTACTGTCTCACGAAACGATGATTGTTCAATTTTCTCCAACCACCTCCCTTGGTGGCCATTGTGATGGAACTATATTTATATTTATTATATTTATTATATTTATATTTTCTCTATTCTTTTGTAATTTTTATTGACAAAATTCCATTATGTTTTTCATAATGTGTAAATATGATAATTTCATTTGAGAAAGTACGTACTACCGCCCCCTCAAAGTGATATGACTCATTCAATCCATACATGTAATGTATAAAGGATAGTTTTAATGGACATATGTAACATATTTAACTTATATTTTGTACCATATTTATAGTATACCCTTGTATCATTCTGTTTTTATTGCTTTAATATAACAAAGAAATGAATTTTGTGTTCATGTGTACGTACGACCTACTATCTCCATGAATGGTGAATTTCATTTATTATCATAAAATCTTATGGACTATTATAAATAAATATATAGATGATATATAAGATATTAAAATAATGAATAATATTCTGAATATAATGGATTTTTGACCACATGAACAATTTATATAAAAAAAAGTTCATTTTCAACTCATGTACTGGATATCGACAAAAGGACCGATCTGATCTCAAATAGTTAACTAATTGATATAACATGAAAATAAGTGATATAAAATGAATACAATCATTTAAAAGGTTACAAAGAAAGTATAGTTTATCTTATGATTATTATTCAGGATAATAACGATTGAATGAGACAAGTAGGACTCAAGGTAAGGGAACTTTATAACCCAATTTCTATTCATTAGGTTAATATTCAACTTATTGATTATGACGTACTATAACTATATGAGAAATAAATTTTTAGATAATATATTGTATGTATAGTTTTAATATGTGTATCTATTGTGAATACACATAATAAATCTATTTAATCTTCCAAAATGATCTTTGTAAGGGATTTTTTTAACTCAATTTCACTAATTGAATTTTATGCATACTGCACTAATTATATTGTGCCATGATTATGTGTGGAATCACTGTTTATTTATTTACGTTGTAATTTACACTTCCTTTTTTGAGGATATTCTATTTATACACATAATAACCCCATTTATTAGTTCTTACAATCATTTATATGACCTTTAAAAGGGAATTATTAACTCAATCTCAATTAATTGAGATAATTATCCTCTTCATTGATTTTGTTTCTCCAAGAATATGTGTTAATGACCACAGATTTTTTTACACTTAATATCCATGTATATGGGTTGTATTTATATTTTTCCAAGATAATTCTTTAATATATTTATCCTTAATCTAATGATATGATCTTTGTAAGGGTCAATGTCTCAATTTCTATTAATTGAGGAATATGTTGATAATGTGCTCCTTTATTGTCCTATAAGGTTTTATTAGATGTTATTCCTTAATTTTATGTTCAAGTGTTTATCAATTTTTACGAGACTCTTTACCAAGAACATCATTTTAAATTATTTTAATATTTATTGTTCTATATCGTTCTCATCAATGTTATTATTTTAAAATTGGTTTTATGGATGAATTTATACGAACATATATGTTTTAAAATATTAAATCTCATATTTCATGTAAATTCTTCAATGTTGTATGGGAAACATTGATGAAATAATTTCATTATTAAATTTTTTAAATTGTTTTTGGAAATGGAATTAATATTTTAGTATCATAATTGTTTTTTTATTTATGAGTTAAATTTTTATAAGTTAAATCTTTTATGTGTTATGTAATTATAAAAGGAAATTTGATAGGGGGTTATGTGATAAAAAAAATGGTTAGTTCCATTATAAACATAGGTTGGGTGAGCCTGTGATATATCTCAAATGCATTGGGTAACGTGATTGAGGTAAAAGCTAATTTCTCCTCTCAGAGATTTAGAAAATACACACAAATGGGTATTCCAAATGTAACTGAGAAGGTTACTCCCTATACAGTTGTGAAATATACAATGTATGTATTGTTTTTATTACACAAGATATCTTTATGTTTTATGATTTTAAGGATGTTTTGTGTGATTCATATGATTACACAACATAATCTATGTACATTATGTATTATTTGTGAAATGTAAGATTTTGAGAAAATGTTTTCATAGGTTTTAATTATTCATATACTAATAGTTTTATTCTATATTTTATATTCCTTAATAATATTTTCATGCTCATCCCATGATTTTGAAATGATGTTCATAGGGTATAAGTAAGTATAAGAGAATGGATTATTTCATGAAGTTTTTTATCAAGAAAATAATTCTGGTTTTATTTTAGGAGTTTTATTATTGTGAAAAAATTGGATAAGTGTATAAGTTTCTACTCTGTAATTTTTTAAATAAAATTTAATAGTTATGGACTAATTCTCTAAAACTGTAAACCTGAAAACATCCTCGATGTGAATTAATTTAAAATAAATGACTTCACTCAAGATTATGTAATGTTTATATATGGGTCCTTATAATTGGTATCAGAGGTCGGTTTGGAAAACTTTATGAATTATGTGTTTTGGATAAACATATGGTAAGTCTCTATGTATATTCATTCAGATAAATCCTTGTTTTCTAACTTTTTCAGATCAAGGAAATTTATTTAAAAATGTAAGGAGTAGGATATCAAAACAATATTCCTATCTCTTCCTAAGGACTTTCTTACAATAATTATTTCAATTACATGTTCGGATTATTGTGAAACTTTTTCTGCCACACAACTCATTTGAAAGTAGTTGTTTAAAATATCAAACTACTCCACAATACCTCGATACCATTTTGGATCATTATTTTTATTTAATAAAATATTATTTTCTCAATATTCTCATATTTTCAGGAAATGTAAATATTATCAAGGAATTTTCAAATATTTTACCTTATCACAAGATTTTGAAGCATATTATGAATTTGAAAAAGTTTGTGAAGAATGAGACCCTTGTGGAACCTATTTAATTTTTATTTTAAATATATTATTTCATCAAACACTAATGGTAATTTAAAATGACAATTGATTGAAATTTTCAACTCAAAATCAGTCCGACTATTTTATAAAAATCATGTTTTATCAGATGTTTTGAAATTATATGTCATTCATTTTTATTTTTAAAATTATTTTTCTATAAACACTCATAGGACCTATGTTGTTCAAGGTCTATTTAGATAAAGGAAGGAAATGATTTTAAAGGTTCTCTAAATCAATGTTGTAATGCATGGACCTTCAATTTATGTGAACAAGATGACGTTGAAACCAGGTGGAAACCAATATCAAGGTATGATGTTCTTTTTTTGGGAATAGTTTCATTTTGTCATATTGAGGTGAAATAAAAAAAATAACAATATATATAAGACTTCATGAATTAAGTTATTGAGGTCATTATGTTTTGGGAAAAAATGAGAGGTATCAGAAAACTGTTGAGGTTAAAACACATTAGTGTTATTTTGGAGTTTTATAAAAAGAGACAACCGTCAAGATGGGTGATAACCTGTCGCGTCCAGCAAGGCCGCACGAATCAAACCCACAATCGAAGCACGACAAGGGGGCATTGCCTACCACTAGCCTACGTGAAGTCCCTAGTTGGTATGACTTATTCATTTTAGTTTAATGATTTTATGGATTAAGAATAATTTGATTTTAGGAACTTATTTTTTATCCAATGGGTATCCTTTGTATAAGAAAATGATTTAGTGATTATGTGAGAAATGTTATTTTGGAATATGTTCACTCATTTGGAAACAGTATATGCCGGAGGAAAATAGGACAGTATGGGTTATCATTTAATGAGTAATGGATGAATTTTATATTGGAATAATCTATGTTTTTATGGTGGATATATGGTGATTTGATTTTTTATGGAAATGATTATCTTACCATGAAGAATATGTTATTAGTTTATTTACTTTTAAATATGGGACTTTAAGAGTAGTTAATGATATTTTGATATAAATCTTTAGATATATTATGGATGACTATGTGATCAAATCCTACTGGATTTTGGGTGTTACTTTTAGTTTGGATTATTTTGATGAATTTAAAGGAAAATTGTCTATTGAGTGGTTATTGTTGAACATTGGGTATTTTTAGTTGAATATTGGAGATTAAGAGTAGAATTTATTTTTATAAAGGATTATTCTTTTTCTGAAATTAACTGATCTTTTACTAAATTTTTTGGTTTTTAGTTAATGACTAACTTCAAGGGAAATATATAATTCATTGTTTTTGGATTATGAGAATATATATGAGTTGATAATATAGCTTCAGGTGTGACATAGTCATTTTGAATACTCATCGTTTGAAGAAAGGATGAGTTTGTGGCAGATATTTATTAAAGGAAGAAACTCTACATGATAAGTAAGTATGAGTGCTTTTGTTATTATTCTTAGTAGTGAAATAATTCCTAATAATTATCAAATGTATACTAAAATAAAAATATATATCTTATTTATTTAGATAATTGGAAATAAATGACCTTTTATCCAATAAAATATTTATGTTTTAGTGATTTTTAACTTTATTCTCATCATGTTTGTTATCACTCTCAATCAGAACATGATGGTTTGTTTTCTCCTTCATATAAATGTTTTCCTACATGGAACCCAATTATATGTCATATTGGGAGACCTTTTTACTTCTATTTCATTTTTAATGTGATAGTTTTATTACATATTTTTCTGATGTGTGATTTTCTATGATGTTTCTGAGCCCAATTTTTAAATTGTGAGGACGCAATTTCTAAAAGGGGGTAATGATGTGACGACCTAGGTATTTATAGAATAATACATTTTTATATCAGTTAATATTTATGAATAAGATATTAATTTTAATTTAAAGATGAAACTATTTATGATAGCTTACCCGACACACAAAAAGAGATTTATCTGAAATCTTACGTTTCACACAACGTTCAGTTATACCAAATAATAATATAATATTACTATTATTATTATAAATGTTAGTTAATGGATAGGCATTGTATTGAAGGGAATTAATTGAAAAAAAAACATTCTTATTTCAAAAGTCTGATAAATGTTTTTACATTTATCATATAAATTTTATAGTCTTAAAATGAGAATGGGTCAAATTTTAAGCATAAAATTGTCTAATATTTTTAAAAGCTCATTTTAATTCCTTTTACTGGAGAACCATTTTTAAATGTATTTTTTGTCAAAATTATATATTTTTTCTACAAAATAAACATTTTATTTTGAATTGAGGCATTAGAAGTTACTTTGTATGAAATTTTAGTATTTTCGGATAAAAACTATTTTTAACTAATAGTATAAAATACAGCATTTTAATTCAAAACTTCCTTTTCATCTAATATATTTATATAGTTAGATTATTATTTTAATTTTTTTAAAAGTGTAATTAGATTATGTTGTTTTAAAATATTTCAATTTTGGTCATTGGATGTAATTTCACATTAAAAATGGACATAAACACATGAAAATGTTTTTATAATATTTACTTCTTAAAATACCATTTTTCATTTTGACCACAAGAATTAATTTTATATTAATATATGCAAATTCTGTGTTTTGAATTTGAAAAATTTTATTCTATATTTGGAACCAAGAAGATCAAATTGAGTAAATAGGTACCTTTTATATTTTTAATATTAGGAATAATAACTTTAGTAATTATTTCATTTATCATGGTTAAATGGTAAATCTAATAAATAAGGGAAAAAAATATTATAATATAACTAAACTACCCTAAAAAATTCCCTAATCTAATTTTATGAGATATTTCTGATGATGGGAATTCTTGGGTCGATTTTGGGACCCCATGAAGCCACTTGGGTATGATAATGACATGTTATAAAATTAATTTAAAGTAAAAATAAATATAAAAAATCATTTATCTTTAATTAAAACAATTTTAGAATAGGGTTACATGAATCATCACATTGAATATAAATATTCATTAGAGTAATAAAATGATTTACTATATAATGGTATTTTATTTTTAATTTTTATCCATTAAATAATTTATTTTATTTACGACGCAATGATGATGTAGGTATTTTTCATTGATAAAGGAATAAAATAAATAATATTATAAATATTAAAATAATTTTTGTTTGAATTATTGTCATACATGAATTGTCTAGGTGAATATGACATATTAGAATTTATTCAAAAAATTTGAAGGAATCAAGTTGTTATAAATTTTTAAAATAGTCAAGTATGATTAGTGTCCAAAATTGACAAAAGTCATAACATAAAATATAAAGTTGATTATTTAATGTTATTAAATTCCAAAAAATATAATAATCTTAAAAATAGTTAATATGAGTCCAAATATGTCATAAATGAATTTTTTATGTTTGTTTTACATGATATGTTAATTATATTAACCCGCAACTTGTAAATAAAATGAGGGGTGGTGAGATTCATTACCTACTATGGTCCAATAAGATCCTCGGGAGTAGGGGAAAGTGCTCTTTTGACTGGGCTTATCATTGTGCAATTCCCCAACCACAGTTACCTAGATTCGGTGCATTATTACAAAACATTGGCATGATCACAAAAGATCAAATATCGAAAGACCGATTAGTTTAGTAGCCTTGGAAATGCTAGATATATTCATAAAGTTTACATTACATCATAAAGTGAAAACTACAACAACATCTTGTCTCTACACTCATATCCCCTTATAATATCCCTGCCGGTCATTCATAAAAAATTTCTTCACATCCTGGGGAAAATAAAACATAGAAAGGGGTGAGCACAAATGCTTAGTAAGGATAAAAATATAGAAGAAACTTTTATAAATAATCATTATCATTTAAGGAAATGTATAACTAAAACAAAAGCCTTTTAAACTTGAACATCAGCATAATATGGAAAAAATAAAATGAAATAATTCCATTTATTTATTCACATGGATATTCTATTAGTGTAATAATCACATGAATTATCAATAACCACTTTCATAAAGATGGAATTCATAATGCCACACTATTATAACCACGTAGCCAAGGCCTCATGCCATGAATACAAATAAGATTTTGTCAAGGCCTCGTGCCAAGACACTAGTTTGTCTCATGAGACCTACAGATGCATCGAGGATCTATAGTGGGCTCCACCCGTCATATATTAAGTCCAATGCATTCCTCATATGAACAGGTTTAAACATAACATAAACATTCATATTAAAACTAGAATACAAAATGTCAATACTTTATCCATAAACCATGAATGGTATAAAAATAATACATCCATAGACAAACAAATCACAAAACCTTCAATACAATATCGATTTTTTGTATCATAATAGATAGACATAAAATAATCTTTAAATCAATCAAAGGATGTTGACATTGATGAAATCAAAACTATTTGAGAGAAATATCTCTTTTTTGAAATCATTTAAAAGTCACATAATTATAAAAGAAAACATTTACTTTGAAAATATTCTTATAATATTGTAAGGAAATCTTCGACGATTTTATAATGGCAGAAAATAGCCACAGCCACCATGTAAGATAAAAAAAGACATTCTTACCTTGATTTTGTCGAAAAGGTTAAAAACAACAATGTTAGGAAAATGACGGAAATATTCCTTTATAAATTTTTTATAAAAATTCAAACAAGAGTATAAATCACATTAACCCATAATCTATAAAATAGAAAGAATTTTTTGAAATACATTTTTAAGAAACATGGATGTGGATGATAAAGAGGTCCTAGTAGATAATTATGTATAAACAACCTCAGATAATGAAGAGATTGTGAAATAAAACCTTACCTTGTACATTTCCTTGGTTGAGGGTAGGTTAACCTCCTGTATAATGGTGAAATAATTGTTATTAAATTATAAAAGAATCATATATATTAATATAATATCATATATGATCTTTTAACAATGCTTTGTTAATAATATCTTAGTATTATCGTCATTTCAGGTGTTAACTTTCTCGCTTTATTTTATATATTTTGTTACAGAAGTTGTGTTTGTTATGGATAGGTTGTATATAATTAATATGAATAATGATATCAAGTCCTTAAACGTTATTTTTAATCATCAAATGAGAATTAGACTTGAACGGATACGATGGGGAATGAATCTCATCGCGTTGGTGGAGAAGGTAGTCCGTACATACGCACACGCAACAATATCACTATTTTGATATTAAAATAAAATATAATTGGATATTATATCATATATATAGAATCATTATAATGTTATATTTATTATTTAAATGAATTACACATCATTATTATACCCATAAAAATAATAATGCTTTGAATAATAATTACACCACGATGTGGAGACGGTAAGCCGTTCGTATGCACATATGGTGACATGTCATTCAAAAGATTGATAGAATACTGAATATGGTTTTACCATATTTATAATAACATCACAGTATATAGATGATAATGGAGTTATTATTTAAGAATGGGAATAACAAAGAAAGAATAAGTTGAAGATGAATGGAACTTGAAAGAGGGTGGTGAAAACATTACCTCTTCTTCAGGTTCTTCATTTTGATTTGATCAAAAGGGATCCATAGGTTGGCTCTAAGATCAAAATGAGGCCTCTAAGTTGAAGTGAGGGAAGTTGATACGATATTTGTGCAGGGGTTGGCCGATCCAAAATTCTTTGAAGGTGTGAATTAGAGAGAAGGGGGCGTGAACTTTTATACGAGGGGTGAGGGGCACCTTTGGAAAAGACAGAAATATTATTTTATAATAAATTCATAATCGGTAACTAATGGATCCAAAGTAGATTATTTAAAGGTTAAGGTGGGTATGGGTCAAAATCCTATCAACCAATAGATTTTAGAAAGGTTTGGTTCACTATATTAACCTTATCATTTTTATTTAACTCTTAGTTAAATAGTTTGACATTTACCATATCTCTTTGTATTTTTATATTATATAGTAAATAAACATACTATATACCTCCAAGAGACCCCCATGTGCTCTATTAATGATTCACCTATCATTATATAATTCATTTTCCCGAACCTTAGATTTTTATGAATTGAATATGAATTAATAAAATAGTATTTGTTTTAAATATTCTTTTATGTCAATTTTGACACTATTGGGTATTTTGTTTTTGATAATTTCAAAAAAAAAATAATACATCGAATTTTTTTTACATAACCAGTACTAATATATTATATTAACCTATATAATTAGTGTAATTCATAAAAAGTCTCAAATTAAATTTTTTTGATATTTATAATATCAATTATTTTAATATTTCATTAATTAGGTAATTACTGCATTACCATTGTGTCATAAATAAATTAAACTATATTGTGTCTAAAAATTATAAATAAAATACCATTTTGTATGAAATTATCTTATATTTATAATGAATATTTATAATCTAATTTATCTTATGTATAACCCTATACTGAAAAGGTTTTAGTAATTAAACATTGATTTCAACTCTTTTAACTCTTCTTTGAATTAAATAATAATAAATATCCTAATCTATTCCATGTGGAAATAAATGATAATATTTTATTCCTAAGGTTGTTTTCGGCCAAGATAAACTTGTCCAATAGAATTGGTACATGTTGTAGGGTGATAATAATATCATTTTTAATCTTAATTTCCCTATTTACTTTTAACCATGGTAAATAAAAGTAAAAAGTTACTATTCACCAAAAATTGTTTTTATCTTATTGAACCTAATATTACTCCATGATATAAACCATGTCGCTCGGATGTTTGAAATTCCAGTCACAGAAGTGATAAAATTAATTTTATGTGAATTTCCAAATTCTCCTAGGAGGTGGGTAAAGGATGGTGAAAAGTTCCATAAAATTTTTATATCTCTAAAATTATTCTAAACTAACTCTGATTAATTACATTGAACTTATATAGTTATTATGTATCCATTTTTATCATAATTAATTTTAAATCAAATAAATAATTATTTAAATAAAAATTCGGATTTAAACTATAACTCAGTGTTTTTTCACTATTCATCAAAAATTGAATGTTTTCAGAAAAATACAAAAACTTCACCCTAAGATAATTTCGATATTCCGAATCCAAAAATGAAGTCCATTTTGAAAGATAAAATTTAAAAAATTTCAAAAAGTGGGTATTACTATTCACAATGGCTAGTTTGATTGGTTGTGGTGTGTGTTAGAACTCGAAGTTGCGTACAACACATGCTACTGTATTATTCAAAGAGAAGCATACTGTGGAAGCTTGGGGTGTTACATTCTCACCTCCCTTAAATAATTTCATCCTAGAAATTTCAAGAATACTACCACATGAAAATACTTGGTTGATTCTTCATCATAAGTTCCCTGGGTTCCCACGTTGCCTCTTCCATTTTATGTTTTCTCCATAGAACGTTTACCAGACGAGTCGCCCAGTTTCTCAGAACTTGTTCTCTTGTATCAAGAATCCTGACCGGCTCTTCTCCATAAGATAGATCATGTTCCAGTTCTAATTCCTTGTAAGTGAGTACATGTGTTGGGTCATGCATCTATTTTTTCAACAATGATACGTGGAACACATCGTGAACTTTGGATAGATTTGGTGGCATTGCCAAATGGTAAGCTACAGCCCCAATTCATTCTAGAATTTCGAAAGGTCCTATGTACCTCGGACTCAATTTACATTTCGTACCGAAAAGTATAACTCCCTTCCATGGAGATACCTTCATGAAAACATGATTTCCTACCGAAAATTCCAAATCCTTCTTTTGGTTGTTGGCATAGCTCTTATGCCTACTTTGAGCAACTTTGATGTGGTTTTGGATTACCTTTACATTTTTCACCATTTCATCCAACCGTTCTGGGCATACAGGTTTTCCTTCACCAACGTCATCCCTACAGGTTGGTGTGTGACATCTCTTTCTGTATAATGCTTCATATGGTGCCATCCGAATACTTGAATGGAAGATATTGTTATATAAAAATTCTACTAGAGGTAAATATTGATCACACATACCCTGAAAGTAAAATTTGTAGGATCTCAACATGTATTCTAAGGTTTGAATAGTCTGTTCTGATTGTCCATCTATTTGAGGGTGGTAGGAAGTGTTCAAATGAAGTTCTGTATCCAAGGCCTTCTGAAGACTCTTACAGAATCTTGAAGTAAAACGGGGATCAAGATCAGAAACAATCGATAGGGGTACTCCATGAAGTCTCACAACTTCATTAATATATAGTCATTCAAGATGTTCTACTGGTAGATCTTCTTTTATAGCAAGAAAATATGTTGACTTGGTAAGACGATCAAAAATAACCTATATTTCATCGTTCATTCTAGGATTCTTTGGTAGCCCCATGACAAAGTCCATCGTAATATTGTCCCATTTTCAATCCGATATGGGAAGAGGTGGAAAGACTCCTCCACGCTGTTTCCTTCAAGCTTTCACTTGTTGAAAAACCATACATCTTGACAAAAAATCAGAAATCTCCCTCTTCATGTTTTCCCACCAAAAATGTTTCTTCAAATTTCTATATATTTTGGTGCTCCCATGGTGTATAGAGAAATTGGAACTATGAGAATCATACAACAAATCTCTTTTTAGATCTGGTATATCGGGAACACAATGTCTCTTCCCAACATTCAAAATTCCTTATTCATACACAAAGTCTCTCAATATCCCATCATTCACACTTTTAATCTTCGTTTGAAATTCTTCATCATCGGTCTGAGAACTCTTAATCCTTTTTTAGTAAATATGGTTTGGCAACCATTTGAAAAAGCATTGATGTTTTACCTTTCATGGTGATTCCAATATCCATCTTTACTAAATCCATGAAAATATGATCCCTTTCAACTCTCATATTGTTCAAAACTCCATGATCCTTTTTGCTCAAAGCATCACCCACCTTAGATTCCTTCCCCAAGTGGAATTGTATCATGCAATCAAAATCCTTGAGTAGGTCAAGCCATAGCCTTTGCCTCATGTTGAGTTCTTTCTGTGAGAAAATGTACTTCAAAATCTTGTGATTGGTATATATCTCACATTTTTCACCATATAGATAATGTCTCTATATATTCAAAGCAACGATTATAGAAGCTATCTCAAGATCATGAGTAGGATAGTTTTTCTCATGAATTTTAAGCTGTTGTGATGCATAGTCAATAAACCTATCATTCTGTATAAGGACACATCCAAGTTCTTTCTTAGATGAATCACTATAAATAACGAACCCATCATTCCATGATGGTGGAGTCAATATATGAGCATTGACAAATATTCTATTCAGTTCTTCCAAAAACTCTTCACGCTCTTTTTTCCAAACAAATTTAACCCCTTTACGTGTGAGCTTCGTTAATGTGTTAGCCAATCGGGCAATGTTCTGGATGAAACATCGATAATAACCTGCTAGACCAATAAAACTACGTACCTCAGTTATACTCGTCGGTGCAGGCCATTCTTGGATTGCCTTGGTCTTAGAAGGATCAACCGATATTTCAAATTTAGATACAATATATCCATGAAAATAAATCTCTTGAAGATAGAATTCACACTTGATAAACATCTCATATAATTCATGTCTTCTTAGATTCTTCAGGATAATGCACAGGTGATTTTCATGATCTTCGTAGATTTTGGAGTATACCATGATATCATCAATAAATACCCCCACCAAATCATCGACATATTCCTTGAAAACTCTATTCATTAAATCCATGAATACAGAGGGTGCATTAGTCAATACAAAAGGCATTACTATAAACTCATAATGCCTGTACCTAGTTCGAAATGCTGTCTTCGGAATGACTTCCTTCTTCACACACAACTGATGGTATCCAGATCGAAGGTCAATCTTTAGAAAGTATTGAGCTCCATGCAGTTGGTCAAATAACTCATCAATGAGAGGTTGGGGACACTTGTTCATTATTGTTATAGCATTGATCTCCCTATAGTCGACATTCAACCTCATAAATTAATCTTTCTTATTAACAAAAAGGAAAGGGGCTCCCCATGGAGAAACACTAGGCCGAATAAATCCTTTATTACTCAATTCCTCCAGTTGTTTCTTTAGTTTCACTAATTCCATAGTGGCCATTCTATAAGGTGTCTTCGATAAGGGCCTTGATCCAGCAATTTAATCAATGGAATACACAATTTATCATTTTGGAGCATGTCCAGGTAAATCTTCTCGAAACAGATCTACATATTCTTACACAATAGGTACATCCTCTATTTGAACATTCCATTCCATACCCATAGTTATTTCATTCTCTTCTTCCCAAATAATTGAATTTAGTTAAGCTACTGGGGGTGGATCTAGGTAGGAATCAGGTGGTGATGATTCTGCTCTAAAGATAATGTGTTCTTTATCCTCATCATTACAAATTGTAACCTATTTATTCTTAAAATAAATCTATACATCATGGTCTGAAAGCTAATCCATATCATGGATTATTTCAAACTAAATCATAGGTATGACAATGTGATCAGCAAATAAATAACATTTATATGCCCTAATGGGAACGGATCCACAGAAATTTATAGCAATGATACTTCCCTTGGGAATTTTAAATGACATATCCCTTGTTAAATCAAATTGAAAATATGTAATTTTCTTAAAAAACTGGTAAGATATGAAACAATGCGATGATCCAGAATCAAATAATGTATTTTTTTAAACTTGAAAAAACCATTAAATTCCCTACCACCACATCCTTCAGAGATTATACCTCAGCAGTAGTGATAGCATAAGCTTGGCTCTGATCCCTTTGCCATTTCTGAGTTATGTTCCCCCTGACACTTAGGGCATTCATTTATATAATGTCCCACTTCCCTACAGTTGTTTCATTGAACATTAGTTTCTTCTTTCTTCCCCTTGCAATCATGAGCTTGGTGGCCTTTTTCACCACACATGTAACATACATCCATTCCCTTCAAGAATGTACCAGGGAGTTTCTTCCCACATTTACTATAGGATGGATAAAAAACTTTTCCCTTCTTCCCGTTATTTCAATTTCCAGAGTGATCAACAGATCTCTTCTTCTTTTTCTTTTCTTTAATTTCATATGACTTAGAAAATTCTTTTTCTATCTTGATAGCACATTAGAAAATATCTTCGTACAATGAGATGGTTTGTGAGAATAATGCTTCACAGAGAAATAGTTTTAACCTATCAAATAAATGATCAATATTAATTCATGGGTTACATATATAATCTGTAGCATACCTCGCTAACCTTGTAAAGTTATCCTCATACTTTGCAACATTCTCATCCACCTTTTTTCTCAAACTCAGAATTTGCCTTTCCATTTCTACTCATTGGTCACGAGAAATGTATTTTTCTTTGAAAAGATCATTGAACTCCCACCATTCCATATTTTATACTTCATAATCTTCCTTTGTGTTTTTAATCAATGACCACCGTTGATCTGTATCTCCAGTGAGGCGGTAAATTGCCATGATAATTTTTTCCCTTTCACTAGTCCACAAAGCTTGAAATATTCTCTCTAGGGAACTTATCTATTTCTCAGCTACCAATGGATTTGTACTACCATTTAAATTTTATGGCTATTTCCTCATGAATTGATCTAACATTGATCCTCCATGCTTTAGATCAGTGTGATCCATAAGGTTAAGGTTATTATTCATAACCTCAGTGAGTTGTCCCAATATAGTGATTAGCTGATCAACACTAATTGCATCTCCCACTCCACTATAATTATCTTGAGTTGGAGGGAAATCCCTACATGGAGTGCGTGCATTGAAACGGTTTCCATTTCTTCTATTAGGCGCTATTTCTAAACAATGGCATAAACTAGAGCATTTTATGAATCAAAATACATAAAGATATACTTGTAAAACACTTAACATAAATTGAACTATATATAGATATGATCCATAATCATAAAAATGTTTTCTTCGAGGAATTATATACTCACAAACCCTTCAAAATTTTTTGTAAATAAAATGATAATTATCATAAGAATATCCCCCAGGAGTGTCATAACCAAGAGTGCAGCAAGGCCCGTTGTTGTGCACCAGTTCTCATTCGAGTCTAGCTCAATGTTGTGTTTTTGGGTTTTACCCCTAGGTACATCTATGCCAAAGCCGCCTCTATGTGCTCGTATCCAGACAGAGATGTATTTCTTGGAAAACTCACAAAATCTCTACAATACCAAAATTCTAGGATGTTCTTCTATACTAATCCTCAATGTCTATCTTAGGGATATGAGCTCTAATCAGAGTTTATCTAAATCTAGCTTCAACGGTTTTTACTATACTTCCTATGATACCAATAGTAACGCCCCGACCCCAGTTACCCATAGTCAGTTCATTGTTACAAAACATTGGCATGATCAAAAAAGATCAAATCTCGAAATACTGATTAGTTTAGTAGCCTTGAAAACACTAGATACATTCATAAAGCTTACATTACATCATAAAGTGAAAACTACAAAAACATACTGTCTCCACACACATATCCCCTTATATTATCCCGGTAGGTCATTCATAAAATACTTCTTCACATCCTGGGAAAAATAAAACATAGAAAGGGGTGAGCTCAGATGCCCAGTAAGGATTACAATATAGCGGAAACATTCAAAGATAAGAAAAAAAAATTAAGAAAATATATAACTAAATAAAAATCCTTTTAAACATGAACATCAGCATAATATGGAAAAAATAAAATGATATAATTCCATTTAATTATTCACATGGAGATTATACTAGTCGAATAATCACATGAAATATCAATAACCACTTTCATAATGATGGAATGCATTTTTCCAAACTATCATAACCATGTAGCCAAGGCCTCATGCCAAGACTACAAATAAGATTTTGTCAAGGCCTCGTGCCATGACACTAGTTTGTCTCATGAGACCTATTGATGCATCGAGGAGCTACAGCGGGCTCCACCCGTCACTTATTAAGTCCAATTCATTCCTCATATGAACAAGTTTAGACATAACATAATCATTCGTATTAAAACTATCATACAAAATGTAAATACATTCTCCATAAACCATGAATGGTATAAAAATAACACATCCACAGTCAAACATATCACAAAACCTTCAATACAATATGGAAGTTTTGTATCATAATAAATAAACTTCAAATAAACATAAAATACATCAAAGGATGTTGACATAGATGAAATCAAAACAATTTGACAGAAATATCTATTTTTTGAAATCATTTAAAATTCACATAATTATAAAAGAAAACATTTACTTTGAAAGTATTCTTATAAGCTTATAAGGGACGATTTAATGATTTTATAATGACTGAAAATAGTCACACCCTCCGTATAATTTAAATAAGACATTCTTACCTTGATTTTGTCGATAAGGCTAAAAAGGACCATGTTTGGAAAATGATAGAAATATTCCTTTATAAACATTTTATAAAAAGTCAAATAAGGGTATAAATGACTTTAACCCATATTCTGTAAAATAGTAAGAATGTTTTGAAATACATTTTTAAGAAACATGGATGTGGATGATAAAGAGGTCCCATTAGATAATTACGTATAAACAACCTCGGATAATAAAGAGATTGTGAAATAAACCCTTACCTTGTACATTTACGTTGTTAAGGGTAGGTTAACCTCCTGTATAATGGTGAAATAATTTTTATTAAATTATTCCAGAATCATATACATTAATATGATATCATATATGATCTTTTAACATTTCTTTGTTAATAATATAATAGTATTACCGTCATTTCAGGTGTTAACATACTCGTTTTCTTTTATATATTTTGTTACATAAGTTTTGTTTGTTATGGATGGGTTGTATATTATTCATATCCAGAATGATATCAAGTCCTTATTGTAACACCCCGACCCCAGTTACCCAGAGTCGGTGCATTATTGCGTAACATTGGCGTGATCACAAAGATCAAGTCTCGAAAGACCGATTAGTTTAGTAGCCTTGAAACACTAGATACATTCATAAGTTTTACATTACATCATAAAGTAATAAAAAACTAAAACTACATATTGTCTTCATATCCCCTCATATTATCCCTTCAGGTCATTCATAAAATACTTCTTCACATCCTGGAAAATTTAAAACATTGAAAGGGGTGATCTCAGATGCTCAGTAAGGATAACAATATAGCGGAAGATTTCAGAAATAAACATAAATATTTAAGGCAATGTATAACTAAACAACATCCTTTTAATCATAAACTTCAGAATAATATGAAAAAAGTAAAATGAAATAATTCTATTTACATATTCACAATCTATATTCTATTGGTTGAATAATCACATGCAATATCAATAACAACTGTCATAATGATGGAATTCATAATGCCAGACTATCATAACCACGTAGCCAAGGCCTCGTGACAAGAATACAAATAATATTTTGTCAAGGCTTCATTCCAAGACACTAGATTGTCTCATAAGACCTACCGATGCATCGAAGAGCGACAGTGGTCTCTACCCGTCACTTATTAAGTCCAATGCATTTCTCATATGAACAGGTTTAAACATATCATAAAACATAACATTATCGAATCACATAAAACATTCATAAAGGAAACATAACATTTCCACATTTCAATCACAATATATCAATACAATTCATTGATATAATAAAAACATTATCAAAATCATTTTCAATACCAAAATAAAAGAAAAGTAAAACATGGTATTTATTTTTCATTTAAAAAAATTTATGGCTTATAGAGGAAGCCGAAACTCAAATAGTAGTCACAATGGCAGAGAAGTCATTATCACCACAAATGTAATAAAAAACATTCCTTTTGTTTTTTAGTAAAAATGCTTCGTATAAAAAATATTTCTTTTAAATAAAATTAAAAGTCAAAGGGGTTTATACACCGTATAAAGGAATGTTGTGTATAAAACCAAATATGCCTCAATGAAAGGAGATTGAGACGAAGTCCCTTACAAATATCATTTTTTAAATAAAATAGATCTATTATGTGTATTCACTATAAGTACACATAATTAAAGTAGAAATACATGATAGGACATAATAATATCATGATATAATTTGAAAGTAGGAGATTAACCCAAAGAAGATAAATTGGGTTAAGAAGTTCCCTGACCTCGTGTTCGACTTCACTCGACCGTTATTTAATCTCCTGAATAATAACCTATAGTTAATCTCTACTTGATTAAGAACCTTTTTCAAGTTCATTATTCCTTTTATATAACTTATTACAATGTTAAGAAAATTATGTAGTCATTTAAGTTAATAACGGTCGTTTTGTCGATCTTTGGTACTTGAGTCAACAATAAACATTTTATAATTACAAGTTGTTTATGTGGTAGAATATCCATTATCTCAAGAATTAAATTCATCATGTAGATATCATATATATGATATATATCTAGTATATATATTCATTCATAATATTACGTAACATTTAGAGGTAAGAAATGAAATGCACCGTTCATGGAGATGGTAAGCCGTACGTACGCATGAACGCTACTTTCATTTCTATTTCGTATTTAATGGAATGAAATCAAAATTATATATAGGTATATTATAATTCCAGTATAATATCATATATAATATCATTTACTCCATCTGTTATACATCCCACATATGGCATTAATGATTCAAATCACTTTAAGGGGGCGGTAGTCCGCACTTCCTAAAATGAAATTATCGCGTTTACCCATAATGGAAATCATAATGGTATTCCATAAATGAGAAATATAGAATCATATGGAAAACATGAACATAATATATATCATATATAAATATAGTTACATATTAATGGCCAGCATTAGATGTGTTAAAATAAGATTGAACAATCATCAATTCTTTAGCCAGAAATTCGCCAACCACAGAAACAGTATGTTCTTTAACCATTAGATGAAGCTGTGAGTAAGTGTAAATCAAATCCTTCTCATAAAAACATCCTAGTATATTGAAGATACTGTTTTTGTTACAAAATAATGGAATAAAAAGAGTTTAAGGGGTTGGAGAAGCAAAATAAAACAAAATAACATAAGAGAATTCTGCCCAAATTGATTTTAGCCAAAGGCTTCCTTGGGTAGAATGCTGCCCAAATTGAGGCTTCTTAAGAGTAAGATAGAGAAGTTGAGAGAGTATTTAGGCAGAGTTTGGCCGATCCAAATGGCTTTGAGGGTGTGAATAAGGTGGTAGAGGTGGGGGCCTTTTATAAGAGGAGAGGAGGGGCACTCTTGGAAAGTAAAGAAATGTTATATTATTATGAAGTACTTTTCGGATTTCAAAGGCCCCACAATTATATATTTCGAGGATAAGGTGATAAGAGATCTAAATGTACTCATCCAATAGGTTTTTGACAGGTTTATGTCTTATGTTTTACATTATCTTTTCATTTTATTTAAATCATTAATTAATGAGGTAATCGCTGCATCATCACGGTGTCATAATGATTTTAATTTACTTAATGTCTAAAAATTATATAAAAAATATCATGATGTAGGAAATCTTTTTATCTTTCCAATGAATATTTATAGTCTAAAAGTTAACTTATATAACCCCATGTAATATGTTTTTTAGTAAAACAACACATGTTTGTAACAATTTTATTTTTACTTTAAATAAAAAGTTATTAATGTAATTTTCTTACCCAAGTGGCTTCATGGGGTCCTCAAGTTGACCCATGGATTGTCCTGGTCATCCATGAGTCATCCAATAAGGGTAGGAAAAGTTTCATGATTTTTTCATATTTTTATAATATCATTTTTACCTTAAATATTATTAATTACCTTTAAATGCGATTAATAGAACATAAAAGTTACTATTCACCAAAAATTATTTCAATCCTATTCAACCACATTTTCCTTAATAATGACAACCATGTTGGTCGGATTTTTTAAATTCAATACACTAAAGTGGTAATTATTCATTTACACGAAAAATTAGTTTTTAAACTACCACTTAGTGGTTTCACTATTCATCACAAATTGAAGTTTTTCAGAAAAATACCAAAAATTCACCCAAAGCTATATTTGATATTTTGAATTCAAATATGATGTATATTTTACAAAATTCAAAACATTTAAGTTTCATTAATTAATTTTATAATTAGTTCCCAATGTCACAACAAATAGCGTATTTTTAAGAAACAATATATATCAAAAGATTGACAATTTTTTATGTCCAATTTCAATGTGAGATTAATTTTAATGACAACCATTGGATAAAACTGTAAAAATATATTCTAATTATACTTTAAAACCACTCAATGGTATAATTTATCACTATAAATTATTTTTATTAAAAAAGTTGTTTTTAATTAATTTTTAACTATTCATAGAAAAGTGGAAGTTCTCAGAAAATTACATAAATTGAACTTAGGATAATTTCGATATTCTGAATAAAAAAATGAAGTCCATTTTGAATTATAAAATTAATATGATTTCAAAAGGTGGTTATTACTATTCATAACAGGTACATTGATTGGTCACGGTTTGTTAGAATCTCGAAATTGCGTACAATGCAAGCTAATGTATTATTGAAAGAGAAGCGTATCGTGAATTCTTGAGGTGTGACATTATCCCCTCCATCAATAAATTGTGTCCTAAAAAGTTGAAAATGTTCTTTGAAAATAAAAGGATGAAAATTGATAATACCTTTGTGGAAACCCCACATCGAAAATAGGGTTAATAAACATAAAACATTAAAAGAAAGAAAGAGAAGTAAAAAAGGTCACCCGAGATAGACCATACTAGGATTCGATGAAAATATAGATATGGAGGAAAAATATACCACAAAGGCCTGATGGAGAGTTGTAAAAAACTGGGTTAGGAAAAATTTAACTATAAGAAAATCACAAACATGTGATTGGTTAAAAGATCATTGATTCCATAGTAGGAAAAGTTAACCGACAACATTTTTGTTTTAAGTTACCTTTTATAAAGTTGAGGAATTTTTTTAGGAGATTTACTAAGAACGTAAGGGAATATACATACTTGTCATGTAGACTTTTATTCTTTAATAAATTTTTACCACAAACCCATCTTTCACTAAATAAGATAATAGAACTCAAAAATATTATATTTATCATAATCGTACAAGGATATAAATATTAACACATACCATTTAAATTAGGAAAACTATTTTGTAATAACCAGAGACTTCATGTAGGATAGTGGTAGGTAATAAAGGCCTCTCTCACTATGGTTGTGGGTTCGATTCCTGCAGCTTTGTCTGACGCGGCAGGTTATCCCCCGACCTGCAGGTTGTCCTTTTCCTAAAACAATCGTATTATGATATTCGAAAAATAATCTTCAGAATTGTTTTAACCTTAAACAATACTAACAAAAGTTAATATTAATCCACTCCAACCTTTATAGTTATCAAAATACCTTTGTCCATACTTTCTCTAAAAGGTCTCTAAATTCCAAAATCAATTCATCAGATTCCCCAAACAAAGTAAAGTTTCTCTTATTGTCATATACTAATGATATGATTACCTTCATCATATTAAAACCACAATGAAAAAAACAAGTACTGCAATATAATCCTTATATATATCACATTATTCTTATAACCATAATATAGTTCTTGAGTCCAAAAGCACAAATAAAATAATTATTCCACTTCAAATGTAGTAACAGAATAAGATTGGCATTGATCCCTTGTCCTTTTCTGAGGTAAGTTTCCCTGACGCTTAGAACATTCAATTGCGTAATGCCCTGTTTACCTACAATTGTAGCATTCAACATTGATAACCTCTTTCTTTCCCTTAAAATCACGAGCTTGGTGACCTTTTTCTCCACATTTATAACAAACTTCCATTCCTTTTAGGCAAGTACCGGGGAGATTCATCCCACAATTATCACATAATGGAAAATACTTCTTTCCCTTTTTCCCTTTATCTGTCTCTTGTTCCACCATTCTATTCTTCTCTTTCTTTACTTTATTGTCATAAGATTTAGAGAATTCCTTTTCTGTCTTGATAGAAGACGAGACTATATCTTCGTACAACGAGAAGTTTTGTGAGACTAATGCTCGATGGAGAAATGGGTTTAACCCATCAAAGAAACGATCAATATTACTTCTTGGGTTACGTATATAATCTGCATCATGCCTCTCTAACCTTGTAAAGTTATCCTCATACATTGCGACATTCTCATCCTCCTTCTGCCTTAGACTCAGAAATTGCCTATCCATATCTACTCGATGGTCATGTGGAAAGTATTTTTCTAAGAAAATTTCTTTAAACTCCCTCCATTACATACTTGATACTTCTTTATCTTTCTTTGTGTTTTGAATCAACGACCACCATTGATCAGCTTCTCCAGTGAGGCGGTAAACTTCCATGACAACATTCTCTATTTCGCTACTCCCCAAGGCATGTAATATTTTCTCAAAGGAGTTTATCCATTTCTCAAATACTAAAGGATTTATACCCCCATTAAATGTTTGCGGTTGTTGCCTCATGAAACGATCTAACATTGATAATGCACGTTGTGGATCAGGGTGCTCCATACGAGTAAGGTTATTATTCATAACCTGAGTGAGTTGTCACAGTATGGTGATAAGTTGATCACCACCAGTTGTATCACTAGCTCCACTGTAATTATCTTGATAATTAGGGCAATCACTACATGGAGTGAATTCATTGATATGGTTTCCATTCCTCCCACTAGGCACCATTTCTAAATAATGGAATAAACTAGATTAGTTTATGAATCAAAATACATAATTACAAACTTGAAAAAAACTTAACATAAATTGAACTATTTATGGATATAATCCATAATCATAAAAATGTTTTCTTTGATGATGTATATACTCATAAACCCTTCATAATTGTTTGTAAAGAAAATGAAAATTGTTATAAGCATATCCCCCGGGAGTGTCGTAACCAAGAGTGCATCATGGCCTGTTATTGTGCACCAGTTCCCGTTCGAGCCTAGCTCAAAGCGGTGTTTTCGGGTTTTACCCCTAGGTACATCTATGCCAGATCTACCTCTACCTGCTCGTATCCAGACATGGATGTATTTCTCAGAAATCTCACAAAATCTCTATAATACCAAAATTCTAGGAAGTTCTTTTATACTAATCCTCAAAGAATATCTTAGGCTATGAGCTCTAATAAATGTTTATCTAAATCTAGCTTCCATGTTTAGTACTAAACTTCCTCTGATACCAACTTTAATGCCCTGACCCCAGTTACCCAGAGTCGGTGAATTATTGCATAACATCGGCATGATCACAAAGATCAAGTCTCGAAAGACCAATTAGTTTAGTTTCCTTGAAACACTATATACATTCATAAGTTTTACATTACATTATAAAGTAAAAAAAACTACATCAACATATTGTCTTTATATCCCCTCATATTATCCCTTTAGGTCATTCATAAAATACTTCTTCACATCCTGGAAAAATTAAAACACTGAAACTGGTGAGCTCAGATGCTTAGTATGGATAAAAATATAGTATAAGCTTTCATAAATAATCATAAACATTTAAGGCAATGTATAACTAATGAAAATCCTTTTAAACATGAACTTCAGCATAATATGGAAAAGTAAAATTAAAAAATGTCATTTACTTATTCACATGGATATTCTATTGGTCGAATAATCACATGCAATATCAATAACAACTTTCATAATGGTGGAATGCATAATGCCAGACTATCATAATCACGTAGCCAAGGCCTCGTGCCAATACTACAAATATGATTTTGTCAAGTCCTCGTGCCAAGACACTAGTTTGTCTCATGATACCTACCGATGCATCGAGGAGCTATAGCAGGCTCCACCCGTCACTTATTAAGTCCAATGCATTCCTCATATGAACAGGTTTAAACATATCATAAAACATAACATAATAGTATCACATAAAACATGCATAAAGAAAACATAACATTTCCACATTTCAATCACAAGATATCAAAAAAACACATTGATATAATAAAAACATTATCAAAATCATTTTCTATACCAAAATAAAAGAAATGTAAAACATGGTATTTATTTTTCATTTTAAAAAAAGTTATGGCTTATAGAGGAAGCCGAAACTCAAATAATAGTCAAGGAGGTGGAGAAGTCGTTGTCTCCGCATACATAACAAAAAACATTCCTTTGATCGTTTTGTAAAAACGCTTCGTATAAAAAAGACTCCTTTTGAATTAAAGTAAAAGTCAACTGGGTTTATACACTTTATAAAGGAAAGTTGTGTATAAAACCAAATATGCCTCAATGAAAGGATATTGAGACGAAGTCCCTTACAAAGGTAATTTTTTTAAATAAAATAGATCTATTATGTTTATTCACTATAATTACACATAAATAAACTATAAATACAAGATAGGAAATAATAATATCAGGACATAATTTGAAAGTAGGAGATTAACCCAAAGAACAGAAATTGGGTTAAGAAGATCGCTTACCTCGTGTCCAAGATCACTCGACCGTTATTTAATCTCTTGGATAATAAACTAGAGTTAATATCTACTTTCTTAAGAACCTTTTTCATGTTCATTATCCCTTTTTTATCACTTATTACAATGTTACGAAAATTATGTAGTCATTTAAGTTAATAACGGTCGTTTTGTCGATAAAAGGTTCTTGAGTCAATAATAAACTTCTTATAATTACAAGTTGTTTATGTTGTATAACATCCATTATGTCGAGAATTATAATAATGATGTAGATATAATATATATCATATATATCCAGTATGTACATTCATTCATAATATTACGTAACATTTAGAGGTAAGAAATGAAATGCACCGTTCATGGAGACGGTAAGTCGTACGTACGCATAAACGCTACTTTAAT
The DNA here is from genome assembly GCA_963277665.1 of Viscum album. Lineage (NCBI taxonomy): Eukaryota > Viridiplantae > Streptophyta > Magnoliopsida > Santalales > Viscaceae > Viscum > Viscum album. Next base: position 1,013,629,290 of record OY728131.1, read on the forward strand.
TTCTATTTCATATTTAATAGAATGAAATCATAATGATATAAATTTATATTATAATTCTAGTATAATATCATATATAATATCATTTAGTCTATCCTTTATATATCCCACATATGGCATTAACGATTCTAATAACTTTGAGGGGGCGGTAGTCCGCACTTCCTAAAATGAAATTATCGTGTTTACCCAAAATGGAAATCATAAAGGTATTCCATAAATGAGAAATAAAGAAGAATATGGAAAAAATAAACATAATATATATCATATATAAATATATTGACATATTAATGGCCACCATGAGAGTTGTTAAAATAAGATTGAACAATCATCATTTCGTGAGGCAGAAATTCGCCAACCACATAAACAGTATATTCATTAACCATTAGATGAAGGTGTGTATAAGTGTAAATCAAATACTTCTCATAATAAAATCCAAGTATATTGAAGATACAGGTTTTGTTACAAAATAAAGGAATAAAAAGAGTTTAAGGGGTTGGAGAAGAAAAATACAACAAAATAACATAAGAGAAAACATTACTCTAAAATCGGGTACCTCTTTTTGATTTGAGAAAAAGGATTACTTGGGTAGAATTAAGCCCAATGTGAGGCTTCTAGGAGTAAGATAAGGAAGTTTAGAGAGTATTTGGGGAGATTCTGGCCGAGCCAAATGGCTTTGAAGGTGTGAATAAGGTGGTAGAGGTGGGGGCCTTTTATAAGAGGAGAGGAGGGGCACTCTTGAAAAGTAATGAGATGTTAAATTATTATGAAGTACTTTTCGGATTTAAAAGGTCCCACAATTATATTTTTAGAGGATAATGTGTTAAGGGATCGAAATCTACTCATCCAATAGGTTTTTGACAAGTATAAGTCTTATATTTTACATTATCTTTTCATTTTATTTACATCGTTAATTAATGAGGTAATCACTGCATCATCATGGTGTCATAAAAAGATTAATTTATTTAATGTATAAAAATTATATAAAAACTATCATGATGTAGGAAATCGTTTTATCTTTCCAATGAATAATTATAGTCGAAATTTTAACTTATATAACCCCATGTAATTTTTTTTAGTAAAACAACACATGTTTGTGACAATTTTATTTTTACTTTATATAAAAAGTTATTAATGTCATTTTCTTACCCATGTGGCTCCATGGGGTCCCCAAGTTGACCCATGGATTGTCTTGGTCGGACATGAGTCATCAAATAAGGGTAGGACAAGTGTCAAGATATTTTCATATTTTTATAATATCATTTTTACCTTAAATATTCCTAATTACCTTTAATTGCAATTAATAGAACTTAAAAGTTACTACTCACCAAAAATTATTTTAATCCCATTGAACCAAATTTTACATCTTAATTACAACCATGTATGTCGTATTTTTGAAATTAAGTACAAATAAGTTGTAATGTTTCATTTACATAAAAAATTAGTTTTTAAATTACCACTTAGTGGTTTCACTGTTCATCAAAAATTGAAGTTTTTCAGAAAATACCAAAAATTCACCCTAAGATATATTTGATATTCCGAATTCAAAAATGATTTCTATTTTAAAAAATTCAAAAAATATAATTTTCAATAATTAATTTTATAATTAATTCCCACTGTCATAACAAATAGCGTGTTTTTAATAAATAATATATATCAGAAGATTGACAATTGTTTATGTCCAATTTCAAAGTGAAACTAATTTTAATGACAACCATTGGATAAAATGATAAAAATATATTCTAATTATACTTTAAAACCACTCAATGGTATAATTTATCTCTATAAATTATTTTAATTAAAAAATTTGTTTTTAAGTATTTGTTTACTATTCATAGAAAAGTGGAAGTTCTCAGAAAATTACAAAAATTCAACTTAGGATAATTTTGATATTCCGAATACAAAAATGAAGTCTATTTTGAATTATAAAATTAATATAATTTCAAAACGTGGTTATTACTTTTCATAACGGCTACTTTGATTGGTCGTGGTGTGTTAGAATCTTGAACATGCGTACAATGCAAGATATTGTATTATTGAAAATGAAGTGTATCGTGAAAGTTTGGGGTGTTACAGTTACACATTATTTTTAATCATAAAATGAGAATTATACTTTAATGGATACAATGGGGAATGAGTCTCATCGCATTCGTGGAGACGGTAGTCCGTACGTACGCACGAGCGACAATATCAATCTTTTGATATTAAAATTATATAAAATTGGATAGTATATCCCATATACAAAATCATTTTCATGTCATATTTGTTATTTACATGAATAACACATCATTATTATACCCATCAAAATAATAATGTTTTGAATAACAATTACACCACAACGTGGAGACGGTAAGTCGTACGTATGCACCTATAGTGACATGTCATTCAAAGGATGGATATAATACTGAATATATTTGTACCATATTTATAATAACATCAATTTATATAGAAGATACTGGAGTTATTATTTTATAATGGGATTAACAGTGAAATAAGTTGTTGAAGAAGAAAGGAACTTGAAAGAGGGTGGTGAAAACATTACCTCTTCTTTGGGTTCTTCCTTTTGATTTGATCAAAATGGCTCTTTAGGTAGGATTTATGATCAAAATAAGGCCTCCAGGTTTATGTGAGATAAGTTGAGAGGATATTTGAGCAGGGGTTGGCCGATAAAAAAGGCTTTGAAGGTGTGAATTAGAGAGAAGGGTGAGTGCCCTTTTATAATAGGGGTGAGGGGAACCTTTGGAAAAGCTAGACATATTATTTTATAACAAATTCTTATTCGGTTTCTAATGGCTCCAAAGTAGATTACATAAATGTTACGGTGGTGATGGGTCGAAATAATTTCACGCAATAGATTTTAGACATGTTTGGGTCACTATATTTACCTTATCTTTTTTATTTAACTCTTAGTTAAATAGTTTGACATTTACAATGTGTCTTTGTATTTTTATATTATATAGTCAATAAACTTACTATATACCTCCAAGATACCCCCAAGTGGTCCATTAATGATACACATATAACTATATAAGTTCTTTTTTAGATCATTAGATATTTTGGAATAGAATAAGAGTTAATAATATAATATGTTTTTTAAAAACTCTTTTATGTTAATTGTGACACTATTGGGTATTTTGTTTTTGATGATTTTATAACAGAATTATTACTTCAAACAAAATTTATATAACCAGTAATAATATGTCATATTATCCAATAAAATTAGTGTAATTCATTAAAAGCCTCAAATTACATTTATTTTGATATTTATAATATCAATTATTTTAATATTTCATTAATTAGGTAATTACAGCATCACCATTCTGTCATAAATAAATTAAATTATTTAATGTCTAAATATTATAAATAAAATTCCATTATGTAGGAAATATTTTTATATTTCTAATGAAAATTTTTAATCTAATTTATCTTATGTATAACTCTAAATTAAAAATTTTTTAGACATTAAACATTGATTTTAACTCTTTTAACTCTTCTTTGAATTAAATAATAATAAATTTCCTAATCTAATCCAAGTTGACCTAAATGATAATGTTTTATTATTATGGTTGTTTTTGTTCTAGATACACTTGTACAATATAATTAGGACATTTGTTATTGTAATATTAATATCATTTTTACCCTTAATTACCCTATTTACTTTTAACTGTGGTAAATAAAAGTAAAAAGTTACTATTCACAAAAAGTTATTTTTTTATTATTGAACAACATTTTAAACCATGATGTTAACCATGTATCTCATATTTTTGAAATTCCACTCACAGAAGCATTTAAATTATGTTTTATGTGAATTTCCAAATTCTCCTAGAAGGTGGGTAAAAGACAGTGAAAATTTGCATATAATTTTTATATATGTAAAATTATTCTAAAATAACTCCAATGAATTACATTGAACTTATATAGGTATTATGTATCCATTTTGACCTTAATTAAATTTAAATAAAATAAATAACCACTTAAATAAAAATTTGGTTTTAAATTATATCTTAGTGTTTTTTCACTATTTATCAAAAATTCATTGTTTTTATAAAAATATAAAAAATTCACCAAAGTGACTTTCAATATTCCAAATCCAAAAAATAATTCCATTTTGAAAGATAAAATTTATTAAATTTCAAAGAGTGGGTATTACTATTCATAACGGCTTATTTGATTGATTGTGATGTGTATTAGAACTCGAAGTTTCTTACAACACACACAGCTGTATTATTCAAAGAGAAGAATACCATGGAAGCTTGTGGTGTTACAAATTTTAGGGGATGAAGGTTTCTAGTGGCCAACGTTGAGTCAGATTCCGAAATTATGGTTAATTATATCAAGGGACATCATGTGGTTCCATGGGATTTGGTCTACATGATCTGCAGATGTTTTTTGGAGACAATGAAAGGGAAGATTCTCTATCATGGTTGGATGGAGTTGAACATTTCAGCCTACTCACTTTCTCTCATAGGAATTATGGAGGATATATTTATTTTCTATGATAATATGGGTTATTTACCAGATGATAGTAAGGTTGTCATTCAAGGAGGCACCCTCAGTATCCACCACATTCTCTCACATTGAGGGGCTCGTAAGCTATTCACTTTTTTCCTTTATCAGTTTAATTAAAAATAATGTTAAGACCGTGAAAATAACATAATATCATTTAAGATTAAAAAGGGTAAAATAAGGGTTATTACAAAAAAACTAAAAATAATAAGAAATTTAAAAGTTCTCTAAAATTTATTGGATTATGGTTTTTCAAACCAACATCATATTATCTTCAAATTAAATTATTTTGGATCATTTTTAGTTGAAATTTAATTTATAATAAAGTTATATTTCAATACATTCCTAAACTGCCCTTCCTCCCTCTTAAAAAAGGCCACCACCTCTAACCACTTACTCACACCTCCAAATCCCCTTGTATCATCATAGATATACTAATATAATCTCCCAAAAAACATATGTTCCTCCTATAATCATTTACATGGGTAGAAGGTAATTCAAAAAATCCTTTTGACTCAACACAAAAGAAGTTACCAGATTTAAAGATAACGTCTTCTCTCAAGTTCCTTTACATGACTTTCCTTCTTCACTCCCTATGATATTCATATTGATTGGTTACATAAAAAACCTGTAACTACAATATACTATGATGTTTTAATGTTATGTATTTAACTACACTTACACACACCTCCATCTAATGGATACAAACAAACTGTTTCTATGTACGATTAACTACTATCTCACGAAACGATGATTGTTCAATTTTCTCCTTCCACCTCACATGGTGTCCATTATTATGGAACTATATTTATATATGATATATATTATATTTATATTTTCTCTATTCATATGTAATTTATATTTACAGCATACCATTATGCTTTCCATAATGTGTAAATATGGTAATTTCAATTGAGGATGTGCAAACTACTGCCCCCTCAAAGTGATATGGATCGTTCATTCCATAACTCGAACATATAAAGGATGGATTTAATGAATGTAGGTAAATATATAACATATATATTATACTATAATTAAAATATACCTCTGAATCATTTATTTTTTATTCCTTTAATGTGACAATGAAAGGAAAGTAGTGTTCATGCGTACGTACGAACTACCATCTTCATGAATGGTGAAATTAATTTCTTATCTCCAACTATTATGGACTATTCTCAATACATGTATAATGGATATATATGATATTTAAATAATGAATAATATATTGGAGATAATTGAATTTTTACCTGATGGGCAATTTTTGTCAATACAAGTTCATTTTCGACTAAAGTACCGAATATTGACCAAACGACCAATATGAACTCAAATAGTTACCTAATTGTTATAACATGATAATAAGTATTATAGATTGAATAATAAACTTTAATAACGTTCTCAATTAATGTAATTTAAACTAAATTTATTATTTAGGAACATAATTATAGAACGAGATATGTTGAACTCAAGGTAAGGGAATTTCATTACCAAATTTACATTCATCAGTTTAATCTTCAACTTCATTATTGTATCACGCAATGAATATGTGAGAAATGAATTTTGATATCATATATAGTATTTATATTTTATTTATGTGTAAATATAGTGAATACACATAATCAGTCTTTTTTATCGACAAAAATGATCTTTGTAAGGGAACTTTTTTTATACTCAATTTCCACTCATTGTGTTTTACCCATACTTCGATGATTATATTATGCCCAGATTATGTGTGGAATATGTGTTTGTTTATTTATGTTTAAATTTTCACTTCTGTTTATGTGGATATGCTCTTTCTACACAAAATCACTCCATTGATTAATTCTTACATCATTTGTATGAATTGTTTAAGGGAAATATTAACTCAATATCAATTTATTGGGTTTAATATAAATGTAATTTGTTTTATTCATCCAAGAATAAGTGTGAATGAAATATTATTTTTAACCCATAATATCCACTTATATTGGGTGTATTTAAATTTATCAGACATAATTATCACATCGATATATCTTTAATCAAATGATATGATATTTGTAAGCGACTGTGTATCAATCTCTTTTCATTGAGCCATATCTTGATATTGTGATCCTTTAATATCCAATAAGGTGTATATACAACCCTTTTTTCATATTATGTCATGAATTTATATATTCTAATGATATTTATAGTTTCATTTGATTTTATTCTTTAATTTATTTTGTTCAAGTGTTTATAAATTATTACGAGACTCGTTAACAAAAAAAAATCAGTTTAAAATTTTTAAATATTTATTGTTATAAACCGTTATCATTAATGTCATTGTTTTTAAACTGGTTTTCTGGATTTATTTATATAGACATAAATGTTTTAAAATTTTAAATCATGAATTTTTTAAAAGTTTCAATGTTTATTAGACAATTTGATTCCAAAATAGCTTTATTAATTTTTTTAAATGGTTTTGGAAATGGATTGAATATTTCATAATATTCAATTGATTTCCTATGATTTATGAGTGAAATGATTATAATTTGAATATTTTATGTGTTATGTAATGGTACTAGACATTGGAAGGGTGTTAATGTGATAAACCAAATACATGGGGTTCCATTATAAACCTAGGGCAGGTGAGACCATGATATATCTCCAATGGATTGGGTAACATGATGGAGGTAATAATTAAGGTTTCGCATAAGAGATTAAGGGAATATACTGTGATGGGTATTCAAAACGTAACCATGAAATTTACTCCTTATGTAGCAGTGAAAGATTCAATGTATGTATGATATGGATACCACAAGTTACCTTTATGTTTTATGATTTCTATGATGTTTTGTAGGAATATTATAATTATATGACGTAATGTATTTAGTTTATGTTTCATGGGTGGAAATTATGATTTTGTGAAAAAACATTCATAGCTTTTAATTATTTGTGGACTAGTGGATTTATTCCTTATTTTATATTCCCTATTGAGAATTTTATGCTCATCCTATTTTTTTGAAATTCTTTTCATAGGGTATAAGGAAAGATAAGATATATAAGAAATACAAGAATATTTTTATCACGAAAATAATTCTTTTTTTATTTAAGGAGTTTTATTATTTTGAAATTTTTTTATAGAGTATAAAGGTATACTTTGTAATTTTTGAGATATAATGTAATTTGTATGGTCTAAATCTCTAAAACTGTAAATATTAAATAATTCTTAATATGAATTATAGTAAAATTAATGGCTTAAATAAATATTATGTAACATTTAAGGTTGGGGCCGTGTAGTTTGTATCAATGGTTGATTTGGACAACATTAGGAATTACGTGTTTTGGATCAACACATGGTATGTATCTAGGTCTATTATTTCCGTTAAATCCTTGTTTTATAACTTGTTTAGATCTTGTAATGTTTGTTACAATTGTAAGGAGGAGGATCTAAAACATCATTCATATCTCTTCATGATGAATTTCTTGCAATAATTATTTCAATGTCATGTTAGAATACTTGTGAAAGTTTTTCAAACATACAACTCACTTAAAAATAGTTCTTTAAGATATCAAACACCCCCAATATATCTCAATTCCATCCTGGATGTTGGGTTGTATTTATGAAAATCCTATTTTCTCAATATTCTCATATTTTTTATAATGTTAAATATTATCTAGGAATTCACAAATATTTTACCTTATGAAAAGATATTTATGTATATTAGGATTTTGAAAAGGGTGATGAAGAATGAGTCCCTTTAAAATACTATTTATATTTTATTTTAAAATATACTCTATCATCACATACCTTTGGAATTTAAAAAGGATCATTTTTTAAAATTTTGAACTCAAACTCCGTGCATCTGTTTTATAAAAATCATGTTTCATCAGCTATTTTTAAATTATATCTCAAAAGTGATTATTTTCCAAAATTATTTATCTAGGATCACTCATACGGACCATGATGTAAATGGTTTGTTTGGATAAAGAATGAAAATTATTTTTATGGATCTCTAAATCATTTTTTCAATACATTAACCTTTTAATTGCGTGAACATGATGACGATGAAACCATGCGGACACCATGATCAAGGTACATTGTTCTTTCTCTGGGAATACTTTTAATTTATCATATAGAGGTGAAATAAAAAAATCAATATATATATGAATTCATGAATTATGATGTTGAGGAAATTATGAGTTTGGAAAAAAATTAAAGTTATAAGGAAACCATGGAGGTTAAAACATGTTAGGGTTATTTTTTAGTTCTATAAAAAGGGACAACCCTGAAGATGGGTGAAAACCTGTCGCATCCGGCAAGGATGCAGGAATCAAACCCACTACCGAAGGGTGACAATTGTTAATTTCCTACCACTATCCTATATGATGTCCCTCATTAGCATGACATATTCTTTTCTATTAAATGGGTTTATGGATTGTGAATAAGTTGATATTGTGAAATTATGTTTTATCAAATGTATATCCTCTATATAGGAAAATGATTTGGTGATTATGTGATAAATTTTATTTTGGATAATATTCACTCATTGGAAACACAGTATGGATATGGAAAATAAACTACTATGGGTTTTCATATAATTTAAAAACATTGAATTTTATTTTGGAATCATCTATTTTTATATCGTTGACCTATAGTGATTTGGGTTAATTAAGGAAATGATTAACCTATCATGGAGAATATATGATTAGGTTATTTAATTTTAAATGTGATAATTTAAAATTATTAAATGTTATTTAGAGTTAAATCCAATGATTTATCATGGAAGTCTTTGTTATCAAACCTATCGAACTTTTTTGATTCAATTTTAGTGTAACACCCCGAGATTTTATGAAAAATATACTTTTTTATTTCATTAATGTCTTGTGTTGTACGCTAAACCAAAAGGAGCTTTCACAACACACATCCTTGACTTGCCTTTAATTACACGCAAACGCGACCTTCCTCGATAGCGTGTGTAGTACGCAATACCGAGTTTCACTAAACAACGATATCGTATTAAAATATTATTAAAACAAGCCGTTTTGAATAGTAAGAACTACTTTTTGAAATTTATAAAATTTTATTTTTCGAAATGGACTTCATTTTTGGATTCAGAATATCGAAATTAGCTTAGGGTGAAATTTTGGTACTTTTCGGATAACTTTCATATTCTGATGAATAGTGAAAATTACTAAATTTTAATTAAAAACAAACTTTTTAATAAAAATAATTAATAGTGATAAATTTCTAATTTGAGTGGTTTTAAAGTGTATTTAGAATATATTTTTACAATTTAATACAATGTTGGTCATTGGATGTAATTTCACATTTAAACCAGACATAAACAAGTGTCAATCTTTTGATAGTTATTATCTCTTAAGAACACACTATTTGTTTTGACGATGCGTATTTATTTTTAAATTAAGTAATGAAAATGATATGTTTTTAGTTTGGTAAAATAGACATCATTTTTTAGTTCATAATATCAAATATATCTTAGGCCTAATGTTTTGTATTTTTCTTGAAACTTTCAATTATTTTGATGAATAGTGAAACTACTAAGTGGTAGTTAAAAAAAATTGAATTTTTCATAAAACATAATTTTACCGCTTCTGAGAGTGGAATTTAAAAAATCTGAGAGACACGGTTGATGTCAGTAAGTAGAATGTGGTTCAATGAGATGAAAATAATTTTTTGGTGAATAGTAACTTTTTACTTTTTTTACCACGGTTAAAAGTAAATAGGGTAATTAAGGGTAAAAATGATATTATTATTACCCTAACACATGTCCTCATTCTATTGGATAAGTGTAATTCGACCCAAAACAACCTTAGGAATAAAATATGACCATTTAGGCCCACTTGGATTAGATTAGGACATTTATTATTATTTAATTCAAAGAAGAGTTAATAGAGTTATAATCAAAGATTATTTACTAAAACATTTTTTATATATGGTTATACATAAGATAAATTCGATTTTAAATATTCATTAGAAATATAATAAAATTTCCTACATAATTATGTTTTATTTATAATTTTCAGACATTAAATAATTTGATTTATTTATGACACAATGATGATGCAGTAATTACCATAATAGAAAAAAAATTAGAATAATTGATATTATAAATACCCAAATAAATATAATTTGAGGATTTTAATGAATTACACTGATTTTATAAGTTAATATGACATGTTAGGATTTATTTAATTAACTTTTGTCGAAGTAATAATTCTGTTATGAGTTTCACAAAAATCAACTATTGAATAGTGTCAAAATTGACATAAAATAGTTCTTAAAACAAATATTATATTATTGATTTTTATTTTATTCCTAACAATCTAAGGTTTGGAAAAGCTACTTATATCATGATATGTGTATCATTAATGGACCACTTGGGGGTCTCTTGAATGTATATGGTAATTTTATTAACTATATAATATAAAAATACAAAGTGACACGGTAAATGTCAATCTAATTAACTAAGAGTTAAAACTAAAAGATAAGGTTAATATAATGACCTAAAATTGTCTAAATTATATTGGATGGGAGGATTTAGACCCATCCCCACCTTATCTTTGGAATAACTCAATTTGGAGCTATTTAAAATCGAATATGACTTTATTATAAAATAATATTTTTAGTTATTTCAAAGGTGCCTCTCTCCTCCCTTATAAAAGGGCACCTCCTCCCTCTCTTCCTCACACCACTTTTAGCCTTCAAGCTCGGCCAACCCCAGACAAATTACATTATAAACTTCCCTAGAAACATCCTAAAGGTTCTTGTCTTCCTCAAAGACCAATTTTAGTGCCCTAAAATGAGATATCAAAGAGGCGCTTCAAAGAAGAGGTAATGTCCGTTACCGATTCTTTCAACTTTATTTCTTCTTCCACTTATTCTTCTTTGATTGTTTCATTATGAAGTAATAACATCAGTATCACTCATATACGGATATGTTATTATAAATATGAAACAACCCTATTTCACAATTTATCCTTCCTACGGAAAACGAAATCACCGCGCGTGCGTACGTACGGAATACCGTCTCCACGTCGTGGTGTAATCTATTTTACACCACCACCTTACTTGGATGCGTATAATGGTGTAAATAATAACTATATATGATTATTGTAAAGTATTATTGATTCTGTAATAGTATACATATACTCCAATACAATTCCACGATCATGAGAACGATATGATCGCTCTTGCGTACATACGAACTACCGTCTCCATGACGCGATGAGATTCATTCTCCACGTTAACCATTAATGAATGATTATAAAGTATATATAATAAGTAATCATGAACTATATGACATAATAGTGATGTTGGATTTATTTTTTTATATATGTATGTCATCTACTTAATTCCATTCAACTCAATAAGGAAACGAAAACAACGTTCATGCGTACGTACGACCTACCGTCTCCATGAACGGTGTATTTCATTCCATTTACTGATCTATTATATATATGTATATTCTGAATATATATTATATATAAATCATGTATTATATTCTAGAATTAATTAATCATTATCCAAGTAATCATATGAATAATTACAAGTCAAAACACGGACGAAAAATGAAACGATTTTACCCAAAACGCTCTTTAACATGGAATTTACAAAAGAACGGGTAATATAAAGTCATAAGTGAACCATATATGATATCATAACAATGATTATGATTCTGTAATAAGTCAATGACATTATTTAAATCGTTATACAGGAGTTTCGGACACTTACGAAGCAAATCGGACCTAAGTTAAAGGAAATATAAAAATCTCATTTTTATCCGAGATTGTTTATACTTTGGAATTTACTGGGGTGTATTTTATCATCCACATCCATGTTTCCTCAATATGTAATAATATTTCCATCCACCTACAATTGTTTAAATCTATTTTTACCCTTTGGTGAGTTTTTAGAAAAATATATGAAAAGAATCTTTTGTCATTTTTCTTACGAAGTAATTTTTTACTTTTCCAACAAAAGTACGAGAAGAATTTTTTTTTAACTTATACGGAATGAATGGATTTTTAAAACATTATATCCAAGAAGATTCCTTTACAAGTATTCAAGTTTATTTTTAATCAACTTCTTTTAGTTTAGAATAGTATGACATGTTAAGAATGGAAAAAAAATTGAAGTAGAAAGGATATTTTCCTCAAGAATGGAGTTCAAGTGTTTTATCAAAATTATTTTCCATATAAGATAATAAAGGGTTCTGTTTCTATCCCTATTATTACATTGATTTGATTATATTGTGATGGAATTATTTTTATGAATTCCTTTATCTTATATGAATTGTTTTATGATGCCTTGATGTTTAAGATTCCCATTTTTATTACATGGGTTATGCTATAATGTATGGTTTATGATTTTGTGTCACACATAAGAATGGTATCATTATGAGATGGGTGGGACCTATATCTCCCTCCAATTAATTGGGTAAAGATTTTATATCTCATGAGATATACATGGCTAGAATGGTATGTTAATCCAGTTCAGTGTTACAAGACTGAAACGAGGAGTGAACTCGATTCAGAAAGGGACTTTGTCCACTAAGATGGTCTTGGCAGCAATGCCTTGGCTACTATGGAAATCATGACATGTGACGAATGGTTTCCACAATTACATGTTTTACTCCTATGCTATTTTATCATGATTAATGTTTCTTTATGATATATGCCTTACGTACTTCCATGTTTTATGTCATTGATCAAGCTTTTAAACATTATGTTCCTGTTTTTAAGCTCAAATGTATATGATTTGTTTTATTTTATCCATGCTTACCCTTACTGAGAATTTGAGCTCACCCTTTATATGTTTTCTTTTTCCCAGGATATAATGAAAGCATTTAGGTAAGAAAAACAAAAAGGGGAAGATAGATATGGGAGATGTTGAATATCTTTCACCATGATTAGAAGATTATATTTTGAGTTTACAAAGAAACAAAACTATTACGGTCCTTTTGTGTGTGTTTTTGTTATGTACTAAGTATTCCAAAAAAGTAATGTAATGTCAATGTACGTCAAGCTTAGGGACTCTATAGTTGGTATCAGAGGAAAGGTTTAGTCAACCTTTGGAAACTAGGATGCGAGAACTTTAACGAGATCCCTAGAGATATTTCTAATGTGTGTCTAGGGATGTCCCTAAGGATAAGTATAGGATATAGTACTAGAATTACGGTAACCCAAGATGTTAGATATTCATGGTACTCCCCCTTTATTATATTGTTTTCCCTAGCGTGATTTTTTCCTCTCACACTATTTTTTTTGGGTTTTAGACGATGGCTGGAACCTGAAGGAACCGTGTTGATCAATGTAATGGACAATGCAATGATTGTCCTTCTGAACAAACAAATGTTATGGGAGATGGAGTGAAAAATCTTATTGCTATACTTACCCAAGCTATGAATAATTCTGGACATCCAAATGAGTAGAGAAGGGAACAATATTCTATTGAGTTCTTCATGAGGAAACGTCCACCTTCTTTTAGTGGGTCTTCTGATCCACTTGTTGATGAACAATGGATCAGTACTTCCTAAAAGATATTTTCAGTTCTTCAATGTTATGAACATGATAAAGTCATCTTAGCAGTGTATCGTTTGGAAGGTGATGCTGATCAGTGGTGGAATCTTATCAAGAATATGAGGCCAAGATATGAAATTGAGTCCATGGAATCGGACGAGTTCAATAACTTATTTTTCAATAAGTACTTCCCTCGTATACTTCGAACAAAGATGGAGAAGGAGTTTCTTGAAGTAAAGCAAAATTATGATGAATCTGTTGGTATATACGAAGCGAATTTTACAAGGCTTGCAAGGTATGTATCTGGATTTATCATCCAACCTGAAAGTAAAGTTGATCGATTTTTCAGTGGCTTAAAACAAAATCTTCGAAGGGCATTAGCTATAAGAGACTTCAGTAGCTATGAAGAAATTGTGTGTTGTGCTATCAAGGTAGAAATGGAAGTTGGTGTTACTTATACATCTCATAGTTTTGACAAGAAATGAAAGATGGAGTTCAAGGAGAAATCCCATAATAATGGTGAAAAGAAGATGAATGTTTCCTTATGCTCAAAGTGTGGAAAGAAGCATTGTGGAGATTGTATTAAAGGGACTAGAAAATGTTTTAAGTGTGGAAAAGAAGGTCATCGAGTAGCTGAGTGTCGAAGAAATGGAAATAGGGTTTCTAATGATGTGAATAAAGAAAAGACTGTAGAGAACACACCACCAACACTTCAATGCTTCAAGTGCAAGGAAATGCGGCATTATGCTAATAAATGCCCTAATCCAAGGGTTAGTGATGATCGACATGAGCATCCACTTAAGGAAAATGACAAAGCGAAGTCACATGCGATCACTATTGGCGATGATGAATATGACAATGATGTGGTGGAATGATTAATTGTTTATGTAATGGGATTCGAAAATAATGTTGTATATAGTATCGTGGAATATTGGAATATTTATGTATTGGTCTATTGTGGTTTTCAATAATTTTATGGTACCGGTAATCATGTAAAGTGATTAAGATATTTTTTGAAAAAAATATGATATGCACATAATGAAGGGATAAGGAGAAAATGAAATGTTTGTCAGTATTCATGAGCTCATGACTGATATAAGGAAATAGTTTTATCATGGTTTGAGGTTTTGGTATGTGAAAAGAGTTAACTTTTGACAACACTCATGTTTTCACTAAGATTCAATGGGTATTCATTTTTCAAGAGAATACATGATTTAGTCCTTCGAATGATTGGAATGTGACCAACAAGACATATCTCATGATATATGGGGATCAACAATGGTATTAACATGCTTGTTATATGAACTCTTTGGTAATCGTTTTCAATATAATATGAGATTGGACAACAGTATTTTGGATAAGCCTAAAGATTGGAAAGGATTATGTTGGACATAAGTTAGTATTAAGGACAGAACTTTTTTCGATATTATTGATGGGAGGTTATAGTAATGTAGTTTTAGAAAAAGGACAACCTGCAGGACGGGCGACAGCCCATCGCGTTGGACAAGGCTGTGGGAATTGAACCCACAACCGAAGTGCGACTGGCCTTTATCTCCTACCACTGGCCTACAAGAAGTCCCTGTTTAGTAGAAACTAGTTTTATTATATTAATCAGTATGTTATAATAAGTATAATTCCATTTTAGGAACCATATATGATTAATCTCACTATAGATCGACTTATGTATATTTAATAACTTTTGCTAACCATTTGTTTGAGACAGATGGAATGACCCATCATTCTATCACAAGATCTGCTAACACATCATGAAAGACAAATTCAACTTCATTTCTTTAAGAGATGAAGTGGAAATTGTCCAAAGAATGACCAACAGTGAGACTATACCAAAATCACGAAAGTATTTCTTCTTATTCTAATCTCACCAACTTTAGGGAAATGATCTTGAAAACCAATAATGTTATCCTAGTGCTCTTATATATGATGAATCATATGGTACCTTAGATAATCACAAATTTATGGCTTTGTGATTGTTGGATTTTCCATATCCATGTTCTCTACCACTCTCCATAAGAACATGATTGTTAGATTTCTCTTCCATATCCATATTTTACATATGTGGAAACCCAGTGATTAGTTTATTTGGGTAACCGTTACATTTCATTCATTTGTTTTTAAATATTGGTTTTGGTATTCCTTTTTACGACGTGAGTTTCTATTATATAAACTTTCAAGTAGTAAGACATTTATAACCCTGACGAATTTCGAGGGCAAAATTCATTTTAAGGGGGGTAGAATGTAATACCCTGAGATTTTATGAAAAATATTCTTTTTAATTTCATTAATGTCTTTTGATGTACGATACACAAAAAGGAGCTTTCACAACATGCATCCTTGACTTGACTTTCATTACACGCAATCGCGACCTACCTCGATAGCGTGTGTAGTACCCAATTTCGAGTTTCACTAAACAACGATATGCTATTAAAATATTATTAAAACTAGCCGTTATGAATAGTAATAACCACTTTTTGGAATTTTTTAAATTTTATTTTTCAAAATGGACTTTATTTTTGGATTCGGAATATCGAAATTAGCTTATGGTGAAATTTTGGTACTTTTCGGATAACTTTCATATTCTGATGAATAGTGAAAATTACTAAATTTTAATTAAAAACAACCTTTTTAATCAAAATAATTAATTGTGATAAATTATTAATTTGAGTGGATTTAAAGTATATTTAGAATATATTTTTACAATTTAATACAATGTTGTTCATTGGATGTAATTTCACATTTAAACCAGACATAAACATGTGTCAATCTTTTGATAGTTATTATCTCTTAAGAACACGCTATTTGTTTTGACGACGAGAATTAATTTTTAAATTAAGTAATGAAACTGATATGTTTTGAATTTCGTAAAATAGACATCATTTTTGAGTTCATAATATCAAATATAGATTAGGCCTAATTTTTGGTATTTTTCTGGAAACTTTCAATTTTTTTGATGAATAGTGAAACCACTAAGTGGTAGTTAAAAAAAATGAATATTTCATAAAACTTTATTTTACCACTTTTGTGAGTGGAATTTCATAAATCCGAAAGACACGGTTGATGTCAATATGTAAAATGTGGTTCAATGAGATGAAAATAATTTTTGGTGAAGAGTAACATTTTACTTTTTTTTACCACGGTTAAAAGTAAATAGTGCAATTAAGGGTAAAAGGATATTATTATTACCCTAACACATGTCCTATTTCTATTTGATAAGTTTAATTGGACCAAAAACAACCTTAGGAATGTAATATGACCATTTAGGCCCACTTGGATTAGATTAGGACATTTATTATTATTTAATTCAAAGAAGAGTTAAAAGAGTTAAAAACACAAATTATTTACTAAAACATTTTTAATATAGATATATACATAAGATAAATTCTATTGTAAATATTCATTAGAAAGATAATATGATTTTATACAAAATTATATTTTATTTATAATTTTTAGACATTTAATAATTTAATTTATTTATGACACAATGATGATGCTGTAATTACCATAATAGTGAAAAATTAGAATAATTGATATTATAAATATGCAAATAAGTATAATTTGAGACTTTTTATTAATTACACTAATTTTCTAGGTTAATATTACATGTTAGTATTGATTTAATTAACTTCGGTTGAAGTAATCATTCTGTTATGAGTTTCACAAAAATCAACTATTGAATAGTGTCAAAATTGACATAAAATAGTTTTTAAAACAAATATTATATTATTGATTTTTATTTTATTCCTAAAAATCTAAAGTTCTGCCAAGATAAGTATATCATGATTTTTATATCATTAATGACCACTTGGGGGGTCTCTTGGATGTATTTGGTAAGTTTATTGACTATATAATATAAAAATACAAAGTGACATGGTAAATGTCAATCTAATTAACTAAGTGTTAAAACTAAAAGATATGGTTAATATAATGGCATAAACATTTCTAAATTCTATTGGATGGGAGAATTTCGACCCATCCCCACCTTAGCTTCTAAATAACTCAATTTGGAGCTATTAAAAACTGAATATGACATTATAATAAAATAATATTTTTTGTTATTCCAAAGGTGCCCCTCTCCTCCCTTATAAACGGGCACCTCCTCCCTCTCTTCATCACACAATGTTGAGCCTTCATGATCGGCCATACCCTACCAAATTTCCTTCTCCACTTCCCTAGCAACATACTGGAGGTTCGGGTATTCCTTAAAGACCAATTTTAGTGACCTAAAAGGAGATCTCAAAGAGGCGCTTCCAAGAAGAGGTAATGTCTGTTACCGATTCTTTCAACCTTATTTCTTCTTCCACTTCTTCTTCATAGGTTGGTTCATTATGAAGTAATAACATCAGTATCACTCATATACTGATATGTTATTATATGTATTAAGAAACCCTATTTCACCATCTATCCATCCTACGGAAAACAAAATCACCGCGCGTGCGTACGTACGGAATACCGTCTCCACGCCGTGGTGTAATCTATTTTCCACCACAACCTTACTTGGATGGGTATAATGGTGTAAATAATAACTATATATGATTATTGTAAAGTGATATTGATTCTTAAATAGTATACATACACTCCAATACAATTCCATGATCATGAGAATGATATCATCGCTCGTGCGTACGTACGGACTACCGTCTCCACGACGCGATGATATTCATTCTCCACGATAACCATTCATGAATGATTATAAATTATATATAATAAGTAATCATGAAATATATGACATAATAATGATACTGGATTTATGTGTATATATATTTATGTCATCTACTTAATTCCATTCAACTCAATAAGGAAACAAAAACAGCGTTCATGCGTACGTACGACCAACCGTCTCCATGAATGTTGTATTTCTTTCCGTTTAATGATATATTAAATATATGTATATTCTGAATATATATTATTTAAAATCATATTTTATATTCTGTAATTATGTAATCATGATCTAAGTAATCATATGAATAATTACAAGTCAAAACACGGATGAAAAATGAAACGATTTTACCCAAAACGCTCTTTAACATTGAATTTACAAAAGAACGGGTAATATAAAGTTATAAGTGAACCATATATGATATAATAACAATGATTATGATTCTGGAATAAGTCAATGACATTATTTAAATCATTATACAGGACGTTCGGACACTTACGAAGAAAATTGGACCTAAGGTAAGGGAAATATCACAATCTCATTTTTATCCGAGATTGGTTATACTTTGAAATTTACTAGGGTGTATTTTATCATCCACATCCATGTTTCCTCAATATTTAATATTATTTCCATCCAACTACAATTGTTTAAATCCATTTTTACCCTTTGGTGAGTTTTTAGTAAAATATATGAAAGGAATCTTTTGTCGTTTTTCATACGAGGTACTTTTTGACTTTTCCAACAAAAGTACGAGAAGAATGTTTTTTTAACTTATACGGAATGAATAGATTTTTATAACATTATTTCCAAGAAGATTCCTTTAAATGTTTTCAAGTTTATTTTTAATCAACTTTTTTTAGTTTAGAATTGAATGACATGTTAAGAAATGAAAAAAAATTTGGAGTAGAAAGGATATTTTCCTCAAGAATGGAGTTCAAGTGTTTTATCAAAATTATTTTCCATCTAAGATAATAAAGGGTTCTGTTTCTATCCCTATTATTACATTGATTTGATTATATTGTGATGGAATTATTTTTATGAATTATTTTATCTTATTTGAATTGTTTTATGATGTCCTGGTGTTTAAGATTCCCATTTTTATTACATGGGTTATGCTATGATGTATGGTTTATGATTTTGTGGCACACATAAGAATGGTATCATTATGAGATGGGTGGGACCTATATCTCCCTTCAATGCATTGGGTAAATATTTTATATCTCATGATATAGACATGGCTGGAATGGTATGTTAATCCGGTTCAGTGTTACAGGACTGAAACGAGGAGTGAACTCGATTCAGAAAAGGACTTTGTCCACTAATATGGTCTTGGCAGCAATTCCTTGGCTACTATGGAAATAATGACATGTGCCGAATGGTTTCCACAATTACATGTTTTACTCACATGCTATTTTATCATGATTAATGTTTCTCTATGATATATGCCTAACATACTTCCATTTTTTATGTCATTGCTCAAGCTTTTAAACATTATGTTCATGTTTTTAAGCTCAAATGTATATGATTTGTTTTATTTTATCCATGCTTACCCTTACTGAGTATTTGAGCTCACCATTAATATGTTTTCTTTTCCCCAGGATATAATGAAAGGATTTAGGTAAGAAAACAAAAAGGGTAAGATAGATATGGGAGTTTTTGAAGATCTTTCACTATGATTAGAAGATTATATTCCGAGTTTCCAAAGACACTAAATTATTACGGTCCCTGTGTGTGTGTTTTTGTTAGGTACTAAGTATTCTGCCAAATTTACGTAATGTCAATGTACGTCAAGCTTAGGGTATCAACATTTATTTTAGATTATGTTGATGAATTTTAATGAATAATGTTAACTGAAAGGTTGTTCTCAAACATTGGGTATTATTAGTCAAATTTTGGAGATTAAGAGTATTATTTATTTATATAAGGTATTATTCATTTTGGGAGTTATGTGGTGTTTTTCTAACCATTTTGGTTTTGTGTTAATTTCTAATGATAGGGGAATTATATAGTTCATTGTTTTTGGCTTTAGAGATTCTCTATAATTTGATTCTAAAACATCATGTGTGACCAATTCATCTTTAATACTCATCATTTTGAGAAAAGATGAGTTTTTTGTAGATATTTATTAAAGGATGAAACTCTACTTGACAAGTATGTATGAATCCTTATGTTCTATTTATAAGTAGTAAATGAATTCCCCAGCTTTATAAATAAGATACTAAAAGAAAACTAATATCTGATTTATTTACATAATGGGAAATCAACGACCTTTTAACCAATCACATATTTATGGGTTTATGATTACTAGATTTCTCATCATGTTTTCTATCACTCTCCATCAGAAAATGATGTGTATTTTTCTCTTCCAAATTAATGTTTTTCTACATGAAACCCTAGTATGTGTCATCAAATTTTACCTTTGTTCTTCTATTTATTTATTTTAATGTGATTGTTTCTTGACTCTTTTTCATATTTGGAATTTTCAATGATGTTTTTTAGCACAATTTCAAAATTGTGAGGACACAATTTCCAAAAGGGGAGAATGATGAATGGGCGTAGGTATTTATTAAATAATACAGTTTCATATCAGTTTATATTTATGAATAATATAGTAATTTTAAGTTAAATAGTACACTATATATGATAGCTTACTCGACAAATGAAATGATTTTCTCCTAAATCTTATGTTGCACACAACATTGTTTTATACTGAAAAAATATAAGAATAATATTATTTTAAATGTTAGTTAACACAAAGATGTTGTATAAGAGTGAATGAATATATCTAAAAACAATATAATGACATGTGTTTGGTAAATTTTTGGACATTTATCCAACAAATTTCAATGGATTAAAATGTGAATGAATCCAATTTTAAGCATAAAATACTCTAATATTTTTGAAATCTCATTTTACTACCTTTTGATAGCACACCCTTTTTGATTTAGTTTTTGTCACTTTTATATGTTTTATTTGAGAAAATAATTTTATTGTTTAGAATCAGGACATAAAATTACTCAGAATGAAATTTTAGTAATTTTCTGATAATGTTGATTTTTTAATGAATATACAAAAATATAGCATTTTAATTCAAAGAAGCCTTTTCATTTAATTTATTTTTATGGTTGCATTCTTATTTTAGTTGTTTTAATAGTTTAATTGAATTAAGTTGTTATTATTCATTTAAATTATGTTCATTGAAATAATTTCACTTTTAAATTGGTCATAAAACCATATCAATCTTTTTATAGTTTTTACATTTTAAAAACACGTTTTTTGGTTTTGACACCGAAAATTAATTTTAAATTAAATTATGAAAATTATCTTATTTGAATTTGAAAATATATATTACATATTTGGATTCATAAGGTTCAAATTGTTTAAATAGGCACCTTTTATTTTTGGACATTATGAATAGTAATGTTAGAAATTATTATTTTTACCATGGTTAAAGGGTAAAAATAGTAAATAAAGGGAAAAATAATATTACAACTTTACTAAACTACCCTAAAAAGTGTCATAATCCAATTTTATGAGATATTTCTGACCATGGGCATCCTTGGGATGATTTTGGGACCTCAGGGAGCCACTTGGTAATGATAACAACAAGTTATACAATTAATTTAATGTAAAGAGAATTATAACCGAAACATGTATCTTTTACAATTTTTTTTTAATATTAGGGTATATGAATTATCACATTAAATATAAATATTCATTAGAATGATAAAACAATTTCCTACATCATGGTATTTAATTTATAATTTTTTTACATCCAATAAATAATTTTATTTATGACACAATGTTGATGCATAGATTGTTTTATTAATAATGGATTTGAATAAATATCTTTATAAATATAAAAATATTAATTATTTAAATTAATGTCATACATGAATTATCTAGTTGAATATGATATGTTAGGATTTATTCAATTGTTTTCGAAGAAGTCAAGTTGTTATGAGTCTTTAAAAAGTCATGTATTAATAGTATCCATAATTGACATAATTTATAACATAAAATATAAAATAGTTTATTAAATGATATTAGATTCCTAAATTCTAAGATTCTACCAAATGGTTAAAATAAGTCTAAATATGTCCTAAATTACATTTTGTGGGTCTTTTGACAAGATATGGTAATTAAATTAACCAACAACATGTAAATAAAATGAAGGGTGGCAGGATTTTGTGCCTACTATGGTCTAGGAATCTCCTTGTGAGAGGATGTATGTGCTCTTTTGACTTGGATTATGCTTTGTTGGGGACGCAGGTTTCCAATTTCCAAAGTTGAGTCAGTTTTAGAAATTTTGTTTAATACTATCTGGGGACATCATGTGGTTCCTTGGGAGTTGGTCTACACAATCTGCATATGTTATTTAGAGACCAAGAAAGGGAATATTATTCATCATTGTTGGAGGGAGTCAAACTTTCCGGCTGACTCTCTTGCTCGTAGGGTAAAAATGAAGGATATTTTGTATTTCTATGATAATATGGGTTCCATTTTGAATGATTATAAGGATATCATTCATGGATACACCTTTATCCTCCACCAATTTCTCCCCCCTCGAGGGGAATATCATCTGGTCACTTTGTTCCTTTTTCATTTTAATAAAAAATAATGTTCAGTCAATGTAAATAACATGATATCTTTGTAAGATTAAAAAGGGTAAAATAATGGTTAAACAAAAAATGTAGGGTTAAAAAAAATAATAAATTGACTAAAATTTATTCGATTAAGTGGTTTCAAACCGATATCATTTTATATTATAATTAAATTAGTTTTGGACCATTTTAGTTGAAATTTAATTTACAAAAAATAATATTTCAAGGCATTCATGTAGCGGCCCTCCTCCATCTTTTAAATGGAAAAAACCTCTACCCACATAATAACACCTCCCAAGCCCCTTGGCTCATTCAAAATATACTAAAATAAGCTCCCAAAAACCCTACCATCCTTACAGAATCCTTACCTTTGGATTAAGGAAATTCAATAAATCATTTTTACTCAAAACAAAAAAATGTTACCGGATTTAGAGGAAACATCTTCTCTCAAGTTACTTTACTTTATTTTCCATCTCCAATCTATATTTTCTTCTTATTATTTTATTACATACCAATACTAGTATCATAAATATTCTAGTATGTTTTAATTGGGAGGATTTTAACTACACTTACACACACATCCAACTAATGAATACGAACATACTGTTTCAGTGTACGGCGAACTACTGTCTCACAAAACGAAGATTGTTCAATTTTATCATAACCCCTCTCATGGTGTCCATTATGATGGAACTATATTTATATATTATATTTTTTATATTTATCTTGTCTCTATTTCACTTTATTTTTTATTTACAACAAACCATTATGCTTTCCATAATGTGAAAATTTGATAATTTCATTTTATGAAGTGTTGACTATTTCCCCCTCAAAGTGATATGAATCATTAATTCGATAAATGGAACATATAAAGGATATAGTTAATGATAATATTTAAATATATTGAATAGATATTATAATGGAATAAAAATATACCAATTTATCATTTAATTTTTTCCGTTTAATTTTAAAATGTAATGAAAGTAGTGTTCAGGCAGACGTACGACATTCCGTCTACATGAACAGTGCCTTTAATTTCTTATCTCCAAATGTTATGGAATATTCTAAATACTTATATAAATGATATATATGATATTTAAATCATGAATAATATTTTAGATATAATTTAATTTTGACCACACAGAGCATTTATTTCAAAATAAATTCATTTTTGAATCATGTGCCGAATATCGAAAAAATGACTGATATAGACTCAAATAATTAACTAATTGTTATAACATGGAAATAAGTGATATAATATTAATAATAAACATTGAAAAAGTTTTTAATAATGTTTAAATTAAATTAACTTAATTATTTAGGAACATAATGATTGAACGAGGAATGTTTGACTTAAGGTATTGGAATTTCATGACTCAATTTCCATTCATTGGGTAAATCTTCAACATCATGATTATGTCATGCTATGATTATGTTAGAAATAAATATTTGATATCCTATCTTGTGTTTATACTTTATTTATGAATATATATAGTGAATACACATAATTGATTTATTTTATCGATTAAAATGATCTTTGTAAGGATATTATTTTGTACTAAATTTATACTCATTGGGTTTTATGCATACTTCGTTGTTTATATTATTCCAAGATTATGTGTGGAATCATAGTTTATTTATTTATGTTTTAATTTTCAATTTCATTTTTGTGGATATACTATTTTTACATATAATCACCCCATTTATTAATTCTTACATCATTTATACAAACAGTGTAAGGGAAATCATAACTTAATCTCCATTCATTTAGTTAAATATACATGTCCTTGATTTTGTTCTTCCATGAATATGTATGAATGTACTCAGATTGTTTTACATTTAATATCCACTTATATTGGGTGTATTCATAATTTTCAAACAAAATTACTTCATTAATATATCCTTAATCTAATTATACGATCTTTGTGAGGGACTATGTCTCAATATCCTTTTCTTGAGACATATCTTGATATTGTTCTCCACTAATATACTATAAGGTGTATATACAACCATTTTGTTGTCTTAAATAATTAATTTATATATTTTTATGATATTTATAGTTTCATTTTATTTTATTCGTTAATTTTTTTCCAGAGTTTATAATGTGTCATGAGTTTCTTTAATAAAAACATCATTTTAAAAGATTTAAATATTTATTCATCTAAATCATTATCATTACTGTTCTTGTTTTCAAAATGTATTTAAGGTTGTATTTATGTGGACATATATGTTTTAAAATTTTAATTCTTGATTTTTTTATAATATCCAATCTTTTATGGGGCACATTGATTCAAAAATCTCTATATTAAAATTTTTAAATGGTATTGGAAATGGTTTGAATATTTCAGAATCTTGAATTGATTTCTTTTGATTTATGAGTGAAATGTTTATAATTTAAATATTTTATATGCTATTTAATTGTATATAAAATTGGACGGGCGGTAACATGATAAAAAAAATATGTGAGGATACATGATAATACTAGGGCAGGTGAGCCTGAGATAGCTCTTCAATTCATTGGGTAACGTGATGGAGGTAAAAATTAAGGTTTCTTTTAGGAGATTTATGGAATATACTATGATGGGTATTCAAAACGTAACCATGAAGGCTACTCCATATGTAACAGTGAAAGATATAATGTAAGTTTGATATGGATTCCACAAGTTACCTTTATTTTTTACGATTTCTATGATGTTTTTAGGAATATAATGATTACATGATTTCATATATGTAATTTGTGTTTTATGGGTGAAAAGTATGATTTTGTAAAAATGTTTTCATTGGATTTTTTATTCATGGAATAATGGTTTTATTCAATATATTATATTATATACTGATATTTTTATGCTCATCCCATGTTATTTGAAATGTTTTTCGTAGGGTTTAAGGATAAGAGAAAGATATAATTCAAGAATATATTTAACAATAAAATATTTAATTTTTTATTTATGGAGTTTTATTCTTTTAAGAATATTGGATAGTGTAGTAGTTTCTACTTTATAATTTTTGAGATGTAATGATATAGTTATAGACTAATTATCTAAAAATATAATCCTTAAATGATCCTCAATGTGAATTATAGTCATATTAATAAATTAACTCAATATTATGTAATATTTATGGTTAGGGGCATGTAGATGGTATCAGAGTTCGGTTAAGAAAACATTAAGAATTAGGTTTTTTAGATAAACACAGGGTAAGTCTATATGTCTATTCTTTCAGATAAATCCTTATTTTATAACTTTTTTAGATCAAGGAAATTCAGTTACAAATGGAAGAAGTAGGATATCTAATAACATTATTATATCTTCCTAATGACTTTCTTGAAATAATTATTGAAATGTTATGTTCGAAGAATTGTGATATTTTTTTAACATACAACTCATTTGGAAATAGTTGTTTGAGATATCAAACACCTCCAATTTCCCTCAATACCATCCTAGATCATGGTTGGTATTTAATAAAATACTATTTTCTCAATATTCTTAGAATTTTTAAAATGGTAAATATTATCAAGGAATTCTAAAAATATTTTACCTTATCACATTATTTGGATGCATATTATGATTTTGAAAAATGTGATGTAGAAGGATACCCTTTCACAACCTAATGATAATTTCTTTTAAAATATATTCATTCCTAAAATACCTATGTAATTTTAAAATAAACATTTATTGAAATTTTTAACTAAAACTCGGTCTGACTGTTTTATAAAAAAATTGTTTTATCATATGTTTGGAAATTATATGTTATACATGATTATTTTCCCAAATTATTTTTTTTGTAATACCCATATAACACAATATGTACAAGGTGTAATTGGATAAAGGAATAAAATTATATTGAAATATCTCTAAATCATTGTTTCGATGCAAGGACCATCTATTTACGTGAACAAGAGGACAATAGAACCAGGTGGACACCATAATCATGGTATAATGTTTTTTATTTGGGAACAATTTTAATTTATCATATGATGGTGAAATAAAAAAAATCAATATATATAAGACTTTATGAATTATGATATTGAGGTCATTGTGATTCATGATTATAATGAGATGTATAAGATAACCATTGAGTTTTAAACATGTTAGGTTTATTTTTTAGTTTTATAAAATGGGACAAACCTCAATATGAATGAAATCCTATCACATACGGAAAGGTTGTAGGAATCAAACCCACTACCAAAGTGTGACAAGGGTACATTTCCTACCACTATACTATTTATAGTCCCTAATTAGTATGACTTATTCATTTTTATTGAATGGTTTTATAGATTAATAATATGTTGAATTTTTGAACTTATGTTTTATCCAATAGGTATCCTTTGTATTGGAAAATGATTTGGTGATTAAGTGATAAATGTTATTTTGGAAGACATTGGCTCATTTGGGAATATTGTGTGGCAATAGAAAATAGATTACTATGGGTTTTCATTTAAGGATAAATGGATGAATTTTATTTTGGAAGAATCTAGGTTTTTGTCTTGGAAATATAAGAATTTTGGTTATTTAAGGAAATGATTAACCTATCTTGGAGAATATGTGATTAGGTTATTTAAATTTAAATATGATACTTTATGTCCAGTTAACGTTATTTAGAGATAAATGTTAAGATTTATCATGGATGGCTTTGTTATCAAATACTTTTGAATTTTCGGTTTCAATTTCATTTTGGATTATTTTGAAGAATTTTAAGGACAATTATTTGTTTAATTTTTATTGTTGATGTTTGGGAATTGTTAGATGAATTTTGTAGATTAAGAGTATTAGTTATTTTTATAAATTATTATTCTTATATGAGTATTATATGATCTTTTTCTAAACTTTTTGGTTTAGGGTTAATGACTAAAGATAGTGAAAATATACAATTCGTCATTCGTGGATTATGAGATTCCTTTGAAGTTGATTCTAGGACATGAGGTGTGACCAAGTCATCTTCAGTAGAAATCATTTGGAGAAATGATGAGTTTGCTGTAGATATTTATTAAAGGATGAAACTCTACTTGACAAGTAAGTATGAATACTTACATTATTATTCTAAGTATTAACAGAATTACTTAGTTTTATAATAAGGATCCTAAAAGAAAAATTATATTTTTTATTTACATAATGGGAAATCAATGACCTTTTGACCAATCACATATTTATGGTTTTATGATTGTTAAATTTCTCCTCGTCATATTTTCTATCACTCTCCCTCTAAACATGACAGTTAGTATGCTCTTCCAAATCCATGTTTTCCAACATGGAACCCCTGTATGTGTTATATCTATTGACCATTGTACTAGTATTTATTTCATTGAAAGTGATAGTTTTGTTGAATCTTTTTCTGATTTGGGATTTTCAATGATGTTTTCAATCCCAATTTTAAAATTTTGAGGATGCAATTTCTGAAAAGGGGGAATTATGTAATTACCCAAGTATTTATATAATACTGCATTTTTTATATCAAATAATATTTTTGAATAAGATATTAATTTTACGTTAAATATGACACTATGTACGATAGCATACTCGACACAAAAAAATGTTTTTTTTCAGAAATCATACATTGCACACAAAATTGTGTTATACCAAAAAATAATATATTATTATTTTTTATTTAAATGTTAGTTAATGCTTAGCTATTGTATTGGTGGGAATGAATAGACCTGAAAAAAATTATTACCACATTTTAATTGAAAAACTACATTTTCATCTAATTTATTTATTCAGTTATATTTTGATTTTAATTTGTTTAAAAGTGTAATTGGATTAATTTTTAATCCTTTAATACAATTTTTTCATTATAAGTAATTTTATTTTTAAATTGGACATAATCAAAATCAATATTTTGATAGTTTTTACTTCTTAAAAACCCACATTATGGGTTTTCCAACTATAATTAATTTTAGATAAATTTATTCTAATTATGTGTTTTTAATTTTAAAAAATGGATTCCATATTTGGAATCAGTGGTTTCAATGTTTTTAAATAGTTACCTTTTATTTTTTGTCATTATGAATAGTAACTAAAAAATTATTTTATTTACCATGGTTGAAGGGTAAATTTTGTAAATAAAGGTAAAACATAATATTATAATAATATTGAACTATCCAAAACGTGTCATTATCCTATTATATGAGATATTTTTTTATCATTTTAATCCTTTGGAAGATGTTGGGACCCCAATGAGTCACTTGGATATGATAATTGTATGTTATAAGAATTTATTTAATGCAAAGAAAAATATAACAGAAACATGTATCTTTTCCTAAAACAGTTTTTATATGTGGTTATGTAAATAATATCATTGAATAAAAATAGTAATTATAAATATTTAAATATATCCTGCATCATGGTATTTTGTTTATAATTTTTATATATTAAATAAATAATTTTCTTTATGACACAATTATGATGAAGTGATTGCTTCATTATTAAAGGATTCAAATAAATAATATTATACATATTAAAATAATTATTATTTCACATAATTAATATCATCCACGAATTATCTAGGTGAATATGAAATGTTATGATTTATTTAGTGTTTTTTCTTAGCAGTAATCAAGTTGTTATGAATTTGAAAAAATGTCAAGTATGAATAGTGTCTAAGCTTTATGTAATACATAACATAAAATATAATATAGTTTATTAAATAATATTATATTCCAAAAAATATACTATTCAAAAAAATGGTTAAGATAAGTCTAAATATTTCATATAATACTTTTCTTGGGTTATTTTACAAGGTATGATATTTATATTAACCCACAATTTTTAAATAACAAGATATCACTATAAGATTAAAAAGAAAAAAAAGGGTTATACGAAAAAGGAAAGGATAACAAATAATAAAAAGTTGTATAAAAATTCTTGGATGATATTTATTCGAACCAAAATCATATTATCTTCAAATTAAATGTGTTTTTGAAGTTTTTTAATCTAAAATAAATTTATAAAAAAATTATATTTCGAGACATTCCTAAAGTGCCCCTCCTCCCTCTTATAAGAGTCCACCAACTCTACCCACTTACTCACACCTCCCAATCCACTTTTCTCATACTAATTCAACTCAAATAAGCTCCCAAAATCCCTAAATTATTCCTTGGATCCTTTCATCGGGATAATTAAATTCAAGAAATCATTCTGGCTCAAAACAAAAACAAGTTACATGATTTAGAGGTAACATCTTCTCTCAAGTTCCTCCACATTATTTTCCTTATATACTACATATGATGTTATTATTATTTTATATAATAACAAAATATGTATCCTTAATATACTAGGATGTTTTATGGAATGTATGTTAACTACACTTACACACACCACCATCTAATGGATATGTACACATAGTTTCTATTTACGGAGAACAATTGTCTCACAAAATGATGGTTGTTAAATTTTTTTCTACCACCTCTCATGGTGGCCATTATTGTGAAATAATTTTTATATAAAATATATTTTATTTTTATATTGTCTATATTTTTCTGTATCTGTTATATACAATATATCTTTATTCTTTCCATAATGTGTAAAAAATAAAATTTCATTTGAGGAAGTGCGGATTACCGCCCCCTAAAAGTGATATGAATCATTCATGACATATGTATAATGTATAAAGGATGTAGTTTATTAATATATTTAACATAAATAAAATATGTATTATACTTGAATTATAATATACTTATGTATCATTTAGTTTTTTTCCTATAATATGAAAAACAAATAAAAGTAGTGTTCGTGTGTACGTATGACCTACCGTCTCCAGTAACGGTGCATTTTTATCATATCTACAAATGTTTTAAACTATTATAAATACAAATATACAGGATATATATAATATTTAAGACATTAATAATATTCCAATGATAATGAATGTTTTACTACACTGACAATTTATATCAAAACTAGTTCATTTTCGACTCAAGTACTGAATATCGACAAAACAACAGATATGAACTCAAATAATTAACTAGTTTTTATATCATAGTAATAAGTGATATAAAATGAATAATAAAATTTATAATGGTTTTTAAAAAATTATAAATTAACCTATGTTTATTATTTCACAACATAATGATTGAGTAAGACAATTCAAACTCAAGTTAAAGGGACTTCTTAACCTAATTTCCATTCTTTTGGTTAATAATCGACGTCATTACTATGTCATGATATGATTATGTGAGAAATTAATTTTGATATATTATCTTTTATTTATACTGTCTTTATGTTTATTTATAGTTAATACACATAATCTATCTATTATATCAGCACAAATTATCATTGTAAGGGAATTGTCTTAAACACAATTTCCAGTCATTGGGTTTTACACATAGTGCGTTTATTAAATTATGCCATGATTATGTGTTGAATAACTGTTTATTTAATTATTTAGTAATTTCTACTTTCTTTTGTGTGTATATACTATTGCTGCACATAATCACCCCATTGATAAATTCTTAATTTATTTATATCAACATTGTATGGGAAATCTTAACTCAATCTCTATTTATTGAGTTAAATATCCATGTCAACGGTTCTATTTTTTCAATAATGTGTGTGAATGACCTATGATTGTTTTAAATATAATATCCACTTATATTAGGTGTATTTATATTGTTTAGACATAATTATTTTATTGATATATCCCCAATCTATTGATATGATCTTTTTAAGGGACTTTATCTCAATCTCTTTTCATTGAGAAATATCTTGATATTGTTCACATTTAATATCCTATAAGGTGTATATAAAAACCATTTTTCATTTAATATCATTAATTTCTATATTATTAGGATATTTAATTATTCATTCGATGTTATTATTTAATTTTATTTTTTCAAGCGTTTATCAAGTGTTACGAGATTCTTTATCTAAAACATCGTTTATCAAAGTTTTATAGATTTTGTTTTCTAAATATTTCTCTTTAATGTCAATGTTTTAAAAATGGTTTTACAGATTTATTTATATGGACACATATGTTTAAAAATTATAAATCTCATATTTCTTTAAAATTTCTCAAAGTTGTGTGGGACACTTTGATTCAAAAATATCATTATTAAATGTTTTTAATGATTTTTGAAATGGATTGAATATTTTATTTTCATTAATTCATTTCGTGTGATTTATGAGTGAAATGTTTATTATTTCAATTTTTTATGTGTTATGTAATGGTTCATGGACATTTTATGGGTGGTTATATGATAAAACAAATATGGGTGGTTCTATGATAAATCCAAGGCGGGTGAGCCCGTGATACCTCTCCAATGCATTGGTTAACGTAACTAAGGTAAACGTTAAGGTTTACCCTAAGATATTTAAGGAATATACTATGATGGGTATTCCAAACATAACCAAGATGGTTACTCCGTCTTTATATATGAATGATACAGTGTATGTATGATATCGATGCCATAATTTACCTTTATGTTTTATTGTATCTATGATGTTTTATAATAATTTTATGATTACATGATGTCAATTATGTAGTGTATGTTTTTTGGTTGAAAAGTATGATTTTCTTAAAAAAGTCATGTGTTTTAATTATTTATGGACTATTGGTTTTATTATTTATTTTATATTTTATTCTTAGCTTTTTCTGCTCATCCCTCGTTTTTGAGATGGTTTTCATAGGGTATAAGGAAGGATAAGGGAAAGGAAGAATTCAAGAATATATTTACCAGGAAAATAATTCTTTTTTTATTTAAGGAGATTTATTATTGTGAAAAAACTGGATAGATTAGAAGTGTCTACTTTATAATTTTTGAATTGTAATGTAATAGTTATTGCCTAATTCTTTAAAACTATAAACCTGGAATGATCCTGGATTTGAATTAAAGTCAAATTAATGACTTAAATCAAGATCATGTAATGATTAAGGTTGTGGACATATAACTATTGTTTTTAATTTGAAGTTAGATATAAGTATATGAGTACCCTTACCTCCATTATAGTTTTATTCTACTATAAATAGGTATCTCTATAAGTTTGGATTCTATTATATATTTCATTGTAATTTTTTTTCTTCTTTGTTTTCTCTAGATTGAATCTGAACCAGTAGTTGATTTTCAATATGTGGTAATGTATAATGTTTTGTAAGGTTACGCTAAGCCTAACCCATATTATTTCTACTGACATGTCCCACCGAGGAAAACCTAGGTGGAATATAACCAATAGTGATACCCCAATCCCCCTTCCAATAGGTCAAGGAACGATGACCATAATTGAGTATGCATATCACACAAATGATAGGCCTTTTACTATGGTACCTATATGCATGCACAAATCTCCACATAATCATACAATGACAAAAAAGTAAAATATAAATGATACTATATTCATGAATACATCTATATCCCATAGTAGAGTATAGAAAAAAGAACTAGAAAACACAAGGGTAAAAATACAATCCCACCTAATCTGTAATGGAGTCCATCCTTCTTTGAAAGATGGGACTACGAAAAATTGAAAAACTAGGTATGGTCAATGGTATATCATTCTCAACAATTATTTTCTTAAACTTGTGCCTCCAATATATTTTTCAATGTTTATGTCATCTATGAAATATATGACATGTTAAGGAAAATCCACTAAAGGTATGAGTATAACAATACCTAATAGTCACCCCCCAAAATTCCAAAGATGAGATGTTAAATGAAATAGTTAGTTCAGGACAAATGAATGTGGGGAAAGAAGACACCCAATGTAAGATATAAATTAAATATACACTATGTCATAATAAGGTCAACAAAATATAGTTATCCTAGTATTATAATCAAGGAATTAGAGAAATTATCATCTAAAAGAACTCACTCCATTGGCCTACTAACACTATTTGTTTTCATTTGAGAGGTCATGCTCATCGGTTCTTTTTATAAAGAATATATACACTAGAAATCAGAATAAATCAATAGAATGAAGTGAGTTCTTACCCAGGGCCTCTAGGAGGTTCTTAATAACCTAACTATAATACCCATCTAGGTTGTGGATCATATACCTTAGTATTTTGGACATGATGATGTCAAAAAACCACAACCTAGCAAAGAGGGTTGGAAATGGAGATCAAATGTGGTCCTCACAATGTGATAATTTCTCTTATCCACTTAGGGTACCTAGAAATTTTTTTTAATATGAATATACATTGAATACTCATTGTAAAATACTAAGGAATTTCATTTCAAAAGAAATTTAACTCATCCACACAAATTTAGAAATAGGGAATTTACTAAACAAAAGTGGAAGAGGGAACACACCCATCAGAAATTCAATTTATCCACGAAAAATGGAAGTCCCAAGAATCCTCGAAGGAATTTCATGATGTATAGAGGAATTAATTGACATTTAATCCTAAACCTAGAAATGAATATTCCAATTCCACTAAACCCATGTCTGTGATCATATCTAGTGTTTGTACTCATACACATTGTTCATGCACATGTACAGTGGTCATACTCGAGTACACGAACATGTCAACCCAATATGACTTATCTTCCCATAATCCTTTCTTAATATCCATGCCCTAATATAGAGTGTGTACCAAAAGTATATAACATGTAGTGAAAAATCTCAATCAATCCCAAATGATATGAAAACATGGTGTGCTCCCTTGAAATATACACTCTCTGATCTTGATTTTCAAATGGGAAATCCTTGCAATCTTTAAACCCCCCACCCATTTCCCCCCAATTATACCCAAATCTACCCTCAATGGGTCCTTATAGTCATAAAAATGCATTGAAACATAAATGTGGAAGACATACATGAATCAGGATTTAGAACTCCAAATATGTTGAACTCATGGTGAAAAAGTGGATGGTTTAAATTTAAAGTGCTTCCCAAAAGCTATTACACTTTTTCTAGTTTTGATCATCAAAAAAGAATGAAGTTTTAAAACACATATCCTTCACCTTAATTTTTTATCAAGCATGGGAGGAAAACACTTCAATTCATACTATATGTGTTAGAGATGAATTGTTGGACATAGTATTTCTACTCGTTTAATTGTTTAATTAATTATATGAATTATTTAACATACCCACCAATGCATTCCATCAAGAACTCAACACCAAGAAATATTATATAATTCATATAATAAATCCCATATCATAAAAAATCATTGCTTTTGAATTCTTGTATGATGTCTCAAAAATTGGGAAATCCATTAATTCTAAAAAGAAACATGAAAAGGACTTGAAATATATTAATATTTTATTATATTAGTATGAAGGTTATCTGGAACTCAAAATATCAGGTCCTCCTCAGTATCTAGATCCAAAAACATTTTTTCTAATATTCCAAAGTCTTACAATGAGAAAAAAGTGATGTTCCATTCTCCCCACCTCAATTATTTTCATCCCAAAAAGAAAAAACATACTAAAAAAGAGATGATACAAATCTTGCATCTACTTCTCATGATCTGAGGTTCACTCCTACAGATTATTTTTTTCCATTAGTCATTCACAATGGTAATCACTTTCCCATAAAGGATCCTCTCCTACAAACATTGATCTCTACCTGGTACCCCACAATGATAGGAATATCCCTGATGTCCAGCTCAATGTAATTGATCACATGTGATGGTTCATGAACATACCATCTTGTATGTGACACAAAATATAAATCAGGTACCTAGTATAGCTACGACAATAGGGAAAATTAGTACAACACATCACCAACCACTTGTAGTATCTAGAAAGGGTCAATGAATCATAGAGATAACATGGTGCCAAGCTAAAAATCTATATTCTTTATCAAGGTAGGACCTTCAAAAACATATGGTCTCCCATGTAAAACTAAATAAGACTATGTCATTGGCCTTTATAAGATTATTGAAGTTTCTTGGTAGTTATAATCTTTTCATGGTTGATATGAACCTTCTCTGTATTCGTTTTCACTAACAATGAGTCCATAACTGCTTCCTATCCTTGGTTAATCCTATATATCAATGAACTTCATGGTCTCCCATAAAATTCCTTTAATGGTTTCATATGGATAGTGGAATGTTAATATTTTTTGTATGTAAAATTCAAAATGTGTAGTTATTACTTCCAATGATGGGAAAAATCTAAAATGCAATCCAGAATCATGTCCTCTATGGCCCAAATGGTTTTCTCTATCTAAATGTAATTCGAGGTGTGGAACACTTTTAGTAAACTCAAATAATCCCCCAATTCCTCCTACAATCCTCTCCATAATCATTATATGAAGGTATAATCATGGTGTAAAACAATTATAGATAGAACCTGGTGAAGCTGGACTATTTTCAACATGTTAAGGAATAAAAATATTTCTACAAAACTCCACTCTCATATAGTTAAATATATTTCCATCTTGGTGAGATAGTCAATGATCACCCATATAACATCATGAATAATGGATGATAGTAGAATTCATATCATGATGTCAATAGATATTACATCCCACTTCAACTCCAAAACCTCTATGGGTTGAGCCAAAACAGTTAGAACATAATGATTATCCTTCTCTTTCTAATAAGTGAGGAATTAAGTGGAAATATTGGTTACAAAAATATTGATTATTAGCCACAACAATTTATATCAAATGTCTTGGTACAACATAGGAAATCCTTGAGGAACTACTAAGGGGGATGTATGTAACTATCTTATCACCACCTATCATAATTCCACTAGAACCACCATATACCATAATAAAATGATGGTCTTATCCTCTCCTTCATAAAGTCCATCTGGAGCACAAAAGTGGATATTTTATTACATAGGTTCTCAAAGTATTTATCTATAAGGTGATCCCCCATAATGAATAGTATAATAGAGTATATAACAACTATACAATGGTAATACATTATATCATCCTAGTTTACTGAGTTCAAGTATAATGAGACAAGCTACTTCATCACCTCTCTCAAAAGTTTTGAATAATATTTTATACTGGAGTAATCTACAACCATGTCCTCATTACTTGGAGTATCAAATATCTCAAAGCCATAATTATATGGAAAATCTATCTATCTCATTTGTCTCATGTCATGATATTTTTTTTAAATAGATATAATGGAGGATCTTGTGATCAAAATAGATGATAAACAACTCACCCATAAGATAATGTCGCCACATCTTCTAGGAGAATACCACATATAACGACTCTAGATCCTTAGACACATAGTTCTTTTGATAAGGTCTTAGATAACATGACCTATAAGAAATACATTCACAACTCTATATCAAAACATATCAGAGCCTAAATTGGTAAGAATCAAAGAACACTACATATTCAACACCCTTTTATGGAACTATCAAGATGGGGGTGATTGTAAACCTTTGTTTTATCTCTTGGAAATACAAT
This sequence comes from Viscum album, assembly GCA_963277665.1. Lineage (NCBI taxonomy): Eukaryota > Viridiplantae > Streptophyta > Magnoliopsida > Santalales > Viscaceae > Viscum > Viscum album. The sequence goes on from OY728131.1 coordinate 1,013,666,876, forward strand.
TAGAACCTATCTTTCGATTTGGGAGGTAGACCCTTGTTCGTTAATGCAGTCAAGGGTACCACAATCGAGGAGAAATTGGGTATGAACCTATGATAGTATTATGAAATCCCAAGGAAACTCTGAACCTCAATCAATCTTCTGGATGGTTGTTAAACTAACACAATTGTATCCTTTTACAGATCCACTAATACTCCCATTTCTATGTTGATAATATCCAAATGATTAGACCTCTCAAATCCAAAATTGAAACATAAAAATTTTATCATAAATATGGTTCTATTTGATAGAATCTAAATGCATCTTTAAGAGTAGGAAATTATCCTCCATGGCTATGGTTTACACAATGATATCATAAATGAATATTTCCACAAACTATTCTAATAAGGGATGAATGATTTGGTTCATCCATCCCATTAAAATATTTGGGATTTTATTCATTCCAAAAAGCATCAAAAGGCACATGATATAAGTATAGTGACATCTAAATGCCATCATTTTTATATCCCCTCATTAACTCAGAGATGTTGATTACCCCACATGAGTTCAATATTTGAGAATCACTTCACCCCTCTCAAAAGATAAAATTGACCATTGAATCTTGGAAGTGGATAATTATTCATGGTATTCAAATGATTCAGGGTATGGTAATACATTGATAACCTAAAACTCTTGACTTTATTCTAATTGTAAAACATTATTTCTACCCAGTGTTACATACTATACTTGATAAATCCAATCCTTTGAAAATCCTCCAACTACACCTTCATCTCAAAAACCTCTGTGGTAGAAATCCTATATGTTTTAAAACATATCGAGCACATATCTATGTGTATGTATATATAGATTTCGATCACATAGTGAAAAGGTAAGACTCACACATCCTTGTTGGAGAATTTATCATACTATACCCCCGTTTTGGGTAACTAGACTCTTGTAACATTAGCCATGTGAAGGGAGATACTATCCAATTACTGAGTGATCAAATGTATCCAATTTCACATGATCACATCCTACCTTTCCTGGACTTCCTTCTCACTGATGAAGGAAAAACACCACCCATCAATGCGGATACATTGAATCCTATTCATGTAACAATCAATCTTTACATGAACTACAAACACCTTGTCTATACAAAAGTTGACATCATACGGCCTCATTGCAGTGATTAAAAGATCCAAAGAGAATCTCACTCCTCAAAAAATCTGGTAAAACCACTAACAAAAGTTTGTGATCATTGAGTCTCCCCTTGTAGGAGTATTTAAATGAAAGGTTCATTCCATAGGATTAATGATGATCTAAAAGTATCAAACAATGTATGTTGTAATAAAGGAATGGATCACATTTGTGTCAATCAATAAAATAAATAACATAGAAAATTTATAGAGCATACATTCAATTATTATTGAAGAGACCAGTTCAATGGTCTTTTCCACCTGCACCTGGCCTTATACCTGAACACCAACTCACTAAGCCAGGTGGGGACTTCTTGGGGGTGTTGTGGAAAAAAATCAATCTTGCAGCCACCTCATACTACTCTCCCAGATCCATGAAAACATTTCACACTAAAAAACACCCTACTCATTATAATTCCCCTACCTAGGTAGTGCAATGATTGTCTCCCTATTATCCATAAGACATGTCAGACTATTTAAAGTTATAGTTCCCCAAACATAGAAATTGTTTAACCAACTCTTACTCAGTTAACTCAAACTATCATTTGATCCTTATGTCTTAGAACCTGTCTCATGAGACTCTCTCTAGAAACTCCAAGCCCACCTATAATTAAAAGTCTATTAATATCTACCTTCTACTGAATACTCTTTACCATGATTTAAACTTCTATAACCAACCATTGATGGCTTATATTCTAATAATGTCTCCACAACCAATGATATATCGAGTACCCCATATTATGTAGAAATGTGTAGATATATAATTCCAGTAATGATATCTCATTGAATGTCCCACTCAAATGTCTATTCTTGGAATAACACTTCTCAGACCATATCTGAGTGGTATCATGAAAAGTCAGTGGAAATTCAAACAAACATAGAAATAGAAATACTACCTTTTTGGAGCTCCAAACGCTACAATATGTGTACTACAATCATCATATCTAGAAATAAATCATATCTAAAGAGACACTCAAACTCTACCCATGTAAGTGGTTCTCATCATATGTCTGGATAACCAAACCCCATCCTTTAATATATAACCATGAATAAGGCTCACCAGTGGGACCACCATATGATTAGGAGCTATCTTAACAAGAATGAATTCTCAAAAAACTATTCCAATTCAATATTCTACAGAAAAAGAATTCAAATCACCCTAAAACATGATAGCTCATTGCCAATGAAACTGAGTAGGTGATATAATCTTGTGAACATGATCTTCTTGTACCAGCGAGACGACATGATTCTCAAAGGGTCATTAAAATTCTGACAAATGATTCGTAGGAATAACCTCTTACACGTTTCTCAATAACAAAGCCTCATCACTTGAAAGATCATCATCATGTTCATATCATAAAATACTAGATGATTATTTATGTAGGAGAATCCTGAAATAATCAAGACACGCCACTGTCAAAGAGTATATCAAGGGAGATAATTCAATAAGGATGTAAAAACAACCACCCATCCATATATTATGCACGTACTAATGTTTCACACATAACCAGTTCATACATATATCAATTTAAGAATAAATTTTACAGATTCTTGGTAAATATATATGTTAGCCACCGCACAGACAATAGTTTACATACCTCAAAATATTAACTCAAGAAACATTAACAATGTTTCCCAATTTACAAAAACAAATCTCATAGCGTGACAATATTGAAACTCTAATCCAAATGAAGATCATCACTAGGATATCACTTCATCATGACCCAACCCATCAAGGCCAACATGGAAAAAAATTAATTGAGAGTGAAACCCCAATCGAAAATCCAATAATACATGGTATGGAGACAAAGGATGAGTAGGCATATCACACACCTGGGGAGAACTTTTCCTAGAGTACCTATACAAATCAACACATAGCCACAATATTATTAAATTTTGGAAGATAAAATAAAACTGATTCCAAATGCATGAATAGATATACATCCCATATAAGAGTATGAAAAATTTATTGAAAACATAAGGGTATAAATACAAGCCCCAAAAACTATAAATTATTATGAAATTTTATGATGGAGGAGATTTTTAACAAATGAAAAACATAGTATGAACTACGGTCTATCTATCTCAAATATTCACATCCTACGTTTAGTACTCTTAGAACTCTATAAAAGATCATGTAATATTCCAAAGTCATGGATTTTGTATGAATATCCCATTTTAGGGTGAGTATATCCCTATCTAGTATGAGTCCCAAAAATCTCAAAAAGCATTAACTAAAATTCACCAGTCATCTAAACTACCACGAATGTAGGTAAAAGAAAATAACAAGATTAGATATACTCAAAATAGAAAATAATTTTAAAGTATGTCACAACACTATGGCCTTCCTAGGAATCTACATCGCCCCGAAAAAGTATCTTCTTTTTTCTGGGAGAAATCACTCCACAAGCTAGCTAACACAGATTGAACTGATTATATAGGTCATGATCATCAGGCCTCTTCATGAATAAGACACATGATGGAACTCATAATATTTTGATACACAAATTGAGAATTTTATCCAGGGCCTCAAAGGGATTTGTAAAATCCTAACTATAATAGACCTCTAGGTTTGAGATCACTTTCCCTTTACGGTTGGTCACAATGATGCATACAAACCCTTTCCTTGGGAAGAAGGATGGGAATGATGATCAACTATGGGCCTCATAGAGGGAATCCTAAACTAATACTCCAAGGGGTACTAAATTGTGCTAGAATATAATGCTTCATAGAACCATAATGGTGTTGGATAAGTAGCACTCATTCTAGAAAAAAGTGAACCCGCCCACAAAGACCTAGAATAAGGGAACACACCCAACAAAAATGGAACAGGTAAAGACCCTGTGTATCATTTAACTATATTGAGAATAAAAAATGATTAAAAATAACTAAAAGGAAGAACATATCATGTATAATAACTAAATAATTTTTACTCTTAATCTGATAACTGACTACGTTGTTCCCCTATACCACATCTTTTTCATATGTACACTTGTTGTTCCTGTGTTCATTGGTCATCCCTATGTACTCTGGTCATTCCCATTTATTTTTCCATGTCCTACCTACATGGGGTGCCTACCCATTTTATTAGTCACATGACCAAGTGATTCTACACTATATGTACCTCGACTATATGTTGTTGAATCCTAAATATCAATATCCTTGAATGATAACAACATGTAGTTTTTTATCCAAAAATACATGTTGTTTGACTGGGATTCCTAAATTGGAAAACCCTGCAATCTTATCGAGACCCACCATTTTACCCATTTGTCCCCTGATCAACAATCAAGTATTCCTTAGCAGTAATAAAAATGTATTTTAGTCTTTTGAGTAACACATATATGGTTATCATGACTCAAAAATAAAAATATGCTTACCTCTTTGAGTAAAATGATGATTTGGGTCCAAAGCGATACCCAAAATATGCTATAATTCATTCTGATATTGTCATCTATCTAGAATTACGTCTGGTGATTCCTATCCTTCCCTATGTTTCTCCATTGATAATAGGAATATATCTCCACCCATTCTCATCGATTATTGTAAGATAAAAATTTGGATAGATTGTTTTTATTCATATAATTAATTAATTAATTAATTTGATTATTTCTCATACCAACCAATGCCTTCCACTGAGTATCCAATGCGTACCAATATTTTGTTGTGAAATGGGTAAATCCTATGTACTTTAAATAACTCTTCCCTTAGAGATCCCATCCAAGGTCTCAAAAAATAAAAAAAATAACAATTTTTTTTAAAATATATATATTTGTTTCGTGACATATATTAATATTCCAATATATCGATACTGAGGCTCTCCAGGCCTCAATATATCACCCCTTCTCAGCACCAAGCTTCAAAAGTAATGTTTTTAATATTATCACATCTAATAATTAAAAATAGAGATGTTACAATCTAGAATAATTAATGAAGTACCATGATTATGCATTCACGCCAATGATTATTAATTGAACATGATTATTAGAAATAATTTAATATTTCTTTTTTATTTAAATAACTTTTATAATTTAGATAGTCTCCCTTGTCTTGGATAATTTATTTAAATTTTTAATCCATATTTCAATTTTTCTAATTTGGATTCAATATTTGGAATGGATGATTTTGAAATGGAATTTCACAATCATCAGTTAATGTCAAATGGAATTGAAACTTGATATGATCCATTTAAAGGACAATTAGAATTTTAAAATGATGATTTGGTTTTTTAGATTGAAACTAATTAAATGGTTTGGTTTTTTCTTGTTATGAATTTTTTGGAAATGAAAATAGCATAACCATGTTGTTTATGAAAAATTAAATAGTTTTAATACGAAAAGGTGAGATTTGATGAAGTCTTGGGAAATAAAATTTCCAATTTTATAACGATATAGACTAAGGAAATTTTTATTCCTTTTATTATAATGGGAAATAAATGTTTCTTTATGGTGTTTGTTTTTGTAAATTGAAGATAGTTTTTTAATATAATTAATAAATGGTCATATAGTGTTAGTGTAAATTTAATATAACTTGGTTGTTCTTGTAAAATTTATCGTGAATCTAACCCCATATATGTTTTTTCTAGATATACCTATGATGAAAATGACCACTGTTTGAATATGGAATATGATTAATGGTTAAAAATAGGGCGAATATTTTCCTTATGTGGATGCATAGTGTGACTAGTGGTTAAACCTAGGGTGAATCTGACCCTAGTGTGGATGCTGGGGCTTCGAGGACTTAATATTACCCCTTGATGACATATGTTTATTTGGTTATGGGTGTATTACCCATGATAGTAGATTTCTTCGCATGATCATCATGACATGATCTGAGACACCGTAAAATATGATGAAGTGGGTATGTACAATTCATGGGATGAATCCACCCCTCGAGTTTGGTGTTTGTTTTATACAGTTAAATTTATATTTTGAAATTCTTATAATTTTTAATTTTTAAATTTATGGATGTAATTTCCAACACTGTTATTAGTATTTTGTTTCAGTGGGAACATGATCATTATGTCTAGTGTATGGATTGTTCACAGACTAATGTTTCAATCTTGGATGATTCATTTCTAAACATCCAGGATGTTTTTTTTGGGTTTGAAAGGATGGATGGAGGTTGAAAATTTTCATAGAATAAATATCAGGTTTTCTCAAGACAACTATGTTGTCGTAGTAGCATCAGATCACCGATGGGGTAGGAAGAAGCCCCTGCTGGCTAGATGGACTCACTGGATACATGATTATCCTACATTGGCTGGGAGGGAAGGTAGGCATCGAGAATGCTACCTAGTGGGGATCAGTGACCAGACTATAGGGCATGATAGATTTTTTTTAATGTTGGGTGTTTTGGAATATTTATCCACCGTTCTCCCCTCGTCTTTTAATATAACACCACGAGATTTAGTGAAATATTTTTTTTTGAAAATTTAAACTTTTTGATATTTTTAATTTCAAGCACATTATGTAACACCCCAAGATTTCATAGTGTGTTATTTCTTCAAAATAATTCAATAACTTGCACTACACGCAACACTGAGTTCAATTGCACCATGACTTACAAAAAAAAAGCCATTAAAAGAGGTCATGAATAGTATTAACTAAATTTTAAACTTTATATAATCCTTATAATTTTAGAATCCATATTATGAGTTTCTTAGTCATAATGCAAGAACAGATTCATTTTCAGTATTGCACTTTTATCAATTTTTGATAGTGAAACCTTTTTAAATACAATATTGTAAACTTTTTGACTAAATAGAGACATCAAAAAATTTAAAATGAAACATCCCAAGCTTCCACGGTACGCTTTCCTTTGAATAAAACAGTAGCGTGTGTTGTACGCAACTTCGAGTTCTAACACACCGTAACCAATCAAACTAGCTGTTATGAATAGTAATACCTACTTTTTGAAGTTATATATATTTTATATTTTAAAATGGACTTCATTTTTGGATTCGGAATATCAAATTTAGCCTAAGGTGAAATTTTGGTACTTTTCGGATAACTTTCATATTTTGATGAATAGTGAAAATTACTAAATTTTAATTAAAAACAACTTTTTTAATCAAAATAATTAATAGTAATAAATTATGAATTTGAGTGGTTTTAAAGTATATTTAGAATATATTTTTACTATTTAATATAATTTTGGTCATTGGACATAATTTTACAATTAAACCGAACATAAACAAGTGTCAATCTTTTGATAGTTATTATCTCTTAAAAACACGCTTTTTGTTTTGACAGCGGGAATTAATTTTAAATTAATTTCTGCCACTTCTGTGTTTTGAATTTAGAAAAATGGATTCCATATTTGGAATCAGGATTTTCAAATTGTGTAAATCGGTAACTTTTATTTTTAGACATTTTGAATAATTACTGCGGTAAATATTTTATTTACCATGGTTAAGGGTAAATCCGGTAAATAAGGGTTAAAAAAAATAATATTATAATAATACTAAATTACCCTAAAACGTGTCTCAACCCTATTGGTTGATACATGGTCGACCATGGGAATCTTTGGGTCTATTTTGGGACCCCATGGATCCACTTGTAAGTGATAATGACACATTATATTAATAAAGTTAAAATAAAAATAAAATTGGCATAAGCTTACATCTTTTAGAAGAACAATTTTTACATAGGGTTATACATGTTGGATTTTCGATTATAAATATTCATTAGAAAGCTAAAAAGATTTCCTACATAATGATATTTTATTTATAATTTTTAGACATTATATAATTTATTTTATTTATGACACAATGATGATGCAGTAATTACTATAATAGTGAAAAATTAAAATAATTGATATTATAAATACCCAAATAAATATAATATGAAACTTTTAATGAATTAAACTAATTTTCTAGGATACTATGATATATTAGGATTGATATAATTGACTTTGTTCGAAGTAATCAATCTGTTATGAGTTTCAAAAAAATCAACTATTGAATAGTGTCAAAATTGACATAAAAGAGTTCTTAAAACAAATATTATATTATTAATTGATATTAAATTCCTAAAAATCTAAGGTTCGGCCAAGAGACTTATATCATGATAGGTTCATCATTAATGTACCACTTGGGGGTCTCTTGGATGTATATAGTAAGTTTATTAACCATATTATATAAAAATACAAAGAGACATTGTAAAAGTGAAACTAATTAACTTAGAGTTAATACTTAAAGATAAGGTTAATATAAGTACCCAAACCTGTCTAAATTCTATTGGATGAGTTGTTTTCGACCTATCCCTACCTCATCCTTTGAATAGTCAACTTTGGAGCCTTTGTAAACCGAATATGAATTTATTATAAATTAATATTTCTACCTTTTCCAAAGGTGCCCCTCACCCCTCTTATAAAAGGGCACTCCTCCTTATCATTTCTTCACACCTCTAAAGCCTTTTGGTTCGGCCAAACTCTGCCCAAATACTCTCCCAACATCCCTCACTACAACCTAGAGGCCTTAGTTTGATCAGAAAGCCAACCTAAGGTGCCCTTTTGATCAAATCAAAAGGAAGAACCTGAAGTAGAGGTAATGATTTCACCACCCTTTTCTAAGTTCATTTCTTCTTCCACTTCTTCTTCCTTTGTTCTTATCATTCTAAAATAATAAATCCAGTATCTCACATATACTGTGATGTTATTATAAGTATGGTACAACCATATTCAGTATTCTATCCACCCTTTGAATAACATGTCACCATACGTGCGTACGTACGGCTTACCGTCTCCACATCGTGGTGTAATTGTTATTCAATATAATATTATTTGGATGGGTATAATAATGATGTGTAACTCATGTAAATAATAAATATAACATGTTAATGATTCTGTATATATGATATACCATTCATTTATATATTATTTTAATATCAAAAGAATGATATTGTCGCTCGTGCGTACGTACGGACTACCGTCTCCACGAACGCGATGAAATTCATTCTCCATCGTATCCATTCAAGTATAATTATCATTTGATGATTTAAAAATGATATTTAAGGACTGTATATCATTCTGGATATGAATAAGATACAACAACCATGGCTTATGTAACAAAACATATAAAAGAAAATGAGTAAGTTAACTCCCGAAACGACGATAATTGTAAGATATTATTAACAAATCAATGTTAAAAGATCATATATGATATCATATTAATATATATAATTCTTGTATAATTTAATAACAACTATTTCACCATTATACAGGAGGTTAACCTACCCAACCAAGGAAAGTACAAGGTAAGGGTTATTTCACAATCTCTTCTTTATCCGAGGTTGTTTATACGTAATAATCTACTGGGATCTCGTTATCATCCACATCCATGTTTCTTCAAAATGTATTTCAAAACATTTTTACTATTTACAAGAATATGGGTTAAAGTCATTTATACCCTTGTTTGACTTTTTATAAGAGGTTTATAAAGGAATCTTTCCGTCGTTTTCAAAACAAGGTCCTTTTTAACCTTTTCGACAGAATTGAGGTAAAAATGTTTTTTTTAACTTATACGGCGGGTGCGGTTATTTTCCGCCGTTATAAAATCGTCGAAGCTTTCCATACAATCTTATAAGAATATTTTCAAAGAAAATGTTTTATTTTATATGGATCTTAAATGATTTCAAAATAAAAGGAGATACTTCTTTAAAAAGAATTTTGATTTCATCTATGTCAACATCCTTTGATGTATTTTAAGATTATTTGAAGTTGATTTATTATGATACAAAACTTCTATATTGTATTGAAGGTTTTGTGATATGTTGGTCTGTGGATGTGCTATTTTTATACCATTCATAGTTTATGGTGAAATTATTGACATTTCGTATGCTAGTTTTAATACGAATGTTTATGTTATGTTTAAACCTTTTCATATGGGAATGCATTGGACTTAATAAGTGACGGGTGGAGCCCGCTATAGCTCCTCGATGCATCGGTAGGTCTCATGAGACAAACTAGTGTCTTGGCACAAGGCCTTGACAAAATCTTTTTTGTAGTCTTGGCACGAGGCCTTGGCTATGTGGTTATGATAGTCTGGCATTATGCATTCCAACATTATGAAAGTGGTTATTGATTTTTGCATGTGATTATTCGATTAGTAGAATATCCATGTGAATAAGTAATGGCATTATTTAATTTTATTTATTCCATACCATGTTTAAAGTTCATGTTTGAAAGGCTTTTGTTTTTGTTATACATTGCCTTAAATGTTTATGCTTATTTTGAATGTTCCGCTATATTGTTATCCTTACTGGGCATTTGAGCTCACCCCTTTTCTATGTTTTATTTTTCCCAGGTAGTGAAGAAGTAAATTATGATTGACTTGCAGGGATATTATGAGGGGTTTATAGTGTGGACGTTGGAAACATTATGTTGTTGTAGTAGTTTTCATTTTATTATGTAATGTAAAACTTATGAATATATCTAGTGTTACCAAGGCTACTAAACTAATCGGTCTTTCGGGATTTGATCTTTCTTGTGATCATGCCAATGTTATGTAATTAATGCACCGACTCTGGGTAGCTGGGGTCGGGGCGTTACAGTTGGTATCAGAGGAAGTTTAGTACAAACCTTGGAAGCTAGATTTAGATAAACTCTGATTAGAGCACGTAGACCTAAGATGAACATTGAGGATTAGTGTAGAAGAACTTCCTAGAATTTTGGTATTGTAGAGATTTTGTGAGTTTTCCGAGCAATACATCCCTGTCTGGATACGAGCAGGTACAGGCGGCTCTGGCACAGATGTACCTAGGGGTAAAACCCGAAAACACCGCTTTGAGCTAGACTCGAACGGGAACTGGTGCACGACAATGGGCCTTGCTGCACTCTTGGTTACGACACTCCCGGGGGATATGCTTAGGATAATTCTCATTTTCTTTACAAACCATTAGGAAGGGTTTATGAGTATATACATCCTCAAAGGAGACATTTTTATGATTATGGATTATATCCATAAATAGTTCAATTTATGTTAAGTGTTTTATAAGTATGGGATTATGTATTTTGATTCATAAACTGATCTAGTGTATGCCATTGTTTAGAAATGGCGCCCAGTAGAAGGAATGAGAACTCCAGAAATGCACATGATCCAAAGAGAAGGAAGGATCATATCATTCATGGTCTTAAGCTAGAATTTATAAGAGAAATAGTCTCCCATGTATTATCATCATATAAAGAAATAATATCATGTATTGATAAGATAAGTAAAGAGTTTCCTGAGTCCTATGGCTTTGAAGGGAAGCAAGAGAAGAAAAGGATAGAAGAGAAAAAGATGGATAAAGGGAAGAGGGAAAAGAAGAATTTTCTCATATGTGGTAACTGTGGAAAGAAAAACCCTGGAACTTGCCTGAAAGGAATGGGAGTTTGTTATATTTGTAGAGGAAAAGGGCACAAAGTACGTGACTGCAAGGGTAAGAAAATGGTTTTAAATGTACAATGCTTCATTTGCAAGGAGTTTGGACACTACGCGAACCTATGTCCCAGTCATCAGACTATGCCGCAAATGATGTTATTGGATAATAATCAAGTTATGATACTACCACAGATGAAGAGGAATGGTTATAGTTCTTATGTTGATTATGTCAATTGAGTGTTGTATCAACAATGTACTGGTTACAATAATTATGGAGTATATAAGGATTGTACTGCAGTACTATTTCATTAAGGACTTGAGATTGTGTGGAACAAAGAAAAGTGACTCAATAGCAGGATAAATTTTTGGAAAATATATGGTTGATATATAGTTCTGATACTGAGGTAGTGATTTTGGAATAATATGTGATTGTTTTGGATAAATTATATTGGATATTCTTGACTACCCTGGAACTGATTAATGATTTGTATATTCCATCATTTTGTTGGGGTTTAAAACATTTTTGGATTGATGAAGTATATCCAGCATTCTATATGGAATAAGGGAGAATGAATGTAATCAATAAGGAATATGGTAATTCAGGATGTTTCAGTGTATTAAAAGAATACATGATGAAGGTATTCATATGCTATTACGGGGTAAAAAGGATCTACATTATGCTTACCTTCCTTATAAATGTTGGACTGTGAGTTTTGAAAGAAGTATTTTGGATAGTTCTAGTTTGGATTATTTTGGATTGCCATAAAAGGACAACCCGGAGGTCGGGCGGCAACCCGTCGCGTCCGGCAAGGCTACGAGACTTGAACCCGCAACCGAAGGGCGACAAGGGTGTATCACCTACCACTGGCCCATGAGATATCCTGGATTAAATAATGTAGTTTTTATTAAAATATCATGTAGATGAATTATAAATTCGTTTATTTTGGAACCCTATACGAATAGTGTAAATAGAATTTTTTTTTACATTCTATTATCTTTTAGAGTGAAAGATGAGTTTGTGGTGGAAATTTATTAATGGATAAAACTCTAATTATAAAGTAAGTGTATCTCCTTATGATCTTAGCCAATATCATAAATAAATTCCTCAACATTAAGAAAATCAACTTAGAACAAAAATGTTTTCCTAGATGGTACCTTAAATCATCACTAATTTATGGCTTTGGGATTGTTGGCCTTTTCATAGCCATGTTCTCTACCACTCTCCATCAGATAATTGATGGCTAGATTTTTCTTCCATATCCATATTTTCTTACATGGAACCCTAGTATGTGTTATTTTCGGTAATCTTCATACTTTCCACTCTTTATTTTAAATAGAGGCCTCATTAATTCATTTTTCGATGTGGGATTTCAACTAAGATATTTTGAAACGTCAAAAATGTGTTATCCTAATACCCTATGTTTTGTTGAACCGATGGTATTTCAAATCATCATAGATTGATGAATTTAAGGACCTCAATTATACACTTGTTTGTGATTGATGACCTCAATCACTACCTATAAATATTTACGTTTTTCCTCCGATTATATGTCTCTAATTTCCACCAATGTTCTCCTAATCGAGATCATAATTTGGTGGTGACCCTTTGATTTCTCTTTTCCTCATATTAAGTCTAAATTTTAGTAACCCAATTTCCGATGTGGGTTTTCCCACAAATATATTTTCTACTTTCAACCTTTTATTTTTGAAGAACAATTTCAAATTGCGAGGATGCAATTTATTGAAGGAGGGGAGAATGTAACACCCCAAGATTTCATAGTGTGTTATTTCTTCAAAATAATTCAATAACTTGCACTACACGCAACACTGAGTTCAATTGCACCATGACTTACAAAAAAAAATCCATTAAAAGAGGTCATGAATAGTATTAACTAAATTTTAAACTTTATATAATCCTTATAATTTTAGAATCCATATTATGAGTTTCTTAGTCATAATGCAAGAACAGATTCATTTTCAGTATTGCACTTTTATCAATTTTTGATAGTGAAACCTTTTTAAATACAATATTGTAAACTTTTTGACTAAATAGAGACATCAAAAAATTTAAAATGAAACATCCCAAGCTTCCACGGTACGCTTTCCTTTGAATAAAACAGTAGCGTGTGTTGTACGCAACTTCGAGTTCTAACACACCGTAACCAATCAAACTAGCTGTTATGAATAGTAATACCTACTTTTTGAAGTTATATATATTTTATATTTTAAAATGGACTTCATTTTTGGATTCGGAATATCAAATTTAGCCTAAGGTGAAATTTTGGTACTTTTCGGATAACTTTCATATTTTGATGAATAGTGAAAATTACTAAATTTTAATTAAAAACAACTTTTTTAATCAAAATAATTAATAGTAATAATTTATGAATTTGAGTGGTTTTAAAGTATATTTAGAATATATTTTTACTATTTAATATAATTTTGGTCATTGGACATAATTTTACAATTAAACCGAACATAAACAAGTGTCAATCTTTTGATAGTTATTATCTCTTAAAAACACGCTTTTTGTTTTGACAGCGGGAATTAATTTTAAATTAATTTCTGCCACTTCTGTGTTTTGAATTTAGAAAAATGGATTCCATATTTGGAATCAGGATGTTCAAATTTTGTAAATAGGTAACTTTTATTTTTAGACATTTTGAATAATTACTGCGGTAAATATTTTATTTACCATGGTTAAGGGTAAATCCGGTAAATAAGGGTTAAAAAAAATAATATTATAATAATACTAAATTACCCTAAAACGTGTCTCAACCCTATTGGTTGATACATGGTCGACCATGGGAATCTTTGGGTCTATTTTGGGACCCCATGGATCCACTTGTAAGTGATAATGACACATTATATTAATAAAGTTAAAATAAAAATAAAAATGGCATAAGCTTACATCTTTTAGAAGAACAATTTTTACATAGGGTTATACATGTTGGATTTTCGATTATAAATATTCATTAGAAAGCTAAAAAGATTTCCTACATAATGATATTTTATTTATAATTTTTAGACATTATATAATTTATTTTATTTATGACACAATGATGATGCAGTAATTACTATAATAGTGAAAAATTAAAATAATTGATATTATAAATACCCAAATAAATATAATATGAAACTTTTAATGAATTAAACTTATTTTCTAGGATAATATGATATATTAGGATTGATATAATTGACTTTGTTTGAAGTAATCAATCTGTTATGAGTTTCAAAAAAATCAACTATTGAATAGTGTCAAAATTGACATAAAAGAGTTCTTAAAACAAATATTATATTATTAATTGATATTAAATTCCTAAAAATCTAAGGTTCGGCCAAGAGACTTATATCATGATAGGTTCATCATTAATGTACCACTTGGGGGTCGCTTGGATGTATATAGTAAGTTTATTAACCATATTATATAAAAATACAAAGAGACATTGTAAAAGTGAAACTAATTAACTTAGAGTTAATACTTAAAGATAAGGTTAATATAAGTACCCAAACCTGTCTAAATTCTTTTGGATGAGTTGTTTTCGACCTATCCCTACCTCATACTTTGAATAGTCAACTTTGGAGCCTTTGTAAACCGAATATGAATTTATTATAAATTAATATTTCTAACTTTTCCAAAGGTGCCCCTCACCCCTCTTATAAAAGGGCACTCCTCCTTCTCATTTCTTCACACCTCTAAAGCCTTTTGGTTCGGCCAAACTCTGCCCAAATACTCTCCCAACATCCCTCACTACAACCTAGAGGCCTTAGTTTGATCAGAAAGCCAACCTAAGGAGCCCTTTTGATCAAATCAAAAGGAAGAACCCGAAGTAGAGGTAATGATTTCACCACCCTTTTCTAAGTTCATTTCTTCTTCCACTTCTTCTTCCTTTGTTCTTACCATTCTAAAATAATAACTCCAGTATCTCACATATACTGTGATGTTATTATAAGTATGGTACAACCATATTCAGTATTCTATCCACCCTTTGAATAACATGTCACCATACGTGCGTACGTACGGCTTACCGTCTCCACGTCGTGGTGTAATTGTTATTCAATATAATATTATTTGGATGGGTATAATAATGATGTGTAACTCATGTAAATAATAAATATAACATGTTAATGATTCTGTATATATGATATACCATTCATTTATATATTATTTTAATATCAAAAGAATGATATTGTCGCTCGTGCGTACGTACGGACTACCGTCTCCACGAACGCGATGAGATTCATTCTCCATCGTATCCATTCAAGTATAATTATCATTTGATGATTTAAAAATGATATTTAAGGACTGTATATCATTCTGGATATGAATAAGATACAACAACCATGGCTTATGTAACAAAACATATAAAAGAAAATGAGTAAGTTAACTCCCGAAACGACGATAATTGTAAGATATTATTAACAAATCAATGTTAAAAGATCATATATGATATCATATTAATATATATAATTCTTGTATAATTTAATAACAACTATTTCACCATTATACAGGAGGTTAACCTACCCCAACCAAGGAAAGTACAAGGTAAGGGTTATTTCACAATCTCTTCTTTATCCGAGGTTGTTTATACGTAATAATCTACTGGGATCTCGTTATCATCCACATCCATGTTTCTTCAAAATGTATTTCAAAACATTTTTACTATTTACAAGAATATGGGTTAAAGTCATTTATACCCTTGTTTGACTTTTTATAAGAGGTTTATAAAGGAATCTTTCCGTCGTTTTCAAAACAAGGTCCTTTTTAACCTTTTCGACAGAATTGAGGTAAGAATGTTTTTTTTTAACTTATACGGCGGGTGCGGTTATTTTTCGCCGTTATAAAATCGTCGAAGCTTTCCATACAAGCTTATAAGAATATTTTCAAAGAAAATGTTTTATTTTATATGGATCTTAAATGATTTCAAAATAAAAGGAGATACTTCTTTAAAAAGAATTTTGATTTCATCTATGTCAACATCCTTTGATGTATTTTATGATTATTTGAAGTTGATTTATTATGATACAAAACTTCTATATTGTATTGAAGGTTTTGTGATATGTTGGTCTGTGGATGTGCTATTTTTATACCATTCATAGTTTATAGTGAAATTATTGACAATTCGTATGCTACTTTTAATACGAATGTTTATGTTATGTTTAAACCTTTTCATATGGGAATGCATTGGACTTAATAAGTGACGGGTGGAGCCCGCTATAGCTCCTCGATGCATCGGTAGGTCTCATGAGACAAACTAGTGTCTTGGCACAAGGCCTTGACAAAATCTTTTTTGTAGTCTTGGCACGAGGCCTTGGCTATGTGGTTATGATAGTCTGGCATTATGCATTCCAACATTATGAAAGTGGTTATTGATTTTTGCATGTGATTATTCGATTAGTAGAATATCCATGTGAATAAGTAATGGCATTATTTAATTTTATTTATTCCATACCATGTTTAAAGTTCATGTTTGAAAGGCTTTTGTTTTAGTTATACATTGCCTTAAATGTTTATGCTTATTTTGAATGTTCCGCTATATTGTTATCCTTACTGGGCATTTGAGCTCACCCCTTTTCTATGTTTTATTTTTCCCAGGTAGTGAAGAAGTAAATTATGATTGACTTGCAGGGATATTATGAGGGGTTTATAGTGTGGACGTTGGAAACATTATGTTGTTGTAGTAGTTTTCATTTTATTATGTAATGTAAAACTTATGAATATATCTAGTGTTACCAAGGCTACTAAACTAATCGGTCTTTCGGGATTTGATCTTTCTTGTGATCATGCCAATGTTATGTAATTAATGCACCGACTCTGGGTAGCTGGGGTCGGGGCGTTACACATTAAGTACCTATTTTTTATAAAATAACTATCTTTGAATTTTTTTTATTCACAACAACATGTTAGTATTTAAATTCATGAAACGCTTAGATTAACATAAAATACATCTAACACACTATTAGGATTGTATTACACATAATACCGAGTCTCTTCGATAGCTTTTGTTACAAGTAAGGCCGATTATTTACCAAACTACAACATACTATTAATATGATTTTTAAAATATTAATATAGCTACCACATAGCCGTTGAAATGGAAATTAAAAATTAAAATAATTATATTGTGAAAATATAATTTCTAAAGTTATATAAAATGAATCATTTGGCTATCAATTATTACGAAATGAATGTAAGAACTATTTGAAAATAAAAAAAAATTACTTTTCTAAGAAAAATATTTTTTATGTACAAACCACTTTTGATTAATTTTTTCAATAAAAATTCTTTTTATATATTCAATAAATATATTTTATATACTAATCAAATATATGTGAAAGGTATAAGATACTAATAAATCCAATTGTATGAATAAAAAAAGTATTTTTCTAAAAGTTAAATTTACTTTTAATTGATAACCCTTTTTAAATCTCAAATTTGAAACATTATTGTTTTATTTTTTTTAAAAAAAATATCAACATTAACATTGGGTGAATTTTTGGTATTTATAGAGAAGTTTCATTTTTTAATGAATAGTGAAAAACATTGAATTTTAATTCAAACTAATTATTCATATAATTTAATTATATAGTTAAATAGTGTTTTAATTTTATTTTAATTGATAATTGGAAAAAAAAATTAATATCATTTAAGCCAATTTAGTTCATTGGTAACAATTTCACATTAATTTTATACAAAAACCCACAGAAAAATTATGAACATTTTTACATGAAAACCCTGATTTGTCATTGAATCTACATGATTAACATTAAATTAATTTCTTAAAATTATGTGATAATAATTAGAAGAAATTAATTCTATATTTTTAATAATAATTATTTATAATTTACAATGAGTTAAACATAGTTTTTGACCATAATTATTTCAGAAAATAATTTAAATTAATTATATTGGTTAAAGAAAAAACATTAATGAATGGATAAACATTAATATTAAGAGTAAAATGACCTAAAAACATGTCCAAATTCAATTTTATTAAAATAATTTTTAAAATTATTTGTGGCACATATTGTAAGGGATACCCCTTCAATAGATTTTACATTATTATATTTACTTGAATGTCACTCCTCCTCTACTATAAAAGGTTACTCACCCTCCCCCTCACTTACACCAATCAAGGCACTTTGGCTCATCCAGACCCATGAAAAAATATCTCCCTAAATCCATATTATCAAATTATAAGCCAAAAATTTGGCATAACCCATACCAAGGAATCCCTTTTCTTCATAAGAAAAGGAGTTACTCAAAGAAGAGGTAATGTAACACCCCGGGTAAATAAAGAATATGACATTTTCATATTTGTCCATATTTGTGAATAAAATATTAATATGACTTTAAAGGGGATTCTATGCTCGATGGCGTACCCAACACGCAACAACGAGTTTCTTGGGAATCTTACGTTGCACTCTAATAAAATAATTTTAAATGGTAGTTAACATGTAGCCATTGTATTGGCGGGAATGGATAGAAATAACTAAGATATGATTATATATGTTTTTATATGTTTTTACATTTATCCAATAAAGGATAGAGGCTTAAAATACGGAAAGAATTCAATTTTAGGCGTATATGCCCTAGTTTTCACTAAAGGTTCACTTATCACCTTTTGATGTTGAACCATAATTAAATATAGTTTTGTTCACTCTTAAACATTATTTTGGACCAAATAAAACTCTTACTAAGAATCGGGACATCAAATTTTACTTTGTGTAATTTTTTGGTATCTTTCCGATAAGGTTCATTTTTTTTAATGAATAGTGTAAAATGTTGTATTTTAGTTCAAAACCACTTTTTAATCTAATTTATTTATATGATTAGATAATATTTTGAATTCTTTTTAAAGTGAAATTTGAAAATATTTTTACCATTAAATCCAATAGTGGTCGTTGGAATTAATTTCACTTTGAAATCAGACTTAAACTAGTGTCAATCTTTTGATACTTATTGTTTTATGAAAACACGCTATTTGCGCTGACAGCGGGAATTAATTATTAAATTAATTAATGTGACTAATATGTTTTGAATTTTGTAAAATGGACTTCATTTTTGAATTCGGAATATCAATTATAGCTTAGGGTGAATTTTTGGGATTTTTCTGAAAAACTTCAATTTTTGATGAATAGTGAAACCACTAAGTGGTAATCAAGCAAACTGATTTTTCAGTTAAATGAAATTTTACCACTAATGTGTATTGAATTTTGAAAATCCGACATACATGGTTGTCATTAAGAAGTAAAATGTGGTTCAATGAGATTATATTAATTTTTTGGTGAATAGTAACTCATTAAGTTCTTAATCGCGATTAGTGGTAATTAGGGTAGTTTAAGGTATAAATAATGCTTTAATAATATAAAATGACCTAGACACATGTCCCAACCTTATTGGTTGTGTCATGGCCGACCAAGACAAGCCATGGGTCAACTTGGGGACCCCATGGATCCACTTTGGTTGGGAAATGACATAAATAACATTTTATTTAATGTAAAAGAAAAATTGACACAAACATGATATGTTTTACTAAAACAATTTTTAAGTGGGGTTACACAAGTCCAAATTTTGATTATAAATAGTCATTGGAAAGCTAAAACGATTTCCTAAATCATAGTATTTCTTTTATAATTTTTAGACATTAAATAAATTAAATTATTTATGACATAATAATGATTTAACGATGACATCATTATTTGACGATTTAAATAAAATGGAAAGATAATGTAAAATCTATGAACTACACATGGCCAAAACTTATTGGATGAGTGGATTTAGAAGCCTTATCACCTTATCCACGACCTATATCAATGTGGGACCTTTTAAAACCTAAATACATTTTCAAATAAAGTAATATTGCTTACTTTCCAAAAGTGCCCCTCCTCTCCTCTTTTAAAAGGCCCCCACCTCTACCTCTTTTCACACACTCATCAAGCCTTTGGCTCGGCCAAACCCTGCCCATTTACTCTCTCCACATCCCTCTCCTCATCCTAGAGGATTCCCGTTGGGCAGAATCCTTTCAAAGGAAGCCTTTAGGCTCAAATCAAAAGGAGTTACACTTTTAAAGGTAATTCTTTCTCTCATGTTCATTTGTTTTATTTTGCTTCTCCAACCACCTAAACTCTTTTTATTTATTTCTTTTGTGACAACACCAGTATCTTCAATATACTAGGATGTTGTTATAAGATTTATTCTAGCTAAACTCTCACACAACTACATCAAATGGTTAAAGAACATACGGTTTCCGTGGATGGCGAAATTCTGCCTCCCGAAACGATGATTGTTCAATACTCATTTAACACCTTCAAAGGTGGCCATTATGATGTCACTATTTTTATATATGATATATAATATGTTTATGTTTTACTTATGCTTCTGTATTTTTCATTTGTGTCTTACCTTTATGGCTTCCATTATGGGTATACGCGATATCTTCATTTTAGGAAGTGCGGACTACCGCCCCTTCAAAGTGATTTGATTCGTTAAAAACCATATGTGGGATGTATAAAGGATGGAACTATGATATTATATATGATATAATACTGTAATTATAATATACCTTTATATCATTATGATTCCATTCTATAAACAATGAAATAGAAATGGAAGTAGCGTTCATGCGTACGTACGGCTTACCGTCTCCATGAACGGTGCATTTCATTTCTTACCTCTAAATTATTATGTAATGTTATAAATGCATGCATGTACTGGATATATATGAGATATATGATATCTATATAATGAATAAAATTATGTTTATAATAAACATTTGGCCACACGAACAACATGTAATTGTAAGAAGTCCACTTTCGACTTAAGAACCAAATATCGGCAAAACAAATATTATTAACTTAAATGATTACATTATGTTTATGACATGGTAATAAGTGGTATAAAAGGAATAATGAACTTGAAAAAGGTTCTTAAGGAAGTATAAATTAACTCAAGTTTATTATTCAGGATATTAAAGAATGATCAAGTCAAGTCGGACCCGAGGTAAGGGATCCTACAACTCTCTTTCTTTTTAAGTACACTCTTTTATGTAATTTCTTTTAAGCTCATCTTTATTATGAATGGGATGTTATTTTATATTACTCCTACTGTAATTTTTATGTTCATGTGATGAGAGACCCTATTCACTCTCATCAATCCATATTCGGGAGTTTTATGTGTTGCCGTTAGGCTGCCGAGTTTTCGTAAGGGATTTTTCATCTCACTTTTATTCCCGTGAGATTTATGCTACATTTGCCACAAATTACATTGAGTGGTGTATGTACTTCCCATTATTCTACTCTTTGTGTAATATAATTTCGTTTATGAGTATTTACATCAATGATATATTTCCCTTCTTTCATGGGGTGTATGTTTTGAAAGATACCCAAGTCGGTAAGGGGACCTTTCACCCTCCTCATTTTTTTAAAAGACTTCTTTGGTTGGGTCTTTTAATTTACATATTGTTATGTTGGGATATGTTCTCATATATCCTTATTGATGTAAATTTTATGTCCAAGTGATGAGATGCACTTTTTATCTCTCATCAACTCATTTTGATGTGATGTCGTTAGGCTGTCAAGGGAACTTTTTAACCCAATTTCGATTTCTTTGGGTTCAACATGTAGTCATTGAATATGTCATCCATTGAATATGTGTGAATGACCTTTTATTGTTTTACACTTAATATCCACTTATATTGGGTTTATTTATATTTGTCACACACATTTTTGAGATTGATTTGTCCTTAATTTAAGGATACCTTCTTTATAAGGGATTTCATCACATTTGACATTTTTATTGAGGGTTCATTGTTGTTATGCACCAATTCACTCTTATATGGTGTATATACTGTCCGTTGGAGTATTATATCATGAATCCATTTATTCTCATGATATTATAAAATTCTGACAAAATGTTATTCCTCAATTATTGTATTCAAGTGTCTCTAATTTTGGTAAAACCCCTTTAACCAAAATATCGTTTTAAATGTTTTAATTATTTGTTCTTATTAATATCCATGTTTTCAAAATGGTTTTAAGGATTTATTTATATGGATATTAATGGTTTAAAATTTTAAGCTTCAAGGTGGTATGGGACACTTTGATTCAAAAATCTTTTTATTAAATGTTTTAAATGGTTTTGGAAATGGTTTCTTTTTGTTTGGATTCATTATTTCAAAATACTAAAATGTTATATTGTGATTGAAATGTGGAAATGTTTTGTTTCCTTTATGCATGTTTTATGTGATACGTTTATGTTATGGTTCTTGGGAATTGTTATGAAAATGGGTGGTTCCGTGATAAACTAAGGGCGGGTGAGCCCGATATAGCTCTCCAATGCATTGGGTAACGCGAAGGAGTGAAACGTTAAGGTTTCTCCGAAGAGATTTTAGGGAATATACTGTGATGGGTATTCCAAACGTAACCAAGAGGGTTACTCCCTACGTAAGAATGTTATGAATGCCTCAGGTTACCTTTATGTCTTATGTTTTCTATGATTTATTCATGATTTGATATGCCTATGTTTTATGGGTAAAGTATGAACTCATTCTTATGTATATGTGTACCCGTGTTTCCTTTCCATATTTTTCTATCCCTTACTGAGCTTTTTGTGCTCATCCCAAGTTTTTGAAATGTTTTTCACAGGTCAAGGGAAAGGTACATGATGTGATGATAGTGTCAAGGATGTGTCAAGAAAGAATCCGTGTTATATTTTAAATATGTTTCCGTTGATGGGAAGAATGAATACTGTCTTTTATGTAACCACTTTGTTTAAATGTGGAATGTAATGAAAGTTTCATGATCTAATTCTCTAAAACTCTAAACCTGAAAAGATCCTCAATGTGTAATCTTGTAATAACTCAAGATTAAGTAAGGTTTAAGGCTGGGGCCTTATAGTTGGTATCAAAGGGAGGTTTAGATAACTTTAGAGGTTAGGGTATTCTTTAAGCATAAGTGACATTACCATAATGGTTAGGATTTCAGAAAGAGTCCTAGTTTTAGATAAAGTGAATGAGTAAGTGTATCTTAGTGTTTACCTTCCTCATTAGTACATGATGGTTTTGTTGATATACTCACACTGACCTTTTTGGTTTTAGTAAATGGCTGGATCTAGCAGGCACCAAAGTAACAGTGGATGTGAAGGAAACTGTGACAGCTTTTTGAGCATGCAACTGAATGATATGGGAGATGCAATGAGAACTCTTCTGATTATCCTCAACCAACTATCTGGAGTCATGATTGACCACCTAAACCTTGGAGTTTTCTCTAAGGCATCATATATGCAAGAAACAAATCCCTACGGATGTACGGGAAATAATCATAAAGGTATGTGTGTTCAAAAACCTATGTGTCAAAGATGTGGAAAGAAACACCTAGGAAAATGTTTCCAAGGGACAGAAATATGCTATAGATGTGGAAATGAAGGTCATAAATCAAGAACCTGTCATGGAAAAAGGAAGCATCCAGTTGACTCGAGGAAAGGGAAAGAAGTTCTTTCTGAGGGATCAATTGAATGTTTTAAATGTGGTGTGCATGGTCATTATGCAAACACATGTCCTATGAAGAAGTTTCGTGAATGGGGTCACCAAGAGCGTACCAATATTCGTTTACCAATACCTAATGCCATTCCGATTGAGGATGAAGAAACTGACAATGACCAATCAAAGGTATGTACTATTTCATGACTATTGTTTTCTTATTTTGGAATCTTAGGATATGATTCATGATTTTGTTTGTAGGAAAGAGGTATTTCGGAATAAGTTGGAAAGGAATGGATAATGGATCATGAAGAATGTTGAATGAGTAAGATGTCAACATATAAGGGCTTCAAGAGTTAGGGTGAAATTCTTAAGAGTATTAAGTCTCTTTTGATGATGGGGTTACATTAGAAGACTTTTTATATTATATGTAACCCTGATGTTTAATATAGGAAAATTTTATTCAAGTAATAGTTATCTTTTCTTTTGTGGACATAGTTATAAAGAACCATTTGGGTTTATATGATCCTTACTTTTGAGGTAATTATGGGTTACCATATGTTATGATTGAAGTGAAAGGCATGAGATTAAATTGAGGTTAAATTATGTTATGGTTATTTTTGATGATTTTATCCCTTTTTGGGTAATGATTTGAGAATTATATAGTTTTGAAAAAAGGACAACACGCAGACCGTGTGACTACCCGTCGCATCGGACAAAGCTGCGGGAATCGAACCCACAACCAAAGTACGACTGTTATTTATCGCCTACCACTGGACTACGTGAAGTCCCTGGTTAGTTTGACTGACTCTTTTTAGTTATATGATTTTATGAATTAAGAGTAAGTTGATTTTGGGTTATTTATGAAAATGATTAACCTATCATGGAGGATATGTGATTAGGATAATTACTTTTCAATGTGAGACTTTAGGAGCAACTGATGTTGTTTGGAGATAAATGTTACGATTTAACTTGGAAGACTATGTGACTAAATCCTTCAAATATTTGGGTTTCAATCTTATATTGGTTTACTTTGAAGAATTTTATGGACAAATTGTTTATCGGATGGTCCTCTTTGAACTTTGGGTTTTGTTGGACAAATTTTGGAGATTAAGAATAGATTTTCTTTTTATAAGGGGTTATCCTTTTCTAAATTATCTAATCTTGTACTAGCCTTTTTGGTTTTGGATTTGGTTAAAGTCTAAAGACATGGGAATTATATAGTTCTATTTTGTGGATTAGGTGATTCTCTAGAAGTTGATTATAGTACTCTTAATGTGAACAAGTCTTCCTAAATACTCATCTTTTGGAGAAAATATGAGTTTGTGTAAGGAATCTAATAAAGGTTGAAAGTCAATATGATAAGTGATTATGTTTCCTTATGAATAAATTCCTCAATAAAAAGTAACGTAAAACAAAAATGTTGTCTATTAAATTTTCCTACTGGGGAATCGAATACCGTTTAACCCATCACAAGTTTGTGATTTTCTCGTGGTTAACTTTCTCCTAAACATGTTTTCTGTCACATTCCATCAGAACATGACCCTTTGTTTTTTCCTCCATGTCCATATTTTCATACTTGGAATCCTAGTATGGGTTAACTCGGGTGACCTTTGTACTTATCTTTCTTTATTTTAAAGTGTTTGTTTTACCGACTTTTGTTCCGATGTGGGACTTTCAAGGATGTTTCCAAGAGCAATTTTAAAATTGCGAGGACGCAATTCCCAAAAGGGGGGAAGGATGTAACACCCCAGGTAAATAAAGAATATGACATTTTCATATTTGTCCATATTTGTGAATAAAATATTAATATGACTTTAAAGGGGATTCTATGCTCGATGGCGTACCCAACACGCAACAACGAGTTTCTTGGGAATCTTACGTTGCACTCTAATAAAATAATTTTAAATGGTAGTTAACATGTAGCCATTGTATTGGCGGGAATGGATAGAAATAACTAAGATATGATTATATATGTTTTTATATGTTTTTACATTTATCCAATAAAGGATAGAGGCTTAAAATACGGAAAGAATTCAATTTTAGGCGTATATGCCCTAGTTTTCACTAAAGGTTCACTTATCACCTTTTGATGTTGAACCATAATTAAATATAGTTTTGTTCACTCTTAAACATTATTTTGGACCAAATAAAACTCTTACTAAGAATCGGGACATCAAATTTTACTTTGTGTAATTTTTTGGTATCTTTCCGATAAGGTTCATTTTTTTTAATGAATAGTGTAAAATGTTGTATTTTAGTTCAAAACCACTTTTTAATCTAATTTATTTATATGATTAGATAATATTTTGAATTGTTTTTAAAGTGAAATTTGAAAATATTTTTACCATTAAATCCAATAGTGGTCGTTGGAATTAATTTCACTTTGAAATCAGACTTAAACTAGTGTCAATCTTTTGATACTTATTGTTTTATGAAAACACGCTATTTGCGCTGACAGCGGGAATTAATTATTAAATTAATTAATGTGAATAATATGTTTTGAATTTTGTAAAATGGACTTCATTTTTGAATTCGGAATATCAATTATAGCTTAGGGTGAATTTTTGGGATTTTTCTGAAAAACTTCAATTTTTGATGAATAGTGAAACCACTAAGTGGTAATCAAGCAAACTGATTTTTCAGTTAAATGAAATTTTACCACTAATGTGTATTGAATTTTGAAAATCCGACATACATGGTTGTCATTAAGAAGTAAAATGTGGTTCAATGAGATTATAATAATTTTTCGGTGAATAGTAACTCATTAAGTTCTTAATCGCGATTAGTGGTAATTAGGGTAGTTTAAGGTATAAATAATGCTTTAATAATATAAAATGACCTAGACACATGTCCCAACCTTATTGGTTGTGTCATGGCCGACCAAGACAAGCCATGGGTCAACTTGGGGACCCCATGGATCCACTTTGGTTGGGAAATGACATAAATAACATTTTATTTAATGTAAAAGAAAAATTGACACAAACATGATATGTTTTACTAAAACAATTTTTAAGTGGGGTTACACAAGTCCAAATTTTGATTATAAATAGTCATTGGAAAGCTAAAACGATTTCCTAAATCATAGCATTTCTTTTATAATTTTTAGACATTAAATAAATTAAATTATTTATGACATAATAATGATTTAACGATGACATCATTATTTGACGATTTAAATAAAATGGAAAGATAATGTAAAATCTATGAACTACACATGGCCAAAACTTATTGGATGAGTGGATTTCGAAGCCTTATCACCTTATCCACGACCTATATCAATGTGGGACCTTTTAAAACCTAAATACATTTTCAAATAAAGTAATATTGCTTACTTTCCAAAAGTGCCCCTCCTCTCCTCTTATAAAAGGCCCCCACCTCTACCTCTTTTCACACACTCATCAAGCCTTTGGCTCGGCCAACCCCTGCCCATTTACTCTCTCCACATCCCTCTCCTCATCCTAGAGGATTCCCGTTGGGCAGAATCCTTTCAAAGGAAGCCTTTAGGCTCAAATCAAAAGGAGTTACACTTTTAAAGGTAATTCTTTCTCTCATGTTCATTTGTTTTATTTTGCTTCTCCAACCACCTAAACTCTTTTTATTTATTTCTTTTGTGACAACACCAGTATCTTCAATATACTAGGATGTTGTTATAAGATTTATTCTAGCTAAACTCTCACACAACTACATCAAATGGTTAAAGAACATACGGTTTCCGTGGATGGCGAAATTCTGCCTCCCGAAACGATGATTGTTCAATACTCATTTAACACCTTCAAAGGTGGCCATTATGATGTCACTATTTTTATATATGATATATAATATGTTTATGTTTTACTTATGCTTCTGTATTTTTCATTTGTGTCTTACCTTTATGGCTTCCATTATGGGTATACGCGATATCTTCATTTTAGGAAGTGCGGACTACCGCCCCCTCAAAGTGATTTGATTCGTTAAAAACCATATGTGGGATGTATAAAGGATGGAACTATGATATTATATATGATATTATACTGTAATTATAATATACCTTTATATCATTATGATTCCATTCTATAAACAATGAAATAGAAATGGAAGTAGCGTTCATGCGTACGTACGGCTTACCGTCTCCATGAACGGTGCATTTCATTTCTTACCTCTAAATTATTATGTAATTTTATAAATGCATGCATGTACTGGATATATATGAGATATATGATATCTATATAATGAATAAAATTCTGTTTATAATAAACATTTGGCCACACGAACAACATGTAATTGTAAGAAGTCCACTTTCGACTTAAGAACCAAATATCGGCAAAACAAATATTATTAACTTAAATGATTACATTATGTTTATGACATGGTAATAAGTGGTATAAAAGGAATAATGAACTTGAAAAAGGTTCTTAAGGAAGTAGAAATTAACTCAAGTTTATTATTCAGGATATTAAAGAATGATCAAGTCAAGTCGGACCCGAGGTAAGGGATCCTACAACTCTCTTTCTTTTTAAGTACACTCTTTTATGTAATTTATTTTAAGCTCATCTTTATTATGAATGGGATGTTATTTTATATTACTCCTACTGTAATTTTTATGTTCATGTGATGAGAGACCCTATTCACTCTCATCAATCCATATTCGGGAGTTTTATGTGTTGTCGTTAGGCTGCCGAGTTTTCGTAAGGGATTTTTCATCTCACTTTTATTCCCGTGAGATTTATGCTACATTTGCCACAAATTACATTGAGTGGTGTATGTACTTCCCATTATTCTACTCTTTGTGTAATATAATTTCGTTTATGAGTATTTACATCAATGATATATTTCCCTTCTTTCATGGGGTGTATGTTTTGAAAGATACCCAAGTCGGTAAGGGGACCTTTCACCCTCCTCATTTTTTTAAAAGACTTCTTTTGTTGGGTCTTTTAATTTACATATTGTTATGTTGGGATATGTTCTCATATATCCTTATTGATGTAAATTTTATGTCCAAGTGATGAGATGCACTTTTTATCTCTCATCAACTCATTTTGATGTGATGTCGTTAGGCTGTCAAGGGAACTTTTTAACCCAATTTCGATTTCTTTGGGTTCAACATGTAGTCATTGAATATGTCAACCATTGAATATGTGTGAATGACCTTTTATTGTTTTACACTTAATATCCACTTATATTGGGTGTATTTATATTTGTCACACACATTTTTGAGATTGATTTGTCCTTAATTTAAGGATACCTTCTTTATAAGGGATTTCATCACATTTGACATTTTTATTGAGGGTTCATTGTTGTTATGCACCAATTCACTCTTATATGGTGTATATACTGTCCGTTGGAGTATTATATCATGAATCCATTTATTCTCATGATATTATAAAATTCTGACAAAATGTTATTCCTCAATTATTGTATTCAAGTGTCTCTAATTTTGGTAAAACCCCTTTAACCAAAATATCGTTTTAAATGTTTTAATTATTTGTTCTTATTAATATCCATGTTTTCAAAATGGTTTTAAGGATTTATTTATATGGATATTAATGGTTTAAAATTTTAAGCTTCAAGGTGGTATGGGACACTTTGATTCAAAAATCTTTTTATTAAATGTTTTAAATGGTTTTGGAAATGGTTTCTTTTTGTTTGGATTCATTATTTCAAAATACTAAAATGTTATATTGTGATTGAAATGTGGAAATGTTTTGTTTCCTTTATGCATGTTTTATGTGATACGTTTATGTTATGGTTCTTGGGCATTGTTATGAAAACGGGTGGTTCCGTGATAAACTAAGGGCGGGTGAGCCCGATATAGCTCTCCAATGCATTGGGTAACGCGAAGGAGTGAAACGTTAAGGTTTCTCCGAAGAGATTTTAGGGAATATACTGTGATGGGTATTCCAAACGTAACCAAGAGGGTTACTCCCTACGTAAGAATGTTATGAATGCCTCAGGTTACCTTTATGTCTTATGTTTTCTATGATTTATTCATGATTTGATATGCCTATGTTTTATGGGTAAAGTATGAACTCATTCTTATGTATATGTGTACCCGTGTTTCCTTTCCATATTTTTCTATCCCTTACTGAGCTTTTTGTGCTCATCACAAGTTTTTGAAATGTTTTTCACAGGTCAAGGGAAAGGTACATGATGTGATGATAGTGTCAAGGATGTGTCAAGAAAGAATCCGTGTTATATTTTAAATATGTTTCCGTTGATGGGAAGAATGAATACTATCTTTTATGTAACCACTTTGTTTAAATGTGGAATGTAATGAAAGTTTCATGATCTAATTCTCTAAAACTCTAAACCTGAAAAGATCCTCAATGTGTAATCTTGTAATAACTCAAGATTAAGTAAGGTTTAAGGCTGGGGCCTTATAGGTAACATCCATCCAAAAGATGTTTTGTTTTATTTTCATTCTCCACCACCTCAATTATTAATTTTACATGATAATATAAAAACATATGTATCATCAATTATATAAATAATTTATTCTTACTTTTAGACCCAAAAATATTCACACCATCGTCTAACCGGTAACGAACTTACAATTCTTATGTACAGTGAACTACCGCCTCACCAAACAATGTTGTTTGTTTATACTTTAACACCAATATTGGCTGGTAATTATGTTGGAAACTCTATTTTAATATGATATATATAAAATTTATGATATATTTATGCTTCTTTAATTTTTATATAAAACATACCTCGATTAATTACATGTTGATTAGATATGATAACTTCATTTATGGATGTGTGGAATACAACCTCCTCAATGCAATGTGATCATTCAAATTTTACATGAAATGTATTATGAATTGGTTTAGTGAACATATATTCCCTATATTAAATTGTAATAATAATAAATATGGATTTTTATTATATATATATATATATATATATACATATATGTCATTTTATTTTTTTCTATGAATACGATAATAAAATCGAATCATCGTTTATGCGTATGTACTACCTACCATCTCCAAGAACGGTGTATTCTGTTTCAATTTTATATCTTCAATAGATTATTATGAACAATTATATAATTTATTTATATGATATTTATATATTATTTTACCTTATTAAAATAATTAAATAATTTTCTAATTAAGAGGATCAAGAATAACAAGGCAAAACATATACAAAAAATGAAGCGGGTGTTACCCAAAACATAACATCAACATAGAGTTGAAAATAAATGGGTAATATAAAGTCATGAAAAACAATATATGGTATTAGATATAATAATGGAAATATGTAAAATATTTATCATAAAATTATGCTGATTATACATGAGTTTTGAACATTTATGAATAATGTCATATCTTATGGTAAGGGAATTTCATCTCACTTTTTCCTACAATGATATACATACCATATACACCACTCACTTGTTTTTTTGGTGTATATACTATCCAATGAAATGTTAAATAATTAATTAAATTATATTAAATTAAATTAATTAAATTAATAATCCTTAATTGATTTTATTCAGTCATGTGGAACATGATTCTAATGTTATTCATGTAATAAGGATTTCCTCATCTCACATTTATTTTTTGTGACACAAAAGACATGTTCACCTCAGATTTCTTATATGATCTGGGTATACTAATTATATATTTATTATATAATTAAAATATATAATCTTTGCGTTATTTACATATCAATATTATTAACTTTCATTCATAGTTTTTATGTATCCAAAGTTATCAAATTGTTAAAAAAATAAAATATCTTCCTTTGAGGTACATGCGATGTTATACACCTATATTTTTCTATAGGGTGCATATACTATCTATTGAAATGTTATATAATAAAAAATAATTATATTAATGATATTTTAAGATTCATGTAATTTTATTCTTTCATGTGTATTATGATTCAACGTTTCCAAAGTTGGAACAGTTTATTACAACAATCTCATTGTTTATTTGGATTATTTATGATTATGCTTCCAATGGTGAAATGTCATAATCAAACTCTCAAGACCAATCATTAATTTTATTACCCATTTTTTATCTGTAATATCTTCATGTGTTTTTACCTTTTTCTCACTCTTTGATACTTATGTAAATTAAGAAAATTTTGTATGAAAACATGACTTTATTTATCCTTTCAGTCAAAAATCCGTGTTATTTTAAAACCTTGTTTAAAAAAATGTTTTAAGAAATGATTTAATGTTACACTATGATGTTCATATTACATTTTCCCAATGTTTTACAATATTAAATAATTGTTTTAAAATTAAATTTTGTTTATATTTTCTGGTCAATGATCTCTTTTGATGGTTTAATAGATAAATAGGAATGTTTGACATGTACAGACATACCCTCCCTCATAACCATCATTTCATGGATTCTTCATTTGTATTTTTTCAATGTTATTTTTTAAGGATTTTTTTTCATAATATTATGATTTTTTTATTTTAAATTTTTTATCAAAGAAAAATGGTTTTCAAAATGTTTAAAAAGCATTTAAATGATTTTTTAATATTCCATTATATGATTTCAAAATATTGTTTTCAATGAGATAGATTATAATGACTAAAAATCCTCATTTATAAATTTTCAAGGTATTTTCAATGAAAAAAGTTTTCAAACATCCTTTATAATATTTCAAGGAAAATGGTTCTCAAGAATATTTTCAGTCTTCATTATATGTTTTTGAGCTTACTTTAAAAGAAAAATGATTTTGAAAATGTTTTATGTTTCAAAAAGAAATTTTCAAAGAAAACATATGTTATATGTGATATGTCCAAATCCGTATCCATATAAGATTATCAAATTTGGTTATACTATATTCATTTACAGGGATATGATCTAAGGATACATTTCATATTATTTCTCTTAATGGTATATCTTTTTTTGGATTGATTTTTATGAAACCCATTTCTATTAAATAGTTTATATCGTGATAAATTATTATTTAACTCGCTTCCTCTAATAAGTTATTCTGGAATGAAATAATTTTGAATCAGATATATTTTACGTAGGTTATTATATGAGGAAATATTTATGATACCCATTTTATTTCATGAGTTTTGATATTATTAATATAAAAAACATCTATTTTTATGGGTCAGGATTAAATGATTAGCTTATTTCACATTTATGAATGATTTTATTATTAGATGGGTGGGACCTATATCTATCTCTAATGAATTAAGTAATGATTTATATCTGATGATATAATGATGAGGAAATAGTCAAGATGCTTAATCAAAAATGGGAATGAAGTGTGTACTAATCCGAAATGAAAAACATGTGTATCCTAATACAAAATGGGAAATAGGTGTGTCTGGATCCACTATGGGAAATCTATGTCTCATGATCCCTTATAGGAAATATGTGTGTCTGGATCCAAAAAGGGGAAACATGTGTGTCTTGATCCACTATTTTTATGTTCTTGGTAGTAAACCTTGACACATGAAATGTTTTTCTATAGTTATAATAGTTACATACTTATATGACATGAGCTTATGGATCATGATTTATTTATAATGAATTACCACACTTAAGATTCATAACTTATTAATTGCTAATATTTATTCCATTACTCTCGATTATGATATTTGATATCCAAGGGTATGTTCTTATAATGTTACGATCATGTTAATATACACTTATTATCATGTTATGTTTATATATCTCCCTTTTTTACCCTTACTACGCATCTATTATCACCCATGTATTAGGTTTACTTTCACCAGGTTATGAAAAATGTTTTTAGGTATGAGTACTAAAAAGGGACATATTAATGGATTATGTTAGACATATTTCACCATGTTAGAAGGATATGTTTCCTTTTTTCCAAGTACACTTAATTATTACAGTCCTCATGCATTTATTTTTATAATTTTATAAATATAGACCTAAAATGAAGTAATATCCATGTATGATAATCCTAGGTAACTATAGTGGGTATAAATGGAAATGTTTAGTCATCTTTTGGAAAAAAGGATTAGAAAACTTTAGTGAGATCCCTATGGATATTTCTATAGATATTTCTAGGGTTTAATCTAATTATATGAATAAGGGTTCTTTGTTTTAAAAGAAGGTTTCATAATGTAGACATCATATAGGTTATTTTTCATGATTATGTGGTTTTATTCTCTGATGAGTGTTTCTGACCTTATGCATTTTAGTTTTAATCAATGGTGGGAACTAGAAGGAACATGGTTAACATTGGATGTTTCAGATGTAGAATGTATGGATATTATATTAATTTGCTTCTAATGTGGAAATCTCATAATGGTAATCAAGAAGGTGGCATGGGTATTGGTTATGCTACTGAAGATAAAGGGGCCATAGACAACAATTGTATGTTGTGGGATATTGTAAATTTTTTTTCATTAAACATAAGAAGAGGATTAGATTGAGGTTGGGTAACCTTAATATATGATTCATATTTTCTATTCTAGGAAAGGGTAATTAAATAATAAGATTATTATTAATGGGTACTGGTTAAGGAAAAATGATGGACTATTAACGTTTTTATGTTTTGGAATTCAAATATTATGTTATACGATTCATGAAATATATGAGTATTTAGATTATAATATATTCATTAAGGATATAAAAGGAAATGAATAATAGTTATGAAAAAAATAGAAAATTGATTTAATTTTAATGCGATATTTTGATTACGGTAAGGTAACCCTTACTGTGTTACGAACATTATGAAAATTGTCTTTAACTTGGATAAAGATATAATTGATATGGATAAAGAAAGATAGAAATTAATGTTTACTATGAAATTGATTAATAAATTATATAAAAATTATTCTATGTTTTCATGGATAAATTTTAGAACTTCTTGGATTTAAGAAATATATTTAGTAATATCAAGAATAAATAAGCAAGTATGATTTCAAGAAATGATTTATGATAATTCAGGTTATTATTATGTTTTAAGAGAATATACTATGAGTATATTCACATGTTTGAAATATAAGAACAAAGAGATACATTGTGATATATGGGGGGATAAATGTTAAGATGATTTAGTCACCTTTTTTATAATGTTTTGGATGTCCATCATTTGATGTCTTATAAGGTAAATCATTTAGGGAATACATTAAGTTAAAATTTAGATGATGTTTTATAAATTAAATTATTAACTTTACAAATGAGGATTTTTGAATATCAGATATCCTGTTATATCCTTTTTGGTGATAAATAAAGACATATGGAATCAAAAATCATTCTGTTTATGGAAATAATGATCTAAAAATGATTAAAGAATGAGAAATGCACCTTCATTTATGTCACGACCCATCCTCGGGGCCCGTGCCATAATTACCCCAAACCCGCCTTCCATAGGCCAGGGGCTGGCAACTAGCACCAAAGGCGTAAATCCGGATAAAAAGGGAAGGCAGTGACTTTATAAAGTAAACAAACACCACAGAGTACGCAAGATGAGTAAACACAAAATAAAATGAGTACAAAAGTAAGTGATAGAAGGTAAATGGGCCAGAATACAAACCCAACTGAAAGTACATTACAACTGAAATTAAAGTACAAAAACTAAAAGACAAAACAGCAACCACCAAGGCGTCCTCTAGGAAATCCCACCTGAAGGGTGGGTATAGATAGTCTCCTCTGCTCCTCGGCTCCAGTCGTCTGCTCCATGTATGTCTCGTCCAGTGATCCACCTCCAGGTACCATCTGGCTCCACGAGCTCCCACCTCGATCAGCACTTTCTATTGTCTGCATCCAACACAATGTTGTGCAGGCATAGCTCATGCAGGGGTGAGTATATAATACTCAATAGGGACCTCGAGACCCCCGAAGGTCTCCCAGAATCCACGAAGGATAAACCACAAATGAACTATACAATCACAAAGTAACAAACAACTTCTACTTAGGTATATTCCCATACATATACCTAAGTCATCTATTCCAATTCCTCTCCAAATCACGAGCCCAATTTCTACCCATTCCATAAAAGGAAAGATCAATCCAATCCACACAGGAAAGCACAAACCAATCCACACAGGATAGTAAAAAAGTCATATTGAAGATAGTGATTGAAATTCACGACTCATATCACACATGTACACTCTTCTTAAGGTGATAGAGATGATCAGATGTACCCACTTCTTAATCTAAGCTATTAGACCCACATAGGATAAAAGACCAGCTAAGCTATCGGACCCACAAATGATAGAAGACCCGCTACTCTTCCAGACCCACATAGGATACAAGTATAGAGTCAAATACTGCCGGACCCACATAGGATACAAGAACAGTAGTCAAGTACTGCCGAAACCACATAGGATACAAGAACAGTAGTCATCACTATTGAACCCACGCAATAATCCAGTACGGTCATCGTCACTGCCGAACCCATGGAGTATTCCAGTAAAGTCGTCATCATCATCACAATCGCATCCAACTCTAGGGTTCCCGCACACAGCATACTCAATTCCAGTAGGTTCCGCTCCTCGAGTCTATGGGATGGATACATCAACCATCACGGAGACCAGGGATGATGTATCGCAATGTTCCGTCCCACATCCCTGGGGAAAACCAGAAAAACGTGCCCAAGTCACAGAGAAGAAGATGACCAATCCATTTTCCAAAAGTACACAGCTTGTAGATAAGCGATACACGCCGTGTCATCTGTCACCGGGTACTGCCCATGTGATACGGCCTGTGTCGCAGGGCTGGTTGTGTAGATAAGAAATTACACGGCGTGTGGTATGGTTATACACCATGTCATCAGTCCATGGGTATTGTCCATGTAACACAACCCGTGTTGCAGGGCTGTTCATGTAAAAATGGAAATACACGACGTGTGGTTGGTTACACGCCGTGTCCAAACCTCTAGGGTCAGTCCCATGTGCGCTAGCCATTCCTAGAAGTGTAGTGGAGTACATGCCCGTGTACTCCACCCTGTGTCCATGAATTCCCGGAATACACGCTGAGCCATCATGATACCACTTCTACAATGGCGAAGGTAGTAAACACCTTGCCTCTTGTCCGTGTGGTTCTGCCCGTGTCCGTGTATCCCCCAGATTACATGTCGAGCATCGCGAAGCCGCTTCTACCTTTTTATGATGAGAATACAAGTCGTGCCTCGTGCCCATGTATTCCTATCCGTGTCCGTGTATTTCTTCAAATACAGGACAATCCCAACTAATTCTCCACTGTCAAACTGTGAGGATTGTACACGCCATGTGACCGGTGTCACACGCCATGTGTAACTTCTTCTGATTTCCATTACTTCCGCTACTGAACGTTTGCACTACAGGTCATGTGCTTTGGAAGTACATGTCATGTATTCTAGAATTTTCTAGAAACGACGCCTCTTGCGAGCATGCCTCCTGAGGCATCCATCCTTTCTTTCGTTGATCTGTTTGCTACAAAACTCCCGTTCCTAGGTCGTCCCGATGTTCCGAGGCCATTTCCGATGATTTCATGCCTCCGATCAACTCTGAATACTTGTCTTGATTCACCGCTCAAGAACGGTTGGAGGATAGCATATAACAAGAACGACGGAGGAATCAGACCGTGTTACTTTGGTCCGGTTCCCTACACATTAGTATGATATCAAAAGGTTTTAGATATAGAAACATAAACATGTAAAGAAAACAAAAATCTCTCAATTCAAAACACAACCCTACCTCGATAACGAGTTGACGATCTTTGAGCGTTGTAGAAAATGAAATCGCGGGATGAGGCTCCATACACGATGACGAAGATCGCCCGAGGAGGAAGCGACGTGTCGGCGTTCTTCTCATTTTTCAAGGACTAAGATGAAGTAATTCGATGGTATAACTCTCCCTCTCTCAACACAATGAAGAAACCAAAAATAAAATAAGGCTTTAGCCTTATTTTATTACTTTTTTCAACCCTTTTAAAATTCAAAAGATGAAATAACTAAATTTATCTTAATTTGTCATAATAAATGTAGAGATATGTTGGAACCATTAAAGCGGAAGAGAAGTTAAGAGAATTTGAAGGGGTGGGGATCGTGTGGGCCCCACCTCACTCTTTAATCCTCTCTAGAGGAGTTGGGTTTTTAGTGGGTCCCACCCCAAATTCCTCTCATGGATGTTAAACCACAAAGTAAAGAAAAATAAATAAATTTGTAAACAATTTTATTATTTTCCTCACATTTTTAGCATCTCCTCACGAGAAAACGCACCTTCAGAAAAGGTGTTCCTATGCAATTACCGGCTCTGCGATTTCATCGGTGCACTTAGATTTTGATTCGGAGCATTGGTTCAAAATTTAGGAAACCTTGCTCGTTCGTTCACTGAACGTACCCATTCTAAGCTTCTGAAATTGATTCCAGGAACACCGGGCCTCAGAATCAGGTGCCGTTAGAAAATGCGTACTCCTAAAATCCCAATGAAATTAAGAAAAAAAATTAACTTAAATTTATGGGTCTTTAAATTACTCTCACCTTAGGGATTTACATCCCCATAAGGACACATCCCAAACTAGGGGAACAAATGAGGGTACTGAGCACGCACATGAGCCTCTCGATCCCAAGTGCTCTCCTAGAGGTTCCCGCGTTGTCACCTGATGTGCAGTAGAGGAATTGACCGTCCACGTAGGACCTGATCCTATCGATCCTCAATCTCCACCGGGACCTTCACGAATGTTTCCCCGTCATTAATGACTAGCTCCCCATGGTCGATGATATGCGTCGGGTAATGCACGTATCTTCCCAACTGAGATACATGGAAGACGTCGTGCACCCGGTGCAACTAAGGTGGTAGAGCCAGACGATAAGCCACCTTGCCTATCCTGTTGAGAACCTGGAATGGTCCTATGAAGCACCAGGATAATTTTCCTCCCTGGCCAAATCTCCATAATCCACGTCGAGGTGAGACCCGCAAGAAAATGTGGTCTCTATCCTCGAATTCTAGTGTCCTCCGCCTCCTATCTGCATAAGACTTCTGTCACCTCTGAGCTATCCTCATAAACTCTTGGAGGACCTGGACCTTCTCTGTCGTGGCCTGGACCATCTCTGGTCCCACAGGTGCTGACTCCCCAGGGTTTGTCCAGCACAGAGGTGACCTACTAGTTTGGCCGTACAATGCCTCATATGGTGCCATCTTGATGGTGGAGTGGTAGATGTTATTGTATGAAAACTCCACCAAGGGTAGGTGATCCTCCCAGCTGCGACCAAAGTCAAGGACAGATGCACGGAGCATGTCCTTGAGAGTCTGAATGGTCCTCGCTATCTGACCATCCGTCTGAGGGTGAAAGGCGGTGCTCAGACGTAGCTGCATCCCGAATGCCTCCTGCAACCCCTTCAAAATCTGGGAAGTAAAGAGAGCTTCTCGATCGGAGACAATAGATGATGGAACACCATGAAGCTGCACAATCTCCTGAACTTTGAGGCATCCCAAGATATCCACTGAGCCCTTCTCTTTGATGGGTAAAAAGTGGGCCGACTTCGTGAGTCGGTCGACAATCACCCAAGTGGAATCGTGACCTCTAGAAGTATGTGGAAGTCCAATCATGAAATCCATAGATATACCATCCCACTTATACTATGGGACCTCCAAGGGCTATACCAAGCCTGCTGGTACCTGGTGTTCTACCTTCACCTCCTGGAAGCTGAGGCATCATGAAACGAACTCTACCATAGACTTCTTCATCCTCGGCCACCAGTGATGTCGTCTGAGATCCCGGTACATCTTCGCTACCCCTGGATATACCGCCAAAGGGGAAATGTGAAACTCTCTAAGCACCTCCTCTTGTAAATAAGTTGGTACCATGGTACCTCTTTTGAAAAGGACGACGTGCTCTCCTCCTTTACAGAAACCATCAGGTGCCTTTCTTGTGGAAATCAGTACATGTCGCGTCTCACAGTCATCGTCCCCACATTGTTCCTCTCTGACCCACTGAAGAAGTGGAGGTGTGACTGTGAGCGACTGAAGGAAGGATTCCCCATCTCTCTCTATGAAGAATATCTAAAAAGCGGCTAGCTACTCTGTTGCCTCTCCAAGTAGTTTAATGCTCGTCCTCCTTCTGAGAGCATCAACTACTACTTTCCCCTTTCCAGGAGTATAGACTATCTCAAAGTCATAGTCCCGGAGGAACTTGATCCATCGCCACTATCTCAGGTTCAGGTCATTCTGTGAGAAGATACACCTGAGACTATGGCAGTCAGAAGAAACTTCAAAGCGCTCACCCATCAGATAGTGCTGCCACATCTTCAAGGCATAGATCACTGCTGCTAACTCCAGGTCATGGGTAGTGTAGTTCTGCTCATGCGGCCCCAACTGTCGTGATCCATAGGTGATCACTTCCCACTCCTACACCAGGACACACTTGAGTCCGTTCCGTGATGCATCACAGTAGACTACGTACCCTACACCCTCCTCCAGTACCCTTTAGAAGGGTGCGCTGGTCAATCTTTTTCTCAGCTCCTGGATGCTCTTCTGACATTTAACTCACCACATGAAGGGTTTCCCCTTCTTAGTCAAATATGAAAGTGGTGCTGAAACTCCGGAGAAGTCTGGCACAAATCTCCGGTACTACCCATCCAGACCTAAGAAACTTTTCCCCTCCGTCACGCTCCTGGGTGGCTCCCAAGCTAGCACTACCTCGATAATCGCAGGATCCACCACAACTCCCACCTCAGAGATGACGTGCCTGAATAAGTGGACCTCACGTATCCAAAACTGAAACTTTGAGAGCTTACCATAAAGATGGTGCTCTCGGAGTGTGTCCAGTACAACCCGCAAGTGGTAGGCGTGCTCCTCCTCAGTAGTCGAGTATATCAATATGTTGTCGTTGAAGAATACGAAAAATCGATCGAGGTAAGGCTGAAAGATCATGTTCATGAGACTCATGAATTCTGCTGGAGTGTTGGTTATGCTGAAAGGAATAACCAGGAACTCATAGTGGCCATACCGACATCTGAAGGCCGTTTTCTGCACATCCTCGTCTCGAACTTTGAGCTGATGATAGCCTGACCTGAGGTCTATCTTCGAAAACCATCGTGCTCCCTTGAGCTGATAAAAGAGGTCTCCAATCCTCGGATTTGGATGCTTATTCTTCACAGTCACCTAGTTCAGGTGAAAGGAATCGACACATTATCGCAAGCTATCGTCCTCCTTCGTGGCAAACAAAATCGGGGAAGCCCAGGGTGATACACTGGGTCGAATGAATCCTTTGACCTATAAGTCCTCCAGCTGTATCCATATCTCTCAAAGATCAGCGAGATCCATCCGATATGTTGGAGTGGATATTGGGGCTGTCCCAGGGTACATGTCATTATAGAAGTCTTCCTCTCTATGAGGAGGTAGTCCTGGAACGTCGTTAGGAAAAACGTCCGCATACTGATCCACCCCTACAGGAAAACTCAGACTCCGCATGTCCACTGCTCCTAGGATGAGCCTATCCAACTGATGTGTAATCAGTTGTCCTCTCCTCTGTGTGAGTCCATCCTACGCTGGAAAGGGTCCCTTCTCGCCGGTGAAGGTGAACCTTCTCCCATCGGTGTGAACACACTGCACCTTGCACCTAATACAGTCGATATGTGCATGGACTGTAGATAACCAATCCATTCCCAAGATGACGTCGCAAGGCCTCGATGCGGCTTTGAGAAGATCCCAGCCAAAGATCTCGCCTCATAGAGTAAGTTCACACTGCCGACACTAGTGTGTAATCATCGAGTTTGCTCCCATAGGAGTCTCCATCCATAAGGATCGAGCCAACGGCTCCGTCGGAATCTCTGAGCTTCGAACAAGGGCATCAAAAATGAATGAATGACTCACTCTTGTGTCTATAAGAACTGCAGCAAGGGTGGAGTAGACATAGATAGTACCTCGAATCATCTCTGGTGCACCATGTTCGTAGGCCTCCACTGCCTGAAGCTGAGCCTGTCTCTGCCCGCAAGCTCCCTGTGGTTGGTGTGGACCTCCTGATGGTGGTGGTGGTAGAGCCTCAAAGAGTCGCCCACCACCCGCTGTTCGGCCATCTCCTCTTCCTCGTTTTCCTGCTCCCTGCGGACCGCCACGGTCGAACCTCTGCCTCTGCCTGGGTGGTCCCTCAACTGTTTGCTGCTCCTCTGCACAGCGGTTCGGGCAGTCACGAGCAATGTGGCCCTGCCCGCCGCATGCATAGCACTGTCAGCTCCTCGTAAGACTGGCTCTACATCATGTTCCCCGCACCAATGAGCCAGTTTCCTGAGGTCGTCTACCTTACGGTCTGGTCCTCTTGGACCCCTGTGACATCCGTCAACCTCCAAGTGCATAAGACTCAACTACATGTTGCCCTGTGGTAGGTCTCGCTGCTGGTGTAGGCTCAGCAAGAAAACTCTCTACAAGAAGGGCTCTCTCCAGTACTCCTGCCTACATCAGAATGCTGAGGGAGATCATCGATGCTCTGATCTCATGTCTCAATCCCTTCTTGAAGGTCCTTGCCCAGAAGAATGGGTCACATACCATGTACATGGAATAGTGCCAGAGATTGGTAAATCTCGCCGAGTACTGGGCTACCATTATGCTGCCCTGCCGTAGATGCAGTACCTCTATAATGTGCACCATACGGAGGGTGGCCAGAACGAACCCCGAGCGGAAGAGGCTCTCGATGTCCGACCAAAGAAGCGATTCCTTGTCGTGCACCTAGAGCATCAGGCTCCACCATCTTCCTGATGCCTCTTGCAGGAGACTCGCTGTAAGGATCACTATGAGGTCAGCTGGTGTCCCTACTTACCTGAAAACTCGTACAACAGCCTCCAGCCAATCCTCGGCTGCCTGAGGGTCCGTCTCCTCATGGAACCTAGGCGCTCTCTAATGCTGAAACTCATGC
This sequence comes from Viscum album, assembly GCA_963277665.1. Lineage (NCBI taxonomy): Eukaryota > Viridiplantae > Streptophyta > Magnoliopsida > Santalales > Viscaceae > Viscum > Viscum album. The sequence goes on from OY728131.1 coordinate 1,013,709,663, forward strand.
AGTGCGCTAAAGCGATGTGCACTCTTACCGGATGGGGATGCTGGCATCGGTGGCTCGGCATGAAGAGGTATCGTCGGTGCCTCCGCTGTAATAGGGCCCCGCACCGAGGCCTCGTTGGTCGGTGGGCTGTCATCTCACACAAATCTCGGGACCCTAGCTGGCTGTCGTCGTGGGGCCATCATGAAAAGAGACAGGTGTGCCACGGTCAATACATTATAAATGGTGATCTGACACAAAGTAATCACAAAGAATACTTTGAAACACACATGCAGTCAATGTTTTCATGTACTGAGTCGGAAATCAGAAGTCAGGGTCCTGGTGTATGGATACGTCGGCCGCCGCACCAACACTGGACTCCCTAGACTGATAACCACACTCAATACCCTTAACATTATTTCTTTACATAGAAGAAAGATCAGAGCCCTGAGATCTGCGGTAGAACTGAACTCCTCTGATACCAATATTTCACGACCCGTCTTCGGGGCCCATGTTGTGACTACCACAAGCCCACCTTCCATAGTCCAGGGGCTGTGGACTAGCACCAAAGGCGTAAATCCCAATAAACAGGGAAGGCATTGCCTTTATAAAGTAATAAAACACCACAAAGTATGCAAGCTGAGTAAACACAAAGTAAACCGAGTACAAAGGTATGTGCTGGAGGGTAAATGGGCCAGATACAAACCCAACTGAAAGTAAAGTACAACTGAAAATAATGTACAACAACTGAAAGAAAAAGTAGCAACCACAAGGACGTCCTCTAGGAAATCCCACGTGAAGGCTGGGTACAAATAGTCTCTTCTTCTCCTCGGCTCCAGCTATCCGCTCCGTGTACGTCCCGTCCAGTGATCCACCTCTAGGTACCATCCGGATCCACGAGCTCCCACCTTGATCAGCACTGTCTGTCATCTGCATCAAACACAACATTGTGCGGGAATAGCCTGTGCAAGGGTTAGTATACGACACTCAGTAGGGACCCTGAGACCCACGAAGGTCTCCCAGAATCCATGAATGATAAACCACAAAGGAAAGATACAACCACAAAGTAACAACCAAATTCTACTTAGGTATATGCCCATATATATACCTAAGTCATCAATTCCAGTTCTGTTCCAACTCACGAGCCCATGTTCAACCCAGTCCACATAGGAAAGATCAACCCAATCCACACAGGAAAGCACAACCCAATCCACACAGGATAGAAAAACAATCATATCGAAGATAGTGATTGAAATTTAAGGCACAGCTCACACAGATATACTCTTCGTAAGGTGATAGAGAGGATCAGATGTAGCCATTGATTCATCTAATCTCTCAGACCCACATAGGATACAAGACCAGCTAAGTTGTCGAACCCACAAAGGATACAAGACCAGCTACTCTGCCGGACCCACATAGGCTACAAGTACAGAGTTAAATACTGTCGGACCCACATAGGATACAAGAACATTAGTCAAGTACTGCCGAACCCACATAAGATACAATAACTGTAGTTATCACCATCAAACCCACGGAATATTCCAGTACGGTCATCGTTGTTGTCGAACCCATGGAGGATTCCAGTACAGTCGTCATCATCGTCACCGTCGCAGCCAGCTCTAGGGTTCCCACACACATCATACTCGATTCCAGGAGGGTCTGCTCTTCGACTCTAAGGGATGGATACATCAACCGTCATGAAGACCAGGGATGATGTATCCCAATGTTCTGTCCCACGTCCTAGGGGAAAACCAAGAAAAACGATCCCAAGTCATAGAGAACAAGACGACCAAGCTATTTTCCAAAAGTACACGATGTGTATATAAGCAATACACGCCGTGTTATCTGTCACTGGGTACTGACTTTGTGATATAGCCTGTGTCGCAGGTCTGGTCAAGTAGATAAGAATGTACACGGCATGTGGTATGGTTACACGCCGTGTCGTAAGTCCATGGGTACTGTCCGTGTACCACAACCCATGTCGCAGGGCTGTTCATGTAAAAAAGTAAATATAGGGCGTGTGGTTGGTTACACGCCGTGTCCAAACCTCTACGGTCGGTCCCATGTGTGCTAGCCATGCTTGGCCGTGTGGTTGAGTACATGCCCGTGTACTCCACCCCATGTATGTGTATTCTCGGAATACATGCCGAGTAATCATGAAGCCTCTTCTGCGATTACGAAGGTAGTACACGTTGTGCCTCTTGGCCATGTGGTTCTTCTCGTGTCCTTGTATCCCACAGATTACACGCCGAACCTCAGGAATCTGCTTCTGCCATTCTATGATGTGAATACACGTCGTGCCTCGTGGCCGTGTATTCCTGTATGTGTCCATGTATTTCCTCAAATACACACCATGTCCATCGAAGTATCCTCTGTCAAACAGTGAGGATAGTACATGCCATGTGACTCATGTAACATGTCATGTGTCACTTCTTCCGATGTCCATTACTTCCATCGTTGAACGTTTGCACTACACGGTGTGTGTGTGTTTTGGAAGCACACACCCTGTATTCTAGAATTTTCCAGAAACGACACCTCTGTCCCGCACACCTCCAGAGGCATTCTTCCTTTGTTCTGATGATCCAGTTGCTACCAAACTCCCCTTCCTAGGTCGTCCCAATGTTTCGAGGACGTTTCTTATGTGTTCGGGCCTCCGATCGGCTCCGAAAACTTGTCTTGATTCACCGCTCAAGAAAGGTTAGAGGACACCATATAACAAGAACGATGGAGGAATTGGAGCGTGTTAGTTTGGTCTGGTTCCCTCCACATTAGTTTTATAGGAAAAGGTTTTAGAGAGAGAAACATCAAAATGAAAGGAAAACCAAAATCTCTCAATTCAAAACACTTGCCTACCTCGATAACGAGTTGATGATCGGTGAGCGTTGCGGAAAACAACATCACGGGATGAGGCTTCATACATGATGATGGGGATCGTCCGAGGAGGAAGAGGTGTGTCGGAATTCTTCACGTTCTTCAAGGATGAAGATGATATTCATTGATGGTTTAACCCTCCCTCTCTCAAAACAATGAATCAACCCAAAATAAAATAAGGATTTAGCCTTATTTTACAACTTTTTCCAACCCTTTTAAAATTCAAAAGATGAAATAACTTAATTAATCTTATGTTGTCAAAATAAATGGAGAGAAAAGTTGGCACCATTAAAGCGGAAGAGAAGTTAAGGGAATTTTAAGGGGTGGGGCTCATGTGGGCCCCACCACAATATTTAATCCTCTCAAGAAGAGTTGGATTTTTCGTGGGTCCCACCCCAACTTCTTCTCATGGATGTTAAATCACAAAGTAAAAAAATTAAAAAAAAAATTGTAATCAATTTTATTTATTATTCCTCACATTTTTAACATCTCCTATCGAGAAAACACACCTTCGGAAAAGGTGTTTCTAAGCAATTACCAGGGCTGCGATTTCATCGGTGCCTTCAGATTTCGATTCTGAGCATTGGTTCAAAAGTTAGGAAAACCCGCTTGTTCGTTCACTGAACGTACCTGAGATAAACTTCGGAAATGGATTACGGGAACACCGGGCCTCAGAATCAGGTTCTGTCAGAAACTATGTACTCGTAAAATCCCAAAAAAATTAAAAAAAAAATTCCCTTGAAATTTCCGGGTTTTTAAAATTTCATGGAATAAGAGATTAAGTGGAAATTGATCAAGGAACAAAAGAGCTAAAGATGTCTTAAAATCATGTTACATAACTTATTATGAAAATTTCTCAACATTAAAAGTTGTTTCTTGAAATAAAATGGTGTCAAGTTATCATAATTTTTCATGATATTAATGATCATTTTCAAACCTCTTTGGGTTATTTCACTGTGATTATTAACATTCTGATATCCATGTTTACTATAACTCTCCATTAGAATGTGATAGTTAGATGTTTCTTCCATGTCCATGTTTCCACTTACCACATATGTTATCATATTGGGGAATCTATTTATAAGTTACTTGGGTTAACTATTATGGTTCCAAATTTCAATTTCTAAATGATGTTTTTGTATTTATTTTTATGATGTGGGTTTCTAATAAAGGATCTTTCAAGTGTTAAAAAATTTATAACATAAAAAAAATTATGGAAATGTTATTTTTAAGATGGGTAGAATGTAACTACCCATGATTTTTTGAATAAATTTTATTTCAAGTTAATTGAATTTTTTTATATATTTCATTTCCCAGAACACAGAATACAGTCAACTTAAAAAAAATCACTAATTTTGGCTTCCATTATACACAATGAAAATTTATTATTTAACTATAATAAATGATTATATTATCACGATATACACACAACACTATGTTTGGATTGGATTACAGACAATACCGAGTCCCTTCAATGGCTTGTTACTTGCAAGGACGAGTTTTTACTGAACTACAATATTCTATTAATATAGCTATTAAAACATTATAATATCTACCACAAATCCATTTAAATGGAAATTATGCATTAAATTAAAAAAAATTGAAAATATTATTTACAAACGTATATAAAATGAATCATTTGGATATACATTTATTAGAGATGAGGTTAATAAAATTTTAAAATTAAAGAAATTACTTTTCTATGAAAACTATATTTCTATCTACAAACACACTTTTATACCAATAAATAAAAATCAACTTTTGATGATTTTTTTCAAAACAATTTATATATTATATATTCAATTAATATTTTTGTTACCATCCAATATATTTTATATGTATATGATAAGAATAAATACAATTTTATTAAGAAAAAGATTCATTTTTCTCAAAGATAAGTTTACCTCCATTTGGTATAGAACCCAGTTTAAATATAAATTTTCACAATTTTATAACTATTATTTGAAAAAAATCATGTTTTGGAATTGGAATATAAAATTTTACTATGCATGTATTTATCTTATTTTTCTGAGAAGTTTATTTTATTTTATAAATATTGAAAAACAATAAAATTTATTTCAAAAATTCAATTTCATGTAATTTATTTATATTGTTAAATAATGTTTTAATTACATTTTAATTTAAAAATAGATCAATTTTTATAATTTAAACTATTTAGGTAATTAGAATGAATTTCACATTAAATTTAGATATATAACCTTAGTAATAATTTTGAACATTTTTACTTGAAACCCTGGTTTGGGAATCCCGTTTGTTAGATTTAAATAAAATTAATTTCTCTCATTTATGTGTTTTGAATTCGAGAAAATGGATTCTATATTTTTAAGAAACCTAATTTATAATTTATAATATGTTAAACTTGGGTTTTGATCAAAAATATTAGTGAATGTTATTAAGATTAATATCAACAATTATAGTAAAAATAATATTACTTAATTGTTAAACATTAGTCTAAAGAGTCCAAATGACCTCGACACATGTCCAAAAATAATTAAATGAAAATATTTCTATACATACCCCTCCAGGTTCTAATTTAAACAATTATTGGTGGAACATTATGTATGGGAGATCTCTCAGTATACATTACCTTTTTATATTTACAGGAATAACACTCTTACCCCACTATAAATGGGAATTCATCATCATAACTTCATTACACCTCTAAAGACTCATTATCTAGTCCAAATCCATCCTATATCAGCTCCCAACATAGGTAATAACAGCCTAGAAACCTCAATTTGTGGCAAAAATAAACCAAGTAATTTCTTTGGTTCAAACCCAATGGAGTATCTCAATGAAAAGGTAACATCTTTCCACAAGCTATTTTGTTATATTTTTATTATCCACCACCTCAACGAATATTATTAAATTAATATATAATAAAATAAGTCTCATAAATATACTAATATATTTTTTTATTCTAATTTTTATACCAATAAATATAAACACTTCCATCTAATGGGTAGCGAACATACCATTCTTGTGAATGGAGAACTATGGTCCTAGAAAATGTTGTAGTTATTTTTTCCATTACCACCTATCATGGTTTGGAATTATGTTGTAAAATATACTTTTTATATGATATATTTGATGTATATGATGTATTTATTCTACTATAATTATTATATAAAACATTCTATCATTATTTCCCTGATTTGTTAATACAATAACTTTATTTTTGGATGGGTGGCCAACCACATCCTCAATGCAATGTGATTCATTCACAATTTACATGATATTTATTAAGGATGGTTTTAGAAATATTATATGATATATATGTGGCATAAATTTTTTATTTTAATGTTATTATACATATATATACATATATTTCATTTAATTTCACTCTTTCAATGTGATAATAAAATTAAAACAACGTTCATGCGTACGTACAACATACTGTCACCATGATCAATGTATTCAATTTCATATTTATATATTTCATATATTATAATAAATATTTACATATGGAATATATGAGATATTTTTATCATGTTTTAAATTATGAATGTAATTAAATCATGATTTAATTATGATGATCCCGAAAAACAAGTCAATCATATAAGAAAAACCAAAAGGATATTACCCAAAACGTAACATTAACATGGAGTTTTCAATAAATGGGAAATATACAGTCATAAATAAATCATATATGGAATTATATATAATTATATTTTTATTTTAACATTTATAATAAATTAATATTTATTATATAATAGGTTTTAATGTTTATTAAGAAATTCTTGACTTAATGTATTGTAATTTTTTCTCACTTTTTATTCTCGTGAGATACTTTTCATATTCAGTACTCGATAATTTTATGTGGTGTATATACTTCCCAATGACATGTTATATCATTAGTTTCATTTATTTAATGATATAAAAGAGAATTAATTTATGTTATTCTTTCACAAGGATCACGATTCTAATGCCAATCATGTAAAAAGTGTTTTCCCATTTAAATTTTATTTTCCACGAGACACAAGCCATGTTCACCACATATTTCTTACATGTGGTGTGTATAAAACAAATCAATTTTTTAATATGATTCATATAATTAAATTTATTGGTATTTACATATATATTTTATGATATTTCTATGATGTTCTTTATGTTTCAAGAGTTCCTAAATCGGTAAACTAATTTTGTCTCAATTTTCCTTCTATGAGATACAGTCAATGTTTTACACCTATATTTTTCTATTGGGTGTATATAAAATGCATTGAAATGTTATATCATAGATATACTTAATTTTATGATATATTATAAAACATTTATTTTTATTCATTCATGGGGATTATTATTCAATGTTACCAAAGTGGTAACAATTTATTGCTACAATATCTTTGTTGATGGGAATTTTTTATGATTATGCTTATATTAATGAAATTTAATCTTCAAAATTTCAAGAAAAGCCATGAACTTTATTCTCCTATGGTTATCCATGATATAATCATGTGTTTTTAAAATTTATCCAATATTTGAAACATAATATAATTAATAAAATGTTTTTTGGAAAACCTAAATTGTTTCTCCATTCAGTTGGAAATTTGTGTTATTTCATAACCATGTTTTCCAAAAGTTTTTTCAGATATCTTTTAATATAATAAATTGATTTTTAAAGGACCATTATAGAATTTTTACCATTTTTAAAAACTTTTTTTAATGGAATGTTCTTATCTTCTTCTAGCCAAGGAAATTTTCAAAAAAAATTAACTAGAAATAGTAATGTTAGACATGTACAGACTTACCCACAATCCTGTGCTTCATTTCTTTGATGCTTATATTGTATTTTTATGAGGTTGGTTTTTTAAAAAAAAATCTATAATTCTATAAATGTTTTATTTGGAAATGGTCATCAAATAAAAATTTGTTTTAAAAAATTTTGTTTAAAAATTTTTCCAAATGATTTTCAAATCTTCCTTTATATGTTTTCCAAAATTTCATTTCAAACAAATTGATTTACATTATTTCAATATTATTTTATAATTTTTCAATGTATTTTTATAAAAAATGTTTTCATATTCTTATTAATTTTCTTTTATATGTTTTCAAGAAATGGTTTATCAAGATGTTTTTAATCCTCTTTATAAGTTTTTACGGTTATTTTCTGGAAATTGATTTTGACAATTTCAAAAATTTTAAAGTGATTTTTATAAAATTGTTATGTTCTATTTGATAATTCAAATTCCTTCTCCATCCATGATAAGATCATTGGTTATAATTTGTTATTTAATAAGGATATAATCCAAGGATTCCATTCAAATTATTTCTCCCAGTGGTCTATATTTTAAAGGATTAGTGTTTATGAATGTTTTTCCTATTCAAGGGTTTATACCATGAAAAATTATTATAAAAATCACATAATTTCACATTTTATTATAATATTAAATGATTATGAATCCAATCTATTTTCCATAGGATATGACAGGATTAAATTTTTATGATACTCATTTCAATTTATGGGTTATGATATGATTTTTATGAAACCCAACACTTTTTATTGGTTGTGATAAACTGAATGTTTTATGGAACATGTATGTATGATTTCATTATAAGATGTTATCTATCCATATCTCCTCCAATGAATTGTGTAAATATTTATATCTCTTGAGATTATTATAGATAAAATTAAATGGTAATGCTCCAAAATGGGAAACCGGTGTATCCTAATGTAGTATGCAAAATAGGTGTGTCCAGATCCTCTAAGAGAAATAGGTCTGTCCTAATCCAAAAATGGGAAACATGTGTCTCTTAATCCACTATATTGATGGTATTAGTAGTTAACCTTATCAAATTAAATGGTTTTCTATAGTTATAATGGTTCCAAACTTATATAATATGATATTAGGGTTCATGAATAATTTATGATGATTTATAACCCTTATGATTCATGTCATATGATGTTGAAATATTAACTCTTTGACTCTTGACTATTATATTTGATATAAAGGGAATCATTTCCTAATATTAAGATCATATTCTCATATCGTTATTCTCATGTTATGCTTATGTATATCCCATGATTACCCTTACTGGGCATCAGAGATCATCCAATTCTTATGTTTCATTTCCCCTAGTTATGATGAAAGTTTTTATGGAGGAGTACTATAGGTGAAAATATTGAAGGAAGATTTTGAATATTTTTAACCACTTTAGAAGATTTTGTTTCAGTGTTTCCAAATACACAAAACTATTACTATCCTTAGGCATGTATTTTTTAATGTGATGAATATTCCAATAAAATGATTTCATATTATTTTTTACGCTTTTATCAGGGTGTGTGCATCTATCGGTGGAGGACGCACAACTATTTCCCTACATGCTCGGTTTCCAATGTCAGGTGGCATCCGTCACTTATTTAGGGATGTTTTCTCCTTGATCGTAATGAGATGATGGGATGTCTGTTTTTTCATCTAGGGATTACACCTCTGAACTCGTCAACTAATTTGGGTCTCCCTTATAGTCTAAGACGATGTTCATGATACTCTTCCTAGTGCCAAGTCTTCATGGACACTAGTCAATTACACTGCTTCTTTCGGGACATTCCAAGGGGTCCAGTCAAGGCAGCAACCTTATGTGGGGGAGTAGTCATGTTGTTCGTCACTGGAAAGTCTGGACACTGGAACACTATCACATCTAGGTTTCTTTCCCTCATTGTAAGGCTTCTTGAGGGAATAGATGCCCAAGTCTGCTCACGTCGAATGCAGGGAATTATATGCCATATGCATTTATTTGAAGTTTTCATTTGCTTCCCATGTTTAACAAAGGGTGTTCCATGAGTTTAATGTCTAGTGTAGATGGATCGGACTGATCGAAACACTGACTAGAGTGGATCCGATTGGAGAAACCCCTAGAGGGAACACTGATGTTAGGGATAACTGGTGGTTAGTTACCTGGTTACTGATAGGGGTAGTGAAAAGTATAATTTTCATGATCTCACTAGGATATGGATGTCTAGGTAAGAATAAAGATGGATAATGGATGGTTAACTGAAGTACCTGAAGAATTAGATGGAACTGACGTGATGACGACGGTGATGTTAGGATTGAGCCTTGAAGAGACTTCCTATATATCCACGTGGTAAGGAATCAAAGTCCGCGTAGTTTGTGGGACGATGGGACACCTAAGGAGGGGACCGGTGAGAGTGGACGTATGGATGGGATCTGGAGGAAATATAACCACTAGGTTGGGGCATGACCTTCCCAAAACACATAAGCCCAAGGGAGAGATCATGATGAGACATGAGTGATGGCCTTGAACCTCAGAGAGGGGTCCTACATATCCCTATGTTAGGGAATCAAAGTCCACGTAGTTCATCTGAAGATGGCTTACCGTCGATTGGGGACTTCAAAGGTTTTCCGTCGATTGGGGGAATTCAACGGCTTACCGTAGATTGTGAGACATCAACAGATTCCCGCCGAATGGGGTCAACAATGGATTACTGCTGAATGGGGTAGACAACAACTTAACACTGAATGGGGTTGACAATGGCATACCTCTGAATGGGGTCACCATGGTTTTCCGCTGGATGGGCGGAAAGTTTAATGGCATGTGGGACAAAAGTGGTGTATTGTTTAATGTCATGCAGGACCAAGGTGGACCGACGTGAAGTGGTTTGGGACCAAATGCATGGTGGACTTGATCCTTAGGGAGACTTCCTATGTACCATGCCTTGGAGAAGGTCAAAGCCCATGTAGTTTGGGATGGGATATGGTGAACCAAAGTGAAGATGGTCATGACCAAATGGATGGTGGGCATGAACCTCAAGGAGGTGTACTACATATATATCCTTGGCAAGGATCAATGTCCATGTAGTTCAGGATGTTGTATAAGTTTAACGTCATGCAAGGAGAAGGTTTTCCGATGTGATGGGGGTCAGAACTAGGGGTTGTTGGGATTGAAACTCAGGGATGCATCCTATGTACCTTGCCCTGGAAAGGATCAATTTCCACATAGTTTGGGATGGTGGATGAGTGGGGATTGCACTCTAGGTTTCCTAGAGAGGATGTCATGGTCGAAGCTTACTCTAATCCCATGTGAGTCATATTCGGTGTGGGAAACAAGAGACAGAAAAGGCCTAAAGATCATGTCGTGCAAGGTGTGTCCATGGGAAGTGGAATGGGGGGCTTACACATTGTTAGCGGCCCAAAGAGGAAACTGGGGCATATGCGTGGTCCGCAGCCCAGGGTGATGGAGATTGGTACTTACTCATTGGTGGAGGCCCATTGGTGTCAAAGACCAATGGGAGGGGGATTTTTCACCAAAATAAAGTAGGGCTCTGTTACCCATCTCCCCCCCCTCTGGTCCTTGGCACCAAGGAAGAGAGGAGCAGCGGGGATGCTACCTTCTCCAAGAAAAGCTAGGGGCTTACACACAGGTGGATGCCCTTTCCCCGTGGATAGAGGCCACTCCAATAAAAAGTATCTCAATCCATGTGATGAATGATTTCACACCCATAGAGACTAGTGGGAATGAATAATGTCCAAGGTGGTGAACCCCACATATGGTGCATGGGGAACGGTCATAGTTTAACATCCTATGATAAGGACAACAACACTTGGTAGTTTAACGTCTAGTAGTTTGGACGAGGTGGGTTCACTCCGCACCCCTTTGTACATACATAACTGATACCTCCCACCCCTTGGAGAAGGGAGGGCGTCAGAAATGTCATGGTGAAGGGGTGTTTTGGAATGATCCATTAAGGGGACCACGTTAGTGTGGCAATGTGAATAAGCAATCTCCATTAGATTGCCTATGTGAAAAATCATCTGGTGAAGCAACACAACGGGCATCACTGGCCAAGGGATGTTGAAATTACATTGTGCAAACCTAGAGGGTCGCACTAGAAAAGGGTGCACGACATAGGTGTGTGGCACATAAGAGTGGCTCAGAAATGGTGCCTTTTGGTAATGATGGTACTTGGAGCACACAAGGATGGTTGTGTGCATGATGAGCAGTTAGCATGCAAAAAGGAACGGCTGTGTGAATACCGAAAGCTTCCATGCATGAAATGAGAGGTTGCACGCAGTTCGGGATGGCTGTGCTCAAGAGAGGTCAGATGTAAGGAAAATATTTGGCACAATAGGGATATTTTTTGCGCAAAGGGCTAGGGGTAAAAAGAAATGGATGAGGATCATGCCCAAGAAGGCCCACCTGACAGAGGACCCATAGGGTACTTTTCATGCATGATCCAATACCTGAAGGTCATTGTGTTTTCACATGGTCGCGGAAGAGGTGTCTTTTGTGCAGCACAGCATCGGTTCATCTTCTATTAATGTCCCAAATATGGGGAGGGGGTACGCTTCATTTTATAGTTAATGTCCTTGGGGAGGAACGTGAAGGGGTGATACGTACAAACACCCGGTTGATGTCGTATTGGGCACACAAAAGGGAAAATGCACGCAAATTCTCCCCTGAAATCACATTGGGAATGCAACCGTTGAGCTGTGTGCAAACACGCGCTGGACGTTGCATTGGGCACGCAATCGAAGCACTGCGCACAAAGGACCAGTTGACGTCGCATTGGGGGCATAAAAATTGCGCACTGGGGACTACATGCACTCCACCCAGGTGCCCTTTCCCAGTGGTGCCATTGGCCGTTTTGGAGGGGTCTCCATGGATTCCTGCTCTGTTTGGCACCTTGGATGCACAAGGTTTTGGGTGTCGAAGGGCCACTTGCATTCATGCCCAGAATCTAGTGTGTGCCTCCCTCCTGGGTCCCAGAAGCTTCCTTTTCCTTCTTGGATTCATTTGTTACTCTTTTACCCTCTAGATCTAGACCTTTTTCTAAATTTCGGCACCAACATATTCCGCTGTTAAAATCAGAGTTGAATGGGAACCCGAAGGTCGGATTCTGAGGGTATGATGAAAAATAGGGAACCTTCACTTGGTTTGTGCAAAAGCGCATTTCACACACGCAAAACGGTTTTGAGTGTGAGGATGGCTCTTCAAGGGCTATAAATAGGCTGATGGCCCCCACCTAGGCCCTACTTTGACTTTTCCCGCATGACATGTGCTTTTCTCTTGTGCTTAAAAATGGCCTTGATCTGCGCGTATTGTTCTACGGCCGACTATGGGTTTTCCGCATTGTCCCAACATTTTTAGGAAAGATGAATTTTTTGCGCACCACAATATATTTTTCATGTTCGGCATCCATCTTTCGTTCCAATTCCTTCAGATTTCCAAAATGGATTCTCAACAAATAGAAGTCGAGAGGGAGGCTGTCGCTACTGCAAGAAGAACTCAAATGATCACAAACCCTCATATTCTTCACAAAAGGAGGGTTTTCTCTGATAAAAAAATGCCTTTCGGCATGATTATGAAAGCTCAAAACGATTATGCCATGAGCTACAGCCTTATTCTGTGGAACTTTGGCCTTCTGGAGGATATGTTGATGCCCAGTTTTGCGATTGACACACAACATTTGTGGGTGACGTGGGAGGATAATCTTCCACAATTCCACATTACAAACAATGGCTATCCCACTAGGGAATTGCATAACACAGCCTTCTCTGTCCTATATCTGAAGACTAGGAGGACTTTGGGAAGTGATCTGTTTCTCGAGGAATCTCCCGCTATTTATTCAAGTAATTTAAGAAGCAACATTACTGACGAGATGAAGGGTTGGCAGGAATGAGATTTTATATTCAGGGGAAAGTTCACTAACGAATGGGAATGGGCATACTGGGTACATCAGACATGCGAGGAATTTGGGGCTGAGCTGCGGTCAATCAGGCTTTTTGAGGCCTTTTGGATTTCCCAATTTTACTTCTACCGAAAGCATGACTTGGTAGAAGAGCTATTCAGTCATTGGTCCCCTAATACCAACACCTTCCACAACCACCATGGGGAGGTGGGCATCAGTCTATGGGACATCCAATGTATCGGGGGAATCCCCTTAGAGGGGTACCAGTATGATGAGTTCCTTCCGATAGAGATTGTCTGGGGGGGATAGGACATGCAGCCCAATCCTATCACGAGACCTGCTGAAGCTGGCTAAGGAGGAGATGAAAATAAAATATATCCTCAACGAAATAACCAATTCTAGGTGGTTTAGATTTTTTTGAGGTAGGACATGACTGTGAAGATTCCAGACTGAGGGAATAAATGCCCAAACACATGTTAGAGGGGAAGATAATGATCATACTAGAGGTTTCATGAGACAGGAGAGTACCAGTCATTGGGCATCAGCATTAATAAATTTCGAGACCCTAATGTGCGGTATACTGGGTTTCTTGCTTCATTATTGAGAGGGAGGCTGTTTCGAGTGATGGAAATGAGGATGGGGGTCCATCTAGAGACACTAGTGATGGCTGGGTTTATGTAGGCAAAGTAAAAGGTCAACCTAGTGGTGTCAGTGTTGGCCAGGTTGTACAGTATTCTGGGGCATATCTCGAGGGGACGTATGCCCAGAAGGACATGTGGACCATTCCAGATTCTTCATGGCTGGGTCATATCTCATTGTGGAATGTATGAATTCTTGAATTCCATTCGCCCCCAATAACAGTATGAGGCCATCTCTTTTGAACATAACCGGAATCCATCCACTTATGCTCAGAGAAGAGGTGATCAAGATTTAGGTCGACAACCACTCCCACTTCAACATCCACTCATTCCAAACCCTGGCGGGTCAAATGTTAGATGACGGGCGTGGACCATTATAGTAGACGGAGTACCTGAAAATAATCCAAGGTGGTGTGCTAGTATCCCAGATTGACTGCAAAATCATTTTTGAACCATGCGTGTTGTCCAGTTTTGCCATGAAATTTTGGTGTATGCAACAGATTCCCAAAGAAGTTTATACAGCGGTTCGCAAAAATGACATTCTTGAATTCTCCGCCAACTATGGATTATGTTCATGACCGTAGGCTTGGGAAAAATCATCACTCTTCCTCCCACTAACGTCATTGCAGGCCTGTTAAAAGAATATGATAATCACTGGGCAAAAAAATCCCTTGAGGTGGTTCTATAGACATGCATCCAGCAAATCAAGGCGGCCAGTGCAGAGCCCGAAGAGAAGGGAGGTAGACGACGTGCATCGGGGGAAGAGAGGCAATGAATGTGTCAGGAAGCTATCATGGCATAGGTTGGTACTTCATCGGTAAGATCATCGCAAGATGAGAATGCGACTCACCATTTTTGGGAGAGCATGTATCATATACGGCCTCGTGGTCCAGTAAGGGACCTTCTGGGAAAACAACTTAGGAACCTCCTAATGGAATCTACTGAGGCCATAATCCCTTATCTGTGGTCCACATGGAAAATTTTGTCACATTCCATGTCCACCGAAGAGTTTTGGTGGAGGATAGTACGCATCAGGCTTGATCTGTCATATGTAGGGAACTTCCAAATGACGAATAAGGTAAACTTTCATCATTGTCATGCATAGTTAACAGCCATGGATATGTATGCATACAAGTGGGAGAGGTATGAATAAATGCATCCCCTGGTGAATGTGATGCTTGGCCAGGAGCATGACCCAGAGAAGATTCCATATGAGGATGAAAGCATAGAGGAGGAGGAAGATGAAGATGAAGAAGAGGAAGAAGAGGAAGAAGAAGAGGAAGGAGAAGATGAAGGTTGAGATGAGTAATAAGAGGAGATTTGGGTGGAAGTTCATGTAGGTGAGCGACCCTCGGAATCTCTAACTTTCCGGAAAAACTCTTGAGAGAGTAGAGATATCATAGGCTCGGAACCAGAGCTGGCTTAGCAGCTTGAGGTATGTTTATCTCTTAACTCCACCGATCCTTATTTTTCAAAATCCCAATTCTTCAACCGAATTCAGTCTTATTTAGGAACACATGGGTGAGGGTGCCAAGGAAGCCATCCCCATAGGGGATGAAGATGTGTCTATTGAGGTCGGGGATCATTCTCAGGATCCATCATCAGGGCCGAGCATGGTAGGGCGCCGACTATGGCTGGAATGGATGATGATGAGCCAAAAAAAAGTGATGAGATGGAGGCCTCTGAGTCCACCATGATTCCCACCATTCTGGAGGTGTCGGTGCTGGTGATCGAGGTGAAAAGTGCCGAAGGCTCTCCTATGATGGTGACCCCTTCCATGATACAAGTATTGGATACCGCCGCACTTGGCTCTAGTAATTCCATCTTCATCGGCTCTCTTCTTTGCTAGAAAATTCTTCTAATCATGATGCTGATTCCTGATGTAGTGATCAGAAGGTTGGAGGCCCGACAGGCCATCGTGAAGGTGATAGATGCATGATCCCTTCCAACGGCTACATCGGCTATTACAGAAGTAACTGTTCTAGGTGGCCCTGCCCCGACACATGACGAGACGGAGATTGCAATGATGGGTGGAAATTCTATCGAGGTGGAGTTCCAGCCCAATGAGGATGAAATCGATGACAAAGAAGGAGATAGCGTAGGAGAATCAGTATATGATTGAGTTTCGAGCTAAAAAACATAGGTACGGGCCAAGGCTAGTGATTTTCTTCCTTCCACTACTACCAAAGAGAAGGATCTCAGGGGACACAAAGTGATGCTAGAGGCCACAAGTCATAAGGTAAAGACATTGGAACAATCCATTAAAAACATCGATCCTTAAGGGCCCTATTTTGGCCAAACCCATAGAATCATCCTTGTTTACTATTTCCAATTCTGAATTGTATGAATCATCAAATTATTTTATTTTTTTAATGCACCCTAAACAAAATCTTGAAATAAATAGAATCTCATTCCTAGGCCCAAGCTGGTCGTGTCCGATGTGAGGGACAAAGGATTCCCGCAATATTACATCTTTTGAATGTTGGAGTTCCAACCATACTTTGGACATCAAGTGTAAAAATGACTAATTCGGGCTTACGAATAGAGAAGGTAAGACCTAACTAGAAAATTAATTCCCCAGTATAGTCAAACATTCACTTCCCCAATATTCTCTAGTGCACGAGCAGGGTAACAACAGGGGAGTTGGAATTAATCAGAACTTACAGGAGTGGAAAATGTGAATCACGACACCCAAAATTCAGAACACTGTAGTGATATCATAACAATGTAGAATAACATTTGACCATGTTTGAAACATAATATCCTTATTGTGTTATGTTGAAATGGGGATAAAAAATGAGGGCTGACCACTAACCTTGTTCGAAACATGGGGCCTAACTCAAAATTTCATCTATTAGTCCTCCAGAATGTTGGACCAGGATAGTAGGCGAGCCATAGGCCAAGCATCCATACTATTAGGGGGTTCATTTATACATGAAATAGGATGAGGGTCTAAATAAAGGGCATGCAAATCATGGAGTGTGGAGTGACTTCTTTTTCGAATGGAGTCCAACATTATTGAATTTACGCCACTATGGGGAAGACACATTAGGTGGGCACATCAGTCTGATCGAGGATCATACCTTCTTCCGAATAGGACATCTCTGGTGAGGACCTGGAATGACATGTAGTTTTACATCATTCCAATTTTGATGATAGACACATAGTTTAATGTCGTACGATGAGGGCGGTGCACATAGTTTTATGTTCATACTTCCAGGACCAAGGTTAATAGTTTAAAGTCATGGTACATTAACTGTAAGCTCCTTGTTTAAGGTCATAGAGACGGACCATGATCGGGGCTGAGGGTCTAGGAGGGTTGATGACCTTGGGGCTAGGCCAGAGACGAAATGCCTAGGCATTGCTACGTATCCCATAAGGATAAGAATCAATCCAAATGTAGTTCATAATCATGGCGTGACTGGAGGCCAACACTGATAGTGGAAATCTCCTCTGGCAAGGGATCTGATGCATCCCATGACTAACATGGGGCATCCTAAGCTTTATTAGGGTAGAACAAAAGTTTAGTGTCATGCGTCAAAGACATGTAGGCTCATGTAGTTTAATGTCATACGATAGAATGAATAGTGAAATGGAAAATACCATGAAGGGAGTATGTGGTGCAGTAGCTATAAACCCGATGGGAATGAGGACTTAAGGATTTTGAACCACACCACGTATACCTGAACGAAGTTCTTTAGGTCAAGGGACCAAAATTTAAAGTTAGGTTAGGCCCGAGGAAATGTGCTCGGGAATTTCTACATACCCTAGGAGGATTGGAATAAATCCATATGATGTTCTGAGGGCGCAATTTAACATCATGTGGGACGAAGAAAGGAAAGTGTGGCATGACTATTCTAGTACACGTCCTACCAGAACTACTAAGCCCCCGGGAGTCGTGCTCGATGTGGGAAACAATGAGTATTGTTGGGACATTCCTAGAACAAGGAGGCATGTGGCGGGGTGATGGGATGCTAAGTGAATGAGATCCCAATAATTCCGACCCACCTCCTTGATGCACCTAGATGCATGAAGGGGTAAAGCTGAGTGTGTTGGAATTCCACATGAATAGAAGGATGCAGAAATGTGTGAAACAAGATGCTTGAGATCTGGACCATAATGATGGTGGTGTGATGATGTGTGATTACTATTGACCATGTTCAAAACATTGAATCTGTATCGCATTAGCCTGGAATGAGGACAAAAAAATGAGGGTTGACTATTAACCACATTCAAAACCCGAGACATGTTGCAAATTCCATCTAAGGTCCTTAACGATGTTAGCCCAAGACAGTTTGTAAGATAATGTGTCAAGAGATCAGGCCATAAAAGGGGGACCTTTTAGACGTTAAAGAGGATGAGGATACAAATAACGGGCTCAAAAATCTTGGATGTAGGACAATAGAATGTCCCTGTAAAAATTCCACACATTGGAATTTTTGTCACGATGCATCTGAGTATGATAATAAGACGTTTCAAGTAGAGGGAATCAATTTCCCCTCTATGTAATAGGGTCCTAAGGTTGCATGCTTCCATCATAATGGTTGTAGGATGGGCCATTAATGGGGCATGATTACAGGACTATGTTCAGGGTAGCGTAGTGGCAAAAAGTTATGCACATTTCCCAAAAGGAGATCTTAGTTTTATGTCATAGAACTCAGACCAGATTGGGAAATTTCATGGGAGGCACATGGCATAGCTGTTGCAAAACCCGATGTTAATGAGGACCCATGAGGTACTCTCCACACCACATGTTCCTAAAATGGGTTGGGACTAGGGGTCGAAAGAGAGGGCACCAGATTTTAGATTCCAAGGGATGGACCCGAAGACAAGATTTATGGGCATTCCTACGTATCCCATGAGGATGGGAATCAAGTCGTACGTAGTTATGAAAGATGTTGTGCGTTTTAACATCTTGTGGAATGGATGCAGAGTGGTCTTCCTTTAGGGTCATAGAGCTCAGACCATAGATGTTATGGAACGTGGGAGAGAAAAGGTTAGGTAATTATAAAACCTGACATGAATAAGGACTTGATGTCCCGGTCACCATATGTTCCTTGTGGAGGTTTTATGTCGAGGGACCGAAAATGAATGTTAGGTTAGCCCCGAGGAAAAGTCAACATGAGTTCCTACATACCCCATGAGGATGGGAATCAAGCCATACATTGTTCTGAAGGTGGCATGGCAAGGTACTTGTGAAAGAGATAGTTATGTTGTGCGGGTCTGGTCCTTGCACCAAAAGAAGTGGTATTTGATAGATCTTGTTTGTATTTTAGGATGAGTGAATGTGTTTTATTTTTTGTGAAGCGACTGACCTAGGATAGAAATTCCAGGCATCACCACAAGAATCGAGCTGTATGCTGGCATTGAGAAATGGTATAGTGGGTGATAGAAACCATGAATGATGTCCCCTTGAGTGGGGACATCATGGTGCAGTGCCGTTTTTCATCATGTGTCTAGGAAAATAATTTCATAGTTTAGGGTCTAGTGATGGGACCAACCATGAATTTTAACGTTGTGTAGTATAGACACAACAGTTTAAAGTCATGTGGGACTAGGAAATATAGTTTAAAGTCATATAGATTAGGAAAATACAAGAAATTTGAAGTAAAAAAGGGAATGTGCATTATGTGATAAAGAAAACCCGACATGAATGAGTACGAGTTCCACATCACACCATGTGAGATTCCAACAAATAAACCTTAGGATGAGGTGGACAGAAATGATTACAGATTATTTGGTAAGATAGACTAGCTCTCAATTGAGATGGACCCTAAGATGAGATGTCCGAGCGTTCCTGCACATCGAATGAGGATGGGAATCAAGCCATACCTTGTTATATAAAGTGTAGTTTAATATAATGAAGGACAACATACAATTTAATGTCATATGGGAGAGGCAGTAGGAGGAGACTATCTCCTTGAAGGGGAGTAAGTGATGCAGCAATTATAAACCCAACATGAACGAAGGCATATGACCACACACTCCACATCACGTTGTCTTATATGAGTTGGGGACTAAAAGGAAGAATAGAAGAGATAAATTAGTGGAACTCAAGATGGACCTAGAGATGAGATGTATGGGCATTTTAATGAATCCCATGAGGATGGTAATCAAGCCATACGTAGTTCTCAAGAGGGTGACATATAAAGAGAACTTAGATTAAGGTTTTTGGGCTCGGACCATGGAGAAGCGGAACTCTTCCAAGTAGTTGGAGACCTCAATCCAATTCTTAAACCCATGTGAGTCAAACTAAGTGTGGGAGACAAGGGCGGAAGCAGTTTTTGCAATACTTGGAATACATGCCAATGGGAAGTTAGTGCGGAGCCTAAAATTACATCTTACCACGACTTGGTCTTCCTAACATGAAAATGCGCACTGAGGGATACTACCAAGAGTGTTTAAATTCAACATGAACACAATGGGGTGGAAAATTATGTGAATCATGTAACTAACATTTAAGGATTGAAGCGTTTTGCATGATTATGGAGGATAAATATTCAACGTGTTTGAAACATGTTATACATAAAGGGTAAGATGAAATTGGAACAATAATTGAGCTTCAACCACTGACAAGATTCACAATGTGGGACTTGTATCGATTTATTGTATGAGCCCCTTGTGGAAGTTGCCCTGTAATGGAAGGAGAGCCCTTAGGCCGAGCATTCATTCCATTCAAGGGTCCCTTTGAATGTGAAATATAATGAAATCCAAAATGAAGGGGAACACAAAGCCTGAAAAAAGGGTGAAATCATTTCTAGGAAGAATCTGACACTCCAAGAACTAGAGTACTTCTGGGATCATTTTGGAATCATCGAATAGGGTCGAGGGACCTAACTTAAAGGGAATCCTACTCGAAGATATGAGTGTTGGGAATGGGAGCTAAGGCCCCTCAAAAGATAGAGGTATGTTGTGTGGTTGTAATAAACACATCGTGAATAAGGATGTAAGTCCATACCACACTGTATACCACTCTCCTAAAAGAATGCAGGCCAAGAGGCCAAGATGATAGGAAGGTCTCTAAGAGATAGGGATGGACCCGAATACTAGTCATTCGGGTGGTCCTACATATCCCATAATGATGGGAATCAATCCACACGTAGATCTTGAGAAGGATGATGTATAGTTTATCATCTTGCAGTAAGGACACAAATAAGGGAAAGATACCCCCAACGAGGGACGTGTATGTCACACCGAGCAACCTGATAGGAATGAGGGAATTTCCCATGCAACACCATACAATACTACGTGTGAATTTTGGTCAGGGTCCTAAAAAGGCCGAGGAACTTGAGGATGTTCCATAGATAGAATGTCATAGCCAGCTTGTAGTTTAATTTCGTACAGTGAGGATGATGGTGATCTTAGGTTATGGTCAATGAGCTCGGACCACATATGCCTAGTTTAGTGTCATATTCATGGGACAACTAAGCAGAGAGGGTGAACCGTCGCACCTTTGGAAGACCAGAAAGCGGTAATGATGATAGGGGACAATTGTTGGCCAGGTTCGCAACATAGTATATTCCCTTGTGTGATTAGAGTTCGAGGGAAAGTAATTGAGTGTTGACAGTTGACTGCATTCACAAAATGGTACTTTTATCAATTTGAATCTCTCAATCCTTGAGGATGTTATCCTTTAATGGTAGGAGAACCCTTGGGCTGAGAATCCAGGCCATTCAGGGTTCTTTTGGATATAGGAGATGATGGAAACCCAAATGATGGGGCTTACGAAGCATAGCATGGCATGTGTTTGTGGAAAGGATGACAAACAAAAGGAGGTATGCCTCAAGGGAATATGTGTTTCTTGGGAAATTATCCCGACGTGAATGAGGACATTATCCCATACCACTCCGTTCAATCTTAAGTGAGAATATGGGGTAGGGTGACGAAGGGGTCAATGGACCTAAGGTTGGCTGTCCAAACCAAATGTATCCGTAGAACCTCTCATGTGAGGATTGACTCATAATAGCTCTTATGTCCCCATAAGCAATGTTCGGTGAGGAAACAAAGAGTTGGAATTGGATCTCCTCATCACATTAGGGTCTGACAACTTGAATTACAATCCTGCTTAAGGCTGACCGAGGTTTGGAGAGATGGCGGGGCAGAATGAACCACTAAACTCCATGTTTGGGATATATAGGGGTGGTGACAACGAAAAAGGATAGATATTGACTATATTCAAAACACAACATCCACATTGTGTAACCTGTGTGAGAATAGACTCAACGGGAGATCTCCGAGTTTGGGGTTGGGCATATAGGAAAAATGTCCGAGTGGTCCTACATATCTCATGAGGATGGGAATCAATGCAAATGTAGTTCTGAAATGGCCATGCAGTTTAACGTCATGTGGTAAGGACGTGGGAGGATTAGATGAACGAGGACGGGCACATGGTGCGACCTTTGTAATCTTATCACAAGTGGGGCCAAAGAATCTTGGGCTGTGTCACATGATAGCCCCCAAGGGATCTACACCCAGGAGGGGTACCCAAATTGGGAGATCATTGGGATGGACTCATGACAAGGTGTTTGAGTGTTCCTATGTATCCCATGAGGATGGGAATCAAGCCATATGTAGTTCTTGAGATGCAGTAAAACGTTTTACAGGATGACACACAATTTATTTTCCTGCAGGACATTTCACAGTTTAACGTCATGTAGGATCGGACAGTTTAAAGTCATGTAGGACCCTAATGTAGTTTAGGGTTATGCAGGACAATTACATAGTATGGGGTCATGAAAGACTGTAAAATTTAAGGTTATGTAGTACCATACAGTTTAAGTTCATGTAGGACCATACAGTCTAAGGTCATATAGGACTGTATAGTTAAAGGTCATGTAGGACCATACAGTTTAAGGTCATGTAGGACCAAATAGTTTAAGGCCATGTAGGATTGTATAGATGAAGGTCATGTTGGACCGTGGGGACTCAGGCAAAGTATTTCTTGTGGAACTTGGTGTTGTTGAGAGGATTTATATGCTCACAAACAATGGTAACTAGTTAGTATGTGCCATTAGAGTAAACCTTATGAATGATGTATGGTCCTTCCCATTTGGGATCCAACGTGGGTGGTTTCTTGCAAGGTATCATTGGTTCCCTCAATCCCAATACCAAGTCGACATTCAAGAAGGATTGGAGGAAAACATTATTATTGAATGTTATAGCTCTCTTGTTCTGATGCATTTCAAGATTGTACAGGGCACGAATCATGTTATCGTCGACCGATTCCAACTCATCCAAATGTATTTCATCTACATTATCTACTGATTACTGATCATAGAGAGTTGTGTTCAGTAAGGGAAATTGAATCTCGATGGGCAGGATGACTTCTATTCAGTATATCAAGAAATATGGTGTCACCTGGGTGGAATTACGAGTCGTCGTCTGATATGCCCAGAGGGCATTGGATATCTTTTCTGAAAAAATCTTCTTATTATGACCAACCATTTTTTGAAAAATGTTAGAGAGGGTTTTGTTGAACACCCTGATATGTCTATTTGCTTGCTCATGATAGCGGGAGGTTTGGTTAGAAAAGATGTTGTACTTAGCTTATAATTTCTTCAGCTCAGCTACTCGAAAGTTTGTTCCATTATCATTGAGGTCGGTGTGAGGGACTCTAAATTAGTAGATCATGTTGGAGCTCACAATGTCAATGATGGAACGAGCCTTGACCACTTTGAGTGGAACTGCCTCTGGCCACTTGGAGAAAATATCAGTTGCAGTAAGGATGAATCTGAACTGTCAAGTTGTCGCTGAAGGATATGGTCCCACATCATCGAGTCCCCATATCGCAAATATCTAGGTGTACTTCGTGGAGTGACGAGGATCTAGAGGCCAATTAATAAAGTTAGCATGAATTTGGCATGGGTGGCACTTTTTGGTGAACTCGATGCAGTCATAGATCATGGAGGGCCAAAAATACCCCAGTCTCTAGATCTAGTAAGATAGATCTGGCCCAGTCTGATGATCCCCACAGG
Organism: Viscum album; assembly: GCA_963277665.1. Taxonomy (NCBI): domain Eukaryota; kingdom Viridiplantae; phylum Streptophyta; class Magnoliopsida; order Santalales; family Viscaceae; genus Viscum; species Viscum album. Next base: position 1,013,733,788 of record OY728131.1, read on the forward strand.
AAGTTGCCTGAACCTCCCACATGACCTGGGAAATCTCAGCTCATTGAATGCAACATAGGAGGACCCCATAAAACCCATGCTCCTAGAGGATCTGCTCACGACTAGGGCCATCCTGGATGGTGAAATGTAACGTGCGGCGTTATATTCGCTCACACTCATCCCGATTTGCTAGGAGATTACTGTTTTGGAGGTACTTGACAAAGGAGGTTCTCCATTCAGGATTCACTGTAATCGCTACATCCAGGGGGCTAGGTGGTCCTAACATGGAGGCATTGGTGGTAAGGTGACTTACTTGCAGGCTATCCTCGTCATGAGGAAGTGAACAATGAAATGACTCTTCAGTGTGCCACGTGGATAATCAGATCATCCTGCTCGAGCACTGCAAGTTATGTAGATAGGAAATCCAGGGCATCAGCTCGATCTTTATGAGATCTAGGGACAAGAGTAACTTATGTTCGAGATGGGTATTGGGCCATTAGCTGGAGAGTGCATTCCAGCAGTGGCACGAGCACTGGATTTCTGACGATATAGTCACCTTTGATATTCTTGATGACTAGTTCGAAGTCCCCTTTCACATGAAAAGGTGGAACGTCTATCTCGAGGGCCTGCTCAAGGCCAATAATGAGAACCTGATACCCTGCATCATTATTGGTGCACCCTTCTAACAACAGGAATGAGTATGGCTGATCAACCTCCGCTGGGGTTATGAAGACGATACCAAGGCCAACTCTGTTGATCAAGGTGTCATTGAGCCTTCTGATGGTGGGGCTCTAGGAAACACCATCGAAGTTAATTTTCCAACATGGGATAGCTTGGTATACTAAGTGGATTGCCTCATTAGGAAAATCATGGTCCAGGGATGGGTCCACAAGAGCTGGATGGGAAACAAGGAAGTCTGCCAGTGCTTTCCCCTTAATATAATTCTTAGGGACAAACAAAATGATGAAATGATGGAGAATCAATTCCAACCAAGCAATACTGCCTTTCAACATGGGGCATTTCAGTAGGTACTTCTACGAATCAACTCGGGACACCAGTTGTACCTCATGTTGCTGCAAGTAATGACACAACTTATGTACTGCGAATACAAGCGCAAAGTATCTCTTCTCAATAGGGGCGTATTTGGTCTCTGTATCAAGGAGAATGCAGATGATGTAGTACAGGTTATTATCTATTCTCTCATTCTTCTTTGGGGTGATAAGGACACCAAGACATCACTCTAGGGTGGTAACAAAAAGGTTGTGTGGATTTCTAGAGACGAGTGGCATTAAGACCGGAGGATGGAGTAGATACTGCATGATTTCCTTGAAAGAATTCTAACAATCTTTGTCCAACTCATAGACGGTGCCTTTCTTCATGAGACAATAAAATGTCTTACACATGCCAGCGAAAATCGTGCTAAATAGGCGTATGTAGGCTAAGTGTACTTGGAAGCCCCGAAGCTCCTGAATGATTCTCAGAGGAGATATCTTGCTGATGGACTTGATCTTCTGTTGTTCGATCTCAATGCCCCTGTATCTGAAAACAATGTCGAGAAACATTCTACAGGTGATACCAAAGTCACACTTTAATGGGATCATCTTCAGGTGATGGGAATAGAAGAATCCAAACACTTTCTCAAGGTCCTTGAGATGGTCCTGATGTTGGAGAGATTTGACTACCAGATCATCCTCACAACATTCCACCAACGTTTTTAGGATTGGCTTAAATATGTGATGCATAGCCCACTGATAGGTGGCTCCCACATTATTTAAACCGAAGGGCGTGACTTGGTAACAGAAATTACATTATGGTGACTTGAAGGCTATTGTCTCCTCATTCTATGGGTCCATTCGAATCTGGTTATACCAATAATACCCATCCATGAAAGAGAGGGCTTGGAACCCAGCTGTTGTGTCGATCAATAATTCTATCAATAGAAGGGGAACATCATCCTTCAGACAGGGATGGTTGACATCCTAGAAGTTGATGCATACTATGATCTGTCTGTTCTTCTTTCTTACAATCTTAATGTTGTCCAGCCACTTAGGGAACATGACCTCCTTAGCTAAATTTTCTCTAATGATCTTATCAACTTCTGCCTCAACAATGACACTATGAGAAGGGTGTAAATTTCTAGGAGGCTACTTGAACCTGTAATGATTTTCCGGGAGACAAAGGTAGTGGACGGATACCGGAGGATCTCATCCTAGCACCTCATTGTAACTCTTGGTGAATACATCATGGTGTTGTTTAAATAAGTCTTTGTACTATTTTTTCTCCTCCAGGGGAATGTCGCCACTAATCTATATGGGTTTTGGGTCTGCCTCACTACCGATGATCACCTGTACCAACTTGTCAACCGTGGATGATATGTGCTCTTCATTGGTGGGTGGATCATCCTCTAAATCCTATTATTCAGTTATGGAGGGGGGATCATTGGCGGGAGGAGATTCCTCTGAGTTGGAATCTTCTGATTAGAGGCTGTTAATAGCCTTAGCGGCGGTGTACATGGTATCGGGGAACTCCTGTGCTACCGCAACCATATCGATGAAGGTTGTTTATCAAATATCATATTGTATTAATCCCATGGGACAACACAAGATGATATCAAAGTAATAGTGGAACATTGGCTTGAGACAACTATTTCTGGACTTGAGAAACAAGTAAGTATGAAGTATTTTCATGGCCATGGGGTAGACATACCGACACCTTATGGGAGTAGGAGGCTCTAGGATCACTTGAGCCTGGAATGGGTAGCAGTATGAGGTGAACTTCCGGCATCACATAGACTTAGGAATCCCCCCCCCCCCCCCCCCGCCCATTCCATAAACAATGAATCATTGTACTATATCCAGATTTTTAGCCTCTAATCGATGGACTGGAAATACGTATACATCATCCAGATCTGCCCACAAGCCGGTCGTATTCGTAGAAATCTCAACCACGTTAGTCTGAATCTTCTTGTCCTTGCTCTAGTAGTAGTCACCATGCACCTAGCGGGCTTCATAAGAGGAAAAGGAGTATGTTTCACCTTGAAGCACACCCACTCGACTATTAAGGGAGTACTAAATGCATTGGTGATGCGATGAAGGAACTGCTTCATGCAGGTGGAGCAACGACCTACCCAGCAACACATTTTAGGTGGTGTACTGGGAGACAACCATAATCTCGATGCTGGAAATTAGACAACCAAAATGGTTCTTCAAACTGATCCTTACAACCAGTGCCTGATCCTTACTATCATAACCTTGGAATTTAAGGTCAAAGGTACTCAAATAATCCTCATCCAATCCCAGGATTCACAGTGTCCGGGTCATGATTAGGTTTATTCCAGAGCCTGTATCGACGAGACAATGACGAACCTCCACTCCATTGAACATGATGATGATGTACAGTGGGTGAATTTTCTCCTATATGGGAGAGCCTTAATCTTCTCCAGAGAATCATATTATGGCCTAGAATTCAGAATTCTCGACTGCCTCAACATGAATGGCTTCTGCGGCTGCTACCTCCATCTCAAACAGGAGGGGGCTTCTTAAAGCCTCCTCTAGGACCTCAGGCATATCATATGACAGGAGAAGGGCCTCCATGATGGAGAGAATTGATGGAATGTTGGAAATATGTTTGAGAACATCATACATATGTACAAGGAATGAACTACTACTTATAGGAGGTCGCTCTATGACAGGAGGTATGGTGGGCCCTATTGACTAGGCTGATGGCTGACTGGTGCTAGGAATATCCTACTGGTCACTAGTTGAAGCATGTAAAGTGACTACAAGTGAGGGATAGATGACTGAGAATGGATTTTATCAAACAATAGCTGGTCATGGCATGGTCGAGGCAGCTCTTCCTAATACAACAACACAAACGGCAGCGAAGTCATACCCGATGTCACCAGATGAGAAGGTCGCGTAGACTGAGCTCCGTACTGGCCCCGTTTCTTGGTTTTGGTCATGTGCATAGCTTTTCTGGATGTACTGACTGAGGTACTCCAACAAACTATATTTCAATGGCTTTATCGATGCTGATGACAGATTGGGACATTGGGGGGATCTACCTGACGCTCCTTATCATCAAGAATCATGTAAGAATTTACTATCTCTATGGTATTAATGGAGGTGTACCCTTTACTATCACTCAAAGAGTCATCCACTACTGGAAGGATCTTCGGAGATATCTTTATCTCTGGGAGAAAGAATTTGCTAAGTGTACGGGATGACGATGGCATTGGTAGGGGACTTTGCTTTCCCTTATGGTGACAGTGTTTCCTCTTATAATAAGGGAACAACTGAGACAACATTGAAGAAGTAGTAGTTTCAGCTTCTGAAGGCTCTAGCCAATTCAGGTCTCCACAGATAATACCATGGGCCCAAGAGAATTCTTTATACCCCATCCAATCATCATACTTCTAGGACCCATAGTTAGAATCCTGATGCCACTAGCCTTAACTATATTTGATGTTGTCTTGGCTCACGAAGACGCATGCCACGTGTGCCGGAGTTGGGTGTAACCGGACTATATTTTTATCCACCTAGTCTTGAATACAATATTAAAACACATAGCACTATTTGAGTTTGTTCCCCAGGATTTTGTGGTAGGGGCAGTAATTAGGGGGTTTAGTGAGGTTCGCCTCTTCTGGCCTCCTGCACTCAAGAAAACGTATAATATCCTACTCTAAGGAACTTTGGAAATAACTAGGGACTTGTGTCGTGCTGGACGATTAGTTATAATTCCTCCTGTCCAGGAAGGGGGCCCTTGGAGCCTGACCCTGACGAGGGGTTTGAGGAGTCTTCCAAAGAGGTGGAGCTTAGTTATCTCTCCTAGGCGATGGCGGCGCATTGTATAGGGGCACCAGCCAATTCTGAGGTGGGCGCTACTGGGCCACAAGCTATACCTTAGGTGGAGGGCCTCAATGACGCAGTGGAGATGGATCCACTAGTAACAACTCTAGTTTATTGGGGGACTCTATTTGGGCCACTACGGCATGATCGGTCTTGACGGCCCTTCTCGCGAGGATTGTAGGAGGCAAAAGATTTGCCTTCTTATACTATTGTAAGGATTCGACTAGGTTCTAGGCCTTATCATAGATTTATTGAAATCCACCGGGGTAGTTTTGGCTGATCAAATAGGGGACAAGTTCCGTCTTGAAATTCCCTATGCACACCATCAGTAATTGATCCTGAGTTAGGGGTATGTCATGAGAGTACATGAGTTCTTTCCAGTGGGTGATAAAGTCAGCAACACGCTCATCAGGCCTCTGATTTCACTTAAAGAGGTTTGTGAAACTCGTCATTCGAGTGGTGGTACTGAACTGGTAGTGGAATTTCCATCGGAGGTCCTCCCTACCGGCCACTGACCCAATGGGGAGATGGACGTACCAGACAAATGCCGACCCTTCTAATGTCTATACAAAATAGTGGATTTTGGTGGATTTGTGTTGTGCTAGAGTTCCCAACATGGGGCCACACCTTGAGATAAAGTGGTCTAGGTATTGTGTTGGGCCCCCTGTCATGTTGAAGGGGGGAAAATGTGGGATTCTTGAAACCCGGGGGTGCGGACATGTCATCCACCCATGCTGGGTATAGCGTGACATCAAGCGGGATTGCCACCTGTCGATTCTCTAATGCTTCGAGGCGGGTGATGAGTGTCACCATTGGATCATCTAGGCAGGGATTCCTCTCTTGAAGGGGATCCCTGACCACCAGTGCGTTGGTGGGATCATCAACCTGATAAATAGGCCTAGTGGGACATGGAGCAGTTGGTGGAACGACCTGTGGAGAAACTGGGGGAAACCGAGCTGGGTAACGAGGATTTTCACTCCATTCAGGAGGGGTTGGAGAATGATACTCTTACCTCTTTCCATAAGTTCTATCCTCAACCCTGTATGTGTGGACAGTATGGTTAGGGTCACCTGGGGGTAGTTGGCCAAGGGGATGTAGTGCCTTCCCCTGCTGCCCTGGCAGAGGATTATCGTAGTCTGGCCATCACTTCGCTGTGTGTTCAGCAAGGAGGTTGTCGACCTCAATCTTCTGTTCAGTGAGTTGCTAACACATCACGGTTTTTTCAAGGTCATATTTCACCTTCTTCACTAATCCATATGGGTCATAGGGTTTCATGTCTCTAAGGAGTTCCTTTCCCTTATTGGGATTCCGTCTGAGGACTAGCGCCTCGGTGGGCACAGGAAGACCTAGTAGATTTCTCCACTGAGGAGTGACCCTTCACAATGGATCCAGTAGTTGCAGCACTTCCTCAGGGAGAAATTCACCATCAAGGAGATCCATCTCATTCTATCCCTCTATTAAGTCATCTATGTTAATCGTGACCCTACCTAAAGGCATATCATCTATGTCGCCTGCAAAATCAGGATGGCACTAGATGGATCTGATATCTAGGGACGTGAAATACCTTCATCCATGAATATGAACATGGGGAGAAGCCTCCTTGATTATCCTGTGTAGCACCTTAAAGCTCTGGACGCATCGTTTTTTGAGTGTCTTATGGCGGCCTGGTGACTCAGGGCGCTGGGAAATGGGGAGTGCGGCCAAATCCACCAAAAAACATGTTGGCCGATATCTTCAAAGTCTGCCTGACTATTGGGTAGGTAACTTGTCGATGATGAATGTGGAAATGAGTCACCCAGAGGGTCTCGGGAAAGCATCCATCCCACTCCTAGGTGAGTGATTCTGTTTCCCTAAAATTTGTTGCTTCTACTGGCCAAAACATATCAGGGAAATGGTCTGTTGTGAGGATATCCCACAAACTCATTGGACTATATTCAAGGTATGGCCCTTCATTGCCCCACACATCTAATAGAGGGGGATGGGGAACTGGTATTGGTACAGATGAGGACTGTTGAGGGGGTAGGATTTCCAGTGGATAATACGGAAAGGGATATGGCAAGCCACCGTATCTTGAGATATCCTCTAATGAGCGTAGTGACTTGGACCCACATCACGGTAAGATGGGCTGAATACAATAGTTTTCGACATAAGGAATATAGTTGTTGGTGATGTGTTATGCTACTGCATGTCCAACATTGATCTCCATAATAGTTGTTCGTGATCTCTAGTCGAGGTACAGAGTGCTTCTGGTGATGATGGTGGTGATAGTACGGACGAAACCAATGGGGTTTCCAGATTTTCATCCTCCATGATATACCGGTGGAGGGAGGAGGGGATCTCAGGGAACTTGAATTATGGAAGTATGAGGCTGATGCACCAGGTTCTTACCCCGAACCTGGACACGGAAGATACAGATAGGGGTTTAATCGCTATGTCATATTACACCTCGGAGTCTAAGAAGCGGACTGGTTTGATCATGGTCTGAATCTTCTTGACATTCTTTTTATGGAAATGATGACATGCCCTCCTACCCCGGGATGGTTCATTTGGACAAGTTTGATTGATGGCGCAAGGAGTTCCTTCGGCCATACTAGTGCTGAGGTGGGGAGGACTTCCGCCTGAGTGTGCTGCAGTGTGAGGAGCACCTCGAAAAATATCAAAGGGAACACAGAGAGGACCTCTATGTCCATTGACTGATGTGTGGAGCGGACCTCCACCGGAAATTATGGAGTGGGTAGAACCTCGGCTGGAGATGACAGGAGCATGGGTAGGACCTCCATTCTTGCTTCCCCCAACAGTTTTATCCTGAGGAGGGTCCTCGTACTTGTCAAGACGAACAGGGGTAGGACCTCTATAGTAGGTTCTAGTGAATCAAAGTTGACATTCACTCCATTGATTGCTGAGGTGAGGAAGACATTTTCCACCGACGACAAGGACATGGGTATGCCCCTTATACTAGAAATTGACCAACTGCCTAACATCTCCATATCGGCGGTCTTTGGTAGGAGGAATGACCCCATACCCAATGTAATGAGCATGGGAGAGGCTTCCATACTGAGTGTCACCACCGGGGGGGACCCTCATTTAGATTGAAGGTAAAATAGGGAGGACCTCCACGCTGAGCCTGGAAGTGGGAAGGACCAAATTCTTCATGGTGTTGGTATGGGGAGGACCTTTGTACTGGGTTTCGCTACCACGGGTCAGTCCGCGGTTGGTGCTCCCTACACCGGCTACCGAGATAGTCAACCCAGCCAGCCTATGGGCTAGTTGGAGCCTCAATTTGGGCTGGGTATATAAGTTCCCCTACTTAGTGTGCAGAAGAGGCTGATGATACACGTCAACGGTGGCCCGGGCCGCAGTAGTGGCTGATGTTGATGCCCCTTGGCATACATCCTCCTCTGCCTACACCCGACATTGGTGTCAGTTCACCCAGACCGAGGCAGGGGGTGCTGGTACATAGCTTACCTGCACTTCATCCTGTGGGACTATGTGGTGGCCCTGGCATGGCCTAGTGGGGGCCCTCCTTAGGGACCCTTGGAACAGGATCCAGGATGGCCTAGCCCAAAAAGACACTACTTCTTCAGCTTAGGGGAGGGAGTCATCGAGACGTTCCAGGGAGAGGCTCCCGAAATGATTGAACATTGGGGTTGGGAGAAGTGGCTCCCTGTATGGCCCTTGACGACGGCAGTGGTGATGAGGCACAGATACCTCTAAATCATTGTGGTCTATATCCCAAATCGGTATAATCCCCTCCTCCTTGTATCATCCAATGATCTCTCTTATCACCCTTCTTATTACGAGTTCAGAAGGGGAGATGGGGTGTAGGCACCCAACAACTGTGGGTGTGGAAGTCATCGCAAAAGCGGTTGATCCACGTAGTATTTCCACATTGGTGTTGTCCCTACCACTACATAGGTGGGATGGTGGTTATTTGGTTCCTAGTACAACAGCCTAGTTCCTGAATGCAGAGAGATTAATCCATTAGTGTGGAAACAAAGAGATCAACGTACACTGCCCCAACACCATTCCATCTCCCATGGTTGGTAAAGAGGATCCACATTGACAACGTCGCAGACCAATATTTCCAACATTTTGACTGCCCTAACATCTAGTGAGTTTCACGCTAGGCCCTTTTTTTGGTTAGCGGGACCCAGTTCCGAATAACTAGATCTAGTGACACTCTAATCCACTAATGTATTGAACGCTACTAATCTCCACATTGAGGAGAAGAAATTCAAGTCGGGTTCACCATTTCTGTTTCCGACACATTCAATGCGGTGCACACATCCATCTTTAGAGGACGTACAGCTGTTTCCCCGCATTCGTGCTTTCCAAAGGCGGGTGGCATCTGTCGATTTTTCAGGGATTTTCAGTCCTTGATCTAAATGGGATTATGGGATGTCATTTCTTCCTTCTGTGGATTCCTCCTTGGAACTCGTCACCTAGTCTGGGTCTCCATTATAGACTAAGACATTATTTGTGAATCTCTTCGTAGTGCATTGTCTTCATTGATTCCAGTTAATTACACTGCTTCTGTCGGGACATTCCAAGGGGCCCAGTCAGGGCAACAACCTTCGGTCGGGGGAGTAGTCGCGTTGGACATCACTGGAATCTTTGGATGCTGTAACACTACCACGTCTCGGTTTCATCCCCATATTATAGGGCTTCTCAAGGGCATGGATTCCAGAGGCATCCCACATCGAATGCAGGGAGTTATATTCCATAGTCATGTATCTGATGTTTTCCCTAGCATTCCATGTTTAACACATGGTATGCCATGAGTTTAACATCTAGCAGAGATAGATCAGACTAATCGGAACACTGACTAGATTGGATCAGATGGGTGAATCCCCGGGAGGGAACACTGATGTTAGGGATAACATGTGGTTAGTTACCTGGTTACTACTAGGAGCAGTGAAGAGCTGAATTGGCATGATCTCACAGGGATGTGGTGGTCGGGGTAAGAATCAAGATGGATAATGGATGGTTAAGTGAATTGGATGGAGAATGAGATGAAACCGAGGTGAGGACGACAATGATGCTGGGATTGAGCCTTGAAGAGACTTCCTACGTATCCTTGTGGCAGGGAATCAATGTCTGCGTAGCTTAGTGGGTGATGGGACACCTGAGGAGGCGACCTGTGAGAATGGACGCATGGATGGGATCTAGAGGAAATAGAACCTCCAGGATTGGTCATGACCTTCCCAAAACTCATAGGCTCGAGGGAGAGATTAGGATGAGACATGAGTGATACACTTGAACCTCAGGGAGGATTCCAAACTAAGCCCATGGAAGGGAATCAAAGTCCACATAGTTCATCTGAATAATACCTACCGTTGATTGGGGACTTTAATGGCTGACCATTGATTGGGAAAATTCAACGGCCTACTGTCAATTGGGGGACTTCAATGGCTTACCGCCGAAAGGGAATGACAATGGATTACTGGTGAATGGGGTTGACAAAGGCTTATCACTGAATGGGGTTGACTATGGATTACCGCTTATGGGGGTCACAATATTTTACTGCTGGATTGCACGACAGTTTAATGTCACGCAGGACAAATGTGGCATATAGTTTAATGTCATGTAGGACCGGGGTGGACCGATGTGATGTGGTTCAAGACCAAATGGATGGTGTGATTGAACGTCAAGGAGGCTTCCTACGTACATATCCTTGAAAAAGGTCAAAGTCCACATAGTTCGGGCTGAGTTTTGGTGAACCGACATGAATATGGTTTGCACCATATTGATGGTGGGATTGATACTCAAGGAGGTTTTCTTTCATACATTTCATTGGAAAGGGTCAAATTCCACGTAGTTCATGACAGTGGATGCTGTTTTACATCATGTAGGATAAAGGTGATCTGACGTGAAGGGGGTTGGAACTAGTGGGTTTGGGGTTGAACCTCAGGGAAGCTTCCTACGTACCTTGCCTTGGAAAGGATCATATCCCACATAGTTTGGGATAGTGGATTTTTTGGTCTTACACTCTAGGCTACCTAGAGAGGATTTCATGGTCTGTGCTTACTATAAGCCCACCTGAGTCATGCTCGGTGTGAGAAAGAAGAGGCTGCAAATGCCTGACGATCACATCACAAATGTTGCGTCCGTGGGAAGTGGAATGGGTGGATTAAAAAGGGATATCAACCCAAAGAGGAAATAGGGGGATAAATATGGTCCACATCCTGGGGAGATGGAGATTGGGACTTACTCTAGGGTGGAGGCCCATTGGAGACAAAGTCCAGTGGGAGACGGATTTTGAAACGAAGAAAGGAGGGCTCTGTTGCCCATCCCACCCTCTGTGGTCATTGTCACCGAGTAAGAGACTGAGAGAAGGGATTCTACCTCTTGCATGAAAAGATAAGGGCTTACACCAAGGTGGTTACCAATTCCCCGCTAATAGTGCCTGCTCAAATAAAGAGGATTTCATTCCATGTGAGGAATGATTTCACTCCTGTGGAGACCAGTGGGCATGCATAATGTCCATGGTGGGGAACCTGGCATACAGTGCAGAAGGCGTGTTCACATTTTAATGTCATGTGATGATGATGATGATGATTGGTAGTTTAACGTCCTACAGCACGGATAAGGTGGGATCACTCCACACTCCTTAGGACATACATAACTGATACCTCCCACCACATGGGGAAGGGAAGGAATTAGAAATGACATGGTCAAGGGGTGTTATGGAGTGATCCATTGAGGGTTCCACATTAGCGGGGATATGCGATGAAGCAAAACCTGTTAGTGTTCCTATGAGAAGAAGCATGAGGTGAAGCAATGCAACAAAAAGCACCACTAAAAATACATTCAAATTAATCTGTACAAACCTGGAGGGTCACACTGGAAAAGGCTGCATGACACTAGTGTGTTACACGTAAGAGGGGCTTAGACACATTTCTTTTCGGTAAGCACAGAACGTGGAGCACACAAGGAGGGCCACGTGCAAGATGAGAAGTTTGCATGCAAAAAGGAATGACAGTGATCAAACCAAAAGGTTGCGCATAAGAAATGAGAGGCTACAGGGAATTTGGGATTGGTGCACATAAGAGAGGTCTGATGCAGGGAGAATCTTGCAGGCAAGTGGGATGTTTTGCGTGAAAATGACTTTTGGTAAAAGAAAATGGCCGAGAATCATGACCAAGAGGGTACACCTAAAAGAGGATCCCTAGGGGACCCGTTGCACTAGATCCAACCCCTAAGGCACATGGTGTTTTCACGCGGTCGCAGAAGAGGTGTCATTCATGCAGCAAAGCATCGATTCATCTTCGGTTACCATTCCCCACAGTGGGGTGCACTTCATTTTATAGTTAAATTCCTCAGGGGCTGCGTGTGAAGGGGAACTATGCACAAAAGCCAGTTGTCGTCGTATTGGGCGCACAAAGGGCTACTTCATTCAAACGTGCATTTAACATAGCATTAGGTGTGCAAATGGGGTGTTTCATGAAAAGGCCCAGTTGACATCACATTGGGGGAACAAAGGGGCCTCTATGCGCAAAAGCACGCTTGGTGTTGCATTGGGCGTGTAATAGGAGTGTTGTGTGAAAAGGACGTGTTGGAATCCCATTGGGTGCGTAAACTTTGGGCACTGAGAACCGCTTTCACTCAACTCAGGCACCCTTTCATGGAGGTTCCTTTGGCGGCTTTAGAGGGGTCTTCGCAAAAGCCTGATCTGGATAGCTCCTTGGGCATGAAAGGTTTTTCCCACCAGAGAGCCACTTGTGTTCAGGCCCAGAATCTTGTGTTCCCCTGCCTCTCGGGTTCCGAAAGCTTCTCTTTCCTTTCCAAATTTATTCGTTGCTCTTTTACCCTCTCGATTCAGAACTATTTCGTAATTTTTCCGCCAACAAATATACAAGTATATTATTCTTATGTCTCTATATTTAACTCCATTGTCTTAAGACATTGTGATAATTCAAAATGTTTTCTCTTATATTTATCTTTCTATGTTCTCCCATTGATAAACGGAAATTCTAGATGGAGAATATTGAAAAAATATATGAGAGATTAATTATTCTTATTTTATCTCGGTCACTTTTTTCTACATTCTATGTTAGAACATTTATTCATTCATCATTGATGAATTATCATGATATTAATAATCATTAATAATCCATTAAAAACACAATTATTCATATATCCCCTCTTCTATTATAATCTTGGTCACTGATTTATCATTTTTGTTGTCTTTTATAATGAATCAAATGATAATTCCATTGGAAATTGATAGAATTGTATGATAATGATAAATCAGTTGGTTGGTATGGATAATGGATAACTTGTTATGCTGAATTCTTGAGGATAATAAGGGTTTCGATGAATATATGACCCTTAGATATATATTATATGGTTTCTGGTCAATATTAGTGGATCAGAAATTAGGAAGAGAAATTGATTTGAGGTTTTTTTTCATCATAGAATCAAGAGTGTGTTGAGGGTGGATGAACACCATTGGAAATAATTTTATCTAAGGTACAACACTTGGATGGGTTTTTCTAAAGGTTAGACTTTTTTAATATTAAATTATAAATTATTATGTCATTGTGTGATCGATATTTTTTAAAAAATGAGGTTAGAAGCATATTATTGACCATCCATGGATGATTGGTTGAGGTTACAACTATGAGGCTTAATCCAAATGTCATGTTGATCAATGGAGGCTGAATGGAATTTGATGACATAGACAAAGATCCTAGGATTTACTTGGATTTATATTTTACTCTATTTCAGGTAGGTGTCCCCATAAACTATGCCCTATTTTTATTCCTTTGTATTTCCATGTGTTATGAGGTTTTCCACCTTCTTTGAATGAACCTTAATTCATATTCTTGTTGTGAAATGTAGAATGCTTATTTAGGTAAGAACATCAAGTAATAAATAATTAATGGATACATGCCAAAAGAATAATTAATTATTGTTTTCTAATTCATAATAAATAAAATGAATAGTTCCTAATGTAATTGGACGAGGATTGAAGGTCCACGATAGAGAATTTTGAACTATCTTGATTTTAGTTGTTGAAACTCATGTCTTGACCCATAATCACTATTTAAAACTATATATACCCCATGGTTAGTGCTCTTATGTATCCCATCAAACCATTAATAATGATTTTTTCCCTAAGAATACTTAAATTGCATATCATACTATGTTTGACCTTGATCACATTTGTATTTTCCATTAATCCTGACGATAGGCTATGTTCTACTTGTATGAATGTTGTGCAGTTCTATGTGATATATCATATAACCTTTATGGTAATTTTACAAGTACTCAAATATTGGTGTACTAACGTGATATGGTTATACCATTGAGAGGGAGTGTGTATTACTAATGTTTATGACAATGTACCTGACCATAGGTTAGTGGAATGAGGACCTTATGAATAAACCATATAATGTATCAATTTGGTGAATAAGATGACATTATAGTTATTGTGTATCATGTTTACATCATGTGTATTGGATATCGAGCTACAAGTAGACTCGACTACTAGTAGATTCCATGTAACTTTTTTACTTGATTCCTAGTGGATGCCAAGTAGCACGTGTTCTCGATGCATAGTGATAAAAAGTAACATGTTCACTCATTTCAAGAAGGATTATGACACAGATGTTTCCTCGATGTCTTGTGGATGTAGAGTGACATTATGTCTTCACATCAAGTGGACTAGTATTGTGGCATGAAATTTTTTAATCTTCATATCCTTTAGGTTCATCATTCTAGTGTGGTCCCTAATAATTTATAGTCGGGGGTTCATTATAGATTAACATGTGAAGAAACACTAAACACATGATTGATTTTTCTAGTGTGTTCTTGGTGATTATATTATAGGCTTCTGTGTTTATGTTTTTTCAGTTTATTTATCCCAATATTATCATATGAACACATAGTGTATATTACCAGTTTGGTATTGGACCATGTTGGTGGTGTCCCAATGAGTTATACTGGCACACTACTCGGGTGGCCATGCCACTTGCGTACCTGAGAAAACATCACCTTTTTGCAGTTATTGGATGGGTTGAGGCTCGGGTTTGATCATTGATCCGGATAGATCTCTTTGTGTTTGGGGATTGAGATAGGGTAAGGCTTAGAGTTTTATTAACTATAATACATTATTTAATTTATTTTGAACAAGATCAGAATACTGGGTGATTAGAGTCTAGTTTCATTATGGGTCTATTAAGCTTATTTTTTAAAAATTTATTCATGTAGTAGGTATATTTTTTCCTTTTTTCACTTACTCTGATTGTATACAAATTAAATGTTTTGTAATTTTTTTGTTACATTGTACTAAATTTTATGGTATGGAATCCCCATGAATTATTTGCAGCCTCGCTACTAGAAAACAGCTTTTTGTTTATTAGGATGCATGATTGAGGTCAAGAGGCATCCTATAATGGACTTGGTGATTTGGGTTGAGATGTTACAAATGGTATCAGAGAATAGAAGTCTTGTTTTTCTTTATTTGTGGTATTGGTAAATAGGTGAAATAGAAATTTGTTATACATTTTGATGAAACAAGATTTTTCTCATCATCAAAATCATTTATGGGGGAATTCCAGGTTATTATTAACGGGATTCGTGTTCTTGATTTTCACTATTATGATCATATGATTTCACCTCACGTGACACACATGGATTTTTAGGTTTTAAATTCATATGGATAGGACTCTTGGTCGTATTGAAAATAAGTTTCACACAAATAATATTTAGCACATATAATATACATGAAATAAATGATCATTTTATATTATTATACTAATGATAGGGGAATTAGAAACATTTGTGGTGACATTATGTATTGTGTTTTAACATATTAGTTCTTTATGAAATTTTATTCAGTTGAACCCCAATTCATGTCTACTTTTTTTATCACATCATGTGGAAATACTATTTTTTGATCCTAGGAGATGAATATGGAAGTGATAATGTTATGGACATCGATGATAATGATCATGTAGTCCCTATATGCACAAATAGTGCATTGTTCCTTGGTATTTCACTTTCTAGCATTACTTTCCTTAGTAAAAAACCTTTTTTGGTGTCTAATTGATAGGTTTGGTTAATTTTGTTGTCTAATATATCATATGGGAATTTATCTATCTATCACCCCTTGAAATTATTTTTAAACATAACTTGGATTATTTTTCATTAACATTTTTACTCTATGATTTTATCCTTCATGGCATTTATATAGAGATGTTCCATTATGAAGATTCTTGGGTTTTCCAATAGTGAAATATTTTTGGGGTTATGTTAAAGTCCTTGTGGACATAGAAATGGCAGTTTTGTTACAAGCATGATAGTGTCTCATATGAAAAGGTAACCCAAGTGAGGATATTACATGTGAATAAATAGTAACAGTTAATTCCTTAGTGGTTTTTTTCATTAATGATAATTCCTTATGCATGCGAGTAAATGTTTGAACGATTAAACTATGTGCCTGAAATTTTCCTTGAAACTCATAAGTATTGGTCACCTCAAGTTCCATTAATCATGATACATGGTTGGGTTTTAGAGATCTTGGATTCTTGTGGAATCCAGGGTAGAAATAAGGGTTTTCTAGCCCATTGGTTTATATTGTGACTCTCATTTAATATCAAGTTATTGTCCAAGGCATTCATACCTAGGGTATATAAATATTGGGTGTATTTTAAATGGCTCTAAATTACAACATTTTTTAGGTGGTTTTTTTTGCGCCTTGGAAATAAGGATCTACCATTTAAAAATAGGATAACTGACAGTGGACATGTTTGGGGGAGTTGGAACATTATGGTGTAGAAAGCAAAATGTGCATGAGAGACCAGATTTTAAATCTATGACTGATGGTAAATCACTATGTTATGAGTAATAGTGATGTTATTATAGATTATGAGGAAAACATTTGACATTAAAATGTCAATATTTTTCGATATTGGGGGTTGGTGGATTTGGTTAAAGAATGGTCCATATGAGATCATTGAAATGTTTTAGGTTTTGTTGACAATACTAATAGAGAGACCAACAAAATGTGACAAAATGGTTGGTTTAGTATATCGACTTGAATGAGGGGATGCAGCCCATCTAGTTCTGATGTCAAAATCCAAAACTAGGACTTTGAATGATGTTATTAATATCATTCATTGATCTTTGATTTTATTAGAATATGTTCTATGTATCCACATGTTTGTAACTCTTGGTTATTTCATGAAAATCTTGTGTGAATAGACGATCAAGTTTAGTTATCGTGTTTGGTGATGAAGTAATTATGGGTGGGGTATACCAGTGACATCACTACAAGTTGAATATAAGGATACAAATTCAGTTGTTTCTATCAACTTGTCAAATGGGGAATTAAATCTCTTATGGTAAAGGTAATGGTATTTTGTAAGACCAACCATTGGGTGATCATAGTGACTCTATGAGAACAATGTATGGTAAAACCAAGAGTACATGGTCCCACAATGAATTCATAATTTTTAATTCATATTTATTATAGGATGAAGACCTTATGTTTTATTTGGACGTATGAAAAAAATTGTGAACTGATGAGTTTGATCATTAGTGTGTTGGTGCCCAGTTGAGGGCCTTGTGACTGGCGTAATAGGTTCCTGAATCATCCAAAAAAATTACCTTGATGTGGGATCCGACATATGTGAGGATATTGGATCAATTGAATGATATCTTCTATTTATATGTCATTATGATTTCTGGATTTGTGGAAAGTATGTTGTTTAGGTCGGATACCATTGTGTGTATTCGTCTAGAAATATATCGTCTAGAATATCCATATGAAAATGAATGTGATGAGTTGGAACCCCATTGTTATCATCGTATTAAGTTCCATTGAGGTTCTTATGAATCAGCTGGTTCCTTTCAAGGAAGATCAACATTTTTGGGTTCTATTGGCCTGTAAGAGTCATTGGTTTAGCTTAAAATAATTAACAAGCTTTGGGTATCATTTATCAACCCATGCCATCTTTGTGATCTGGCATGATGGGTTTGAACTAAATTAGGCATGTTATTGGACTATTTAAATAAAATTCTATATGATGATTCTTATGGTAGAGATAATCATGAGGCTTCAGGAAGAATTGTTTGAAGACACTATATCCTGAAGAGTTAGATGATTGTTGTGATCATGCACTTGATAATAGATAAAAATGAGATCTTGGATCAACTTACGAGGTTCAATCTTAGAGTCTCACAAAAAGAGAATAGTAGACATTCAATGGATAGTGCATCCATGAGGATATAAGTTGGATCTAATGGATGGAATATTGATTAAAACTTGTTGATTTTAATCAAGGATGATCCAGAGGAATGAATATCATGAAACCAGAAATTAATGAGGACAAAAAAAACCTATGGTGGGAAGACTTTAATGACTTATGTCATTATGAGTATTAATGTTTAGTGGGAACATGATCATTATCTATTTTTTATATCTTGTATTGTGAATTTATTATTCAAATAAGAATATTCATGTCTAAAAATACCCGTGGAGTGTTAATGGTTTTGGAAGCAACCAAAGTGGGTGATAGAGAACTGAAAATATGTTTGGGATCTTGATTTCTCCATCCATACTACAACAGTATCACTGGATCCCTAGTGAGATGGGATTAATCCCATGTTTCCTAGAAGTAATCAAAACCTAGCTAGTGAGCCTACATCAGATCACCAATGAGGAATGTTGTGGTCCTTCTACCTGGAAGGGAACACTGATTCACTAGTGGACCCCTCCCAAATCACTGGTGTGGGGCCATGGGTAGCATCTAACAACAAGATATTTGGTATTTTTTCCACTGACATCCCCTTATGTTTTGATCCATTTGATAAATGTTTTTGATCAATTTATATGATATCTCCATTTTTTCACCATCTAATATCTCCAATTGATCTAATAGACATCAATAAGGTAAATATTTTTGAATTCAGTTGAAATCCATTATTCTTATTTAATCAAGGCTTCTTTACTCCTCTTACAGTGGTGGATCACTGTTTATTTAATCTTGGATGACTCTACAGGTAAAGAATTAGAACTTATAATCCACTTAAATCTCAATTATTCATATATCCTCCCTCCATTGATCATCTTAGTAACTAATTTGTCATTTTTGTAGGCATTAATAAATAATTAGATGATAATTCCAATGGATTTCGATGGAATTACTCAAGAATAATTTATCATTTGATCAATATGGGTAAAGGATGTACTTTGATGATGAATGAGTTCCATTGATTTTATTTTCATGGAATTTATTTCCATTTATGATATCTAATATGGTTTTGTTCAATTTGATTGAATAGGTCACCATGAAATGGAACTGATTAGTTCATTTTCTCTTTTTTGAAGTAGCGCACAAAGCATGGTTAAACTCCATTGGAAGATGTTGCAGCTAAGGTGCATCATAAAGTTGTGGATTTATATAGGTTAAAATTTAATTATATTTTACTTTTCGTTATTCTATTATTAAATTATATAATTTTTTTCCAAAATGAGGGATGAATCATGGTACAAACGTTTAATAGATTTTTTATCAAGGTTCTGGCTAGGTTCTGTTATCTAAAACTCATAGTGAACAATGGAGGTCAAATAGAAATTGAGTATTTGGAAAAATCTACAAGTAATTTATTTATTTTTGGAATTGAGTCAGTTTGAGGTAAGTGGTTCTATGTACTTTACCTTGGGAAATATGCATGTTTGTTGGCATGTGATATGAGGTAAGCCACCGTGGAAGAATACCCATAATCCATATCCATGTTATGTCATGTTGAATTCTTAATTATCAAGGAACTATATTCCATAACTAATTAAAATATAGATGTCTAATTCTTAAATATTTAATGATCCTATAGTAATATTTAATTAATGGAACTTAGCCTAAAGTAATTGAAAAATGTAACAATGGATACGAAGGACCATTGTAAATTGGATTGATATCAATCACTGAGGGATGAGGTGTTACCTAGTATTATTACCTATAATTATGTGGACTTCTTATTGTGCATGAGTATGTTTCGCATGAGACCTTGTTCGATGATTTATGCCAAGATTATACATAGATACTATTATCCCAAATAGTTTTAATCCCTTGAGAGTGGGGGGTGAATCGGGGTATTATAGATTAAAACAACTATAACGTTGGATATGGCTTCGTCATTAAAAAAACAATCTTATCTATCCATCTCATTGAAGAGAATAGGATGTGATTTAAAGCATGCACCAGATAAAGTAATTTAACTTTATATACTCTCACTAGGATACATCTATGGAAAATACTAAGGCAACGTGCTTATTTACAAATACATTAAATATAACTACTAATCCATGGTTCTGAGTGGACACAGAGTCCCTTTTGGCTTATAACTGATCACATTTTAAAACACACTTATCCTTCCACTGAAGTGTGTTCAATACTTCTTTTAAAAAAATTTCTACTCTTCTAGATCACCTATGTCAATTTTCACACATGTGTGTTCCCTAAACCTTTATATTCACCTGATATATGAAGTACAGTTCACCACATGGTGTTTTCCCTACGAACAAACCCTTTGTGATCTATTTCTTCTCCTTCATAGACTGCATAAGGCCATTCATGAAAACCATTACGCCACATAGTATGAGTTATTTTTGATCAAAATATTCTTCTTGAATGGACTTCTATTCATAAACATACATATCTTTGTGGACCTTTTTTCATTGTAAAAAAAAGGTCCCCACAAACTCATTAGTAAAACTATCTTTGAAAAATACCTCTGTCATGTAATTTCTCCTTCATGAACCACATAAGACTCATCTGAATTTTTCTTGTGATGACCATCTCTAATAAAATTTTATAACACCCAAACAATATTATTAGGTTCTTTTAAATGGAAAAATATATCCAAGAAAATCATCTTATCCTAATTACCATAAACACTTTTTTTGTTCATCAATTACTGTCGACTGCATATTCTATTAAATTCACATAGCATGTTTTCCTTTATTGTGGGTTATTTCAACTGAAAACAAAAACCTTGTAAAACTTCTTTAAATCACCACCTTCCTCCACAAATGAGGATTATTTTAGGCATACTCTGAAACACTACCCCCGTCCTCAAATGATGATTTTCCAAATAATGGATTTTTTAGGTAGTTTAAAAGGGCATAACCCTTTCCAAAGGCCTTAAATCACAACATCCTTTAGAAAAATTGAAAAACCAATAAAAAAATACATATATTGTAGATTCTAAGTGAAATCCATGACTTTTACAATTTACCTTTTTTTATTTTTCAAACTCCCAATGAGGTTCTCCGATTATTCTATATCGAAATCATTCATTTTCCAAAAAAACAATTCTCGATTTTGAGGCCGCAAAATTTGGAAAATTCATTGAAAGTACACCACCTTTAAAAAATAAACATTAATAGCAGCCATGATGGAGTTTTCTGAACATTTTTTTAACAATCATAAATAAACAAAAAACACCCAAATGACACCATGGTGTATTTTTTCCAACAAATACCCTATTGGAACGTGCTTGTTCTTGATCACATGTTTATTTTTTATGACTCTTGATGATACATTATTGATTTTTTATATGTATGCTGTTATGTGTTTTTTGATATATCAAACAACATTTATAGGTATTGTGATGGTATTTAATGAAATGTGGAACTTAACAATATGGTTATCAAATTTAGGGGTGTTTTCATAGCTTAAGATGATGATGATGAACATATGAAATGGGGATGGGAATAATATCATTAGTTCAGACCTGTGATAGTTGGAATTTGGGGGGGGGGGATATGATGGCCATATAGATGATGAGTAACACATTTACATAATGATGATTGGATTCTGGGTATCGTGTATACTCTATGACTAATGGATTACAAGTTGAATGTTTACTTGAAGCATAATGGGTGACAAGTGTCACATACACGTAAAGACAAATGATTCCAAGTGATAAGTTTATATTATTCCTAGAAGATTATAAGAGATATGATACCTAGATTCCATGATAATGTTGAGTGACATAATGTCTAAAAACATGGTGTACCAGTCATATGTATTTTTATTGGTTACTCTCAAAATCTGTTACCTCCATGAAGAATTGACAGATAAAATAAATTAAATCTATGAGTTTATATAGGTTTCATATGAACAAGAACACTCTACAAATGGTTTATATTTCTTGTGTAGGCTTTGTGATTATAAGAAACACTTATCAAGTAATGTTTTTCTTGTTAGTTTCTGTTAATCTTATTACATTCAAAAACACTGCATATTTCTAATCAGGGGTCAAACCACATTGATGGTATCCTACTAAGTCATACCCACACCCGAGTTAGGGGATGATGTGGCATTTTACCTAATAATCCCTCACTTTTTACAGGTACGTGTTGGTAAGAGTCCAATGTTTTATAATTGGGAGAGATAGTCTTCTATGTGTTTGGATATCATGATAGGGTGAGGCTTGGAGTTTTAGAGTCTCTTATACTTTTGTTCATTCAATAAAGTACATGATCATATAGGTGTATGATCTGTATCTTGTTCCTTATTGTGAATATCGAGACTATTGTTTTCCCATTCATTCATACAACTAGTATATTTTTGTGTTCCTCTTACTCTGATTTTATACTGAATAAATTTTTTTTATTAATATTTTATTGTGTACTCTAATTGAATATATAGTCACCCTATGACTTAATTTGACTGCCACTGTGATTCATAATCCTCTAGTGAAACACCCACTGATTTATGATTTGCCTCTTTTTAAATTTAATTTCTTTGAGAGCTAACACTACACGCAACACAGAGCTTAATGAAACAAGCATAAACTATTTATTTTATTATTTTAATATTATATATTAATTTAGGGGTTGTGAAAAGTATTAACTAAATTATGAAAATATATTTTACATATGTTTATGAATAAATTTATTACATATTTATAAGAAATGAAGATAAAAACCAATTGAATATAAAGGATGTGTTTTTATTAAAAAAACATATTTTTATGCCCATAATTGAATTTTATATGAATAAATTAAATTAATAAATATTAGTGAAATATATTAATCATGTATATATGTTATATATGAAAAATAATGTTTTAAAATTTATTCAATAAGTTTGATACGATTAAGATAAGAAAAAACAAATTTTAATCATAAATGGTTACATTTTTTCAAAAAGACAGTTTTCCCAACATTTGACAAAGCACTTGTTTTAAATATAGTTTTGGACACTTTTATAAATCATTTTTCAAAAAATAAAATTATACATTCAAAAAAAATTTAAAAATTACTATGGTTTATTTTTTTATTTTTGTCATAAGTTTCAGGTTTTGATAATTAGTAAAAAATGCTAAATTTTAATTGAAAATTGATTTTTTATCCAAATAATTTTATTTTTAAAATTATTTTATCACTTTATTTCAAAATATAATAAGATATATTTTTCAGTTAATTCATTATAGGCCATTGTAATCCATTTCACATTTAATTTTGAGATAAAAATAGCTTAATATTTTGAATGATTTCATATTAAAAACTTATTTTCTCACCCCATAAACTAGTTTAATTGTAATTTAATTACTGCGACATTTCTTCTATGAATTTTGAAAAATGGTATCTATATTTGGAATCAGTAGGTCAAAATTATTTAATTTTTTTTATTTTATTTTTGGAAATTATGTATATTAATATTAGTAATTTTTTATTTACAAGTTTAAAGGTAAATTGAGTAATTAAAGGTAAAAATAGTTTTTTACCTATTGTAAAATTTCACTGACACATGATCTAATTTCATTGTATGAGTGTTTTTCTAAAAAAATCATTCTTGGATTGAGATTATAACTTCTAGAAGCAACTTGAATGAGAGTATGACATTTATTATATTTTATTTAATGAAAATATAAAAGATATCATACCCATATCTTTAATAACTATATAATTTTTAATATACAACCATATAGAAGATAAATTTTAATATCAATATTAATTTCAAAGATAAATGTTTTATCTTTAACATTATAATATATTTTTAAATTTTATGAAATAAATAATTACCTACAATTCTTGCACAATGATGCTGCATAATTATTTAATTTATGGGAATAGCTAATTAATGATTTTAAAAAATATTAAAATAATTATAATTTTACATAATTATCTTTATCAATGAATATTATAGAAAACATTTACCTATTAGTGATATATAAGAAAATCTATTTTTAAGATTTTTTGTTTTAATTATTTTTTTAAAAAGTCGAAGTAATGAATTGTATCAAAATCTGCATTAATGTTTCATTAAAATAAGTAATATATTATTAAATGACATAAATTTTTTAAAAATATAAAATTAATCCAACATAATTATATGATGATTAAAAGCTAATCCATTATTTAATTATGGTTGGTTTTTAATTTTATATTAAAAAAATTAACCCTCAATGAGTAAAACACGCATTTTCACAATAAATGTTATTGAGTTTAAGGGTTAAAATCAAAATATTGGGACAATAAGTAAACCAAAACTTGTCAAAAATTTACATTTTGAGAATATTTCAACCAATACTCATATAATAATCTAAATAAATCATTATTGATGCATTTGAAATTAAAAATTAATTTATATTAATTAAATATTTTGAGAGTTTCTAAACGTTCCCCTCACGTCAATTATATAATGGAAACATCTACCTCACTTAGTCACAAAAATTTCGGAGTTATATCTTAAAAAAAATTCTAATTTTTCCTCCCAACAACATTAGTCACGTTCCAGTGTTCTGGTTCATCCAAAAAGACCAACTCCAGATCCCTTGGGATGATTTCTAAAGCGAGTCCGCCAAATAAGAGGTAATCGTTTTTACCAAATCGTCCATGATCATTTATTTTTCTAATTCATATTAATGAGTGATTTATTTGATAAACTAATAAATCTATTTGTTCTCAATGCCAATGTGTCAGTATTTCTATGTGTAATCCATGTTCAACGATTTATCTATCCATTGAAAAACAAAAGAACAACAAATTTGTACAGAGGAATTACCCTCTCCATAATGTGGTTTAATGTTTTCTTCATAACCAATTTATTTTGATGGTTATAGTGATATAAATAATGGATATATATATTAATTATTACATGAAAGTTATTATTTATAATAAATATACCATCCAATTACATTCCCTTTTCCTAATAAGGTAATGATATTGTTATTCATGCATAATTAAGACCTTCCATCTCCACAATGCGATGTGATTAATTTTCCATGTTAAACATTCAATAATGATTATTATATATATATTTATATAATGAGTAAATATAATTTATATGATCATTATATAATTATACATATTAAATAAATATATTCCTTTCATAATAATCAAGGATTACCTGAAAAAACATGCAAAGAAAAATTATGTAGTAAACACCTGAATCAAGGGTAATAATGAAATATTATTAACAAAATGATATGATTAGTTTATATATAATATCATAATTTTGTATATGTTTCTTTTATTAAATAATTAAATTCTTTAAAAAATTATACCTGATGTTGAAGATCATTAAACTAAAGTAAATTATGAGGAAATGGTTAGTTCATAATCGAATTATTATTCAGGATTGTTTATATTTGATAATCGATTGAGAATATTTTCATCCCTATCCGTGTTATATAAAAATATATTGGAAATTTTTTTACTTTAATCCTATTATTTTTTGAATTCTTTTTTCCCTTATTTAAATTTTTTGAAAACAATTTTAAAGGATTGATTTTACCTTTTTCCAAATAAGGTTCTTTATGCACATTTTATAAAAAATATTGAAGGAATGTTTGTAAAATTATAAGGTATCTGACGATTTTACCATCGTCATGATTCCTTAATGGTGTGAAGCATAGTTTACATGTTTATATGGTTATTTATAATGAAATTTTTTTCTTTTATAAATTTTTTCTCTTAAATAAATGATTTCAAAGTAAACAAGGGTATTTCTATCAATAATTTATTAATGATTTTGTTACTATATTTTAATTTATGTCAATATTTTTACTAGGATAGTTAGATTAATTGATATTTATCTCATTTGATGACTTATTCTATAATTAATTGAATAGTTTATGATCAGTTTGAATGTGTATGTGCTATTTTGATACTATTCATGGTTTATGGTTAAATTACTCAAATTTCATATTCTAGAGAATTTATATTTTTTATGTGACAACCTTTTTAATTGTCTCATGTTTTAGTTATATAAAATTCCATAATGTTTATGGTTAATTATTCATAATATATTCGGATGTAAGCTTACCCTTACTGGGTATCTAATCTCACCCCTTTCATATATTTTATTATTCCTATGATTCCAATATATATAATATGATTGATATGAAGGGTTAATATATGAGTATATTACTGCTCTCAAAAAATTTAATATGATGTATTTTATAGTTTTAAATGGAATTTATGTTTCATTTTTGAAATCCTGTTTTTGATATTGATAAATTGGTCGATCATTATGGATTCTAGTTGTCTATCAATGCTAATATAATAACGTAAAGAACTTTATCTAGGCTAATAGGGTCAGAGACGTTATAGTAGGTATCAAAGAAATTATATTAAAAACCTTGGGAACTAGATTTATTATAGAGTGAAACCATATGACATAATTTGGAAATACATCATATTAACCTAATATTATGATCTGGATACTAGTTATACATAAATTTTAAATTTGGGATAAATGATTCCCTAGTTTTGATATTATAAATTATGTTTCATGTTTTTATGATCTAATATAGTTTATTCCATTGTTTAGAAATAAATCTAGTATAATTAATGGGAATCGTATCAAGGATCGTTATCCATAGAGGGATTTCCCTCCTATTCAAGATAATGATTTTAAAGCAAGAGCTCTAACTTGTGCTAAATAAAATATAACCACACTCGTACAACTAAATTATGTTATGAAAAATAACATTACCCATATAGAACATCCTAATTCAAAATTCATAGGAACAATGTTATAACGATTCATGAGAAAACAATAAATATCGTTCAATGGGACTATAAATCTATTTGTATCCAAGAAATTGATATGTTTCATTCAAAATATATTTCTTTCTTTGGGACGTAACGAAATGGATTAGGTGTTCATGGATGATTATCATCTCTTGGGAGATGGGGATAGTGGTGTTCATTGATTCAAAACATGACATAGGAAGAAGAAATAGGAAATATGTATTGGAATAATTTTTAGAAATGTTTTGGAGAAAAATATTTTCCACCAGAACATTTTGCGGATATGGAGAGGGAGTTTTTTAGTATGATGAAAAAGGAGGATGAGATTTGTTTTAAGTGTGAAACCATGTTTACAATATTATAAAGTCATGTTGTGGACTACATATGTAACCCAAAGAGTAAGATTGACTATTTCATTGACGGGTTAAATAAATTTCTCCAAAAGGCATCGGTCTCCCAAAATTTTTATCATATAAAGATATCGTCTCATGTGCCATCAAGATAGAGAAATAATTATCTATGAGTTATGATATTAAAGGAAATCATGAGAAGAATATAATGGAAAATAAACAGAGTACTAAATGGGAAAATGGAAATAATTATTTTCCCACATATTATAATTTTGGGAAGAAATAGCCCAATACATTCCAAAAGGGAATTGGAGTATGTTACAAGTGCACAGATAAAGTATAACGAGATCATGATTATAATTTAAATAAAGAATCTTCCAACACGATATTTTTTAACTATAAGGATATGGTGAACTATGAAAATTAATGTCTCAAGCATCAAGGAAATATAGATCAAAAGACAAATTCATCAAAGGAAATATAAAGATTTTAATACAGTTGAACTGGAATAATTAAGGTGTTTTTTGGATTAAATAATTATATTAGGATACTCTTTTTATAAGTTTCATGAGATATATAAGGATTATACTACAATAATTCTTCTCTAGGTATTGGGAAGCATTCATGTTTCCAATATGGTCTTCAGGTGATCAAGGTATTTATTTATTTTTTATGTGAAAAACATATCTACAATATGTAGTGTGGGGAAAATTGGATATTATGTTGATTTTGGAAATTTAGAAACCGAATTTATAAATTTTTTGACTATAAAATTGAATAGATGTATTTGGGGTGAGTCTTAAGATATAAATGGATTAAATTGAACATTTTATATTATTTATTATTATAAAATAATGATTTATCAAATTTGATGACTTATTCTTACCATTCTGTTTTTTTATTAAATTTTAGGGTTGATATAACGATTCAGGGATATTATGATTCATAAAAGTTCTTTAGTTGTGAAAATTTCTTTTTTAACATTCATTTCTAGGATTAAAGGATGATGTAAAAATACATCGAAGAATATAATATTAGCTTATTATTATAAAATAGAAATAAAACATGTGTTTATCTTATAAGGTGAATATCAAGATAGTAAGATAATTCCTCAACTATAGAAATGGAAATTGGAATCAAAAAATGGAATTCAAATATTTTTCTTATTGAGAAATCAATGGCCACATTAACCCATTACAAATTTAGGGTTATGTAATGGTTGAATTTCTGATGACCATGTTCTATATCACTCTTGATCAGAAATTGATAGTTTTATTTCTCTTCTATGCCCAAATTTTCAATTTCTATAAGGTTATACTATTTTAAATCCTAACTATGGGGTTACCTTCTCATTTCTGATTCCCTCCTATTAATAGGATATTGTATTAACTCTATTTCTGATGCCGGTATCCCCCAAAAGAATATTGAAGTAACGACCTTTGATTTTTGAATTAAAATTTTAAATTGAGATTATGGAATTTATTAAAGGAGGGGAGAAAGTAACGGACCAATATTTTCTGATGTTTATCCTATATAATATAATTTTATTGATCACTTAAATTTTAAGCAACACCGAGCTTAAATGAACTCGGATATACTATTAAATATTTTTATATTAACACTATCCATTAAGTTGGAAGTTTTTAATACGATTAAATAAAATATGAAAATATAGTTTTTACTAGTTTAAAAAATGAAATAATTGATTTAAAACAAATTTGAAGATTAAAATAAAAACCAACATAATAAAAATGATGTGATTTTATTAAAATAACTATTATTATAACCACAATGAAATTTTATCATATTAAATTCAATTATTCACTATTAGTGATATTTATTAATGAAATATAAAATTTATATATTTAAAAAATTGAAATTCATCCCAAAACATTGATAAGATTTAGATAAGAATAAATCAAATTTTAATAAAAAATAGTACATTTTTCTAAAAAGGAAGATTTTATACATTTTTATGGCACACTTATTTTAAATGATATTTTTAGCACTTTTATAAAGTATATTTGAAAAAATAAACTTTTTATTTGATTGTATAAAAATATAAATTTAATTTTTTCTATTTTTTGGTATTTTTCGGAATGTTTCATGTTTTTATGAATAGTAAAAAATATTGAATTTTAATTGATAATATATTTATCATGAAAAAGTAATTATATTACTAAATTATATTTTTTATTAGTTTTAAATTATAATTATATCATGTTTTTATCATATAATTCAATTTAGGTCATTGGAATGAACATTGAATTTAATTTTGATTCAAAAACATTTCAATATTTTGAATGTTTTCACTTTAAAAACCTGTTTTCTCTTCTTTCAATATACATTAATTATTAATTAAATACTAAAAATTATGTTTTTTGAATTTTCAAAAATGGATTCAATTTTTTTAATTAGTGATTCCAAATTATGTAAATATTACTATTTAATCCTTAGAAGTTATTAATAGTAACTTTAGTAATTTTTTATTTCAACGGTTAAAGGTAAAATTACTAATTAAGGAAAATAATATTATAGATATTTTAAATTTACCCTAAAACTTGTCCAAAATTCAAGGAATCAGTGGGTTTCAATGAAAATCATCCTTGGTCCTAGATTATAACCTGTTTAAGCCACTTGGCATCTATTATGGCATTTTTTATTTAACTAAAAGTTAAAATATGTCATAATCATATCTTTAATAACTCTATCATTTTTAATATAGGGTTATAAAGATAATAAATTCGACTATAAATAGTAAATTAAATGTTAATTTTTTATCTTCACCATGACAATTTTACTGTAATTTTTAAGAAATAAATTATTACCTTAAATAAATACATAATGATGATGCGTTAATTATTTAATTAACGAGAATATTAAATAATGGATTATAAAAATATTTAAATAAATATAATTTGACATAATTAATATAATAAATGGATTTTATATTGAAATTTGACATGTTATGTCTATATTAGATGTTTTTTTTAATATATCATGTTTTATTGATTTTTAAAAAATTAAAGGTAATGAATAATGTCTAAATTGTCATTAATGTTATATTGAAATAAATAAAATATTATTAAATTAATAAAAATCATAAAAATCAACATTTTGGAAACAAAATTGGTAGAATTTGGAAAATGTCACCCAAGAACCATTTCTGGTTCTTTTGGTATTTTATAGTAAATATATTGACCTTCAAAATTTAAATCACTTGCTATCACATTAAATGTTTAAGAGTATAAATAACAGTTAAAATTAAAATATAATGGTAATAATGAGAGATAAACCTATATTAAAATTATTGGTTGAGATTATTCAGACCCACCCTCATCTATGATTCTAAATAACTCTCTTTTGATACATTTTTTACTGAAATTTTATTTAATTTAATTAAATGTTTTTATAGTTTCCAAAAGTTCCCCTCACCTCAATTATAAAATAGAACCTCCCCCTCACATCCTCACAACACTTTGATCATTCTATCTCAACTAACCCCTACCCATTTCTCCCTGAAACATCCTTATCTATGTTCTTCAGTTCCAGATCATCCAAAGAGACCAACCCTAGATCCCTTGGGAATATATCTATAGGGAGTTTTCTAAATAAGATGTAATCATTCATACCATCTCATCTAAGTTCTTTTCTACTTTTACTTCCCCTTCATGGGTCATTTCCATGATACAGTGATAAATAATGTATAATATATATATTCATCTGTTATTTTGAGTATGGTACAATCATATTCCTTGATTTATCCATCATATGAAAAAAAGCACCACACGTGCGTACGTATGACTTACTGTCTCCACATCGTGGTTTAATTTGTTTTTCATCACACCATAATTTGGAAGAGTATAATGATTAAAACAGTGGATATATATATATTGTTATTATTACATGATGTTTATTTGGTATAATTAAAATACCATCCACTTCTTTACCCTTTCACCATTAATGAAACGATATTGTCTCTTGTGCGTACGTATGTCCTATCGTCTCCACGACATGATGTTATACATTTTCCTTTTTAAACATTGAAGAATGATTATAAAAATGTCTATAATTATTAAATATAATATAGATGAAATTTATATCATTTTGGAGATGAAATAAATATATTCTATTGATAAGGATCACGACTTACGTGATAAAACATGCATAGGAAAATAAAGCAGTTAATACTCGAAAAGGAGTAATAATGAAGTATAATTAACAAAATGATAGAATAAGATTATATATGATATAATAAATTTGTACATGGTTTATTATAAATTAATAACATGATTTAAACCATTATACATAAGATTAAATAACATTCAACTAATGTAAAGTAAAATGTAAGGGGTATTTAACAATCTCATTATTATTTGTGATTGTTTAATTTTATTTCTCTATTGGGTAATATTTTCTCCCATGTCCATATTTTCTAAAAATAATTTAAGAAACATTTTTAAATTTATTCTATGATTTTTAATGTCTTTTTTACCCATTTTTGAATTATTATAAAATGGATTGAATAGAATTTTTTTTCATTTTCCAAAAATGGTACTTTAGGGAATTTTCGAAACAGATACAGAATCCAGGTTTTTTTTAACATATATGGAATTAGAAATTATTAATTTAATCATGAAAACATAATATTTTGAAGATTCAATTATAATTTTTAATGGTTATATTCGAAAAAAAAAATTTATAATTTCAGGGCTTGTAATGATTTCATACTAATAAAATGGGATTTTTCCAAGAAAATTTTAATGATTTTGATAGAGTATTTTAATAAATGTGATTATTATTAGATGGATATTAGGATTGATTTAAATTGATCTCTTATGAATCCTTATATCATATTTTATTATAGGGTTTATGATCAGTTTGACTATAGATGTGTTATTTTGATACCATTAATGGAATATAGTTAAAGTATTCACATTTCATATGCTAGAGCATTAATGAAGTTTATGTTTCGCCGTTTTTATATGTGGAATGCATTAGAAATTTTATGTGAGGGGTGTGGCCCACTATAGATTATTGATCCATTCGTAGGTATCATGAGACAAACTAGTTTGGGTATATGCTAAGGACTTTCTAATTTATATATGGTGTCCTTGCTGAAGTATTGATGATATGATTATGATGTCCGACATTATGCATTCCCTCATTATGAGATTAGTTAATTATATTACATGTGATTATTATATTCATAGAAAATTCATGAGATTATTTATATCGAATTATTTGATTTTATTTTATTCATCTAATATTATGCTCAGGATTATTTTGAAATTTATTATGTTTTAGTTATATAAAATGACATAATGTTTATTCTTATTTATTCATAGTATCTTCCATTATATTCTTACCATTACATAGAATCTATTCTCACACCTTCTTATTTTTTATTATTCCCAAGATGCCAAGTTGAATATTATTATTGATATGAAGGGATAATCTACTAGTATATTGGTTCTTTCAAAGTATATACTATGTTTTGTCATATAGTTACAATATTAATGTATGTTTCAAGTATGTAAACTAGTTTGAAAAAACTATTAAAATGGTCTGTCCTTCTATATTCAAGTTATATATCTATTCCAATTTAATAAATTAATCCATCAGCTCTCGGGTACTAGGTTGGGGTCATTAAAACTAGATTATTAAGAGATATTCCTGAGGATTTGTGGAATTATATCTTGGACATAATTATTTTTGGTTAGGATGTTACGGTGTCCATGAGAATGGACTTGTGTAACAAATTTGTTATTTTAGGGGTGTTGCAAGTATTAGCCTATAAAGTTATAATTACACCCTCCTCGATCCACTATGGAACATGGGTAACATAGTAGAATACTATTTTTTACAGTGAATGTTTTAATGAAATGTCCCATTTCATGAGGTTTCTCAAGGTAGGATATAGTAGGGTAAGGGTATGGTTTCACGCCAGACTCAGGACCTGTTCAGGATGAGTGTAGAATCAGTTTTACTTTTAATTTTTTTTAATACATTTTATTTGATCCACCCATGGTAAATACATCGATAAATTTATTCCATTTAATATGTTTTATAATGTGATGTGATATTTATTTATTAAAAAATTCTTTATCTTGGTTATGATGGTCATTGGGATTGGTCTTTGTGTTTCATTTTTTTTGTTTCTATTTCTACTCTGACCATTGGATATAGTCTCCACATATTATACTCATAGAACCTCAGACATATTCTGTATCATATATTATATGGGGATGGTTGCCTTGGGAGTTGAAATATTCTACAATTTTGAGCACTAGTCAGTGATTTGGGGTAGTGTTCCATTACACTAACCACCTTCTCATCACATAGTGGACTTAGGCTAAACACCCTTGTCCAATAAAATTTTATACTTGGGTTTACCACGCATTCCCCATTAAAATATCAAGAAATATAAAACAATACCTTATAATAATGAGATCTGTATTGAACCTAACCAACAGAAAATGATAAACCATAAATATGGGTGGCATGTGAACAGGAAAAAATTCATAATTAATTCATAGTTTAAATAACTCATCTGAATGAAATGTGTTTCATGAAAATTTACAAATGGAGTGACCACTATCCCAAAAGAGAAATAATTTGGATGGTATCATTATAAAATATCCCCCCGTGAAGTATATGAAATATTAATGAATAGTTACATAGATAGAAGACACATTTTAAGAGAAATAAAATCGAATTTGATAAATTAAAATAAATTCCCATTATATTTATGATAAACTTTATTTTAATAGAAAATAAATTATAAAATAATTGGAATATAAATTTCATTTGATAACTATGAAAATATAGAGAGTATAATTCATAAAAAAATATTATATAATTTAAACATGAATTAATTATAAAATTGTTGAAAAATAGATTCTTCTGATACATTTGTACTGAAATTCAAAATTCAATAAAAAATAACCTATATAGAATACCTTACAAGTCAATTCTTTAATTTATTTCATAAATATAGTTAAATCCAATATAAAATGGAATTATTTATTCATATAATTATATATAATGACATTTTTAAAACAAAATATTTTATATGAAAATAGAGGAGAAATATTCTCAACCAAAACATAAGACAAGGATGGCTCCACTTAAAAGTAAAAATTCAGTTGAATTATGATTGAATGGGTGGTTATATGGTATACAGATCTATGAATACAAAAATAACCATGGGATAAAAATGATATTTGAATTTTCTAATAAATAATAATTTTTTTTACAAAAATATGAATTTATACCAAGGTAGTCACAATTTGAAAGCGAGATAAGAAAATAAATCCTTACAGATATGGTAACTTTATGAATCAAAATAAATTGAAGAGATTACCAGAAATAGAAATTTAAATGGCCGAAATTTCCTAAAAAATGTTATAAAATGTGACCCTAGGGAAGAATATACAGCAGATAAGGGATATAAAGAGGGGAATATGAATCATATCTCCCTGGAAGGAAACTGAGAGGATAAAATTCTTACCCCAGACTTATTTTTTCTCAGATGTGGTCTAAAATATAGTATAAAAAATTATATTTTTTTATTGATATGATAAAAAAAATTATTTATTATTATACTTATAAAAATTCCTTCATAATTCTTTATTACCAATATATTAATTTTTTATAAATTAATATTCATGTATTAATTGTGCAATTTCTTCACACATGCTTTTGTTTTGGGGTTCATACACTATCTATATGATCATGGTTGGATTGCATCCATAAAATTTAAAAAGATCTAATATATGATTTAGATATATTTTTGGAGTCCCATAGTCATTGAATTGAATTTATGGTGACAGTTTTCATGGAGCGCTTAAAAGATCATTTTCAATCATTATTGAATTTAAAAAATTGGTGAATTAACCATATGATATAAATTTCCATATTATAATTAAATAATTATAAATATTTATTAAATTTATCATTAATACATAATATTATATGTATTTAACTTTTATTAATAATTCATGATGTAAACATTAGATTTTTGTTCATGTAGGTGGTAAAATCAACCCAATAAGAACATATTACAGTGATTAACTGAGTAAGAAAATGTTATAATATAGTGATAATACCAATTTAATAGAAGGACAAAATTTTAAAAAAATGTTATTAGATTCAAAAATCGTATTCATGTAAGGTTTAATAAAAAAGTTAATGTTGAACGACTAAATATATTATTACACTTTTGTTAAATACATGAATCTACTCATAGAGAGCCTCTTGGAAATGATGGATTTTCAACATCTTCTATTGAAGAGAAGTTTAGAAATGTGTACTAAGGATTATATACATGTTAATTTTGGAATTATTTATGGTCAAATAGTGTAAATTAATGGTTTATAGGGGTATGGGTGACTTCCTTTTATTGGTTATTTTTGAGTGGAACGTTCACAAATTCAAATTATTTAATGTATAAGATTTTAGTTTAAAAAAAATGATGAAAAACTATAAAATCAATATATAATGGATCATTTGTGGTCATTTATTATCTTATCCACCCATTTAGAGATAGTGATTTGTGATATTATTTACCAATAACCCCATGATTAAACTCTTTTTCCATTTTTATCATTTTTCATGGTGTATTACTTTTTCTGATGGAATTTATTTTATGTGTATGAATAAAAATGACCTTATTAATAAAAATTGATAAATTGATTTAAAATATGAAAAAAAATATTTTATTCAATATCTTAAAGTTAAAATAATATAAAATAATAAATTTATAACACATAAAAATAGTTTTTTTGAAAAATATTTTTTAATAACAATCATGTATATATACTCTTATTACATATAAAATCATAATACATAGATGAATGGTATTTTATATGATTATATATATACATATAATTATTAGTGTTGGTAATGGTAAATACCCTACGCGGGAGGGTGAATTAGTGTTTATTGATCTTTTGTGAATAATCCCTTAACAAAGATCATGTTTCGTTATAATTAGTAACAATCCACTCCCTAGAACATGATATGAAGTGATAAAGGAACTAAAAGAGGCACACACACAAAATTCATGGTTCACCCAAATTGGTATAATCTATAGATATGAAATAATAACGTTTAAATAACCCAAAACACTAATTTAACAATTTTTAGTTTATAATTTGGAGTGGTCACATTAACCATCTCTATATAAAACCCTTTTAGAAATGAATAAACAAATTCTCATAGACACTGGAATATCTTACCTCTGCCATAACTATTATTTTCATGACATTAATGAGTAATGAGTGATATTATAGTATATTATCTTATCAACTCTACTCAACATTAGACTATTGGGGAATTCCACTAACCATTAGAGAGAGAACATATCGAATTACCTTTCTTTAAAGTACTAGGATGGAGTTCCCTTCATTTCTCAAATATATCATCTGAGTTTGTCCAATAACCCATGATCCTCTTTTTCTACTTTTTATATAGTAAAATAACTATCATTTCGCAAGAGTGACACAAAATTTCCCTCTAGATTTATAATTAATTATCCTTTTTTAAAATGAAAAAATTACTATAATTATAAACATCATTTTGAAGCTAATATATTCTCTTAAATTCCCTTATAATCCTCTTAAATGAGTGGATATTTAACTCTAGAATTTAGTAAACATGAAATTTTCATTGCAGTACTATTACTAACATGGTGTGTCCTACTAGTAACATCACAATTTTCATTATGAACAATTGAAACTATGTGATGAAACATACTTTAATGTGGTGTGTACAACATTTCCTTTGAATTATTCATCCCATGTCCAAAATAATTTAAATTTCAATAAATTTGGATTCTTTATTTACTCTCATACAAACACATGAATTACAACTTCATAACATGGTTTCCTATACTTTTGAAATGCTAAGTACTTCATATCAAGCATCTAAAATTTGAAACCCAAACCATTGAATGTACACCATCAAATTAAAATATCCAAAAAATAAACCCACTAACCTTTGTGGTGTGTCCAAACACTCAATAGTGTGACTTTTGCTTTCCTCAAAATGGTCATGATTGAAATTGTACAAACCTCTTGAGGAATCTTATGGAATCATAATATTTCTTTGTTGAACACCGTAAATAATCTAGGAAAATTAATAACATCCATTTTCTAACATCATGTATTTCCAATTCAGAGAATGATGATGCCATCCACTATGAATTCACAAAACTAGATCGAAGCATAAAACATGTGGCCTCATTTTATGGTAGAATCATCCCCATGAATCCATCCTCTAAAAACATGATCCACTTCTTTAGTAAGGTCTTGGTGAAACCAAATGTGTCATGTTATTAATGCTAATATTCTTCTAGTGAAAAATTATAACACACTAAGAGACCATTTAAGACACATGAATATTATATTTAATACTCTCATTCATACAATGTAGTAAAAACCATTTTCATTTTCTAAAAACAAAACTCATTGTGTTACCTTTAACATCAAAGTGTGTCTTATATTCATTAAACAGAACATAAATATAACTTTCCAAAAATCATTTTACAAATTTTCATTATATTTTAAGATCCTTTGGAATTTATATCACACACCATTATCAATAGACACAATACAAAAAATACTTTAAGGAATTGTTTTATAATTATATCCTTCTTTGGGAT
The DNA here is from genome assembly GCA_963277665.1 of Viscum album. Taxonomy (NCBI): domain Eukaryota; kingdom Viridiplantae; phylum Streptophyta; class Magnoliopsida; order Santalales; family Viscaceae; genus Viscum; species Viscum album. The sequence continues at coordinate 1,013,771,627 of OY728131.1, forward strand.
TATTGGTTACACTTCCAATGCACTAAATAATATTCACCATTTTATAACTTGATAAATTTATAACAAATTACACCTTGTAGTATGAAACCTTACTCCTATAGATAGAGAATATATGATTCACTAGAAATTAATTATAATCCCACATGGGAAAATCTATTACTGAGAAATAAAAGTTAAATGAAAATTTCCGGAAGAAAAAACTTTTGTGATATCCATGATCATTAATATATTCCCCCATGAATACATTCCCCCTACCTTGTAAAAAGTATTCAATCCCTCTCGCATTATCAAAATTAATAATGAACTATCTACTTTTTTATGTAAAAAGGAACACTTCTTGGAAAAATTATCCCAAGTAACTTTCAAATATAATATCACCCATTGTCAAAAAAACCATAATGATGTTCTTTAAAAGTTCATAAAAAAGAGTAGATAAATCCCAAAAATTAATTCCAGATTGAGTCACCGTATTTTTTCCTATGTAGAAAATCCCATTAGGAGTAGGGGTTTCTTTTCCAAGCAATATTTTTGGATGGAAATCATTAGAATCCAATAGAAAACTGATATTTCTCAAGTAAAAATTTGGGTAGCTAATTCATCATGATATCCAAAATATGTTCTTGTTTTGATAAATAATCTTATTCAACACGATCTTATTGAACCTTATCCTTTATTAAATGATACATTATCTTGATGTTATTTTTCCTCCAAGGATATACCAGATTTTTTATAAGATTAACAAACTCAGTTTATCACGTCTTATTATAACAAGATATTTAACATCGACTGTAACATCTTCATGATTTTTCATCATCCAAATAAACTATCTAGATACATGTGTAGACACTATATATTTATCATTTTTGGTTATATGTGAGTAAAAAATTTTCTTCTTTCCCCACTATGAAATAAAAAACGTCTATGATAGAAATCAACACCCAATTTCAACTTGTGATCAAGCGTTGAACCCACACGATCAACATATGTATATCCTAATAACCCCTTCTATGATGTTATCGAATAGAAGAATCCAAATTTCATCATGATATTACTGTATACAAGATTTCGTTACACCATAAGAGTATGAATATCCATGAGACAACTTTAATATTGTGTGTCTTAATTTGGGAAAAATAGAATGCTAGGTTGTGTTGATGTTAAGTACTATAGGTTTCTAATTATTTTCTTTTATACTATCACATGGATATTATTTCCAATATCCTCTCTTGAAAACATCATTAATATGTCCATAAATCATTTCATTAACTTAGATCCCACCATTATAAATCTATTAAAGATATCAATGGTATATTTAAATAGATAAATAAGTGTATTATCACTTCTTCATGTAAATTATAAAACAAATAAAAATGTTATCTCCCAAATTAGGGAAATTTCAAACTCACACCATATCTATTCTTTAAATAGATTTCAATGTTCATTATAAGACCCTTAAAAAAATTTCATCTAAATAGATGATCACCAACATCCTCATATTAATCCAATTCTTGGTGAAAAATATGTAATCAACTCAACCTTATTGAAATCCCTGATTTCTCATGTATTTATCTAGCCTTGAATAATAAGATCTTGGGGATTTATTTAGTATTTACAAACCATTTTTTAACCATAGTTTTTCACATCTTCTCTATAAAAAGCCTCATCTAGTCTCTTGATGTAAAAAATTGGTTCTCTGTATGTGGTACATATCCCTTCTTTTTAAATTAAAATTCTTAAATGTTGGATTATATGAGTTCAATGCCTAATAATTGGTGTTTTTGGAGGTGTCATGGGCTTGTTTAAATAATAGAACTCTGTTTTGGGATGAAAATGTCATGGTGCATGGTTAGATAAAACCAACTACGGTATGCCACAAGATTTGACTAAATCGTGCGAGGCTAGACAAAGATGGCATATAGACTGCATGGTTTGAGACCATTAGGGAAGAGGTGCACACCCATGTGTGAAGGTTTATAGTTTTTTAAAACTAAATAAAGGCCTTTTCAAATGTTTTATACATGGTTTAACAAAAATATGGATATCCCTTGGACAATATGAAGTTGTGCATGATTGGCACCCGATTTTTCAAACCGTGCACCTAAACCGTGCAATCCATGATATTTTGAGTTTTTTTATTTTTAATTTAAATTAATTTCATATTAAAATATTAAATCCCATTCCATTTTAATGTAGACTATTGGAAAATATTTAGATCCTTATTTAGGGTGATAAACATGGATTTTACCACTGTTCTCTATATGTTCTCCGATTCGAGCACAATTTGTCTCATTGGATCTGTAATTGTAAGATCTACATTCCTTTTTAGCCATTCTCAATTTTCAAGATATCATCTATGATTTTTGGATATATGATAATATGAAATATTTTCTTTTTATTCATTCATTATTTATATTTTTCCTAATTTGTGTTAAATTGTGAATTATTATTGGACGACCACTCCATTATCGAGCTAAGGTAGGTGGTCTACAAATATTTTTCATCTATTGGTGTTTTTTAGAGATATCATCTATTATGTATCCCATTTTATTTTCTGGTGTGGACACAAATTTGAACTAGATAATTGAATTAAATTAAATAGGGTGTATTAGGGATGACTATAGGTTCTTTATGATGGGTTGGTGGTTGTTACTCCAACTTAAGGCCACCCATGGGGTGCACTAATCCATCGATTTGGTTTTGAAAAATGATGAACCACCCAAGGGTTGTGTCCCTGAGTTTTCCATGTTTAACAAATCCAAATTATTAATAAATTTGATTGAATTAAATTATTAGGGGATACACTACCTCCTTGAAATGTTTTATTATGTTATTCCATGACTAAGTTGATCAAATTGAATAAGTGGGACTAAATGAATGTGTGGGTATACCCATGGGATATGTGTAATTTTAAATTATGATAAATGGGTGGGAATACCTATGGGATGTGTTTTAGAAGGGAATGGAATGAATTAGTGGATATAATCATAAGATGTTATTGGTTTGAGATGTATTAAATGAGTGGGTATACTAATTGTAAGTATTTGAATATATTTGATTACATTAGGGAGTAGGGTCCTATTGTTATGGAATGTTAAGTGTTATCAATTAAATGAATGGTGGTATAGATTCCATTGACTGATTTCCATGGACCTAGAATGCAGTAGAGGATTCATTAAGTAGTGATTCTTCTTGGGTATTGATTCTGTGGGATGCCTTAGGCCTTACTAACCAATGGATGCGGCTTGTTTGGACTCACATAGGACATGTTGGGAAACTTTTTTGATGATAGAAATTAACTAATATACCATGTGTCTATTTGGATGCTCATAGAAATCGATGACGATTCCTCAGTCTATGACACCTTGGATCTGGCCCTTTATGTTCTGAGACTTTTGTTATTACAACATGGTCATGGTAATGTGATTAACTTCATTACATGGCACAACTATGATATATATGAAATTCTTGATTATAAGGAATGACCATGGATTTTACAAAACATGGGTTATAAAGAAAAGTCATGTTGATTGCTTGTATTTTTATATCTACCATTTTATAAGATCTGAAACATGTTTTGTAGGGATCCTCAAGAGGATATTTCAATAATACATGACTTGTTCCATGGGAACATGATGGGTTATTTTTTTAATGGTCGGGGCTGAAGCCTCATTAATTATTGAAGCAAAGAAATGTCCTCTTTAACTAGGTAGAGGGAGACCCATTACATATCCCAAAGTCCTAGTGGGCGTTTAGCCTATTACATGGCCCGTATGCCCAAATTGTTGGATGAAAGCCCATTCATTGAATAGTAATGCTATAGTACCCCACGCTTCTATAGTCCCACTCAGTACCCGCAAAATTAGAATTTATTTTTGTTCCTTTCTATGATCTAGGGAGCAGGGGACCGAGTTGAGGATCACAATGCTATTCAGATATATTACTTTTGAATTTGTGGTCTTTTGGACTTTTTGAATACTTGTATTGTATTGGGCCATGGTGTACATGTTTTGGGATTTTTTTAGGTACATTTTTTGTACACATAATTTTATATGACACATTCATAGATTTGTTATATATTCATATCTTGATTATTTTTATATTGTTTTCTTTTTGTATATTCTTACTTTGTTGAATGTTATTACTTTCCACTGTGTTACACTCTCATAATGAAAAAATATTCTCCCTAGAGACACACCTAGTTCTTCACTTCTAATTAGTAGCCTCTAGAATTTGGAGATATTCACTTGAGTACATGTACACAACTAGGTTACATAACTATTGAGTGGCATCTGGGTCTAGGATGTTACATTAGATGTATAATTCCTCCCCAAGAACTCATTTGACACTATAAGAAAATTATTTCTAGGAAATAGTTTTAAGAATCTCTAAATAATTCATGATTCTTTCTATAAAGATTCACTAAATATTTTTTTGCTGATCTTTAAATGGTTATATTTTATTGATGTTTTTTATTTATTGATGGTTCACTTAACATTGGTGTAGCATCCTGGTTCTAGAAGCCACCTAGAGGTGCCCCGTACCCGGTTGGTCACATGGCCTCAAGCACATTTCCTTGAATGCCAGAGGCTACCGACTATAATCGTGGGCCCTAGGAGAGATATTGGGGAAACTAGGCCCTGATTTGCAGAGTAATATAGTGAAAACAAAATAGATATAACGTAGTGTAAGCAGTAATAACACCATACAACAGTATAAAATGGAAGACTGAAGGTAAGAAATAGCAAGTGCTCACATATAAATGATGCATGAAACATGTGTCTGGGAAGGATACCAAACACATCACAATGCTGAAATACAGTACTAAACCAATGTACAAAAGAAAGAAGATAAAAATCCTCAGCATCGCAAGCCTCAGCTTGGTCCCATTCTCTCCAGCTCCATAGTAGTCATGTACCTAATATAGAAGGGTTCATGCCCTTATCTTTAACTACATCAATATAATCAGTTTGGGCACAAAATCATGAACCAAATTGGGTGTAATACTAATCCCAGTAGACAACAAACAAAAGATCTATGCCTAATAGTCAGTGAGGATATATGGTAGGCAATAAGTAAAAAAGAAGCAGTAAACAAGGAAGTACTCGGCAGTAAACATTCTTACAGGTAAAAGAATTAACTTCCACATATAAAGTAAGCGGATAATCAAAGTAGAAAACCCTATGGGATGTACTCTGACCCTAACCCATCTAGTTCAGCCAAACAACACATCAAACCCTCTAGGAAGTTCCCATAGTATAACCCCTCTGGTTCATCTTAAGTATAGACTCTCTGAGGAAGCTCTCACCGTCAATTCCCCATATAGTCTCGCATTGGTAACTAAAAGGCACTCTAGTGAAGCACATACATCACATTCCCCCTATGTACCATGTAGAGGAACAACAGACACTCAAAGGAATCACTTTCATCAATTCCCCTTATGGTCTCAAATCGTACAAGTAAAAACAGACACTCTGGAGAACCCCTTATGTCCATTCTCCCTATTGTCTACTACACAAGGATCTCACAACCCCGTGTAAGTCAAATGAGCAAAGCAATGCAATGCGGCCAAAGTGAACCTCAATAACTAATTGGATAAAAGTCTACAATATAACAACAAGTTAGATAAACAAACACTCTATCATATAGTACTAGGTGTGGTGAAAAACAAGGCTGCCTAACAGGCTAACCAGGACCAAACAATCATAAACAAACATGCACGAAAAAGACTTCCAGATCACATCAATTTACCCTATTCACATTAAATTAACCTCTATTCTAGCATACAATCACAGGAGGCGATTAATAGGGCTAAAACAGTAAACACGCAATAAACCATTCAAGTGTATTGGGAATATTTGCACATATAACTCAATGAATTTCTATAGAAGGCACAAACCTCCTTCCTAGGTGTTGTAGGATTTCTATACGTGAACGTCAAGCCTTGAATCACCCTAGAACATCATCGATATACAAAAACGCTAAAAATTATCAACCAAGGATAACTACTGAAAGAGGAGGAATCAGGAAACGAAGCTCTAGAAGAAGGAAGAGCTAACCGAGGCTATCCCAGTGCAATCGACCACGGTCTATTAGGAGAACAAATGCTTGATCGGGGGGTTGGGGAAGAATCGTGGTCGTATGGACACTCTCGGATGAACTAGGTTGAGAAGGATGTGTTTCTATCCGTCAGACGCGACCCCAATACGTTTGATGAAAGAAATGAAAGTAAAAAGCATGTACTTATGAGGTACATGACGTGTACTTTCCCTTACCGAGCCCCGCATTAGGAAGCCTCTAGGTCACTACACTGGGCTTCTACATAAAAAATTTCAAGAAACTCCTCTTTTCCTCAAAAACACCACAAAAAGGAAACCATTCCTGAAAAGAATATCCAAGTTCTTTCAAGTTGTTTTTAATTTTTTTACATTGTTTTATAATTTCATATATTTATGTTCATTATGATTATTCTCTATTATTTGTTATTATTTATTATATTTTATTATAATTTATTCTAATTTATTAATATTTATTATTATTTCTTCTAATTTATTGTTATTTATTTTTCTTTATTGGATATTTATTCTTTATTTTTCATTATTGTTCATTATTTGTATTTCATTATTTATTTATTTTTTATTTATTATATGTTATTTATTATTTAATATATACTTTTAGGGTGGTATTTGAACCTCATTCCTATCGGATATTCTAAAAATCATTTCCAACTCCACCAAACCCTTCATTTGGAGACTAAAAAGACATTAATATACTCATATAAATACAAACACATATTAATACTTTTAAATACATATATATTTTTGCAAATATATTTATTTATAATTTATAAATACACACTTATAAAAATAAAATTACATATAAATATGTGTTTGTGTATTTATATATCAACATAATTAATATAAATATATATAAATATAAATATATTTACCTATATATATATAAATACACATGAATATCTATAATGATATATAAATATACACAAATGAAAATAATATATATATATATAATTAAATATAGTAAGACATATATATATACATAAATATATACCAAAATAAATATAAACATCTACATAACATATATATATATATACAGATATTTATACACATAAATATTCATACATATATATATATATACAGAATTAAATATACACAAATATATAAATATATCAATAAAAATATATAATTATAAATAAATATACATAAATACATTTAAATACACACACAATTATATAATAAAACATAATTATATATAGATATAGATAAAAATATATATAGCAAATAAATATATATAAATACAGACAAATATGCACACAAATATATATATATATACACACACACACACCCACTAAAAATATATATAGATATACATAAATAAACATAAATATATATCAATATATATATATATAAATTTATATAAGTATATATATAAACATCCATATGTGTAATTTAATATAATTAAATGTAAATATTTATATTTTTAATTATATATAAACACATATGAATATACACAAACATATTCATATACAAAAATATATAATTTTCTATATCTATATAAATTTACACATGATATATATCAACATATATATATATATATAGAAAGATTATACTAGTGAAAACATTCTCTTATAAAATGGATTTTCCTTCTAAATGGCTAAAATCCATGTAAATTAGATGCCCTGGTAAGTTGATTATCCATGATTTAGGGCCTTCAATGTTGGAAACGTATTGCTATTGGATTAGGAATTATTCATATCATATTCCCAAATAAGGAACATAAAATACAATATTGGGGATTTTAGTTGTTGTTTTAGAACCCAATATCACATCGTATATAAAAATCATATTTCAGCTTTAATCTTTTTTTTGTAAATAACTCTTTTTCATAGTTTTAGAACAATTTTATATCAACATTTTATTCCTTAGTATCCCATGATTTTTTGTGATATTTCATTTATCATTATGTTCCCTGTTAAAATGGAAGAGGAACCTAAGAAAAAAATTGATTCTATTGTAGAGTCCTTGATAAGGTTGATTAAAATTTAATTTTGAACAAAATTAGAGTATCATCTACTCATTATGATCAATTGAATGTCAGAAATGAATTTGAAAGAAATTTTTTTTTAGTTGTTTTTAAGGTAGTCAGCCCCCCATGCTAATTTCAAGAAGAAAATTACATTTATTTTCTATTCTATTTAAGTTCAAAAATCCGAATCTTAATTCCAGATGGTGGAATTATATAAGAAAGAAGGACTTTATAGATCTATTATTATTAATAGATATGTTGATGTAACTGATAATGTAGTTGGTGTTCATGGGTAAAATCTACCTTATAGTCCTGTTGGTTTGATTACAGAAATAAAAAACCCAATTCTTTTATGATATATATAGGTAATTTAAACTCAATATGTGATTGGTTCATAAATATATAATGGCTAGATAGTTCAAATAGATAATTTTTTTGGATACTCAATATATTAGTTCTCATATATGTGAATTAAATCAATATAGTACAAGATTTTTATAGAATCGACAATCTTAGAGGGAAGATGGATTCATTGATTTGTGAAAAGATCCCTCTTGTAATAATGGTTTGTTTGTAGTGGTATGCACTTTATAGGGACTACTTCAGGTATATACTAAATAAATAGACTTGGGAGTCGGTGTTGGCTTGGATATGAAGAATTTACAACCCCTAGAAGATAAGAACTAAAACCATTTTTATGACTATATGTATTGATAGTAAAACGGAAAGAACTCATTTTATATGGATTTATATGAAGAGAATAATCCCTTGGTTGATAGTGATGGGTTTAAAACTATCCTTCCAAAACACATTATTCCTATGAATGACTACACTTAAGAAAAAAATGACCCATTATCTAGGGATAACTCCCTAATTCTGAGTATGATGATGAGTAAGAGTTACTTACACAATATTATAATTAAGAGGATTTAAAACCATAAGTTAAGAGTTATTCTCTACATGTTTCATAAATATAATATATGATAGCAGATTTAGTTACAAATAATGAATACTTCAATTATAGTAGGATTTAAAATTATCCTATTGCTCAAGCTAGAGTTAGTCATGAGTTTGTATCTTTTATATCAACAACATTGGACTATAAAGATAACATGTGCATGTCGCAATCCAAATTTGCACTCCCCTAATCTAGGGACCTTTTGACCATTTAAAATCCATGAGGGGATCCCTAATCCCCCTGACTTGGATACATTTTCCATGAAATCAAATTTCAATGTTCAGGTAAAATTTAATTTTATGAATCAAAATAAGTAAAGGGGTTCCACCATGTCGACCAAATATGACCAATCTATACATAAAATTGTAATTCCGTGGAAGGAAAAAAATTAAAAATAAATTCAAAAGCAAATTTTGTGTTATAAAGTAAACATATCTCATGAAAAACATACATATACAAAGGCCGAACTCTATACTCCCAATAATAATTAAACCAAATATGCCATGAGGGAAACAACCATCCCATATAATAGTTAAAAATTGAAATCAAACACATTCACATTATGAAATAAAAAATAGTTGGAATAATAGGGGAAGATATTGTGGTTCATGAATCAACTATGATAGCAAAATAAATAAATCAAGACCACCCAAATCATCTCATTACCTTGTTCAAGAGTGACATCGCCACTTGCCTCTACCATCAAATTGAAAAAAGAAAGTGATAGAAAACTTCTTTGTCCCATCCAAACTGGCTAGACTTGTAATATGATAGGCATGATCATTAAATTCACAATGAATATCCTCCCCACAACCCATATTTCACCTTTTAATATACCCTTATATCATGTTGATTTTAAATACATCTTGAATATATGATTTAAGTCCCCTTTTTAAAACAAAAACCAAATCAAATTAATTTGTAAATACATTAAAAATTAGTTGGAACATTTAGAAAGAAAGTAAAATGTTTACATATAATAATTTTAAAGAAACATTCTTTGTATGGAGGTTTGAAACTTATGTTTTATGATGTTTTTTAAACAATATATAACTACTATATAGTAACATACACCAACATAGGAGTAATTAAAACTCAAACAAAATGTGAACGTAGGAGCCATGGAGGTGACCATAATACATCTAAAAAATTACAATAGGGATATATCTGGCTCCAGATATTAATTATCTACACTAACACCCAGTATTTTCATACCTGGAATAACCTTGAGGAAACTCCATAACCACATAAAACTTTCACTATTGGTCCACTAGCCAAATTATAATCATACACTAGTATAGAAAGTGATTAAATGTCTCCCATATATTTAACCATGGATTTCCATGACATGAAATATAGTTTATCTAAACCTGAATTCAATACTATATAATCATATTAATAAAAATATCTTACAAAATCACCTCTGAACACCATTAACTAAAAGAATAATATTTTTAATTAAAATAGTAATGAAACATTAAATCCTCCATCATCGAGCATCATTCTTATACAAGGAATAAATAAAAATTTACATTACATTAAATAAGGGGTTCTTTTCAATGGATAACTAACTTTATAAGACCCTTGAAAAGTTCTAAATGAACATTTTAATTACCATTTAGAAATAATGTTATTGTGAAAACCCATTTAAACCCATTCATATTACCACCATAAAGTATTATAATCTAATGTATTTTTACATCCTTGAAAGAACAAAATCACCCTAAAAATGAAAGATGAATATTATATAAATTTTTTAAGGGAAAACATCTTATTACAAGGGGGTATTCTACTAAATGTATTTTAGGAGTTTTTAATCATACACTCGGTATGCTTGGAATTTTGAAAAATATATAATCCTCATATTTCAAGGGAAAAACCGTTACAACAATAATAAAATATATTAAAACCATTTATATTTATAAAAAATATAAAACAAAATGGGTAGGCTTTGTAAAATATCAAAAACACTGAAATAAAAACACATTCTTGGTTCTATGTATAATGAGAAATGCAACAGGCCACCTACCTTTTATTTCACTGATATCACAAATTGTGATGTCAGTCAAACTAAACAACAATAAGTGAACCCTAAAGTACTGTGAGGAACATAATAATCAGGAATTACCCAATTATAATTTGAGATGATGGAATCCCTAGGTATTTATGAACTTATTAGTACAAGAAAATAATGAAAAATGAAGGAAATAAATAGGGGGAGATGGTTATAAGAGATTTCGTGGAAGAATCAGTCCTAAAACTTGAATAAATCCATGTTCAATCACAATGATGTAGGGATAGAACAATTGTAGATGAGATAAAAATGAGAGGGATCAAATAGTTGTGGTGGGAGACCCCAAAGGGGTTCAATTTGACTCGTGGTATAATATTAAATTTGAATATCAATGATATATAAAAGCATCATGGTTTAGCTCCGTAGTTTGGCTAGATATTTAGGAAAACCATGTTCCATCCTTGAAAACCCCAATGGATTGACTTAGGAATGTCTCACATTTTTTCCACACAGTAAGATAATCAATGCGCAAACTATGAAATCTGGAACTAACATAAATTGTAGACTAATCACATAGTTGTTTCATAGTTAGTAAGTGATGATGACTATATAACCAAAATTTCCAAATTACAAGGAAATATGATCTGAAAGGATAGAAAAAACAAAAGGGACTCAAAAATAAATAAATAATATACTAATGTGAGGTCGGGGTTTGATTGTCTGGGACTCTGAAATATAGAAGTGTATGTCACCCTCATGGTTTGGGAGATTGGGTGGCACAACACAAGATGACCATTGATTATAAAGTTGAATTTTTATGTAATTATAGTCTCCCTAGTTAAGTTTATCAATGGAATTTTTTAATTTTCAGGTTGAGGGATTTTTTTTCATGTATGACCCCATTATCCCTATTATCTTTATCCATATTTTCAATAAATTCTAAATAGCTCATAGACACCATACTCTACTTATTTTGGTATATATAATTAAATAAAATAAAATACAATAAAAATATCATATATAGTTATATGTGTTTATTTATTTGTAAATATATACATATATAAATAATTAATAGTTACAAAATTATTAATAATTAAAAAGTAAAAAATAAAAAGTATTAATTAATAACAAAATGTTAGTAATTATTTAAATTTAAAAATAATAAATAATAAATAATTATAATTCATGATCAATAATTATTAAATAGAAAATAAATAAAAATTATTCATTAATTATTCATTATAACTTATTACTTATTAATTATTAATTATTAATAAGTGATTAAAAATATTAGTTACGTAGTTATTATTATAATAATCTATTTTTAATTTCACCGTGTTTTTTAAAGTAGTGGATATAACATTGAATTTTTTCAATAAATAATTATCAAAACATATTAAATTTATCATTATTATATAATATTACTATTATATATGATTTTTAATCATTCATGATGTAATCATAATAATATCCTCAAGTAAATGGTAAAATTGACTCGACAGAGAACACCAGATATTGATTGAAAGTGTAATAATAGGTTACTGTATAGGGATACTATCACTTTTATAGATGAATATTGATTTTTTTTGAATTTGAAAAATCAGATTTAATACGTTTTGGGTGAGGAATATATAAGAGAATGATAAAATTGAGGATAAAACTTATTTTGATGAATTAAATATCCCCATAGAGATAATTTTTTAAATGAGGGATTTAAGAATTATTATTGTGACTAAATGGTCTCCAACATCCTATAAGGATTTAGGATCAGGAATTTGGGATGGTATTCCTGAGATAACAAAAGAAAAATTATATTTTGTGATAGGTTGTGGAGGGTTCCTTTTATATACGATTTTTGAGTGGGAATTTCACAAATACTCATTCCTTAATGTATAAGGATGTAATTTTATTAAGGAATGTTGACACAAGGGAATAAATAAAATATAAGGGATGAGATGAGGTCTATAATTATCTTATACACCAATATAATGATATGTATTTATGGTATTTTTGTTATTTTACCCCTTGATTAAACATTTTTACATTTTCTATCCTTTATCATTGTGATTACCTTTTACCTTGATAACATATTTTTATTTTTAAACACTAAATAAAACAACTTACAAAATTTATATATGCTGATTCAAAATGTAAAATCAATTTTGTTAGATTGAATTCAGAAAAGTGAAAAAAATTATTTTTTAAAGAATAATTGTATACCGTATAAAAACAGTATTATAGAAAAATATATTTTTATGCAGAAGGTAGATTTATTTTTATTAATTACAAAGTAATAATTATTTGATTAATGGAAATTAATTTGATTATATATATATAAATATTTGTTAGTCCTAGGAAAGGTAAATTGAATAGGTAGGGGAAAATTAGGGTATATCGATCATTTAAAATATACCCCTACAAATGATAATTTTCCACTATTTCCATGAAAATTACTCTCAACCATAATTGATATATAGAGAGATAAAGAAACCAGATTATGGTAAAAAGAAAATTTAACATGGTTCATCCAAACTATTTTAATCCAATGAGAATGGATAGTGATATGTTGAACACCTAAAACATAAATCACACTACTTGTAGGTTACAAATTAGAGTGGACACACTAATATTACATGTTTACAACCCCCATGAAATATATAACTCACTCGCTCACATACTAAAAAAACCCAATGCCTCCATAAGTGTTATTTTTCTGATCCGGAAAAACTATGAGCATGTCTACACCATAATGGTCCATCAATTTTAATCAAATTCCATCCACATATTGAGTGCCTAATACACTAATGAAAACACATCTCTGATATTTTCCCTTATATTAAAGAAGTATCTTAGAGTCTCTCCCTACCTCTAATATTCTCATAGAGTCTCTCTGATCTCCCCCAATTTATATTTCATATATTTTAAAGAGATTTATATTTATTGTTTCTATATAGTTTCATCACATTTTTCTATAGATAAATCATTTATCCACCTTTCTTAAAATTAAAATAATCATACAAGTACACTCTAAAATTACAAGTCATGAAATACCATTAAATTCCCCTATACTCTAATATTATGATAATATATTGAATACTGTAATTCCAATGTCGATACTTATTTATAGTTTGAAAATATATATTATGGCGTGATCCACTATTTCATTCAAAATCGTATGTTTTCCCCCACAAGACAACAATGATACATACTCTATTGTGGCATGTGTAGTGTTTCATCTTGATTACTAATTTCACATTCATAAAAGGTATCAGTACTATAAATCTAGGATTATTATTTGAATTTTTCACCATAATATCAGTTACCCCTTCATGGGATGGTCCCATGTACTCTAGAAATACTATGTCCTTCATATCAATATTCCATATTATGTAACATCCAATATTGCATAGACAATATCAAATTAGTTGTTCCACTGAAATCCTCACAATCAACCATGTGATGTAACCATGACCTATAAGGCATGACTTCTTCTTCTCCTAAAAATATTAAATCAAAAACCCCTTTATAATTATTGAATTATATTTTGAAATCCTAAAATACCCTTATGGAATACCCCAAAGAATCTTATGCAAGAATGGACTACTACTGTCTAATAATGTGTATTTTCACCTGGTGGAATGATGATGGTTTCCATAATGAAACCACTAATCTAGGTCAATGCCTAAAACTCACGACCTCCTAACACATCAAAATACACTTTATAAATGCATCCTACAGAAACAATATGCACACCCTTAGCCTGGTACTTGTGAAACTGGATGTTTCATGAAAATATATCAAATCTTATTCCAATGACAAGGTATAATACATTTATAAGAACATTATAACATTAAATAATATTGTGAATTATATTATTCATATAGGGATGTATATGACTTTTTCTTTACCCAAAAAACACATTCCCGATGAAACCTATAGCATCACATAATTAATTTTATTCTTCCAAAATAAATACAGTATATCCTATGAAAAATCATTTTAATATTCTCTACCATGTTTTATTCTCTTATTTATTTACCATTACACACCATTGATGAAAAAAAAATCCTAAAAATTAATCAATGTATTTTTTTTATAATATCACCCATTGTGTTTCTTGACAACCCTACCAAGGAACTAAAGTAGATTCAACATCTTATTATCTATGAACCTCCAAACTAACCATACTTTTTTTGTCTAAAACATCAACCCATATATAGTGTATAAATAATTCACTAATAAATAAATCTAATACCAAATTAGTCATGATATTCTTGAGAAACAATATTTAGATGAGAATATACATAGAAAAAACTTTTGTGATTTCCATGTTCTTCAAAATGTTTCCCCCACAGCATGAATTGTTACTCCACTTAAATATAAATTCAAGAACACTCCACTTTTCTGAACCATTAAGTATTTCTACTTAACTTTCAATATAATTTAATACTTAATGGATAAATCCCCCCAAGTGACATTCAGATAGTATCTCCCCATTTTTCAAAAATCAAAAAGAGAACTTCTATAAAAATTATCAAACAAGAATCTATAAATAAAATATTTTAATTAAAGAGAGAGTTTTAAAATTTTCTATAAACAAAAAATCACATATAAGGCCTTAGCCTTAAACCTTACTTAATCTTGAGTTGTTACAAGATTACACATTGAGTATCTTTTCAGGTTTAGAGTTTTAGAGAATTAGATCATGAAACATGCATTTCATTCCACATTTAAACAAAGTGGTTACATAAAAGACAGTATTCATTCTTCCCATCAATGGAAACATATTTAAAATAAAACACAGATTCATTCTTGACACATCCTTCACACTATCATCATGTCATGTACCTTTCCCTTGACCTGTGAAAACATTTCAAAAACTTGGGATGAGCATAAAAAGCTTAGTAAGGGTTATAAAAATATGGAAAGGAAACATGAGTTCATAAATACATAAGAATGAAATCATACTTTACCCATAAAACATAGCCACTTTAACATACCTCATCAAATCATGAATAAATCGTACAAATCATAAAACATAAAAGGTTACTTGAGACATTCATAACTTTATTATGTAGGGAGTAACCCTGTTGGTTACGTTTGGAATACCCATCATAGTATATTCCCTAAATCTATTCGGAGAAACCTTAACGTTTCACTCCTTCGCGTTACCCAATACATTGGAGAGCTATATCGGGCTCACCTGCCCTTAGTTTATCACGGAACCACCCATCATCATAATAATGGCCAAGAACCTCAATATAATCGTATCACATAAAACATGCATAAAGGAAACATAACATTTCCACCTTTCAATCACGAGATATCAATACAACACATTGATATAAAAACATTATGAAAACCATTTTCAATACCAAAATAAATGAAAATTAAAACATGGTATTTATTTTTCTTTTCAAAAGAAGGTATGGCTTGTAGAGAAATCTGAAACTCAAATAACGGTCATGGCGGTGGAGAAGTCGTTGTTGCCGCGTACGTACGAAAAAAACATTCCCATTTTTCATTTAGTAAACACTTCGTATAAAAATGATTCCTTTTGAATAAACGTAAAAGTCAAAGGGGTTTATACACCGTATAAAAGAAAGTTGTGTATAAAATAAAATATGCCTCAATGGAAGGAGATTGAGACGAAGTCCCATACAAAGACGGTATCCTTGGTTTAAGGATAAATCAATTACATAATTATGTGTGACAAAAGAATACACCAAATATAAGTGGATATTAAGTGTAAAATAATCAAAGGTCATTCACACATATTCAAAGGATGACATATTCAATAACTACATGTTGAACCCAAAGAAATCGAAATTGGGTTAAGAAGTTCCCTTGACAGCCTAACGGCGTCACATCAAAATGAGTTGATGAGAGA
Organism: Viscum album; assembly: GCA_963277665.1. Lineage (NCBI taxonomy): Eukaryota > Viridiplantae > Streptophyta > Magnoliopsida > Santalales > Viscaceae > Viscum > Viscum album. The sequence goes on from OY728131.1 coordinate 1,013,788,529, forward strand.
TAAAAAGTGTGTCTCATCACATGGACATAAAATTTACATCAATAAGGATATATGAGAACATATCCCAACATAAAAATATGTATATTTAAATACCCAACAAAATAAGTCTTTTAAAAAAGAGGAGGGTGAAAGGTTCCCTTACCGACTTGGGTATCTTTCAAAACATACACCCCATGAAAGAAGGACAATAAATCATTGATTTAAATACTCATAAACGAAAGTATATTACACAAAGAGTTGAATAATGGTCAGTACATACACCACTCAAATGAAATTGTGGAAAATGTAGCATAAATCTCACGGGAATAAAAGTGAGATGAAAAATCCCTTACGAAAACTCGGCAGCCTAACGGCGCCACATAAAACTTACAAAAATGGATTGATGAGATCAAATAGGGAATCTCATCATATTAACTTAAAGTTTATAGAAAGAGGAATATATATTAACATACCCAAACATAACAAATAGGAGCTTAAAAGAATTGACATAAAGGAGAGTACTTAAAACGAAAGAGAGAGGTTAGATCTCTTACGAAAATTCGGCAGCCTAACGGCGCAACTCAAAACTTCTAAAATGGATTGATGATAGATAATAGGGTCTCTCATCACATGAACATAAAAATGACAGTATGTGTAATATAAAATAACATCCCAATAACAAGAAAGATGAGCTTTAGGAGGAATGACATAAAAGAGTGTACTTAAAAAGAAAGAGAGGACTAAGATCCCTTACATCAAGTCCAACTTGTCTTGTTCGTTTCTTTATATTCCTGAATAATAAACTTTGGTCAATTAATAATTGCCTAAGTAACTCCTTTATAGATTATTATTCAGTTCATATCACATATTATAATGTTATAATAATTGTTTAATAATGTTAGTTCATATCAGACGTTTTTGCCGATGTTTGGTACATGAGTCAAAAATGAACTTGTTAAAAAAAAAAGAATTCCTCATGTAGTTATAAGTAAATAATTTCCAGAATATTATTAATGATTAAAATATCATATATATCCAGTAAATATTCATTTCATACTATTCCATATCATTTGGAGATAAAAAATGAAAAGCACCGTTCATTGAGACGGTAGGCCGTACGTACGCATGAACGCTACTTTCATTTTTTGTCATATTAATGGAATTAAAACAAAATGAGAGAGATATATATATATTATAATTCCAGAATGATATCCATAATTTTGATGTAATATATTACATATATATCCATTATATATATGTACATATAGTATTACATACCATTTTGAGATAAGAAATGAAATGTACCGTTCATGGAGACGGTAAGCCGTACGTACGCATGAACGCTACTTCCATTTATATTTCATATTCAATGGAATTAAAACATAATGATACATAATAGTATTTTAATTCCATTATGGTATCATATATAATATCATTAAATATATCTTTTATATGTACCACATATAGTATTAACGAATCAAATAACTTTGAGGGGGCGGTAGTCCGCACTTCCTTAAATGAAGATATCACGTTTACCAATAATGGAAACCATAAAGGTATGCCCAAAATGAAAAATACAGAAGATTAAGTAAAACATAAACATATTATATATCATATATAAATATTATGTCTTCTTAATGGACACCTTTGAAGGTGTTAAAATAATGTTGAACACTCATCGTTTCGGGAGGCCGAAATTCGCCATCCATGGAAACAATATGTTCTTTAACCATTAGATGTAGGTGTGTGAAAGTGTAGCTCGAATACTTATTATAAAAACATCCTAGTATATTGATGATACTTGATTTGTTACAAAAGAAATTAATAAAAAGAGTTTAGGGGGTTGGAGAAGCAAAATAAAACAAAAGTACTCAAGTGAAGACATTACCTTAAAATCGGGTAACTCCCTTTGGTTTGAGCTCAAAGGATTCCGTGGGAAGACTTATGCCCAAATTGAGGCTTCAAGGTGTAAGAGAGGGAATTGGAGAGACAAAATGGGCAGAGGTTGGCTGAGCCAAAATCTTAGGGACTGTGGGTACGGAGGTAGGGGTGGGGGCCTTTTATAATAGGAGAGGAGGGGCACTCTTGTAAAGTTACAAAATGTTACATTATTTTCAAAAGAGTTTCGAATTTTAAAGGTCCCACATTGATTTATTTCGAGGATAAGGTGATAAGGGTTCTAAATACACTCATCCAATAGGTTTTGCACATGTTTAGGTCTTAGATATTACATTATCTTTCCATTTTTTTAAATCGTTAAATAATGAGGTCATCACTGCATCATCATGATGTCATAAATAATTTAAGTTATTTAATGTCTAAAAATTATAAAAAAAACTTCTATGATGTATTAAATATTTTTATCTTTCCAATGAATATTTATAGTCAAAAATCTGATTTGTATAACCCCATGTAAAAATTGTTTTAGTAAAACATTTCATGTTTGTCTCATTTTTACTTTAACTTTAAATAAAAAGATATTAATGTAATTTTCCAACCAAAGTGGCTTCATGGGGTCCCCAAGTTGACCCATGGGATTTCATGGTCTGTCATGACACATACAATGAGGTTAGGACATTTTCAAGTTCATTTCATATTATAAAAACATTATTTTTACCTTAAACTACACTAATTACCTCTAATCGCGATTAAAAACTTAATAAGTTACTATACACCAAAAAATTATTTTTATCCCATTGAACCACATTTTACTTCTTAATGACAACCATGTATGTCAGATTTTTGATATTCAAAACAAAAAAGATGGAAAAATTTCATTTAAACGGAAAAAGCAGTTTTTATAAGTACCAGTTAGTGGTTTCACTATTCATCAAAAATTGAAGTTTTTCAGAAAAATCCCGAACATTCACCCTAAGCTATATTTGATATTACGAATTCAAAAATTAAGTCTATTTTACAAAATTCAAAACATATAAGTCACAATAATTAATTTACTAATTAATTCCCGCTGCAGATCAAATAGCGTGTTTTTATGAAACAATTAGTATCAAAAGATTAACACTGGTTTAAGTCTAATTTCAAAGTGAAATTAATTCCAACAAACACTATTGGATTTAAGGGAAAAAATATATTCTAATTTCACTTTAAAAACAATTCAAAAGATAATATAATCATATAAATAAATTATATTAAAAAGAGGTTTTAATTAAAATACAACATTTTTACACTATTCATTTAAAAAATGAACTTTATCGGAAAGATACCAAAAATTTACACAAAGTAAATTTTGATGTCACAATTCTTAAGAAGAGTTTTATTTGGTCCAAAATTATTTATATGAGTGAACAAAACTATATATAATGACGGTTCTCCATCAAAAGGTGATAAGTGAACCTTTAGTGAAAACTAGGGCATATACGCCTAAAATCGAATTATTTCTGTATTTTATGCCTTTATCTTTTATTGGATAAATGTAAAAACATTAAAAAAACATATATAATCATATTTTAGTTATTTCTATCCATTCCCTCCAATACAACGGCTACATGTTAACTACCATTTAAAATAATATTTTTTTATTATTAGAGTGCAACGTAAGATTCCCAAGAAACTCGTTGTTGCGTGTTGGGTACACCATCGAGTATAGTGTTCCCTTTAAAGTCATATTAATATTTTATTCACAAATATGGATAAATATGAAAATGTCTTATTATTTATATACCTGGGGTGTTACATCCTTCCCCCCTTTTGAGAATTGCTTCCTCGCAATTTTAAAATTTCACTTGGAAACATCATTGAAAGTCCCACATCGGACCAAGAGTTGGTAAAAAATCACATTAAAATAAATAAAGATAAGTATAGAGGTCACCCGAGTTAACCCATACTAGGACTCCATGTAGGAAAACATGGACATGGAGGAGAAATCATAGGGTCTTGTTCTGATGGAGAGTGATAGAAAACATGTTTAGGAGAAAGTTAATAATAAGAAAATAACAAACTTGTGATGGGTTAAACAGTGTTGGGTTCCCCAGTAGGAAAAGTTAATAGACAACATTTTTGTTTTAAGTTACTTTTTATTGAGGAATTTATTCATAAGGAAACATAATCACTTATCATGTTGACTTTCAACTTTTACTAGATTCCTTAATCAAACTCGTATTTTTTCCAAAAGACGAGTATTTAGGGAGACTTGTTCGCATTAAGAGTACTATAATAAACTTCTAGAGAATCACCTAATCCACAAAAGAGAACTATATACATCTCATGTATCTAGGCTTTAAACAAAACAAAAACTAGAAAGGTTAGTACAAGGTCAGATAATCCAAAAAAGGATAACCCTTTATAAAAAGAAAATCTATTCTTAATCTCAAAATTTGTCCAACAAAACCCAAAGTTCAACGAGCACCATCCGATAAACAATTTGTCCATAAAATTCTTCAAAGTAAACCAATATAAGATTTAAACCCAAATATTTGAAGGATTTAGTCACATAGTCTTCCAAGTTAAATCGTAACATTTACCTCCAAACAATATCAGTTGCTCCTAAAGTCTCGTATTGAAAAGTAATTAACCTAATCACATATCCTCCATGATAGGTTAATAATTTTCATAAATAAACCAAAATCAACTTACTCTTAATTCATAAAATCATCTAACTAAAAATAATCGGTCAAACTAACCAGGGACTTCACGTAGTCCAGTGGTAGGCGATAAATACCAGTCGCACTTTGGTTGTGGGTTCGATTCCCGCAGCTTTTTCCGACGCGATGGGTTGTCACACGGTCTGTGTGTTGTCCTTTTCCCAAAACTATATAATTCTTAAATCATTCCCCAAAAAGAGATAAAATAATCAAAAATGATCATAACATATTTTAACCTCAAGTTTATCTCATGCCTTTCATTTTCCAGCGTATCATATAATAACCCATAATTACCTCAAAAATAAGGATCATATAAACTCTAATGGTTACCTTTATAATTATTACCTAAACTTCCACATGGATTGGTCATCTCGTTCATGATGCATTAAAGATCATACCAAGGTTCAAGTGGTTGATCATGACTCCTTGACAGTTGGTTTAGATGAACCACGAGTTTCCTCATTGAATCCCACATTTTATCTAGTATCTTAATCATAGAGCCACCACAGTTTCTTTCAAACCTATTGTCTCTTTGGTTCTTGCTAGATACATCCATTCACTAAAAACCGAAATTTCATTGTGAGTATATCAACAAAACCATCATGTACTAATGAGGAAGGTAAACATTAAGATACACTTACTCATTCACTTTATCTAAAACTAGGACTCTTTCTGAAATCCTAACCATTATGGTAATGTCACTTATGCTTAAAGAATACCCTAACCTCTAAAGTCATCTAAAACGACCTTTGATACCAACTATAAGGACATATCCTTAAACCTTACTTAATCTTGAGTTGTTACAAGATTACACATTGAGGATCTTTTCAGGTTTAGAGTTTTAGAGAATTAGATCATGAAACTTGCATTTCATTCCACATTTCAACAAAGTGGTTACATAAAAGACAGTATTCATTCTTCCCATCAACGGAAACATGTTTAAAATAAAACACGGATTCTTTCTTGACACATCCTTGACACTATCATCACGTCATGTACCTTTCCCTTGACCTGTGAAAAACATTTCAAAAACATGGGATGAGCATAAAAAGCTCAGTAAGGGTTATAAAAATATGGAAAGGAAAAATGAGTTCATATATACAAAAGAATGAAATCATACTTTGCCCATAAAACATAGCCACTTTAACATACCTCATCAAATCATGAATAAATCGTAGAAATCATAAGACATAAAAGGTTACTTGAGGCATTCATAACTTTCTTACGTAGGGAGTATCCCTCTTGGTTACGTTTGGAAAACCCATCACAGTATATTCCCTAAATCTCTTCGGAGAAACCTTAACGTTTTACTCCTTCAAGTTACCCAATACATTGGAGAGCTATATCTGGCTCACCCGCCCTTAGTTTATCACGGAACCACCCGTCTTCATAATAATGCCCAAGAACCTCATCATAATCGTATGACATAAAACATGCATAAAGGAAACATAACATTTCCACCTTTCAATCACGATATATCAATACAAGACATTGATATAAAAACATTATGAAAACCATTTTCAATACCAAAATAAATGAAAATTAAAACATGGTATTTATTTATCTTTTAAAAAGAAGGTATGGCTTGTTGAGGAAGCCGAAACTCAAATAACGGTCACGGCGGCGGAGAAGTCGTTGTCGCCGCATAAGTACGAAAAAAACATTCCCTTTTGTCATTTAGTAAACAGTCCATATAAAAAGGATTCCTTTTGAATAAACGTAATAGTCAAAGGGGTTTATACACCATATAAAAGAATGTTGTGTATAAAATAAAATATGCCTCAATGAAAGGAGATTGAGACGAAGTCCCATACAAAGACGGTATCCTTGGATTAAGGATAAATCAATTACATAATTATGTGTGACAAATGAATACACCAAATATAAGTGGATATTAAGTGTAAAATAATCAAAGGTCATTCACACATATTCAAAAGATTCCATATTCAATAACTACATGTTGAACCCAAAGAAATCGAAATTGGGTTTAGAAGTTCCCTTGACAGCCTAACGACGTCACATCAAAATGAGTTGATGAGAGATAAAAAGTGTATCTCATCACTTGGACATAAATTTTACATCAATAAGGATATATGAGAATATATCCCAACATAACAATATGTAAATTAAAAGACCCAACAAATGAAGTCTTTTAAAAAAGAGGAGGGTGAAAGGTTCCCTTACCGACTTTGGTATCTTTCAAAACATACACCCCATGAAAGAAGGACAATAAATCATTGATGTAAATACTCATAACCGAAAGTATATTACAAAAAGAGTAGAATAATGGGAAGTAAATACACCACTCCAAGGAAATTGTGGCAAATGTAGCATAAATCTCACAGGAATAAAAGTGAGATGAAAAATCCCTTACGATAACTCGGCAGCCTAGCGGCGCCAAATAAAACATACAAAAATGGATTGATGAGATCAAATAGGGTATCTCATAATATTAACTTAATGTTTATATAAATAGTAATATAATATAAAATCCCCCAACATAACAAAGAGAGGCTTAAAAGAAGTGACATACAGGAGAGTACTTAAAAAGAAAGAGAGAGGTTAGATCTCTTACGAAAATTCGGCAGCCTAACGGCGCCACTCAAAACTTCCAAAATGGATTCATGAGAGAGAATATGGACTCTCATCACATGAACATAAAAATTACACTAAGATTAATATAAAATAACATCCCAATAATAAGAAATATGAGCTTTAGAGGGAATGACATAAAAGAGTGTACATAAAAAGAAAGAGAGGAGTAAGATCCCTTACCACAAGTCCAACTTGTCTTGTTCGTTTCTTTATATTCCTGAATAATAAACTTTGTTCAATTAATAATTTCCTAAGTACCTCCTTTATAGATTATTATTCAGTTCATATCACATATTATAATGTTATATTAATTGTTTAATAATGTTAGTTCATATCAGACGCTTTTGCCGATGTTTGGTACATGAGTCAAAAATGAACTTGTTTAAAAAAAAGATTTCTCATGTAGTTATAAGTAAATAATTTCTAGAATAGTATTAATGATTAAAATATCATATATATACAGTAAATATTCATTTCATACTATTCCATATCATTTGGAGATAAAAAACGAAACGCACCGTTCATGGAGACGGTATGCCGTACGTACGCATGAACGCTACATTCATTTTTTTTCATATTAATGGAATTAAGAAAAAATGAGAGATATATATATATATTATAATTACATAATGATATCCAAAATTTTGATATAATATATTACATATATATACATTATATATATGTACTTATAGTATTACACAACATTTTGAGATAAGAAATGAAATGTATCGTTCATGGAGACAGTAAGCCGTACGTACGAATGAACGCTACTTCCATTTCTATTTAATATTTAATGGAATTAAAACATAATGATACATAATAGTATTTTAATTCCATTATGGTATCATATATAATATCATTAAATATATCCTTTATACATACCACATATGGTATTAACGAATCAAATCACTTTGAGGGGGCGGTAGTCAGCACTTCCTTAAATGAAGATATCGCATTTACCCATAATGGAAACCATAAATGTATGACCAAAATGAAAAATACAGAAGCTTAAGTAAAACATAAATATATTATATATCATATATAAATATATTTTCATCTTAATGGCCACCTTTGAAGGTATTAAAAGAATGTTGAACAATCATCGTTTCGGGAAGCCGAAATTCACCATCCACGGAAACAATATGTTCTTTAACGATTAGATGTAGGTGTGTGAAAGTGTAGCTCGAATAATTATTATAAAAACATACTAGTATATTGATGATACTGTATTTTTTACAAAAGAAATGAATAAAAAGAGTTTAGGGGGTTGGAGAATCAAAATAAAACAAAAGTACTCAAGTGAAGACATTACCTTAAAATCGGGTAACTCCCTTTGGATTGAGCTCAAAGGCTTCCTTGGGAAGACATATGCCCAAAGTGAGGCTTCAAGGAGTAAGAGAGGGAAGTGGAGAGACAAAATGTGAAAATTTTGGCTGAGAAAAAGGCTTTGGGAGTGTGGGTAAAGAGTTAGGGGTGGGGGTCTTTTATAAGCGGAGAGGAGGGGTACTCTTGTAATGTTACAAAATGTTACTTTATTTTCAAAAGCGTTTCGGATTTTAAAGGTCCCAAATTAATGTATTTAGAGGATAAGGTGTTACGGGTTCGAAATACACTCATACAATAGGTTTTGGACATGTGTAGGTCTTATATATTACATTATCATTCCATTTTATTTAAATCGTTAAATAATGAGGTCATCACTACATCATCATGATGTCATAAATAATTTAATTTATTTAATGTCTAAAAATTATAAAAAAATACTATGATGTAGGAAATCGTTTTATCTTTCCAATGAATATTTATAGTCAAAAATATGATTAGTATAACCCCATGTAAAAATTGTTTTAGTAAAACATTTCATGTTTGTCTCATTTTTACTTTAACTTTAAATAAAAAGATATTAATGTCATTTTCCAACAAAAGTGGCTTCATGGGGTCCCCAAGTTGACCAATGGGTTGTCTTGGTATGCCACGACACATCCAATGAGGTTAGGACATGTTTCAAGTTCATTTCATATTATTAAAACATTATTTTTACCTTAAACTACACTAATTACCTCTAATCGCGATTAAAAACATAATAAGTTACTATTCACCAAAAAATTATTTTTATCCCATTGAACCACATTTTACTTCTTAATGAAAACCATGTATGTCGGATTTTTTTAATTCAAAACATAAAGATGGCAAAATTTCATTTAATCGGAAAAATCAGTTTTTATAAGTACAACTTAGTGGTTTCACTATTCCTCAAAAATTGAAGTTTTTCAGAAAAATCTCAAAAATTCACCCTAAGCTATATTTGATATCACGAATTCAAAAATGAAGTCTATTTTACAAAATTCAAAACATATAAGTCACAATAATTAATTTAATAATTAATTCCCGCTGCAAATCAAATAGCGTGTTTTTATGAAACAATAAGTATCAAAAGATTGACACTGGTTTAAGTCTGATTTCAAAGTGAAATTAATTCCAACGACCACTATTGGATTTAATGGTAAAAATATTTTCTAATTTAACTTTAAAACCAATTCATAAGATAATATAATCATATAAATAAATTATATTAAAAAGAGGTTTTGAATTAAAATACAACATTTTACACTATTCATTTAAAAAAATGAACTTTATCGGAAAGATACCAAAAATTTACACAAAGTAAATTTTGATGTCCCAATTCTTAAGAAGAGATTTATTTGGTCCAAAAGGATTTATAAGAGTGATCAAAACTATATTTAATGACGGTTCTCCATCAAAAGGCGATAAGTGAACCTTTAGTGAAAACTAGGGCATATACGTCTAAAATCGAATTATTTCTGTATTTTATGCCTTTATCTTTTATTGGATAAATGTAAAAACATTAAAAAACAAATATAATCATATTTTAGTTATTTCTATCCATTCCCTCTAATACAACGGCTACATGTTAACTACCATTTTACATAATATTTTTCTATTATTAGAGTGCAACGTAAGATTCCCAAGAAACTCGTTGTTGCGTGTTGGGTACAACATTGAGTATAGTGTCCCCTTTAAAGTCATATTTATATTTTATTCACAAATATAGATAAATATGAAAATGTCATATTCTTTATTTACCTGGGGTGTTACATCCTTCCCCCCTTTTGGGAATTGCGTCCTCGCAATTTTAAAATTGTGCTTGGAAACATCATTGAAAGTCCCACATCGGAGCAAGAGTCGGTAAAAAATTACTTTAAAACAAATAAAGATAAGTATAGAGGTCACCTGAGTTAACCCATACTAGTACTCCATGTTGGAAAACCTAGACATGGAGGAGAAAACATAGGGTCATGTTCTGATGGAGAGTGATAGAAAACATGTTTAGGATAAAGTTAACAATAAGAAAATAACAAACTTGTGATGGGTTAAACGGTGTTGGGTTCCCCAGTAGGAAAAGTTAAAAGACAACATTTTTGTTTTAAGTTAATTTTTATTGAGGAATTTATTCATAAGGAAACATAATCACTTATCATGTTGACTTTCAACTTTTACTAGATTACTTAATCAAACTTGTATTTTTTCCAAAAGACGAGTATTTAGGGAGACTTGTTCGCATTAAGAGTACTATAATCAACTTCTAGAGAATCACATAATCCACAAAAGAGAACTATATACATCCCATGTCATTAGGCTTTAACCAAAACAAAAACTAGAAAGGTTAGTACAAGGTCTAATAATCCAAAAAAGGATAACCCTTTATAAAAAGAAAATCTATTCATAATCTCAAAATTTGTCCGACAAAACCCAAAGTTCAACGAGGACCATCCGATAAACAATTTGTCCATAAAATTCTTCAAAGTAAACCAATATAAGATTGAAACCCAAATATTTGAAGGATTTAGTCACATAGTCTTCCAAGTTAAATCGTAACATTTATCTCCAAACAATATCAGTTGCTCCTAAAGTCTCGTATTGAAAAGTAATTAACCTAATCACATATCCTCCATGATAGGTCAATCATTTTCATAAATAACCCAAAATCAACTTACTCTTAATTCATAAAATCATCTAACTAAAAATAATAAGTCAAACTAACCAGGGACATCACGTAGTCTAGTGGTAGGTGATAAATACCAGTCACACTTTGGTTGTGGGTTCGATTCCCGCAGCTTTGTCTGACGCGACGGGTTGTCACACGGTCTGCGTGTTGTCCTTTTTCCTAAACTATATAATTCTTAAATCATTCCCCAAAAAGAGATAAAATCATCAAAAATGATCATAACATATTTTATCCTCAAGTTTATCTCATGCCTTTCATTTTCCAGCATATCATATAATAACCCATAATTACCTCAAAAGTATGGATCATATAAACTCTAATGGTTACCTTTATAATTATTACCTAAACTTCCACATGGATTGGTCATATCGTTCATGATGCATTAAAGATCATACCAAGGTTCAAGTGGTTGATCATGACTCCTTGATGGTTGGTTTAGAACAACCACAAGTTTCCTCATTGAATCCCACATTTTATCTAGTATCATAATCATAGAGCCACCACAGTTTCCTTCAAACCTATTGTCTCTTTGGTGCTTGCTAGATCCATCCATTCACTAAAAACAGACATTTCAGTGTGAGTATATCAACAAAACCATCATTTACTAATGAGGAAGGTAAACACTAAGATACACTTACTCATTCACTTTATCTAAAACTAGGACTCTTTCTGAAATCCTAACCATTATGGTAATGTCACTTATGCTTAAAGAATACCCTAACCTCTAAAGTTATCTAAACCGACCTTTGATACCAACTATAAGTCCCTAGCCTTAAACCTTACTTAATCTTGAGTTGTTTCAAGATTACACATTGAGGATCTTTTTAGGTTTAGAGTTTTAGAGAATTAGATCATGAAACTTGCATTTCATTCCACATTTCAACAAAGTGGTTACATAAAAGGCAGTTTTCATTCTTCCCATCAACGGAAACATATTTAAAATAAAACATGGATTCTTTCTTGACACATACTTGACACTATCATCACATCATGTACCTTTCCCTTGACCTGTGAAAAACATTTCAAAAACATGGGATGAGCATAAAAAGCTCAGTAAGGGTTATAAAAATATGGAAAGGAAAAATGAGTTCATATATACATAAGAATGAAATCATACTTTACCCATAAAACATAGCCACTTTAACATACCTCATCAAATCATGAATAAATCATAGAAATCATAATACATAAAAGGTTACTTGAGGCATTCATAACTTTCTTACGTAGGGAGTAACCCTCTTGGTTACGTTTGGAAAACCCATCACAGAATATTCCCTAAATCACTTCGGAGAAACCTTAACGTTTTACTCCTTCGAGTTACCCAATACATTGGAGAGATATATCGGGCTCACCCGCCCTTAGTTTATCACAGAACCACCCGTCTTCATAATAATGCCCAAGAACCTCATCATAATCGTATCACATAAAACATGCATAAAAGAAAACATAACATTTCCACCTTTCAATCACGAGATATCAATACAACACATTGATATAAAAACATTATGAAAACCATTTTTAATACCAAAATAAAAGAAAAATAAAACATTGTATTTATTTTTCTTTTAAAAAGAAGGTATGGCTTGTTGAGGAAGCCAAAACTCAAATAACGGTCACGGTGGCGGAGAAGTCGTTGTCGCTACATACGTACGAAAAAAACATTCCCTTTTGTCGTTTAGTAAACACTTCGTATAAAAAATATTCCTTTTGAATAAACGTAAAATTCAAAGGGGTTTATACACCATATAAAAGAAAGTTATATATAAAATAAAATATGCCTCAATGAATGGAGATTGAGACGAAGTCCCATACAAAGATGGTATCCTTGGTTTAAGGATAAATCAATTACATAATTATGTGTGACAAATGAATACACCAAATATAAGTGGATATTAAGTGTAAAATAATAAAATTTCATTCACACATATTCAAAGGATGACATATTCAATAACTACATGTTGAACCCAAAGAAATCAAAATTGGGTTAAGAAGTTCCCTTGACAGCCTAACGGCGTCACTTCAAAATGAGTTGATGAGAGATAAAAAGTGTATCTCATCAATTGGACATAAAATTTACTTCAATAAGGATATATTAGAACATATCCCAACATAAAAATATGTAAATTAAATGACCCAACAAAATAAGTCTTTTAAAAAAGAGGAGGGTGAAAGGTTCCCTTACCGACTTGGGTATCTTTCAAAACATACACCCCATAAAAGAAGGACAATAAATCATTGATGTAAATACTCATAAACGTAATTATATTACACAAAGATTAGAATAATGGGCAGTAAATACACCACTCCAAGTAAATTGTGGCAAATGTAGCATAAATCTCACAGGAATAAAAGTGAGATGAAAAATCCCTTACGAAAACTCGGCAGCCTAACAGCGCGACATAAAACATACAAAAATGGATTGATGAGATCAAATAGGGTATCTCATCATATTAACTTAAAGTTTAAATAAAGAGGAATATAAAATAACATCCCCCAACATAACAAAGATGAGCTTAAAAGAAGTTACATACAGGAGATTACTTAAAAAGAAAGAGAGAGGTTAGATCTCTTACGAAAATTCGGCAGCCTAACGGCGCCACTCAAATCTTCCAAAATGGATTGATGAGAGAGAATAGGGTCTCTCATCACATGAACATAAAAATTACACTAAGATTAATATAAAATAACATCCCAATAACAAGAAATATGAGCTTTAGAGGGAATGACATAAAAGAGTGTACTTAAAAAGAAAGAGATGAGTAAGATCCCTTACCACAAGTCCAACTTGTCTTGTTCGTTTCTTTATATTCTTGAATAATAAACTTTGGCCAATTAATAATTGCCTAAGTACCTCCTTTATAGATTATTATTCAGTTCATATCACATATTATAATGTTATAATAATTTTTTAATAATGTTAGTTCATATCATACGTTTTTGCCGATGTTTGGTACATGAGTCAAAAATGAACTTGTTTAAAAAAAAGATTGCTCATGTAGTTATAAGTAAATAATTTCCAGAATAGTATTAATTATTAAAATATCATATATATCCAGTAAATATTCATTTCATACTATTCCATATCATTTAGAGATAAAAAACGAAAAGCACTGTTCATGGCGACGGTAGGCCGTACGTACGCATGAACGCTACATTCATTTTTTGTCATATTAATGGAATTAAGACAAAATGAGAGATATATATATATATTATAATTCCAGAATGATATCCATAATTTTGATGTAATATATTACATATATATCTATTATATATATGTACTTATAGTATTACATAACATTTTGAGATAAGAAATGAAATGTATCGTTCATGGAGACGGTAAGTCATACGTACGAATGAACGCTACTTCCATTTCTATTTCATATTTAATGGAATTAAAACACAATGATACATAATATTATTTTAATTCAATTATGGTATCATATATAATATCATTAAATATATCCTTTATACGTACCACAAATGATATTAACGAATCAAATCACTTTGAGGGGGCGGTAGTCCGCACTTCCTTAAATGAAGATATCGCGTTTACCCATAATGGAAACCATAAAGGTATGCCCAAAATGAAAAATAAAGAAGCTTGAGTAAAACATAAACATATTATATATCATATATAAATATATTGTAATCTTAATGGCCACTTTTGAAGGTGTTAAAAGAATGTTGAACAATCATCGTTTCGGGAAGCCGAAATTCACCATCCACGGAAACAATATGTTCTTTAAAGATTAGATGTAGGTGTGTGAAAGTGTAGCTCGAATCCTTATTATAAAAACATACTAGTATATTGATGATACTGGATTTGTTACAAAAGAAATGAATAAAAAGAGTTTAGGGGGTTGGAGAAGCAAAATAAAACAAAAGTATTCAAGTGAAGACATTAACTTAAAATCGGGTAACTTCCTTTGGTTTGAGCTCAAAGGCTTCCTTGGAAAGACATATGCCCAAATTGAGGCTTCAATGAGTAAGAGAGGAAGTGGAGAGACAAAATGGGAAGAGGTTGGCTGAGCCAAAAGCTTTGGGAGTCTGGGTAAGGAGGTCGGGGTGGGGGCCTTTTATAAGAGGAGAGGAGGGGTACTCTTGTAAAGTTACAAAATGTTACTTTATTTTCAAAAGAGTTTCGGATTTTAAATGTCCCACATTGATGTATTTCGAGGATAAGGTGATAAGGGTTCACAATCCACTCATCCAATAGGTTTTTTACATCTGTAGGTCTTATATATTACATTATCAGTCCATTTTATTTAAATCGTTAAATAATGAGGTCATCACTGCATCATCATGATGTCATAAGTAATTTAATTTATTTAATGTCTAAAAATTATAAAAAAAATACTATGATGTAGGAAATCGTTTTATCTTTCCAATTAATATTTATAGTCAAAAATATGATTTGTATAACCCCATGTAAAAATTGTTTTAGTAAAACATTTCATGTTTGTCTCATTTTTACTTTAACTTTAAATAAAAAGATATTAATGTCATTTTCCAACCAAAGTGGCTTCCTGGGGTCCCCATGTTGACCCATGGGTTGTCTTGGTCAGCCATTACACATCCAATGAGGTTAGGACATGTGTCATGTTCATTTAATATTATTAAAACATTATTTTTACCTTAAACTACACTAATTACCTCTAATCGCGATTAAAAACATAATAAGTTACTATTCACCAAAAAATTATTTTTATCCCATTGAACCACATTTTACATCTTAATGACAACCATGTATGTCGGATTTTTTTAATTCCAAACACAAAGATGGCAAAATTTCATTTAATCGAAAAAATCGGTTTTTATAAGTACCACTTAGTGGTTTCACTATTCATCAAAAATTGAAGTTTTTCTGAAAAATCCCAAAAATTCACCCTAAGCTATATTTGATATTACGAATTAAAAAATGAAGTCTTTTTTACAAAATTCAAAACATATAAGTCAAAATAATTAATTTAATAATTAATTTCTACTGCAGATCAAACAGCGTGTTTTTATGAAACAATAAGTATCAAAAGATTGACACTGGTTTAAGTCTGATTTCAAAGTGAAATTAAATCCAACGACCAATGTTGGATTTAATGGTAAAAATATATTCTAATTTCAATTTAAAACCAATTCAAAAGATAATATAATCCTATAAATAAATTATATTAAAAAGAGGTTTTGAATTAAAATACAACATTTGACACTATTCATTTAAAAAATGAACTTTATCGGAAAGATACCAAAAATTTACACAAAGTAAATTTTGATGTCCCAATTATTAAGAAGAGTTTTATTTGGTCCAAAAGGATTTATAAGAGTGAACAAAACTATATTTAATGATGGTTCTCCATCAAAAGGCGATAAGTGAACCTTTAGTGAAAACTAGGGCATATACGCCTAAAATCGAATTATTTCTGTATTTTATGCCATTATCTTTTATTGGAAAAATGTAAAAACATTAAAAAACATATATAATCATATTTTAGTTATTTCTATCCATTCCCTCCAATACAACGGCTATATGTTAACTACCATTTTAAATAATATTTTTTTATTATTAGAGTGCAACGTAAGATTCCCAAGAAACTCGTTGTGGCGTGTTGGGTACACCATCGAGTATAGTGTCCCCTTTAAATTCATATTAATATTTTATTCACAAATATGTATAAATATGAAAATGTAATATTCTTTATTTACCTGGGGTGTTACATCCTTCCCCCCTTTTGGGAATTGCGTCCTCGCAATTTTAAAATTGCGCTTGGAAACATCATTGAAAGTCCCACATTGGAGCTAGAGTCGGTAAAAAATCACTTTAAAATAAATAAAGATAAGTATAGAGGTCACCCGAGTTAGCCCATACTAGGACTCCATGTAGGAAAACATGGACATGGAGGAGAAAAAATAGGGTCATGTTCTGATGGAGAGTGATAGAAAACAGGTTTAGGAGAAAGTTAACAATAAGAAAATAACAAACTTGTGATGGGTTAAACGGTGTTGGGTTCCCCAGTAGGAAAAGGTAATAGACAAAATTTTTGTTTTAAGTTACTTTTTATTGAGGAATTTATTCATAAGGAAACATAATCACTTATCATGTTGAATTTCAACTTTTACTAGATTCCTTAATCAAACTCGTATTTTTTCCAAAAGACGAGTATTTAGGGAGACTTGTTCGCATTAAGAGTACTATAATCAACTTCTAGAGAATCAACTAATCCACAAAAGAGAACTATATACATCCCATGTATTTAAGCTTTAACCAAAACAAAAACTAGAAAGGTTAGTACAAGGTCAGATAATCAAAAAGGCATAACCCTTTATAAAAAGAAAATCTATTCTTAATCTCAAAATTTGTCCAACAAAACCCAAAGTTCAACAAGGACCATCCGATAAACAATTTGTCCATAAAATTCTTCAATGTAAACCAATATAAGATTGAAACCCAAATATTTGAAGGATTTAGTCACATAGTCTTCCAAGTTAAATCGTAACATTTATCTCCAAACAATATCAGTTGCTCCTAAAGTCTCGTATTGAAAATTAATTAACCTAATCACATATTCTTCATGATAGGTTAGTCATTTTCATAAATAACCCAAAATCAACTTACTCTTAATTCATAAAATCATATAACTAAAAATAATCGGTCAAACTAACCAGGGACTTCACGTAGTCCAGTGGTAGGCGATAAATACCAGTCGCACTTTGGTTGTGGGTTCGATTCCCGCAGCTTTGTCCGACGCGACGGGTTGTCACACGGTCTGCGTGTTGTACTTTTCCCAAAACTATATAATTCTTAAATCATTCTCCAAAAAGAGATAAAATCATCAAAAATGATCATAAAATATTTTAACCTCAAGTTTATCTCATGCCTTTCATTTTCCAGCATATCATATAATAACCCATATTTACCTCAAAAGTAAGGATCATATAAACTCTAATGGTTACCTTTATAATTATTACCTAAACTTCCACATGGATTGGTCATCTCGTTCATGATGCATTAAAGATCATACCAAGGTTCAAGTGGTTGATCATGACTCCTTGATAGTTGGTTTAGAACAACCACGAGTTTCCTCATTAAATCCCACATTTTATCTAGTATCTTAATCATAGAGCCACCACAGTTTCCTTCAAACCTATTGTCTCTTTGGTGCTTGCTAGATCCATCGATTCACTAAAAACAGAAATTTCAGTGTGAGTATATCAACAAAACCATCATGTACTAATGAGGAAGGTAAACACTAAGATACACTTACTCATTCACTTTATCTAAAACTAGGACTCTTTCTGAAGTCCTAACCATTATGGTAATGTCACTTATGATTAAAGAATACCCTAACCTCTAAAGTTATCTAAACCGACCTTTGATACCAACTATAAGGCCCTAGCCTTAAACCTTACATAATCTTGAGTTGTTACAAGATTACACATTGAGGATCTTTTCAGGTTTAGAGTTTTAGAGAATTAGATCATGAAACTTGCATTTCATTCCACATTTCAACAAAGTGGTTACATAAAAGACAGTATTCATTCTTCCCATCAATGGAAACATATTTAAAATAAAAAACGGATTCTTTCTTGACACATCCTTGACACTATCATCACATCATGTACCTTTCCCTTGACTTGTGAAAAACATTTCAAAAACTTAGGATGAGCATAAAAAGCTCTGTAAGGGTTATAAAAATATGGAAAGGAAAAATGAGTTCATATATACATAAGAATGAAATCATACTTTACCCATAAATCATAGCCACTTTAAGATACCTCATCAAATCATGAATAAATCGTAGAAATCATTAGACATAAAAGGTAACTTGAGGCATTCATAACATTCTTACGTAGGGCGTAACCCTCTTGGTTACGTTTGGAAAACCCATCACAGTATATTCCCTAAATCTCTTCGGAGAAACCTTAACATTTTACTCCTTCGCGTTACCCAATACATTGGAGAGCTATATCGGGCTCACCCACCCTTAGTTTATCATATAACCACACGTCTTCATAATAATTCCCAAGAACCTCATCATAATCGTATCACATAAAACATGCATAAAGGAAACATAACATTTCCACCTTTCAATCACGAGATATCAATACAACACATTGATATAAAAACATTATTAAAACCATTTTCAATACCAAAATAAAAGAAAATTAAAACATGGTATTTATTTTTCTTTTAAAAAGAAGTTATGGCTTGTATAGGAAGCCGAAACTCAAATAACGGTCACGGCGGCGGAGAAGTCGTTGTCGCCGCATATGTACGAAAAAAACATTCCCTTTTGTCGTTTTGTAAACACTTCGTATAAAAAAGATTCCTTTTGAATAAAGGTAAAAGTCAAAGGGGTTTATACACCGTATAGAAGAAAGTTGTGTATAAAATAAAATATGCCTCAATGAAAGGAGATTGAGATGAAGTCCCATACAAAGACGGTATCCTTAGTTTAAGGATAAATCAATTACATAATTATGTGTGACAAACGAATACAGCAAATATAAGTGGATATTAAGTGTAAAATAATCAAAGGGAATTCACACATATTCAAAGGATTACATATTCAATAACTACATGTTGAACCCAAAGAAATTGAAATTGGGTTAAGAAGTTCCCTTGACAGCCTAACGGCGTCACATCAAAATGAGTTGATGAGAGATAAAAAGTGTATCTCATCACTTGGACATAAAATTTACATCAATAAGGATATATGAGAACACATCAAAACATAACAATATGTATATTAAAAGACCCAACAAAAGAAGTCTTTTAAAAAAGAGGAGGGTGAAAGGTTCCCTTACCGACTTGGGTATCTTTCAAAACATACACCCCATGAAAGAAGGACAATAAATCATTGGTGTAAATACTCATAAACGAATGTATATTACACAAATAGTAAAATAATGGGTAGTAAATACACCACTCCAAGGAAATTGTGCCAAATGTAGCATAAATCTCACATGAATAAAAGTGAGATGAAAAATTCCTTACGAAAACTCGGCAGCCTAACGACGCCACATAAAACTTACAAAAATGGATTGATGAGATCAAATAGGGTATCTCATCATGTTAAATTAAAGTTTATAGAAAGAGGAATATAAAATAACATCCCCCAACATAACAAAGAGGAGCATAAAAGAGGTGACATACAGGAGAGTACTTAAAAATAAAGAGAGAGGTTAGATCTCTTACGAAAATTCGGCAGCCTAACGGCGCCACTCAAAACATCCAAAATGGATTGATGAGAGAGAATAGGGTCTCTCATCACATTAACATAAAAATTACACTATGTTTAATATAAAATAAAATCCCAATAACAAGAAAGATGAGCTTTAGAGGGAATGACATAAAACAGTATACTTAAAAAGAAAGAGAGGAGTAAGATCCCTTACCACAAGTCCAACTTGTCTTATTCGTTTCCTTATATTCCTGAATAATAAACTTTGGTCAATTAATAATTGCCTAAGTACCTCCTTTATAGATTATTATTCAGTTCATATCACATATTATAATGTTATAATAATTTTTTAATAATGTTAGTTCATATCAGACGTTTTTGCCGATTTTTGATACATGAGTCAAAAATGAACTTGTTTAAAAAAAAGATTGCTCATGTAGTTATAAGTAAATAATTTCCAGAATAGCATTAATGATTAAAATATCATATATATCCAGTAAATATTCATTTCATACTATTCCATATCATTTGGAGATAAAAAACGAAAAGCACCATTCATGGAGATGGTAGGCCGTACGTACGCATGAACGCTACATTCATTTTTTGTCATATTAATGGAATTAAGAAAAAATGAGATAGATATATATATATTATAATTCCAGAATGGTATCCATAATTATCATGTAATATATTACATATATATCCATTATATATATGTCCTTATAGTATTACATAACATTTTGAGATAAGAAATGAAATGTATCGTTCATGGAGACGGTAAGCCGTACGTACGAATGAACGCTACTTCCATTTCTATTTCATATTTAATGGAATTAAAACATAATGATACATAATATTATTTTAATTCCATTATGGTATCATATATAATATCATTAAATATATCCTTTATACGTACCACATATGGTATTAACGAATCAAATCACTTTGAGGGGGCGGTAGTCCGCACTTCCTTAAATGAAGATATCACGTTTACCCATTATGGAAACCATAAAGGTATGCCCAAAATGAAAAATACAGAAGCTTAAGTAAAACATAAACATATTATATATCATATATAAATATATTTTCATCTTAATGGCCACCTTTGAAGGTGTTAAAAGAATGTTGAACAATCATCGTTTCGGGTAGCCGAAATTCACCATCCACGGAAACAATATGTTCTTTAACGATTAGATGTAGGTGTGTGAAAGTGTAGCACGAATCCTTATTATAACAACATACTAGTATATGTATTATACTGGATTTGTTACAAAAGAAATTAATTAAAAGAGTTTAGGGGGTTGGAGAAGCAAAATAAAACAAAAGTACTCAAGTGAAGACATTACCTTAAAATCGGGTAACTCCCTTTGGTTTGAGCTAAAAGGCGTCATTGCGAAGACTTATGCCCAAAGTGAGGCTTCAAGGAGTAATAGAGGGAAGTGGAGAGACAAAATGGGAAGAGGTTGGCCGAGCCAAAGGCTTTGGGAGTGTTGGTAAGGAGGTAGGGGTGGGGGCCTTTTATAAGAGGAGAGGAGGGGCACTCTTGTAAAGTTACAAAATGTTACATTATTTTCAAACGATTTTCGGATTTTAAAGGTCCCACATTGATGTATTTAGAGTATAAGGTGATAAGGGTTCGAAATCCACTCATACAATAGGTTTTGGACATGTGTAGGTCTTATATATTACATTATCATTCCATTTTATTTAAATCGTTAAATAATGAGGTCATCACTGCATCATCATGATGTCATAAATAATTTAATTTATTTAATGTCTAAAAATTATAAAAAAACTACTATGATGTAGGAAATCGTTTTATCTTTCCAATGAATATTTATAGTCAAAAATATGATTTGTATAACCCCATGTAAAAATTGTTTTAGTAAAACATTTCATGTTTGTCTCATTTTTACTTTAACTTTAAATAAAAAGATATTAATGCCATTTTCCAACCAAAGTGGCTTCATGGGGTCCCCAAGTTGACCCATGGGTTTTATTGGTCGCCCATGACACATCCAATGAGGTTAGGACATGTTTCAAGTTCATTTAATATTATTAAAACATTATTTTTACCTTAAACTACACTAATTACCTCTAATCGCGATTAAAAACTTAATAAGTTATTATTCACCAAAAAATTATTTTTATCCCATTAAACCACATTTTACTTCTTAATGACAACCATGTATGTCGTATTTTTTTAATTCAAAACACAAATATGGAAAAATTTCATTTAATCGGAAAAATCAGTTTTTATAAGTACCACTTAGTGGATTCACTATTCATCAAAAATTGATGTTTTTCAGAAAAATCCCAAAAATTCACCCTAAGATATATTTGATATTCCGAATTCAAAAATGAAGTCTATTTTACAAAATTCAAAAAATATAATTCACAATAATTAATTTAATAATTAATTCCCACTGTCAGACCAAATAGCGTGTTTTTATGAAACAATATGTATCAAAAGATTAACACTGGTTTAAGTCTGATTTCAAAGTGAAATTAATTCCAACGACCAATGTTGGATTTAATGGTAAAAATATATTCTAATTTCAATTTAAAACCAATTCAAAAGATAATATAATCATATAAATAAATTATATTAAAAAGAGGTTTTGAATTAAAATACAACATTTTATACTATTCATTTAAAAAAATGAACTTTATCGGAAAGATACCAAAAATTTACACAAAGTAAATTTTGATGTCCCAATTCTTAAGAAGAGTTTTATCTGGTCCAAAAGGATGTATAAGAGTGAACAAAACTATATTTAATGATGGTTCTACATAAAAAGGCGATAAGTGAACCTTTAGTGAAAACTAGGGCACATACGCCTAAAATCAAATTATTTCCGTATTTTATGACTTTATCTTTTATTGGATAAATGTAAATACAATAAAAAACATATATAATAATATTTTAGTTATTTCTATCCATTCCCTCCAATACAACGCCTACATGTTAACTACCATTTAAAATAATATTATTTTATTATTAGAGTGCAAAGTAAGATTCCCAAGAAACTCGTTGTTGTGTGTTGGGTACACCATCGAGCATAGCATCCCCTTTAAGGTCATATTAATATGTTATTCACAAATATGGATAAATATGAAAATGTCATATTCTTTATTTACCTGGGGTGTTACATCACATGTGTAGTTGATATTACTTCTCCAAAACATGTTGTTAGATGGTTATGGGTAGAACTCAAGATCCAACAAATGCCTCTAAAAATCATTATTGTTGAGTTTCATAATCCTTACATCTAAATTATGATCTTGTATTGACACATAATCTATTTCCATAAGCCCTTATTCAAAATTATACATTATCTAAATATGATTGGTACTTGAATGATATAAGTTGATTTTATTAAGTTTAATATAACCTGGGTTTTCACATCATATTGCGATAATATATTTCACATTAACTAAAATATTTTCAAGTTGTTCCTCCATCCATAGAAGTTGATTAAATTCATGATTTCATGTAATATATTTACACTCCATGGTTCTCAGTGAGATAAAAAAAATTTCTTACTCGGGAAAGAAATACTCTAACCACAATGATAGAAAGAAGCACCCCAATTTTACTTGTGATCATATACCGAACCTTCCGAACTGATAATTGTATATCCCAAAACCCCATATTGTGATGTTATGTGATAGGGAACCCAAACTATATCTTTTTTTTATGTATTGAGGAATAATTTTAGCTTTTAGCATGTGAAACTCCATGAAAAAACTATGGATCCATGTTGCATGTTATGTGACAAACACAATATCAAGTCGTGTTATAGATAAGTACAATCTGATTCAAATGATCTTCCAATATTCCATCACATCAATGATATTTCCATTTTCCTCTCTTAACAATTTTATCAAGGTATTCACCAGTGTTTTCATTGTCTTAGAGTCCCCCATTCCAAATCAATTGAGGACCACTTTGGAATATTTTTTGTTGAGAATGAAATGAACTCATCGTTACATATGATAATTATAAACCAATAAAATATTTTCTCTCCCCAATTATGCATATCTTGAAATCACATGTCATATATTCTATAAAAAAATTACATTGTAAATCATCCGATCATCCAAATATTATGTAATGGATATTTATGAGCAATAAAATTTTCTGATTATTAATATTCTTAATGTATAGTTTTTGATAAAATCCCCAATGTTGAAATTTTTAGATTTCTCAAGTAACGATCCAACGTTGATTACGACACACTTCATGAATGATATATTTTTTAAACCCTTCTTCAATTGGGAATGTTTTCTTCTATATTCATCTATAAAAAATCATTCATATTTCTCTATGTATACATCCTCTTCATGGAATCCATTTATATAACAATAAAAATGGTACTTGGTATTTTTTTAACCATTGATAAATGATTCATGACACTTTCTATAATCTATCACAAATTCATGTTTTAGTGATCTTCTAACAGTAATTTTTTTTGTTATGGTTGTTTTGTATTTAGTGGTTGTTAAAAAAACCACTGACTATTTATTAATGGTAAATATTTTTTATTTATCTTTTATTTTTTTATTATTTATTTATGTTTATTTTTTGATATTTGTTTTTTATTATTTTTTATTTTAATAATTTTTTTACTTATTATTTATTATTTATTGTTTATTGTTTATTGTTTATTATATTTTATTTACTTATTTATTTTCCTATTATCCCAGACCCACCCCATCCTAGGATAATCATTCCATGGCCCTCCAAAACCCACCCTATAAAATCATGAACAAATATACAGATAGTGAGATTTGAACCTTATACCTATTGGTTATTCTCAAAAGCCTTCACCAATCCAACAAGCCACACATATAGTGAATAAACATACATTAATATATTTATATATATAAGTGTATATATATATATATTCATATTTATATTTTTAAGTCATAAATACATATGTATAAAAATAAAATTACATGATTTTCTCTTTCTGGAAAATGATTTGGACATTGATCGACAAGGCCTATAAGTGCAAAACAATTGTAAAGTTATAGGGCCTATGGGCCATAATTAGTGGGAAGTAAGTGAAATTTAAATATTTTGATAATTACTCAGTTACATTGGAATGTGAAACTACATGATGACACGTAGGATTCGTAGGGTGTGTGGCATCAACAAAGGGATATGCCCACAAGAGTCTATCGACCATCTTTCCATCCTCATGGATTTTTCATGTTTGCTGGAGGGGTACCTTTCCACCTGAATATCTATATTTTTGGAAGAGATTTACAATACATATTGTTAGGAATGTGATGCAATAGATTGCCAAGCAGGCATCCTCTGGTGGTTAGCATGAAGGGATATGGGTGTGGTGTAACTTATTTTTTATCCCTCTTCAAAAATTCATTCTATATGTGGTATGATAGAATTCCATGCCATGATGCATCAATGGGAATCACCCTAAAATAGTTCTTGGTAGGTGGAAATGACACAACTTTCTCACTGGTAATGCAATATGATGACTACAAACTTGGGGGTGGTCTTGAATAAAAGAGGTAACATGACAAGATGTTGGCTGCATATTCAGACCTTCGGTCCATCTACATTATGGGCCACTATGATATATTCATTTGGGCCTTTGGGTCATTGAGAAACTATGCCTTGATGCCATTAATATATAATAAAATATGTAAAGTGGGTAACTATCATTCCTTATCGATATGGATGGAGCATGACCCACTATGGTGTATAAGAGTGTGTGTTGCCTGCTATTTTCATCCTATATTCCTATCAAAATAAATATAAATAAATATAAATATAAATAAATACATATAAATATCTACATATATATATAGATAAAAATATATATGAAAAAACATATAAATATGTATATATATATAAACACAAATAGATATACATAAATACACACACATATAAACATAAATATATATATAAATATAAATACATATAAATATTTAGGAATATCTGTAAACATATATAAATAAACATATATATATATATATATATTTGTGAAAAAATATACACAAATATATATTAATATATATATATATATAAACAAATATATTGATACAGAAAGACACAAACACACACAGATAATATATATAAATATATATATGCATATATATACATAAATGAATATAACTATAAATATATTTGCACAAACATATATATAAATACACACATATAAATATATTAAATTGAATATAATATATATAAATTAAAATAAATTTAGAAATATATAAACTTCTATAAATAAACATGTATATGTATTTATTTGTGTGCATAAATATCAATATCTATATATATCCAAATAATATATACAAATATATATATATATATATGTATATATAAGAATCAAACACATATATAAATATCAATAAATAAATAAAAATATAATTATATATACATAATTATATATAAATACATATTTATATATATACAATTAAATACATTTATATAAAAAACAATACTTAAAAATATATATGCATATGTGTGTGTATTTATATATTAATATATACATATAAAAATTATTACTAAATATTAATTAGAAAATAATTAATAATTATAATAAACATTTAATAAGTATTTAAAATTTTAAATTATAAAAAATTATATAAAAAATTTTAATTTTTAAAATTTTAATTTTTAATTTTTAATTATAAATTATTTACAATTAATTAAATTTATAATTAATAATAATAATAATAATCAATTATTATTAAATTTTTAGATATTTCTTAATAACAAAAACTAAATTTGTTAAGAAAATCAGATTTTTGATGGTTTTCACTACTGCTAATGTGAAGAAATTTTAATAGACAACACAATTGAGTGACCTTTTTTCTAATATTAAATCTAAAATAATAATTAAAAAATATTTATAAGTGGTTTTTAAATCATCTGTTAAAATATACTGTACTAAATATATTTTTTCTTATGGTAAGAGGAATGGTGATTTAACTACCACTTAATACACCTTGAATCCCCTTTGCACTAAAATTTCAATGAAAAGTCTAATTGTTTAAAATAAGGAAACACGAACAAATGACTCATCAACATCAATTCATTATATTTGGGAATTAATTTTTCACACTAGTGGTTCCTTGTATAGGTCCACCTTCCCATCTTCATTAATCTTATTCTTAAAGAAAAACACGGTTCAGATGAAAATATTATCTTTTGGACTTGGAACCATTTTACATGTTTCATTATCCTAAATCTGGTCAAACTATTCATGAATTTATTTAACTAAATTATAACATTTGGAAACCTATTAAAAAGAATTATCCTTTACATGAGATAATAAATATTTTTTTTGTAGTGTTTGTATTAACTATGTTTGAGATAGATCTATCTAGTTTCTAATGTTATTTTGATCATTGATTTCATTCATACTCGTTACATTTTTGTAGCTATATATCCTATTATGATTCATTCATCATTACTATTTTATTTTTATTCTTATACAACCCTATATTCTTTAACGAGGTTGATCACTTCAAAATCACTCTCCTATTAGATTTTCTCATTAATATTTTGTGAAAATAGCTTACTGGAATAAAAATTATACCCATTTTTTATAATTATTATATATTTAATATAAATAATTTTTCCAATAATTTTTTTGTAGTATTTATATTCCTTTATTTATAATGAGTATCTACAAAAAATTACTTCAACCACTTGAGATTCAAATTCCACGTCCTTCTCCTTGTTGATAATAAAGCATCTACTTTCAAAAACATGAAAGTACATTAGTGTGGTATTCTTCCCATTTCAAATCTCATAAGATGTATTGTATTTATTCAGATATATTAAATCTCTATTGGAAATATAAACTAATGTAAGAATTACTTCCCTTACTTCTCTATTAGATCCTTTTCATGAGCAATTTTCAGTACATATTATTAAAAATCATGTTTCTCATCTCAATAACACTATTCTATGAAGATTAATTACCAATTAATCTTGGTGATTTGGGTGAAAATTCTATATATATTCACCCACCTAGTTATTTCATAATTTTTTTACCATTATTGATTCAAAATTTTGGAATTTTTATCATTATTATCTTCTCCACCAATCTTCAGCATCATGTAATACACATAAATACATTGGATTTGTGAGAGATTTCCATATTCCATGTTATACATTTGTAGCAATAAATAGAAAAATAATAATACTTTTTTTAATCCATGGACTTGGATGATATTAGACTACACATATCCACATGAATCAAATAAATCAATATCATGTACTTCTTTTCCTTTATCCTATAGTCCTTCTAAATGATCCTCCCTTCATATCAAGTATTCCAAATACAAGTGTGATCACATGAATATTTGGGGATGTCATGAGAACCTTCATTATTCACCAATTATTCCATATAATTTGAACTCAAGTGTTTAATCCTATGGGGACGTAGCTTGTTTTATTCTTCCATGAATAGAAATAACATGTCTTCTTCTCTTCCAATGAGATAGATAGTCATATTCCTTCACATTCCTTAGATGAAAAATAATCTATATCATCCATTGATGATGAAAGCATTATTATTGAAGTTGAATATATGAATTGTTTCATTAATTTTAATTATTCTTAGTATATTATGAGGAGGGCCTTGAACCACTAACACATCGATTCACCATAATTTTTTTCTATTATCTATTTATTTCTTATAGGTGATGATCTTCAACCCTTCATCATTTATAATACCATCTATATTGTACATGATTTAAATGAATTGTTTTTGGTTTCCCATCATGTGGGATGTAAAACACCCT
This sequence comes from Viscum album, assembly GCA_963277665.1. Taxonomy (NCBI): domain Eukaryota; kingdom Viridiplantae; phylum Streptophyta; class Magnoliopsida; order Santalales; family Viscaceae; genus Viscum; species Viscum album. The sequence goes on from OY728131.1 coordinate 1,013,817,697, forward strand.
TTTATTATCCATATTATTGATTAATCCATCATATTAAATATAATTTCATTGATTGTTTCCTTCTTATATCTTCTCTTCTTGATCCACATTTAATATTGTTCTTCCTTTAGTGTTAAAAAAGATTGTTACACCTCTAGATCCTTCATATCATCCTCATCCTATAGAGTTAAAAATGATAATTATTTTGAAAATCAGTTTATAATTCTTCATATGATGATATATTATTTTTTTCCTCCATTGGAACTCTTCTTTAAACCCTTTTTGATAATTGCATTGATATTTTCTTTGACCTTTACGCCCCCAAAAAATATCTTTTAAAAACATATTTAATGTTTGAATCTGTTTTCATCAAGTTTCGTTACATGGATACCATGATATTACACTTTTCTATAGATAACACATATTTTGGATAAACAATATTTCCAAAATAATTATCATCGACTCATGATGCACTATTGTTTGTATTAATTTATCTCTTGGAGGCTTTTGGGATATTTCACAGTTTCCCAAATAATTCTGCTCCTGGGATGTCAGTGCTTATACTTTTTCATCAATCTCCACAAATTTTCATTTATAATTTTGACCCTTAATATTTTTACCCTTATCTTTGAACCTATAAGCTTGTGTAAGAGTATCCACACACTCCATTTATTCCTTATAATCCTCCTTTTTTTATTCCACATCAAATCAATTCTAGTTTTCCAATTCCATATCAGGTGTTATAAGACTTCATTGTTCATTGACATTTTTTAAATTGATGAAATAACAACCTTTAATCCCCCCAATTATTTTTAAAATATATTTGAAAAAACATTTTAATCCATAAATAATCTATTACTTCACGTAAATTTTGTTCTTGAGCTCAACTTCCTTCTCTATGTTTCAAAATTTTAAAAATTTAATTCGATCAATCTCAATATTAAACTATGGTTTTTTATTTTATTATTTCCACATATATATCTTAGGTTCACATAACAGTACATTTTATTTTATTTTTTTATCCATTTAAATCTAAATTTCCGTAAAGTAATATTCAGATTTAAACATTGTAATGAATATTCTCTAAACATAATTTTTTTTAATTGTTTTCCTAAAAGATTAGTAAGTCTATGATAACCACAAGATCTACTTAAATGATTTTTTAAAGGTTGGGGCCGAAGCATCATTTATTATTAAATCAAAGAAAATACCTCTTTTAACTATATAGAGGGAGACCCATTACAAAGCCTGAAGGCCAAGTGGGCATTTAACCCATTTCATGGCCTGTCGGCCCAAAGTTTTGGCCCAAAGCCCATTATGTGAATAGTAATGCTACAGTACCCACACTGCTACAGTCCCGCACAGTACCCACCACTACTACAATACCATGCCTCGTCTATAGTACCCTACTACCGCTACAGTTCTCTTCGTTGATACAGTACCTGCCCCTGCTACAGTACCTGCGCCCCATAGGTTTTGAACCCCCGTTTTTCATGTATCATTACAGGGTTCTTACCTCTAAGACAAACTCCAACTACACAAGATCTTCTTAGATGATGAATTTACAGAAAAAAACATATTTGAAACAAATTTATTCCATGTTTAATCCCTCTCTTGAACAAACTTCTTCTTTTTGATGAATTTATATTCTAAGATCTTATTTCTCTTCATATCCTTAGAGGAGTTATTCATGGATTCTTCATCTACATAATTATCTAGAATTTTTAGACACTTTTTTGGGATATTACCAAATATTCCACATCTATTTTAATTAAGTGGAATATTTCCCTTGAATCCTCATTTTACTCATTTTTTGTTTGAGTAAAGGAAAAGAATTGATTCATAAATTTCACCATCTTATTTATCATCGTATATAAAATGTTTCTTCAAATCTTCCAATGCCTCCACCTTGGAATTACATTTCATTTAGGATTAGTTATCATTGTTTCTGATGTTTTATCCATTGAGAATGATTTTAAAATAATAAAAACTCACCAAAATTGGGTAATTTGTATCCAGAATAGAGAAATTTTCATTGAAACATGAGGGTAAACATTTCGGGACACTCCTCACAAATTTGATATTATTAATATTTTCTCTGAGTCAACTTATATCCTCTATAATGATGTTCACCAGATCAATAATTTCCCTAAAATACTCATTTTCATACATCCTCATATCCTCATACATATTCTATTGTAGCCATAATTTAGTTTTAAATTCATTGGAACCACCTTCATGAATTTTTATTGGTTTTTTCAACATAACATGTGAGGATTTACCTGACATCTCTTTTGTGTATTTAGCAATAGATAATTTGAATCCCTGTGTTTTGACTTATATGGTGTTAGAATCAAGTTGTCTTTTACCGTTCTATAATAATTATATTCTCTCCATGATATAAAAAATTACATTAATGGGAGAAATTTTCTCATACACTTTAAATGACCCAATGTAGTTCTATATTTGATTTTTCCATACTATAAAATTATTGTTATTGATTATCAAAATCCCCTTAGGGTGTGGATTACCATTAACATCATTTTCTGAGAAAAAAATACACCATGAAAACAATTATATTTAATACCATTTTACAGTCCTCAGTTTGGTAAATAACCTATGAGGGTGTGAATCAGGGTGTATTAATATTTTCTAAATGCTAGGTATGACAGAATTTAGTGGTCATGTAAAAGAAGTTTTTAATAAATATATTGTGTTTTATGTTATATGTTTTTATGTAATTATCCTTATTTTCCTTGAAACTAGATCTCTCTATCCTTATAATTGTATTAAGTGAAATTTTATGTAATAAATCAAGGTTATGTGTGTAATAAAGAGTACAATTATTTTAGTTAGTACCAAAGGATATGTTTATTTATTTTTGGGATTCTGATTAGAAAACCCTATTGAAAGCCTCAGGGAAAACTATATGTATAATAAAAAATCCCTAAATTTTGGTGAGTATAGATTATGTTTTTTATCAAGAAATTACATCCATGATTAGATATGAATAAGTTGAGGTGGCTCTAGAATCGATGTATTTAGGGGTAAAACCTGAAAACATAATTTGAGCTAGACTCTAATGAGAATTGGTGCACGAAAACATGCCTCGCTGCACTATTAGTTACGAAAATCCCGAGTGATACGATTTGGTGAGTTCATAAGATTAGTATGAACCATAATTAAATGGAATAAAAAATCACTATAAGAATATATATTGGGATGTTGATCATGGATAACATATATTTATGCCTATAAATTCATTTGTTAAGGTAATAAAAGTAATTTATAATTTATTTCTTTAATGTAATTTGATTCCCATTTTATTTCTTTAATAGTTTAAAATTACTCATCCCTATGTATATATTTGGATAAAGTATAACCAGAATAAAAAATTGAATGGTAGAATTATCATCCATAGTCCTATGCATTCTTTTATATCCCCAATGTATAGTAGAACAATCCCAACAACAGCAAAAATCATAGAGTAAAGATGTCGTGGAGAATGGAGAATGGGGAATTCATTGCATCCCCTGAATATAACTCCTCCTCTATCACAACATGGGGTTGAAACTTCTTGGATAACCTCTTCAAACTGCCTACGGTAGAATTTGATGAAATTCTTGGATTGGATTGGCTTTACCTATATAGATCCAACATAAATTTCCATGAGAGGGAAATCACTCTCAATATAGAGAATCGACCCCCTATTCTTTACAAGTGCAATGAGGAGGATGAATCTTCCTTAGCATCATTATCAAATGTGTGGATAATATTAGACTATAAGCATACGTATCTTGCTCAGATGATTGATTATAATAAAGAAACCATCCTTGAATACATGCCTATTGTGGGGTGATTTGCTGAAGTGTTTCTCAAGGAATTTCATGCTCTTCTTCCAAGAAGGGATGTTGAATTTTCTATTGTTCTTATACGTGTGTAATTTATAATATCCAAGACATTGTATAGAATTGTTGTTGTGGAGCTTGAGGATCTAAAGAAACAACTAAAGGATAATATTAATAAAGGGTTTATATACCTATGTGCATCACCATGGGGTGTACTATTCCTCTTCGTCAAGAAGAAGTATTGGTCAATATGCCTTTTCATTGACTATCATGAGTTCAATAAAATCAAGATAAAGAACATGTATCCTTTACCCCAGATAGATGACTTGTTCGATCTACTATGCGGAGCACAATACATCTCCACGGTGGATCTATGGTAGGGATATTACCAAGTAAGATTGAAGATGGAGGATATCTATAAGAATTCTTTTCGTACAAGGTACGCGCACTATGAATTAATATTAATTCCTTTCAAACTCACTAATTCTCTAAAAATATTCATGGACATGATGAAAAGAGTCATCAGATATTACCTCGACAAATTTTTGGTAGTCTTTATAGATGATATTGTAATATACTTCAAAACTAAAGAGGAACATGAGGAGTATCTAACACTATACTAGAGACCTTGTGAAATGAGAAGCTCTATGAAAACTACATCAAGTGCGAGTTCTGGTTGAAGTAAGTATTACACCCCGAACCCTCTCATTCAGACTTAGTACTTAAAAATGCTGTATAATTTTATTTCTTCTAAAATAAAAAAATTTAGACAACACATTAATCAAATGAGGGACTTTTACTAGACTAGGTTCTGGAAGATTATACAATACCATACATCTATCAGAGTTGAAAAAAATAAAAAAATTCGTATTATGATTCTACATGCGCTAACACCAAAAGAATTGATGTCCAATTTATAAAATCTATGATTCCTGTGGAAAACATTTAAAAAAATGGAGAGAATTAAATTTCCAAAAAATGAGTTTTGACAACCTTTGATAAAAGCAATTAAAAATTTCCCTTAGATAATACATCTGAAAAATTCAATTAGAAATACATTTTAAAAACAAATTTTACAAAATAAGGCTTTAAAAAAATAATTATACTTCAAAAATGATTTTAAACAAATCCAGTGATTTGGTTGAAAATATAATGCATGATCTTAAAAACCAAACCAATAAGGCCACTTGAAACTTTTAATGCTATCTTGGGCCTACCTATTTAGAGGATGGATTCACTCTCAAATTCCCGGTCATATTTTACAATGGTAAAGTAATGGTTTTTATACAAAATTATTTTGATGCTTTTTTTACATATATAAACATTTTCAATGGGGTTTTAGTTTTATTTATATATAATCATACATGTTATAACATGTTCACTTCTATTTATATATAATTATATAAATTATAGTCTTCATTGAAAATTATATATTCGACTTGGTATGACCAAATATTATGATATATAAACTTTTCTTCCCCACATGGAAGATTAATCATCATTCACGTACTTAAAATTTCAGAGACATATTTGTTAAATTTATTTTATGCATAAAATAATGACATTAAGGTACAAACAGATAACAATAGTGAACATATAATTCAATCTTCTTAAAATTTATCATTTTCAATAGATAATTATATAACGTGCACAAAATCATTAAATAAAAATTTCATAAAAAAATAAACTCATCCTTTAATGGATGTATATTTATAAGCCCTAATGTTTTAAGGAACATGAGTTTAAGATGTACATATATATATTAATATATAAATGTCATGATAACAATATCATCGATGTATGGAAATATCATTGATTTTTATATGACATGTATATGACTTCAAATAAATTATCATATTTTTAAATTATATAATAATTTATTTAAAATATTTATTAACATAAAATTATACTAGTAAATAAATTTTTTTCTCATAATAATATAATAAATTCATGTCTGAATAAATCATTGATAAATATATTCATCTCTTAGAGAGACTAACATAAAATCAAATTAAAAAATAAAATTTGGTACATATACAGATATATCCCTCTCATGTAATTCATATGATTCTAAAAATAATAATTTTTTAACACAAAACTAAATAATAATAATAAAATTTACAGAAATAATTTTTCATTTCCGAAAATTCACCTTGTATGTTGATAAATAAATAATATATGTAATTTAAGAATTAAGGAACATATTTCAGAAACATGGAATGATAATATATTCATTAAAAAACCAGAAAATAAAAAACATAAATTTCAAACAAATAAAATATCTATTACTAATAATTTTGAAATAGATATATTCAAAAAATCAAATAAAATTATCCCATTAAAAAACACAATTAAACGATTTCCATTAAGAAGGAATCAACATCATACCAAACATACACTGGAATAATTTTAGTATAAATCACCTTACTAAAATTTAACAAATTTTTATCAAACATATTGATTATTTTTGGAAGAAACCCATAAGTAAACATGAAAGAAACATATAATTTGAAAAAATAAAAATTAAAATCCCTTACAAGTTTTATGATCAGGCGATCCATTTTCATCTTCTTTTGACTGTCAATGCTCAAATTCTATACACTTGGAATTAGAATGTATAATAAGGGGAAAAGAAACCATAGGGTACTACTTTTTTTCCATCCTCACACACATCGCACTGATTGTATCGCTTATTTTTTAAGCAGAACTACTTTATATATAGTAGTGCTCAAGTGTCAAATTAAATTTTAATTTACCATAAATTAAATGAAATTTTAACACAATGGAAAATGACATAAAAAATTTATTAAAGGAAAAGAGGATGAATATGACCGTGGATAAATAAGTAAAATTAAATGATGCTTCCTCACAAAGATTTTTAGAAGGGAAATGAAACCAGATAGAGCAACATTAAACCAATAGAATCGATACTATTTTAAACAATGGAGTTTGAGGAAAAATAAAAAACAAAGAAGATAGATTAATTCAATTTGACACAAATGAAAAATAATTGATAAGTGTTGGGATAAGATTCACAATAAATCTAGAAAAATTCATTGACAAATAAGACACATGCATTAAAAATATCCCTATAGGGTTGTAGAAAATTCAATGTATCAATTAGATGAAGACAGAAGATGAAAAAATCTAAGATGAAAATTGAATAAATTGAAAAGCAAGGTATTCAAATATTGGATTTAATCAAGGTGATATGTTTTTGTGAAGATTCATTTTTCAAGAACGAAAAAAACACACCTAATATCATATATGGAAATTAGAAACAATATTCATACTACTTCACATAGATTGAAACACTAATAATGATATAGATCTGGTTCTCCTTCTTTCTGTGTTCGATCTTCTGAGTTGAAACCCATCTGAGCTTGAACCTCCTCACTATGACCTAGCTCGGACCAGCTCAACTCAGTGGGAATCTCAATCTGGGCCTCGAATTCGATTCAAATGTGCACAACCACATCCCGGATGAAGCTCTATGGATCGATATACCTTCTCACTAAAATGAAACCTAATAGACCCTTACCCTCGTCAAGACCCCACCTATTCATTCCAAATTCTTGCATTCTTTTACTTTTATATTTACTATTCTATCGTCATATATATATGACATATTTTATTTTCAAGTTATACTATCTATATATAGATATTAATAATGACAAAAATTTATATGTTAAAATAATAATAATGATAATGATACATTTTCATTATAATTAAACTGTAATTTTTATAATTTTCATATTATATTTTTATGAGTATGAAATGATTATTTATTTATTACTTATTAAAAAAAATATAAAAAATCATATTTATAATTCATATCATTAGAAATTATAATAGTTTTACTAATATATCATTCTCAATACCTCCTTTACTTATTTTTATTACTGTCATTATTTTTCGGAATATCCCTCTTTCTTGATTGAAATTAATAATTTCAAATATATATACGTAAATTTAAAGTATTATTGTATTAATATATAAAATTAATTAATATCATGAAATGTAATGTAATATTTAATGTTATGAATCAAAACATATTTTGATTGAAAAAATTATTTATAATGGTTTTTATAAAATATTTTCAAAATTAGTTTAATTTTAAACAAATTATTAAAGAAATACTTAATTACTATTTATATTTTTGTTGGTTATTATAGGAAGCCTCATTCTCGAGTCATATCATCCTAAGCAATGAGATATTTGTGGATCCTTCCATGAAAGCTACCATTTAGGGATGCATGAGGCCAACATCTGTGACAGATATCCATTGCTTCCTGGGGTTAGCTGGATATTATTGGTGATTTGTGAAAGAATTCTCACCATTTTCCAACAATCATACATGATATCCCATATGAGAGCTACATTTTCATGGAGTGATGAATGTGAAGATAACTTTATGGAGAGGAAATAGAGACTTAACACTGCACACATTCTCACACTACCCACAAGTGGAGAACTTTTTTGTATTTAGTGATGCTTCAAGGAAGGTAATGTGTTGCATGTTGATGAAAAATGAAAAATTCATTGCCTATTCTTCATCAAATTTAAAAGTTCATGAGAAAAACTATCCAACACATGGTCTATGATTGGTTGTAGAAATATTCACATTGAAAACTCTATGACATTACGTATTTTGGGAGAAGTGTAAAATATCAATGGACTACAAAAGCCTCAAGTATATATTCACACAGAAAGTGTTGAATATTTTCCAATGAAAATTGTTAGAGCTGATCAAAGACTATGACAGTTCAATCCATGTAACGCCCCGACCCCAGTTACCCAGAGTCGGTGCATTATTACATAACATTGGAATGATCACAAGAAAGATCAAGTCTCGAAAGACCGATTAGTTTAGTAGCCTTGGAAACACTAGATACAATCATAATGTTTTACATTACATAAAAAAACATCTTGTCTTCATATCCCCTCATACTATCCCTGCAGTTCATTCATAAATTACTTTTTCATAATCTTGGGAAAAATAAAACATTGAAAGGGGTGATTTCAGATGCTCATTAAGGATAACATTATAGCAGAAGCTTTCATAGGTAAGCATAAACACTTAAGACAATTTATAATTAAAACAATAGCCTTTTAAACTTGAAATTCAACATAATATGGAAAAGAAAAAATTAAATAATTCCATTTAATTATTCACATGTATATACTACTAGTCAAACAATCACATGCAATATCAATAACCACTTTCATAATGATGGAATGCATAATTCCAGACTATCATAACCACATAGCCGAGGCCTCGTGCCAAGACTACAAAAAAGATTTTGTCAAAGCCTTGTGCCAAGAAACTAGTTTGTCTCGTGATACCTACCAATGCATCGAGGAGATATAGAGGGCTCCGCCCGTCACTTATTAAGTCCAATGCATTCCTCATATGAACAAGTTTGTACATAACATAAACATTCGTATTAAAACTAGCATACGAAATTCCAATAATTTAACTACAAACCATGAATGGTATAAAAATAGTAAATCCACAGTCAAACATAACTCATTTGATACAATATGGAAGATTTTATTGTATCACATTAACCTCAATCAAGAATAATGAAGGATGTTGACATAGATGAAAATAATCATCAAAACTATTTGAGAGAAATATCCCCCTTTTTCTTGAAATCATTTAAAAGTCACACTATTTGTCAAGAAGCCATTTAAAAATAGATTTTTGAATCAAAGTGTCCCATACCACTTTGAAAATTTTGAAAAGGAGTTTTAATTTTAAACAATTAATGTCCATATAAATAAATCCTTTAAACCATTTTTAAAACATGGACATTAATGAGCAATATTTAGATGAATAAGTCTTTAAACATTTAAAAATGGTATTTTAGTTAGAGATTCTAACCAAAGGAGAGACACTTGAATACAAACAATTGAGTTAATCAAAACGTTGTAATATCATGAGAATAAATGGATTCATGATATACTATGTCAAAGTACATTATATACACCACATAAAAGTGATTTGGTGTATATCAACAAAGAAGGCTCAATGGAATGTAAATTGAGATGAAATCTCTCATAAAGACCGTATCCGTAGGTTATGGATAAATCAACGACATAGTTATGTGTGACAAATATAAATACACTAAAAATTATTGGATATTCAGTGTAAATCAATCAAATGTTATTCACACATAATCTTATAAAAACAACACCAATGAATTGGATGTTTAACTCAACAAATGGAGAGTGAGTTAAAATTACTCTTATCAATTTCATATCGATGACTTGAGAAATTATCAATTGAGTGATTATGTGTATCAAAAGTATATCCACAGAAAAGGGGAGTGGAAATTATGACATAAGCAAATGAATAGTTATTCCACACATAATCTCGGAGTAAAATAATCAATTAAGTTTGCGTAAAGCCAAATAAATAGAAATTGAAATTTCAAATTCCCTTATTGATTTGGTAAAATAAAAAACATACACCCATGAAAGAAGGATCATACAATGATGATGTAAATATACATTAATTAAAGTATATTACATAATGAATACAAACATGGTCAGTACACACACAACGTGTTATAAATAAGTGGTGAACAATGGAATTCTCACGGAATTAAAAGTGAGATAAGAAACCCCTTACTTTGTACTTTTTCCATGGTCGACGGTAGGTTAACCTCCAGTATAATGGTTAAATAACTGTCATTTAATTTTACCAGAATCATATTCATTAATATGATATCATATATGATCTTTTAACATTTATTTTTTAATAATATCTCAGTATTATCATTGTTTCGGGTGTTAACTTACTCGTTTTCTTTTTTATGTTTTGTTACGTAAGACATGTTTGTAATGGATAGGTTTTATCTTAATAATATCCAGATTGATATCAAGTCCTTAGATACTATTATTAATCATCAAATGAGAATTATACTTGAATGGATACGATGGGGAATGAATCTCATCGTGTTCGTGAAGACGGTAGTCCGTACGTACGCACGAGCGACAATATCATTCTTTTGATATTAAAATAATATATAATTGGATGGTATATCATATATACATAATCATTATAATTTTATATTTATTATTTACATGAATTTCACATCATTATTATCCCATCCAAATAATAATTTATAGAATAACAATTACACCACGACGTGGAGACGGTAAGCCGTACGTACGCATGTATGGTGACATGTTATTCAAAGGATGTATAGAATACTAAATATGGTTTTACCATATTTATAATAACATCACAGTATATATATGATACTGTATTTATTATTTTAGAATGGTAATAACAAAGGAAGAAGAAGTGGAAGAAGAAAGGAACTTGGAAAAAGGTGGTTAAATCAATACCTCTTCTTCAGGTTCTTCCTTTTGATTTGATCAAAAGGGATCCTTAGGTTGGCTTTATGATCAAACTAAGGCCACTAGGTTTTAGTGAGTGAATCTGGGAGAGTATTTGGGCAGAGTTTGGCTGATCCAAAAGGCTTTGAAGGTGTGAATAAATTAGAAGGGGTAGTGCTCTTTTATAAGAGGGGTGAGGGGCACCTTTGGAAAACCTAGAAATATTAATTTATAATAAATTCATGTTCGGTTTCTAATGGCTCCAAAGTGCATTATTTTAATTTTAAGGTGGGGATAGGTCGAAAAAAATTCATAAAATAGAATATATACAAGTTTGGGTCATTATATTAAACTTATCTTTTATTTTTAACTCTTAGTTAATTAGTTTGACATTTACCATGTCACTTTGTATTTTTATATTATATGGTTAATAAACATAACCTATACATCCAAGAGACCCCCAAGTGGTCAATCACTGATACACCTATCATGATATAAGTCTATTGGTAGAACCTTAGAATTTTTAGGAATTTAATATCAATTAATAATATAATTTTCTTTTAAAAACTCTTTTATGTCAATTTTCACACTATTCAACAGTCGATTTTTGTAAAACACATAAAAGAATTATTACTTCAAAAAAAGTTAATTAAATCAATCCTAATATTTCATATTAACCTATAAAATTAGTCTAATTCAATAAAAGTCTCAAATTTTATTTATTTGGGTATTTATAATATCAATTATTATAATTTTTCACTATTATGGTAATTACTACATCACCATTGTGTCATAAATAAATTATATTATTTAATGTCTGAAAATTATAAATAAAATATCATTATGTAGAAAATCGTTTTATATTTCTAATGAATATTTATAGTCTAAAATCCAAAATATATAACCATATGTAACAATTTGTTTTCTAAAAGATATATGCTTGTGTCATTTTTTGTATTCATTTTAACTTAATTAAAATAAAGTGTCCCTATCACTTACAAGTGAATCCATGGGGTCCCAAAATCGACCCAAAGATGTCCATGGTCGACCATGTATCAACCAATAGGTTTAAGACACGTTTTATGGTAATTTAGTATTATTATAATATTATTTTTTAACCCTTGTTTACCAGATTTACACTTAACCATGGTAAATAAAATATTTACCGCAGTAATTATTCAAAATATCTAAAAATAAAATTTACCTATTCTCACAATATGAACATCCTGATTCCAAATATGGAATCCATTTTTCCAAATTCAAAACATAAAAGTGGCAGAAATTAATTTAAAATTAATTCCCGTTGTTAAAACAAAAAGCGTGTTTTTAAAAGATAATAACTATCAAAAGATTGACACTTGTTTATGTCCGATTTAATTGTAAAATTATGTACAATGACCAAACTTATATAAAATGGTAAAAATATATTCTAAATATACTTTAAAACCACTCAAATTAATAATTTATTATTATAAATTATTCCGATTAAAAAGGTTGTTTTTAATTAAAATTTAGTAATTTTCACTATTCATCAAAATATAAGTGTTATCCGAAAAGTTCCAAAATTTCACCCTAGGATAAATTCGATATTCCAAATCCAAAGATGAAGTCTATTTTGAAATATAAAATATATATAATTTCAAAAAGTAGGTATTACTATTCATAACGGCTAGTTTGATCGGTTGTGGTGTGTTAGAAACCGATGTTGCGTACAACACACGCTATCACATTATTCAAAGAGAAGCGTACCTTGGAAGCATGGGGTGTTACATTCTACCCTCCTTCAATAAATTGTGTCCTCGCAATTTTTTTTTATAAAAATTTGGCTTCAGAATATAATAGAATGTCCCACATCAGAAAAAGAGTCAATAAAACTATCATTTTAAAAGAAAGGAATAGAGGTATAAAGGTCACACAAGATAACCCATACTAGGATTCCATGTAGGAAAACATGGATATGGATGATAAACTATGTGTTCAGTTCTGATGGAGAGGGATTGAAAACATGATCAGGAGAAAGTTAACAATAAGAAAATCACAAACTTGTGTTGAGACAAACGATCATTAGTCTCCTAGTAGGAAAAGTAAACGGACAACATTTTTTGTTTTAATTTACATTACATAAGGATGAGGAATTAATTTATTATATTGACTATGAATATAAAGATATATACTTACTTTTTAAGTAGAGTTTCATTCTTTAATAAATTTCCACCACTAACTCATTTTTTTAAACGATGAGTATTCAAGAAGGCTTGGTCACACTGGAAGAGCTAGAATAAACATTTATAGAATCACATGATCCATGCAAGATAAAAAATATATTTACATTGTATTTAGAGATTAATCAAAACCAAAATGGTTATTACAAGATCTAATTATACCCCAAATGTATATTCCATTAGAGAAAAAAAATACTAAACTTATTTTCTAAAATTAAACCAACAATACCCCAAAGTTAAATAAATACCATTCAATAATAAATTGTCCTTAAAATCCATCAATATAGTCCAAACTAATATTAAAACCCAAAACTTATAAGAATGTAGTCTTCCACGTTAAATTGTATCTCCAAATTACATTATCTACTCTTAAAGTCACATACTTAAAAGTAATTAACCTAATCACATATTCATTATTATAGGTTAATCATTTCCATAAATAACCCAAATCACTATAAATCCGCAATTAAAACATATATAAAAATCCACCATTACTCCTCTAATGAAATCCCATAGTATTCTATTTTCCTTGGACATATAGTGTTCCCAACAAAGTGAACATCTTCCAAAATAACATTTATCACTTAATCACCAAATCATTTTCCTATACTAAGGGTATTCATTTCATAAGACATAAGAACCCAAATAAACTTATTATTGATCAATAAAATAATTTAACTAAAAATAATAGTCACACTAACCAGGGACTTCACGTAGTCCAGTGGTAGGTGATAAATCCCAATCGCACTTTGGTTGTGGGTTCGATTTCCACAACTTTGTCCGACGCGACGGGTTGTCACACGGTCTACGTGTTGTCCTTTTTCAAAAACTATATTTTATAATATTACCATAACATAATTTAACCACAAATGTTATATCATACCTTGCATTTTCATCCCAAATTATAATAACTTATAATTCTCTCAAACCCCAATGATCATATAAAACCAAATGGCTATTTATACCTATATCCACAAGAGAAGTGATAAATCTTCCTCAAATATCATTCTCACATGGAAAAATGCGGGGTTACAAACAGAAGAGAAAATTATTCCAATGTAAACCCATAAACAAGGAGCACTAATACTTTTTAAACATTTCTCCAACCATTTATTTCCACATATCTTCTTATTTGACCATGAAAATATCCTATAGAATAGGGCATTCACTCGGGTAATGGCCAGGTCCCCTACATTTACGACAAATGACTGTAAATGGACTCTTGGGACCATTTTTATCTTCTTCCATAGTACTCATAATTTTTCTTCGGCAATTCTTCACTTTATGTCCTTCCTTCCCACATGTAAAGCATTTCATGGTCCCATTGAGACACTTTCCTGGGTGTCTCCTACCACATTTCTTGCATGATGGAAATTGAGGGTTCTTTTCTCCATGGTCTCCACTGCTGGAGCTGTTATCATTCATCACCTTTCTCTTCCTTTTTGAGTCCGGGAGTTGGTTAATATATATGTTTTTGATCATATTTTTGGAAAACTGATTTGGAATAAAGACAATATCTTTTACGCCTATCAACATTCCATTTTGTTTCTCACTTCCACCACCGTTCACACCTTGTACATCATTCCTAAAGTCACTATGACTTCTTTGGAATCTAGCCATTGACTAAAACCAGAAAGCATTGTGTGAGTAACAGTAGTCATAAAATCATTTAGAGATTAACATGTCACCATATTCTCAATTTGGAACACATTAGGACTTACCAAGGTCATTTACTCTCATCTTATATATATATTACTTTAAATCGGTTTGTAAAGAAAATGTAAATTATCATAAGCATATCCCTCGGGATTGTCGTAACCAAGAGTGCAGCAAGGCCCATTTTCGTGCACCAGTTCCCATTCGAGTCTAGCTGAAAGCGGTGTTTCCAGGTTTTACCCCTAGGTACATCTATGCCAGAGCCGCCTCTACCTGCTCGTATCCAGACAGGTATGTATTGTTCGTAAAACTCACAAAATCACTACAATACCAAAATTCTAGGAAGTTATTCTATACTAATCCTCAATGTTCATCTTAGGTCTACATGCTCTAATCAGAGTTTATCTAAATCTAGTTTCCAAGGTTTGTACTAAACTTCCTTTGATACCAAATGTAACGCCCCGACCCCAGTTATCCAGATTCGGTGAATTATTACATAACATTGGCATGATCACAAGAAAGACCAAGTCTCGAAAGACCGATTAGTTTAGTAGCCTTGGAAACACTAGATACAATCATAAAGTTTTACATTACATAAAAAAAAGTCTTGTCTTCATATCCCCTCATACTATCCCTACAGGTCATTCATAAATTACTTCTTTATAATACTGGGAAAAATAAAACATTGAAAGGGGTGAGCTCAGATGCTCAGTAAGGATAACATTATAGCAGAAGCTTTCATATATAAGCATAAACACTTAAGACAATTTATAATTAAAACAAAAGCCTTTTAAACTTGAACTTCAGCATAATATGGCAAAGATAAAATGAAATAATTCCATTTACTTATTCACATGGATATTCTACTAGTCGAACAATCACATGCAATATCAATAACCACTTTCATAATGATGGAATGCATAATTCCAGACTATCATAACCACATAGCCGAGGCCTCGTGCAAAGACTACAAATTATATTTTGTCAAGGCCTTGTGCCATGACACTAGTTTCACTCATGAGACCTACCGATGCATCGAGGAGCTATAGCAGGCTCCACCCGTCACTTATTAAGTCCAATGCATTTCTCATATGAACAGGTTTAAACATAACATAAACATTCGTATTAAGACTAGCATACGAAATGTCAAAACATTAACTACAAACCATGAATGGTATAAAAATAGTACATCCACAATCAAACATAACTCATTTGATACAATATAGAATATTGTATTGTATCACATTAACCTCAATCAAAAATAATGAAGGATGTTGACATAGATGAAAAATCATCAAAACTATTTGAGAGAAATATCCCCCTTTTTCTTGAAATCATTTAAAAGTCCCACTATTTGTCAAGAAGCCATTTAAAAATAGATTTTTGAATCAAAGTGTCCCATACCACTTTGAAACTTTTTAAAAGGAGTTTTAATTTTAAAACTTTAATGTCCATATAAATAAATCCTTAAAACCATTTTTAAAACATGGACATTAATGAGCAAGAATTAGATGAATAAGTCTTTAAATCATTTAAAAATGGTATTTTAGTTAGAGATTATAACCAAAAGACAGACACTTAAATACAAATAATTGAGGTAATAAAAACATTGTAATATCATGAGAATAAAGGGATTCATGATATATTATGTCAAAGTACATTATATACACCACATAAAAGTGATTTGGTGTATATCAGAAAAGAAGTCTCAATGGAATGTAAATTGAGATGAAATCTCTCATAAAGTCTGTATCCTTAGGTTATGGATAAATCAATGACATAGTTATGTGTGAAAAATATAAATACACTAAAAATGATTGGATATTCAGTGTAAATCAATCAAATGATATTCACCCATAATCTTATAAAAACAACACCAATGAATTGGATGTTTAACTCAACAAATGGAGAGTGAGATAAAATTACTCTTATCAGATTCATATAGATGACTTGAGAAATTATCAATTGAGTGATTATGTGTATCAAAAGTATATCCACATAAAAGGGGAGTGGAAATTATTACATAAGAAAATGAATAGTTATTCCACACATAATCTCAGAGTAAAATAATCAATGAAGTTTGTGTAAAGCCAAATAAATGGATATGGAAATTTCAAATTCCCTTATTGATTTGGAAACATAAAAAACATACACCCATAAAAGAAGGATCATACAATGATGATGTAAATATACATGAATTAAAGTATATTACACAATGAATAACAACATGGGCAGTACACACACCACATGTAATAAATAAGTGGTGAATAATGGAATTCTCACGGAATTAAAAGTGAGATAAGAAACCCCTTACTTTGTACTTTTTCCATGGTAGACGGTAGGTTAAACTCCTGTATAATGGTTAAATAATTTTTACTTAATTATACAAGAGTCATACGCATTAATATGATATCATATATGATCTTTTAACATTGATTTTATAATAATATCTAAGTATTATTGTTGTTTCAGGTGTTAACTTACTCGTTTTCTTTTATATGTTTTGTTATGTAAGACATGTTTGTAATGGATAGGTTGTATCTTAATAATATCCAGAATGATATCAAGTCCTTAGATTCTATTATTAAACATCCAATGAGAATTATACTTGAATGGATACGATGGAGAATGAATCTCATCGCGTTCTTGGAGACGGTATTCCGTACGTACGCACGAGCGACAATATCATTCTTTTGATATTAAAATAATATATAATTGGATGGTATATCATATATACAGAATCATTATCATGTTATATTTATTATTTACATGAATTACACATCATTATTATTCCCATCCAAATAATAATTTATTGAATAACAATTACACCACGACGTGGAGACGGTAAGCCGTACGCACGCACGTATGGTGACTTGTTATTCAAAGGATGGATAGAATACTGAATATGATTGTATCATATTTACAATAACATCACATTATATATATGATACTGGATTTATTATTTTATAATTCTAATAAAAATTTAAGAAGAAGTGGAAGAAGAAAGGAACTTTGAAAAGGGTGGTGAAATCATTACCTCTTCTTCGGGTTCTTCTTTTTGATTTGATCAAAAGGGCTCCATAGGTTGGCTTTCTGATCAAACTAAGGCCACTAGGTTGTAGTGAGGGATGTTGGGAGAGTATTTGGGTAGATTTTGGACGAACCAAAAGGCTTTTAAGGTGTGAAGTAATGATAAGGAGGAGTGCCTTTTTATTATAGGGGTGAGGGGAATCTTTGGAAAAGCTAAAAATATTAATTTATAATAAATTCATGTTAGTTTTCTAATGGCTCCAAAGTGGATTCGTTTAATTTTAATGTGGGTATACGTCGAAAACCATTCAACCAATATAAGTTAGACAGTTTTGGGTCATTATATTAACCTTATCTTTTAGTTTTAACTCTTAGTTAATTAGTTTGACATTTACCATGTCACTTTGTATTTTTATATTATATGGTTAATAAACATAGAATATAATACAAGAGACCCCCAAGTGGTCCATTACTGATACAAATATCTTGATATAAGTCTCTTTGTAGATCCTTAGATTTTTAGGAATTTAATATCAATTAATAATATAATATTTGTTTTGAAAACTCTTTTATGTCAATTTTCACACTATTCAATAGTTGATTTTTGTGAAACACATAACAAAATTATTACTTCGAACAAAGATAATTAAACCAATCCTAATATGTCATATTAACCTAGAAAATTTTTGTAATTCAATAAATGTCTCAAATTATATTTTTTTGGGTATTTATAATATCAATTATTCTAATTTTTCACTATTATGGTAATTACTGCATCACCATTGTGTCATAAATAAATTAAATTATTTAATTTATAAAAACTATAAATAAAATATCATTATGTAGGAATTATTTTTATCTTTCTAATGAATATTTATAGTCTAAATGCAAACATATATAACCATATGTAACAATTGTTTTTCTAAAAGATATATGCTTGTGTCATTTTTTGTATTCATTTTAACTTAATTAAAATAAACTGTCTCTATCACTTACAAGTTGATCCATGGGGTCCCAAAATCGACCCAAAGATGCCCATGGTCGACCATGTATCAACCAATAGGGTTTAGACACGTTTTAGGGTAATTTAGTATTATTATAATATTATTTTTAACCCATGTTTACCGGATTTACCCTTAACCATGGTAAATAAAATATTTACCGCAGTAATTATTCAAAATGTCTAAAAATAAAAGTTACCTATTCACACAATATTAAAATCCTGATTCCAAATATGTAATCCATTTTTCCAAATTCAAAACACATAAGTGGCAGAAATTAATTTAAAATTAATTCTCGTTGTTAAAACAAAAAGAGGGTTTTTTAAGAGATAATAACTATCAAAAGATTGAAACTTGTTTATGTCCAGTTTAATTGTAAAATTATGTAAAATGAACAAAATTATATTTAATGGTAAAAATATAATCTAAATATACTTTAAAACCACTCAAAATCATAATTTATTAATATAAATTATTTCGATTAAAAAAGTTGTTTTTAATTAAAATTTAGTAATTTTCACTATTCATCAAAATATAAGTGTTATCCAAAAAGTTCCAAAATTTCACCCTAGGCTAAATTCGATATTAAAAATCCTAAAATGAAGTATATTTTGAAATATAAAATATATATAATTTCAAAAATTAGGTATTACTATTCATAACGGCTAGTTTGATCGGTTATGGTGTGTTAGAACCCGATGTTGCGTACAACACACGCTATCACATTATTCAAAGAGAAGCGTGCCGTGGAAGCTTGGGGTGTTACAATCCATTACAACCTTGGGAAATAAAACAAGGTGGAAAATTATCGAAGTATAAAGGACCCCACAATTATATCAGTGATGAGAATTGAAAAGAATCCAATATTCAATGATTTGATGAATATGGACATGGGAGTCATAAATAAGAGAATATAATAAATACTTTCACAAATGATTGATCAACCATATCTTTGTAAAAGTTTAATGGATTTTAAAAAGAGTGATGTGGGAATTCAGGAGAATGTATAAACTATCAGAAAAGGGAAATCCTCAGAGTTCGATGTTAAAGGAGAAGGAATTGAGTGATTTGGGACAAGTTTATGTGTTCCATCTAATTCAATGTTAATAAATTAACTTTTGGATGATTCAAATTGTTTGAATTTCTCCATTCTCCCTGGAAACACAATGATGTATCGAGATCTCTGAGAGCTTTAATGGTTGGATAACTTGTATAGGGAGATCTATATGTATACATCAATGTGTCTTTTATTTCAGCAAGTGAAGGTTGAGAGGCAGAATTCTACTGGGATGATGGAACCATTGCCCCTACCAACATGGAAATGGGAGAAAATGACCATGGACTTTGTCACTGGAAATATGAAGACATCCAAATATAAAATTCTATTTGGGTTTTTGTGGATCGTCTTACAAAGACTGCACACTTCATTACAATTCAAGTGGATTTCTCATTAGACCAAGTCACACAGATATATATTATAGAAGTCTTAAGGCTGCAAGGAGTACCATTATCTATTATATGCGATTGAGATCCAAGATTAACTTCTATGTTCTTGAAGTGTCTTCAACATTCTTTGAATACTGATTTAAACATTAGTACGGTTTATCATCCTCAAACAGATGGCCAATCTAAGCGGACTATCAAAACACTTGTGAACATGATGAGAGTATTCTCAATGGACATAAAATGAGGATGAGATCAACATATTCCTCTAGTTGAGTTCTCTTAAAATAATAGTTTCCACTCAAGAATCTAAATTGATCCTTATAATGCCCTTTTGGGAAGAGATGTAGAACACCAACATGCTGAGATGAAGTTGGGGAGGGAAAACTCTTAGGTCTAGAAATGGTCAACGAAATGGTGGAGAAAGTTAAAACCATCCAGCAGCAAATTAATGCTTCTAGGATTCGAAAACAGATCTATTCTAATAAACATCGATGAGACCTACAGTTTGATGTTGAGCACACGGTATTCCTCTACATATCATCGTGGAATAGAGTTATATGAGTTTGGGAGATGGTAAATCTTATTCCAAGGTACATTGGCGCTTTTGAGATCCTTGTTAGCATTAGAGCAGTGGCTTATTGACTAGAACTCCCACCGAACCTATCTTCAGTACAAGAGGTATTACATGTATCAATCTTGAAGAAGTACATACCTGACCCATCCCATATACTCACTCTATAGGCAGTACAATTGTATAATTACCTCTCTAATTAAGATAAGTCGGTGAATATCATAGACCATAGAGAAAAAGTACTACGAAAAATGGCAATTCCCTTCGTCAAGGTGTTGTGGAAAAACCACATATCTGAAGAAACAATGTTGGAATCATAGGAGGGGATGAGTTAGAGATACCCTAGTCTATTATAGTGTGGGAAATGAGATTTCAAGGGTGAAAGTTCTTATGGGGGGAAGATTATATGGACCCAAACTTTTACTAATGAAAATTCTCTTGATCTGATTAAATGAATTATTTTATAAAATGTTTATATAAAACATAAGAACTTCCTTGGTTTTATGTTTTTTTATTATAAAAAACATTAAGAATTATTACCAATTATAATACAGATTTTGATCAGTGATGACATGATGAGTATAAATATATGGATTTTACAAATCCAATTTACTCAGAAAAAGGAAGTGATGGAATCATCTAGAAAAATTGCCCCATACAAAGCCCATTTGTCAAAGCTCAGAAAGGAGGTGGTGTTACTAGGCTTCTCTCTTGAGAAAGACCATGCTAAGATTCAACACATTAAACTAGAATGGAACCGCATATGGTAGAAGTGGAAGTTGATAGATATTACCACCCGACCGATGTTTTCTGACTCACCCCAATAGTCTTTCACCATCGCACACCTTACCCTTAGGTCTTATGCATGTGTTATAAGAGGTTATATAATAAGTCCCTAGCACAATGATTATGTGAATTAGTTTTTATAGAATAAATAATATATATTAATTTCATTATTGTTACTTTTTAAATGGTTTTAAGGAAAAATTGTATTTTTAGTTAATATTCAATTAAGAATTTTATTTTGATGAATTAATGGATTTTTGAATTAAATAATATATTAATCAAATATTATTAAAAAATTACTTTTATTTAAATATAAATTATCATATAATTTATTATGAATACAATTGAAATATTTATTATGGTTTGAATTCTATTTTTGTCAAATCCCATGAATTTTCAATAAATATCTATTTTATATTGAAAGTAAAAATTCACATATATATAAAATTATTTAAATAAAATGAATTTAGTTTTTGGATTGAGGATTTCAAAATTATCTAATGGTGAACTTTTTCTTAATTTTCTGAGAGAGTCCATGTTTTTGGTAAAAATTAAATACAGTTTAAATATATAATTCATTTTATGACATCATAATGACCCAATAGTGAAGTAATAAAATACTAATAAAGATATTTTCTGATAATATATGTTTTATGTTTAAAATAATGTGGTTTTATATTTTTTTGATTAATTTTATGGTGCCTTAGTAGACCATCCAAGACATATAAAATATTTTAGTCTTTTTAAATGATATCCTTGAGGGTGTGACTCACCTCCACAAAAGATATCCTAATATAATAATAAGACCGACCATTGGACTTATGAAATAATTTTTTACACTCTCCTTTG
The DNA here is from genome assembly GCA_963277665.1 of Viscum album. Taxonomy (NCBI): domain Eukaryota; kingdom Viridiplantae; phylum Streptophyta; class Magnoliopsida; order Santalales; family Viscaceae; genus Viscum; species Viscum album. The sequence continues at coordinate 1,013,840,435 of OY728131.1, forward strand.
GCAAAAAACATGGGCAAAAACCATGGGTTGGTTTGTGGTTCTGATTAGTTTAATGTTTTGTGTCCAAATCCTAAATAAAAAATAATTCCCTCTTCTTTCCTATATAAACCCATTCAATCTCTCATTTTTATTCACTGCAACCATTTAGAGCTCGACCAACCTTTACCCTCCTCTATCTATAATCCTTCCAAGTCTCCCCAAGCACCCAATAATCCTATCTGAAGCCTCTACCATGAAATTTTGACCACACTTCCATGTAAGGGATCTTCACTTTCCTTCCTTCATTATTTATGTCAACATTTCATTATATAGTTTTCCCCTTTTATTTTCACTTAAAAATATTGAGGTATGATGTCTCACCTCACCCATAATTACCTCCTTGTGTTTGAATGATAAGATACTTCTTTCTCTCTCACTAATTCCTCTCATGTACACCTGTTACCATGCCGAAATTCCGTAAAGAATTTCACTATTCTCATTTACATTCAAGCAATTGTTTTACTTTATGAATATAAATTACCTTAAATATGTTGCGATATTATGTTCCAGGACAACCTTACTGTATATTTCATGTATAAATGATGAGATACCCCTTTCTCTATCATCAACCCATTATAAAATTTCTATTTTACATTGTTATACGACCAAAGTTACACCATAATTTCCAATGCCAAAATCATCATGTAAGTGAACACCATACCCATTTCTATACAATGGGTATTCACCATTATGAAGATTTACTTGTTGATTGGGGACTTACATTTATTTATTCCACCAATCTTATTTGTGGAATAAATTATGATGTTTAATTAATCCATGTTGTATGATCCATGTGGCACACTTATGCATGAATTGAAATGATTCGGAAAGGTGTGCCCTGATAGTGCTCCAATGCATTGGGTAAAGAATAGTATCATGATATTCCATGTGAAATGAGGGTTTAATATTTATAATTGAAGTGAAATTAGTTTTTTTTCTCATTCTAATTCATGTGCAATGAGGATTTACTATTGCACCATGTGAAATGATCCTTGGCTCAGTCTAATATCATGTTAAATGTTGTTTCTGCATTTCCATGTTATGATAATCATGTTATATCATGCCTTTATGTTCATGTTTCTATTGTGCTCCATTGATATGACTATTTCCTAATATGTACTATATTTATCATGTTAGGCCTTGTTGAATCCCTTATTGGGCATTATATATCACCCTTTTATTATTCATCAATTCAGTTTATCCCATGAAATGATATGTACGAAGGAATGTTGTGATCATGTAAAATGAGTTTTTGATAAAGATGTTTTGTTTTATATTCTAAGTTTTTATGTAATGTTCTTAATTTTATAAGAAACTAGATATCTCTATCCTCATATTTTTCTTCATTGTATGTTTATGTAATAAATCATGTCTTTGTGTGTAATAAATACCGGTGTTCTTATACCCACATCAATATCACAACCATCACCTACATCGTCATATGAATCACCAGAATCTTTATCATCATAATTATCATTATCATCATCCCCACTACCACCAACAATAGTATTGTCACCTCAACTGCCACTATCATCTTCACTGGCATCACTCGGTACATCATTTATAGATCACATTGTTTCCAAACAAGAATTAAAAATAATAATCATCCGATGATGGAAGGGGTGGACATGTTACAGACATATATTTCAGGAACTTTTTGGGGACCAGTTTTCCTCTTTTACACTCCTGTATAGAAATTTTTTATTTACATTATTATTCATGAGTGTTTTGCAGATCAGTGGTGTGAGTTTTTTGGGAGGCACTAGATTAGGACTTGTGCCTTGTGGGGATGATGTTTTTTTCAGTGTCATAATTGGACTATCCAATTGTTTTCCTCACTTAATACCAATCGTAAATGATCATTTAACTCAATATTTTCAGCTTATATCTCTATGAGGGTCTCCAAGTCACATTTTTTAAAAATTAACAAGATATCCAATTACTAATTACATATAAAAATCTTAAAAATCATAAAAAGGAAAAAAATATTTTAATGCATTTGTGCATTAATAGAAATTCCACCCTTTTTTATCCTACTCGAGAAAAGTAATTTCACTCAAGGCTCATACACTTCGATTCCAAAATTCCACTTACTGAAAATGACATTGATTACTATAATAATACAACATTTAATGATTTGATGATGATAAATATAAAATGAATTAAAATTTTAGCTATTTGAGAAATCCTTAAAATTAAAAAGCATCAATATATAAATTTAATTAGAAATTTAATACTTGTTGTATAACATAATCAATATATAATAATTATCATGTTTCACCTGGTTATGATATGGAATCTTGTTACATGTTTATTTTTTAAAAAATTATTTTTTTGTTACATTTTTTTGTTATTATGTCACATGAAAATTTTAAAATTTGGTCATCTTCTTAATTTTTTCACAGGTTTTTTGGTATTTTTTTCATTTGGTTATTTGTTAAATACCATATTTTATTTTTCAAATATATTTTTGATCATTTGTTTCATTTTCAGTGAGGCTGTTTTTTCATTAAGGAATTTTATCATTTAGTTCATTTTTGGGTTAGATATTTTGTCATATTTTTTCCATTTGTTCATTTGGATATATCATTTGATTAATTTTATGTTTATTCTTTTTTGGTTGATATGGGTTAGGTAATTTGTTTCATTTTTGGGTTAAGTCATTTTTTAGATATAATTTTGTCAATTAGGGGAAATGTTATTTTGTTTTCCATGGTTTAAGTAATTTTGGTTTCAGTCATTTAGTTTTGAAAACACGATTGATTGTCGCTTACCAACTGTTCATGGTTCTGGTGATTTTATAATGTGTATAGTAGTACTCATGATGAATCCTTAGTGATGATACTTTTTAATAGTCTATTTTTTTACTAGATTGTATTTTGATTGAGGGGTTTGTTTGCAGAGCTTAAATGAAGTGACTAATGGTTGTTGTTTTATTTAATAATTTGATAATGATTGGGGTGAGTACATCATTAGGTATTTACGCTTGTGATATCTTTGATCCTTGCTTTATAATTATTTAAATTAACACCCATGTAACAAGTTTGCGTTGATTTGAATTCCAATGTGTTAAGGATTTAATCAAATAATTATCATAACTTAGTGTTCTGATATTAATCATATCGTGTTTATGGTTGTTTATTTTTTGGGTCGAATAATCCATGGAAACCACTCATTAATAAAAACCAGCCATTAACTTATGACCTGATAAGTCCAACATACAAAGTGTTAATTCGTGGAATATTGATCGGGGAAAAGCTCTCAATCACTTATGATACCTAAATTATAACTCACCCCAATGATAGATTTACTCATACATTAATATTATGAGTAATATGGTTTATTATATTTATGATTATTAATTATAAATATAGGGAAAAGAAAGGGATAAGAAAATTGTTGTGTGTTGAACACACACACACACACACATGATCGACGATGAGAATAAAAAACAGACACTAGATTGAATGAGAAAACGAAAGAAGGGAAGGGGATTGAACATGATTTAAACTATTTTAAGAGTACTAATATTTAATAACAGTGATTCGATGATTAAAACATAATAGGATGAATAAAATTTCATTAAAATTTAAATGAAATTGAAAATAGCTTCCACAAATACAATTAAAAACAAAAGAAAATGTGAATGAAAATAATAGTGGAATAGATGTATATCTTATTGAAAAAAGATCAAGGAATGTCTTATCATGTCCTTGGAAAGGGTATAATAATTCCAAACCTCTTTTTAAAGTGATAAAATGAAAACCACATGCAAGGAGAAGAGGGGGTTGTATTTATATCCCCAGGAAGTGGACTGTTAGTATTCCGAATCTTCCCCTCCACTTGCATTGACAATTCTGCCATCCAGACTATTGAATCTCTTGATATCCTCTTATAAAAAGTTTTTGATAATAAGTTCAGTCAACTACTATAAAAATATAGAGGCATTTGGAATTATGGATACAATGTTTTTGAGGTTTTCATAAACAATGTTAAACATTGCATTTCTATCGATTGTTTTTCGATCGCAGAACTATGAATGAATTTTTCAATATTAGAATTCCTTGAAATCCAAATGATTTCATCAAAAATGTCAGTCACCTATATATCCTATTTCACAATTCAAAATATCATCATTATTGTATGAATTGACCATGTGAAATGTCATAAATATAATCTAGATTTTAATTCTCATCCAGAATGGTGTTCTTGACATCAAATCATCAGTTGGGCCCCTAGTTCGTGTATTTGGACCTTCAACATTTATCCATGACCCATTGAATTGATCCCCAAAAATTGAAGGAGAATAATTGAATTTGAAATTCTGGATGGATCCTAGTAATTCAATCTTCATGCATGGTCCATTTTTTTCGCAGATTCTTGAGGTCTTCTTGTGTGAACTATATGACCATCTAAATGGACGATTTGGCTAAAGGTTCACCCAAATGAAATTTTCTTCTTTGAGTAAGTAACCCTAAAAACCATAATCATGTAGTTTGGACAAGCCGGGTGAGATTTATTATCAAAACATTAAACAGACTTCAATTTGGTTGAATTCAAATAATGCTCTAAAATTATATTTAATATTCAACCATTAATATTTCACATAAATTATGAACATTTCATATAAAATCAGTAAAGGGAGTATAAAATAAGTTATTAAAATATTTATATCAACAAATCTCTCCACAATTAGTCTTGTGAATGTACTCATGTTCGAAAAATATAAAAAACATTAAAAATCACTCTCAGTACCCAAAAAAATATTAAAATTTTGTTTTAACCAATCCGGGGATGTTTAGAATATTTCACTCATCCCTATTGAATTCCACCTCAAATTTTTACAGAAACAATGTTCCAAAAAAACACTTTTTTCATTCTCCAATTAATAAATGGAAAATGTAGACATTCAAAAATCACACCTCTCAAGATGATAAAATTAATTTATGGAGGTTCACTTTTTCACCAAACAAAAATTAATATCTTAGAATTTGAATGATACATCATCTTCCATTACCTATCCTAAAGTGAAAAACATTCATTATTCCTATTTAATGGGGTTTTATGTCGCTCTGGAAAGGTAGGAATATAATGTCCAATAGAGAGCATAAGATTTTTAAAACATCAACATGCACAAAACAAAGAATAATTTTTTTTAAATGAAACATAGAAAGAAATGAAAACACATATTTACAAGGGCATGATTGTGTGAAGAAAGACACAAAGGAGGATAAAATTTGAAACGAATGAGAATATAGAATATTTAAAAAACAAATAACATCACCCAATAAACAACTAGAAAATTAACCTAAGGCCATAGTTTAAAACTGTGGTCGTAGGCCCAAAAATCATGGCGATAAATATGGCCACGATTTTGGAAAACTATGGCCGCTATCACCGTGGCAGTAAGTTTTACCTACTACCACAGTTTTAACCATGGAAGTAGGGGCCTATTTCTATAGTTAAAACCATGAAAATATGCCAATAGTGCCACGATTTAACCATGGAATTAGGGTGGTTAAGGCCACGGTATGAACCATGACAGTATGATCTACTCCCATGGTTAAAAACGTGGCATGATACCCCCTAAAGCCACTGTTAAACGGTGGAACTAGGGCCCTACTGCCACGGTTAAAACCATGGTGGTATAATCCATAAGGTATAAAAAACAAATTCAGTCCCCCAGCCGTACAACGCCTTCCATCCCCCTGGACCACCTAAGGCAGCTTCCATGAACCCCTTTGAACACCCCCTATACCTCAGAACACCCCCCCCCCATGGACAGCCCCTTTGCACCCCCTTGAACACCCCCATGCACCCCAGAACTCCCCCCCCCCCCCGCTTGATAACCCACCTACACCCCCATTCCCCCCACCGGGGATAGCCCCATTGCACCCCAATGGCCCCCTGGACAACCCCCTTCCACCCTCTTAAACAACCATTGGATAGTCCTCGTGCACCCCCCCCCCCCGGACAACCCCCTTACAACCTCTTAAACACCCCGTGCACCCCCACCCCCCCTGGACAGACCCCGTTCACCCCTGGAAAGACCCTGTGCACCCCCAGGACACCCCCCATTCCCCCCCTAAAGAAATAAATTGTAAATAATTAAATTAAATTTCATTTGTATTGATATAAACTTCACTTTCAGTACATGAAAACAACATGATATTCACCCAACAAGGTCAAAATAACACATGAAAGCAGTGACAAATACACTTAGCATGGATTATGAATTTAAGTAGAAAGAAGAGAGCACAAAATTAATTGAGGCAGAATAATCTCAGGGGTGACAGCTTCCAATCCCAAGACTCTCTCCTCTGTATTTGTTGAAAAAATCTGGTATAAATGTTGAATCAATAAACCAGGAAATATCTGCCTATTAGAATTTTATTCCCATATATACAATACTTGAAACCATCTAAAAACATAGGATTTAGAAATAATAATTCAGCTTGATAGTGTACATGAATATAACTAAATAAAATCCAAATGGAATTTCCAAAAACAAAACATGTAATGTGTCCATCACAACATGCAAATGATATCAACATGGAATAAAGCATGCACATTCCCAGAATACCATAACATTAATTTCAAACAAATATAATATTTACAAGTTATGCATGGAGAGAAGTAAATATTTCTACAGAGTTGCAAATAACAAACATAATCTATAATTTCGTCATCATTCAATATTATATTTCACATTTTCCAGCCCCACCCCCTCACCATCCCCCTTTCACCCCCTTATATAGCCCCCTTTCACCACAATGGACACCCATGAGCCCCCTAGATGCCCCCCTACACCCCCATATACAACCCCTGCACCCCTGCCCTGCTCCCTGTGCCACCATGCCCCACTTGGACAACCCCTTGCACCGCCCTGGACACCCCCAGCACCCCGACCTCCCCTGCAGTATCCCACCCCCTCCTTACCCCTTGCACCCCCATGCCCCCTGGACACCCCTTGCACCCTCGTGGACACCCCTGCCCCCCCCCCCAAACCTCCCCTGTAATATACCCCATCCCCCTGAACAATACCCCCATATTCCCCCGGGGTACCCCCCCCCCCCCCCCTGAACAGACTCTCATGCCCCCCCAGATAGCCCCCGGACACCCATGACCCCCCCTGGACAGCCCCCCTGGACACCCCCTTGAACCCCCTGGACACCCCCTTCCCCCCTGGACACACCCCCATGCCCCCCTGGACAGCCCCCTGGACACCCCCCTGCATCCCACCCCCTCCCTTCCTTTATATGAAATATCATTTGGATTATTTTGATTTCTTGAGATGATGTTGAATGAGGCATCTCGTGATCAATAGAGTGATCATGTGAAGTAGTCATCACATGAATTGTTTCATATTTCCAGTAATTATGGAGATGCTGAACATATATACATTCTTAAAATCCTGATATCCTCGGGCGTTTGAAGAGATCCTTGACACACCATAGAAAAAGAAGCAACACCACCTATATAAGCCATGGAAATTCCATGATTTTGGAAATTTTTTGTTTTTTGAGAACACAATAGTAACTCTCAAAACTAATGAGCTTGCATGATTCAATCAGGCGAAGAAGACCTCACAAAACCATATTGGTTACACTATGTTAAGGAGTAACCCGTAGACAAACCATAGTCCCACAAAGGTGATCCCGCAGACATATCTTCTATCTCACAAAGGAGAAACCTGAAAGATAGCGTGTCTTGTGAAGAGGTCAAGGAGAACTCGCGAAAACACTATATTTCATGCAAATCATTTATGCAAGACATCTTCTGATCACACAGTGTTCTTGATGTCCTGTGAAGCATCTGTTTGTTTATGCGAGGAAATTTGGTAATCCACACTTGGGGTCATGTGAAGGTAGTCAACAGATCCCATAACATTACTTAGATATTGCACTTTGCATGATACACTGAACAAGGAAGATAAAGGTTGCATGAAACCCATGCTACCCATGAAATCTATGCAAGCATAATTTGGATACACAAAACAAGACTTTAAAGGACATATAATGTAATAGAACATATAAACAAGTGTCTTATTGTTTCAGATTCCATGCAACCCATTCCCCCTTCACCCTGCACTACCCCCTGCACATCGCCCCTCTAGACACCCCCATTCCACCCCCGGATAGCCCCTTCCACCCCCACCCACCCTGTTTTATCCCACACCCCTCCCCCTGCACCCCCACACCCGCTTCCCCAACCCCCCTCCCGGACCCATGCACACTACCCCCCTGCCCCCCACACTGCCCCCACCCCCCTCCCTACCCCCTGCACAATGTCCCCACCCTGCCCCCTTGAACACTGCCCCCTTCCACTACACACACACACCCCTGCCCCCTGAACAGTACCCCTACCCCCAGCACATTGCCCTCTACCCCCTGCACACTACCCCCTACCTACTCATTTGAACCCTACCCCCTTCCCCCCTGCCCCCTACACACTACCCCAACCATAACCCCTACCCCCCCACCCCAACATGCCCCCTACACACTGCCCCCACCCTGCCCCCCTACACACTTCCCCCCCCCCCCAACCTTCACCCTCTTCCCCCTTGCCCTCGCCCCCCAAGGAGGAAAGATTGATTTATTTCAGATAAAAAATATAAACATTCATCTACATCCACTATAGTACCAGATGAATTAAGAAAAAAAAGCTGATGACAAAGACCATTATCAACAAAAATCTAGTAAAGAAGACAGATTGAAACTCAGTAGCAATATTCTCTAAACACACAACCTTTAGTAAAAGAATATGGAATCAAAGAATAGAAATAACACCTGAAAGCAGTGATAAATAAACTCAGCATGCATTTTTAATTTAAGCATAACAAAGAGAGAAGAAAAATAAATGAGGTAGATTACTCTTCTGAGTAATAGCTTCTAACCCAAAGAATATTTCTTCTTTATCATTGTTGAACAAATATAGTATAAAAATTGAATTTCTTGGAAATAGAAACCTATTATAATCGTATTCCCATATATACAATAGTTGAAACCAGCACCAAAATCAGGATTTAGAAATTATAATTCAGCTTGATAGTGCACATGAACATAACTAATAAAAATTTATATCGAATTTCAACAGAAAAACATGTAATTTATTAATCATAAATTGAAAATGATATCAACGTGGAATAAAGAATTCACATTCATTGAATACTAGACCTCCCTTTATTTCCCCACCCCCATTGCAGGTCCCCCTCTACCCTTTCACCCCCACCCCCTGCGAGTTCCCCCCACCCCTTGCACCCCTACCCCTACTAGTCTCCCCCTGCCCCTTCCAGCACCCCCCTGACCTCAACCTTGCACCACCTCCCCCTACCAGTCCCCCACCCCCTGCTAGTCCCCCCCTTCCCCTACCCCACCCCTCCTTGCACCCCACCACTTGCACCCCCCCTCTTTGCAAGTCCCCCTGACCCTGCTAGTCCCCCTGCCAGCCCCCCCACCCCCATGCCAATTCTTCCCTACCACTCCTAGTCACCCCCACCCCTGCCTTCCCCCTTGCACCCCCTCCCCCTACCCTCCCACTTGAACCCCTGCCCCTGCCAGTCCTCCCTGCCCCCTTGAACCAAGAACTATAAACAAAATATTTTTTCTTTCATTGTAACTTGCATGGAATCAAAAAAATTGAATACAATATCTACATTTGATGCATGTATATTAGCAAGGTGCACATTATTCCCTGATTGGGAAGCTGCTGGCCCATATCTACCATCACTTTAGAGAGTCTCCTATTCAGCTCTCAAAAACATCAGATTCAGGTGAAGTTCCTCAAAATGTAAGGAAAACAGTAGCATAAATACCTTAATGTCATCATTGAAAAATGAAAAACGGGATTTGAGGGTGAGCATACTTGGATCTAGTGTACCAGCAAGGTTGGTCTCCCCATGGTAAATTTCATCCTGCAGAAACAGATAATATAATAAGGGAAAGACACATACAACCCTAGAAGTCACCTGTCAAAGTCAATTCCGAACCTCAAAATGTCAAACCCAATTCTTTCTAACTTCTACCTTTTTCTTACTGAATGAAAGCTCAATTTTATGGTCATCTTAAACATTGACCCACATAAATTACTTGTTTATTTTGGAGCTCACTAATTTATTATTTTCCTTTTTTATATGTGCTTGTACCCAACCCTAGTACACAAATTTCAAATAAAAAACAACATGAAAATGATGCTTAATTATGTTATTATAGAAATGAATATCGATTATATAACATTTATGTGAATTGAATCCAAATTCCCTCCTTGCACCCCCCACCCCTGCCACTTCTAGCCCCCTTCCCCTGCCAGGGCCCCCCTCCCCCTGCAGAAACCTGCAGTATACAAATACACCATACACATACAACTGAATCAAATTACAGAAATCGTTACAGCATCTCATCTCCACATAAATAAAAAACAAATAATACATATAAAATTTAAGTTTTATAAAAAATGAAAAAAATGATAGATACAAAAACTGTCAATAATGTCGCTCTAAAATGTCATTTGAATCCTCCTCCTCATCGGCACTAATATCAACAACATCAATGCGTGTACCACCATCAGCAACATCATCATCACTATTAGTTTCTTCAACCTCTCCACCATCAACAACATATTCAGCCTCTCCACCATCAGCATCATATTTAGCCTATCCACAATCATCTTCAGATACACAATAATCTTCATCCTCATACATCGAGCGCAAACTTAATAAACATCCATCCACAGTTTCTGCACCCTCTGGAAGAAGTGAAGAGCATGTAGCTGATATCAACTTGAACAATTGTTCATTTTCTTTTTTCCACATCTTTTGAGACTCTTGTATATCTTCTTGCTTTGTTGTCTTAGTGGAAGCATGTTATCATTCTTCGATAACCATTCCTACAATATTTCTAGAAGAATAAATACCTGATGACCAATATTTAGATGTTACGATTTCTTTCCGGGTTTACAACGAACTCTTTCACTGTGCTCGTTGCCAAGTACCTAATGAAAATAATCATTTGGTTAAAACGTGTCCAGTTGCTCTTCCATTTGAAAATGAAGAGAATACTATAAAACAACACTACCATTTTGATAGATATTCAGAAATATGTCCATTGAAATACTCATACGTGTTATGAGTAAAATGTCTACAACCTCCATTTTTGATGAAATCTAGGCCAAAACATAAATTGTGTATGTCCTTTTATATTCTTTATACTAGTTTTAACAGTTGGTATAACTTATCAATAATTGAATCAAGAATTATCATTCCTTATAAGGAAAACAAAACTAATATAATTTTCATGACTGAAACTGCATACTAAAAGCTAAAAATTTAAATACATTCTTACAATTGTTTCATGTGTTTCTTGATTCATAACAGTTCCATCATTCTTTTTCCAACTAGAAAAAAACAATAATGATCGGGGAACACGTCCTTAAAAATTTAATGCCCATTCATACAAGAAAATTGAAGATAAATCAATGAAAAAATAAATTTATATTCAATGTTAAATCATATATTACCTGTGAAAGATCTTGATCTTGTGGTGTAGTTCACCCCAGAGTAAGATTATATATCATGGTGCCCTTATTTCTTATGTTTCATTCAGATGAATACTATTAGTAAATTAAAATAAACTAGCCTTTCAAAAAGTCCAATGGGATAAAAAATCATCATTTAAAGTTAACAATTTAATGAGTTCAATACATAACTAAAATAACCAATTCTTGAAAATAAAACCAAACATAGCCACATATAACAAAATCATCCACTATAGAAAACTGTGATTACTTAAAAAAAGAAATTTATTAAAAACATTAAGACTTTAAATTACCTTGAAAGAGGAACAAATCCAATATGCAATTAATTATTTGTATTGTGAAATTGGGAATTTATTGAAGATTGTTTCATTTTCAATAGGAGTACCTCTTCTTTTTTTCCAGCGAACATGGAGGTCATGCTTGTAGGCCGGCCACATCTCTCCCAGTTCCATTAAACTAGCTCTCTTAGCATGGAGACCATCTGGGATGTTATAGTGATGCTGAATATACAAACAAATTTATGAATAATATTTTATAAAAAAAATTAACTAATTTTTTTAAAAAATATTACACAAATTTCCACCCAAGCCTTGTATTTTATTTCTTGTCCAACTTTTCTTCACCCTATTTGTGGAACCGTCACAATATTTATATGATCACTAATTGTCCCCATGAAACTCCGTAAGTCTTTACCATTTTCTCCAATAATTTTAATTTCATTGTTATACTAAACCATATTTTGCATGTGTCTATTCCACACATTATGCATCTTTGTACGACCATGTCTTTTTGTACAAGAGGGTCCTGAAAAAAGAAACAAATATTTGACACATATATAACTGAAATTTAATAAATATTTATTAATTTCATTACTTTTTGAACATTTACCAGCAGCACTCTTGGTTGTTTCTTGATCATACACACTATGCTGAGTGGTAGCAACTGGACAAGTGTCCACCATAGTAGACAGTGGATACTAAGGTTGGGTAGGAGGGTATGGGTATACGGGGGGCATAACCAATGTAGGTTTACCCTCCAATGTAGACCGTGGATGATGTGGTTGGGTAGGAGGGTATGGGTACATAAGAGGCATAACCAATGGAGTTTTACCCTGTAGAGATGAAGGTGGATAAGGGTAAAAAGGCTAAGGGATAGAAGGATATGGACTACCTTGGACGATAGGAAGAGAAAATGGATAAAAATGATGAGCGCCCATGTATGTATAAGGCATATAAGTGGGGGCATGATGGGAGGAAACCATCCCGGTGACTAGAGATCCATAGACTGTGAGGTGGTACATGTGTGGGGGGTTGCATGTAGGTCTGGTCCTATACTCTGGAGTGATTGAACCATCTTTAGTGAATGCAAGTTTCCTCCTCGATGATTCCTATTAAAATTAAATAATATTTGTAGAAAGTTCATACATAATCAATATATATATATATATAGACTCACCAAAACAATCATATTGTCAGGCAAACTTCTCTACGTATGCGATTGTTTTCCTCCATTTGTTTCTCCGAACCTCCTCATATGTCATAATAGTCGGTAAATGCCAAATGTGATGTGAAAAATTTAAAAATATTACAATGAATTAAATAACTATAAAGATGCCAAAAATCATATTATTTTTCAAAATGTTACATCTTCCATTAAGTTTTTTTCATTATGTTGTTTACTCGTTAAATGAAAACATTACAAAACAAAAGAAGCTGATACTTGAAAAGTTTTAAAAAAACACGCACTAGGTCAGAATAATATAATCTGAGTACATTGAAACATGTAACGCTACACATTCTCTGATATAATTTCTGGATCACAATCCATTCTCACAATTTTATCATATGTATCATCATACATTATATTTGACTAAATACCGTCCGATTCATCCAAAAAATAACTATCATCAAATCCTTCATTAAAAATGTGTCTGAGAATAATATCAACAATAACACCAAATTGTGGTTTTAGATAGCCATTTACATAAAATACTTGTCTATCTTGTGATGCAATAATATAAGGCTCATCTATTCGTAGCTGACGTTTCATATCAATCATTCTAAAACCAAAATTATCTATATAAAAGACTTCTTGTGTCATTGAATCCAACCAATTTCATTTCCTCATAGTGACATGACCATGTGCATTGTAATCTAATAAAACAATTCTCTCAAACACCCCATAATATAACATATTTTTTGATCAAGGCTATCTACCAGATGAACTTGCATAACAATCTATTGTAGCGTTTATCGTGACATTGTCATGCTGTGTTTCCATCTTTATTGAACAACTATTTATAAGGAATTTAAAACCATTGAAAACCACTTCTTTACAGTCATGAACCACATTTTTGGACCAAACGACAGTGCCCTTATTTCAGCAGATACATCAACCATCAGTAAACTTTGGACCTAGACTACATCGACAACAAAATTTGAATAGCTACCAACGATATGGTAATTTAAACAAAACAATTTTTTACCTTTTACTTTAACCATGAAAGAAATTCTTTGTTGTGTAATTGCTCCTGCCTTTTAATAGATAAAAAGCAATGTGATATTTTTATAATTTGACTATGTTATATTCAAATATAAAAAATTAATGACATCAGGATCTATGGAAAAAAATAACCAACAAAAATATATATTTTTATAATTTTACTTACTTGAGTTAATCGTCAACCATGCCACAGTAAAATAATAACGTACGATGATTCATTTCCCACTCATCCCTATTCAAAGTACACAACTTGTATGATCCATATACCCCTCTAGTTTGAGGTAGTGATAGAAATGTTGGCTCAATGAGATCATATTTCTCATCTTCAGTTCTAATTTTCCGATTAGATCTAGTGGTGACATTAGGGAAATAAATTGAACAAAATCCATGAATTATTGTGCTAAATAGACATTCACGCTAGATTCTTCTGGAAGATTCTTATTTCTTACATAATATTTCAATGTAAACATCATTATTTCTATTGGATACATCCAGTGACTAGAAACTGGACCAGCAAAAATAACAACTGTTTGAAGATGCAAGGTCAGATGTGACAAACATGTAAAAATGATGGGGGAAATATTTTCTCCATGTTACAAAGAATGATAGGTGCATCTTTTTGTATGTTTTTCACAACACTTTTGTCCAATATTTTAGCACAAATATCTCGATATATGTGACATAATCTAATCAGAGTGACCTTAACATTATATGATAGTAAATGTCGAATGGAAATAGGAATCAATTCATGCAACATGACATGGTAGTCATGGTTTTTGAGGGATTTTTTTTCACATCTCGTCTATTCACTTGTTTCGAAATGTTACATGAATAACTATATAGAACCTTTAAAATTTCCAAGACTTGAATAAAAAGTTTTTTCTATAAATTTTTCATTGAAAAATAAGAAAAATGGGCTTTTCAATGATTTTGACAAATTAACTCAGGATGAAGTCTAGGTTTTATACCCCAATCCATTAAATCACAACATGAGATCAAATCATCTTTTCTCTTTCCCTTTACATTTAAAAGTGTTTAAAGTAACATTTCACACAAAAATTTCTCAATATGCATTACATCCAAGTAGTGATGTATCAAATTTGATGACAAATACAGAAAATCATAGAATATACTTTTCTTTCTCTAATTAATGTTGGAATTCAAAGGATCATTCTTCCATTTGTTAGAATTTAACTAGCCCTTTCTGAGAAAAAAATTCAATCTATAATTTTCTTTAAGGATATCACCCCCTGACATTCATTGAGTTATTTCATCTATCACTATGGAATAATCAAACTGTCTTCGATTTTTTCTGTATGGATGATCCATTTGTAGAAATCAACAATTCCCTATGAAGAGGAAAGTTTGTCAAAACATTAATCTCCTAGAACATGTATTTTTCATACATATAGGTCAAGATAATCTCCCCTTGGTACTCTAACCAGACATAATTCCATATGTTGTGAAATAATTTATTTTCCATAATAATTTTGCACGACACATAATGTAATTCTTTCTAAATGCATCATATTTCTGCACCCCAACAGACCAAATCTCCTTCAACTCATCTATTAATGGTTGAAAATATATGTCGATATCAATTCCAGGATCATTGGGTCTAGATATCAATATACTCATGATAGTAACTAGCTTTTTCACACACATCCATGAAGGAAAATTATAAATATGAAAGAAAAGAGGCTAAGTACTATATGCAGTATGTATCTGCCAAGATGGGTTGAAACCATCACAAGACAATCCCAATCTAACATTCCATGGGTTGGCTGCAAAATCAGGATGTAACCTATCAAATTTTTCCCATGCTAACCCATCAGCAGGATGAAATATATCATCATTATCCTTATTTCATTCATATTCATTCAATCTCACATTCTTAGACATTTGTACTTGACATAAAAAGTTTCTGAAGTCTGGGAATCAATGAAAAGCGCCACAACACTTTCTATAGTATAGAGGATTGAGTTCTATCTTTTTCATTGTTCCATCTCGATGCACCACATTTTTTCACTCATTTAATTCAACATTATCCTTCAAGAATATGTAACAATTTTTAAGGAATGCGTGGATTTTCTTACCAAAAAATCCAAAATTTTCAACCAACTTTGATTCCATAAAATCATTTTTTGGAATACATGCATCATCATGTTGAATGTAATTAAAAAGAGTAATTAGATAGTAGATCACAATATTACTATTTCCTGAAATTGTTTTTCCATGATACAGTCACATTAAAAACTGTAGTTTGGTCTTTTTTCCACATTACTGGTAAACTGGGGTATTCGCGTCTTCTAACAAATTTCTAACCTGCTCAACATCATCATTCTAATCATTTGATGAAAATTGTTTTCCCATATTTATTTCCTCTTCCAATAATCTACATGAAGTGTTGGCTTGAGAAGAAAATGGAAACTGATCAAAAATCAAATTTTCCATTCGATCCTTTCAGTTGAATCAACTACATTCTCTATTTGAAATTTTTCTCCATTCTGATACAAAACATGAAATCATTTTTGAAAACCTTTTTTAGTTATATGGTAACATACGCCCTAACATGTTAACCGTAGTCTTCCAATGAAAACAAAACATGATCATTGAATCAATCCACCTTCTGAACCATTATTGAATGCAAAATCCAATTAATATTCCAACTCCTTATGAAACTCATCAGTGATCCGATCAAAATTATACATCCCTCTTCTATCCATTCAAATATGAATAAACAAATAGTTAGTAAAAAATTTTATTGTAAATAACATCATTGAAACCCATTAATGCTTAAGAAAAGTAGTATATGGACTCATTCATAGGATTTTATTCCTTACATTCTTCTTGATAAACATAAGTAAATGTTCAAGATAAATGCTTAATCTATAAAATTATCATTTACTAAAGTATATGAGATCTCCAAATCGTAATCATATAAGAACTATACCCATATCCACTAATTAATATTTATGTCATGTTAAGAGAATACATAATTAAATCTCTTACTATCAATTATTACACCATGACAGGTCAACCTTGGGTTTCTAACAAGTTTCCAGATTCCAAGATATTGGTAAATATTTTAAATGAATCAATCATCACCATCATTGATTTTAATTTTCTAAAAATAAGATAATAAAATATATGATATACTAAAATACATGAGATACATGGGGTGGTAACATTTAATATCTTAATGAAAATATAATAATATTCACAGTGGGTGTCATTCTTAGATACTTACACGGTGGATAATGAATCAAATGATGGATTTTTGTGAAATGTGTCATATTAGAATGACACAATTAGAGTAGACCATGGGGTTTATATATTAAGGATGGGTTTTATAAGAATATTGTGTTGTAATACGTGTATAATAGAGGGTCTTGTGTGCAGAGAGGGGGAGGGGCTGGGTAGGGAGGGGGTTGGGCAGGGATAGGGAGGAGGAGGGGCTGGGATGGGAGGGTGGATGGGGGGTTTGGGAAGGGGGAGGGGGATTGGGGAAGGACTAGGAAGGGGGAGGGGCTGGGCAAGGGGGGTTGTTGGGCAGGGGTGGCAAGGTAGAGGGAGAGGGGGAGGGGATGGGCAGGAAGGGTGGGCAGGGGGGCTTGGCAGGGAGGAGGGGGAGGGGCTGGGTAGGGGGGTTGGGCAGGGTGGGGGGGGAGGGGCTGGGTATGGGGGTTGGGCAGGGTGGAGGGGGCGGGGGATGGGCTGGGCAGGGGGAGGGGTCTTGTGGGGGGGGGGGGGGATTAAAGATCCAGTTATTAAGGGTTATTTGAATCCAAAATATTCATGTGGTTTCGTGAATTCTGAAAAAGAAGAAATTTGTGCTACTATATTTGATATATATTCATGCAATTCGAAATAGATACATGTGATAGTTTGAAACTATTATACAATATATAATAATTTATTTGAGAAATGTAAAATATTTATAATACCCAAAACAAGTGGTTATAAAGATATGGAGTGGGAAATTCTTGATCCATTAATTCAGGGAGATTTGAATCCAAATTATTCATGTGGTTTAGTGAATGCTAAAAAAGAAGAAACTGGTGCTGCTATATTTCATATATATTCATGCAGTTCTAAATATAGACAAGTGTAAGATTCCTAGTATTATTCAAGAGAGAAGAATTTCTATTTCAATTATTGGAAGGTTGTTCTATTTTAAAGATATAAGGTTTTATTCCTAATCTATAATGATGTTCAATTTTAGTAAAGATTTATCTATCATAGATTCGTATTCTAATTCTACCAAGACTAAATTTCTATCTGTGGATATTGAAAGCATTTATAAAAATTAATCACTCTACTTTTGTAATTAGATTGCGATTCATTTGGTTTGGATATTAGTGTTTTATGTGAGGATGAATCACATCAACCTAAAGTACCGGTATATCATAATATTGCATGAATATAGAGTGTTAGGGTTATAGAAGATAGTTTGATGGTGGAATATAGAATATATGATCACAAAAACATTAGTCCATGAGAGAATTTGACAATATTATGCCTTAATTTGGAATAGGTGAATAGAGTACATAATGAATAGGAGCATTAAATATAGTAGCAGTATTTTGGGTGTTGTTTTCCAATGTTTTTTAGGATACCATGAATCTTGTGATGTAGTATTTAGGTTGAAGATTTTTTGGACTTGTAAATAATGTTCTCAAAATATAGAAATTTACCCTAAACATTAAATTTTTATGGACTCTTCGGTTTTACTGGAGCAATGGATATAGGATTCGTTTGGGTGGTAGTGAGGTTCCAAAATGATTGTAAAATTTTGACGGATGTCACCTTAGTTGGTAATATCATTTGGTAATTTTCTTAAACAATCCAATATATTACATATCATTTCCTTTTTCACTTCACCAGTATCATGATACATAGAATATACAATGAACATTTTGACATTTTTAGATCCTCTAAAACACTTCAAAATATTCTGGAATCCATTCAGAACTTCTTCACATAGATATAATTATATTCACCTTTATAACTCTATGTAACTAAAGCATTAGAAAGTGATGGTTTGAAAATAAGATCATTGTGTCATCTAATGGTAATTCTCGAGTATAAATAATGTAATAATTTTTCAAAATCAATTTTCATAGAATGTAAAGGTTTGAAAATAAAATCTATAAAATAATGGGTGAATCAAAATGAAGATAATATTTTCACCATGTCTATAGTGGATAGAGGAATGAGTGTGGAATATTTTCTCTAAGAAGAACCCAGCATGTGATAAAAGAATCCCAAAAACAACAAGCTATAAAATATGGAAATTCTAAACAACATTCTGTAAAGAAAAGAAGATTTATGTTTCTTGTAAAATGATAGTAGTGTAATAGATTTTGGAATTTTTCATTGAATTGTTAGTACAATACAACAATACTAGAAGCACAAAGGAAGAATATTTCAAATGGGGTCAAGATAGAGAAAAAGAAACATCCATAGTTTGAAAATAATCTATGTACATCAAACCGATTTGGAAAGAATGATGAAATATATGATGTTTTCAGTGGTTGTGGTCACATAAGTGATGCATGTTCATATCAAACTTATAAATTATATTTTTTTATAAATACAAATTCTATTACACAAAACACTTACAAACACATTAATAATTCCAAAATAGTAAATAGAAACATAATAAATCCATAATTGAAAATAGATAAAAGAATGGTAAACTGATTAAACCATGAATATCAAGAATTCCAGATTAATTATGAGAATGATATTGATGTATAATCCATGACATTCCAATGAATAATAGTTGAAAGGATAACAGTCAACAAGCAGAAGCCTCAAAATAGTTGACAATAAACAAAAACTCTTCTGTTAAACTCCTCCTACACTTGCAAACTCCTGAATCAGAATGAATACTGTAAACTCCTCCTGTAAACAAAAGGGAGCCATAAAAATGGTTAATAATACTGCAAATAGAAGGAATAATGCAAATAAGAGCAGAAAATAGAATAATGTAAAATGGTTTCACCAATGCACCAAATGGAGGAGTAACGCCCGAAGAACCGATGCACCGAATGGAGGAGGAATGCCTGAATGAAGGAGTAACAACTGAATGGAGAAGGAACACCTGAATGGAGGGGATGAAAGCTTCATCAGATGCACTGAATCGATACATGGGTGACGCAAATAGGAACCACGAGTGGAGAGGTTGCAAATGGAGAAGTCGCGATGCGAATGAATGAATCACATTGAGAGATGGAGGAACTGAAGCCTGTGATGATGAATGAGAGATAATTCTCCTATCAGGCGATGATCAGAAAAAATCCACAGGGAAGAGGAGAAGAGTTTTGTGGGAGAGTTGGTGAGCGAGAGAGGAAAGATACGTGAGAGAGAGTGGAGTTTCCATGGCTAAAGCCTCTATTTTTAATAAATGTCTTGGTATCATAGGATGTAGAAAAGGTTTTTAAACCATGGTTATATAAGTGTGGCTGTGTGTTTAATTTATAGTAGTGATCACATAGGTGTTATTATTTTGTAATTTTTACAAACATTAAATTTAAACAGATCTCACACTCATCTCCCAACCCAAGAATGATCTCTTTACAAGACTAATTGAAATAGTTATAACAATATCAATGGTTTAGGAAGAGTGATTTATGACCTTCCCAAGACACAACCCATTCATTTTTTCATTTTTTTTTGATTTTTTTTTGAAATTATTATTTTTTGAATACTTGTCAAAATAATTTTCAAAATTACAAAAAGGAATGTACATTCCACAACACTCACTAAATGAAAACATCTCCCCTGGACTAAAATGGATGCTTTTCTTCAAGCATATGATAACTTGGGGAAATCAAAAAAGGAAACCCAAAATGGAATCCCTTCCCCCCACACATAAATTTCAAAAAATTATGCAATGAATCAATGTAAATATGGGGTGGGCTATGGTTTTGGTCTTGTAATGTGGCTATCAAATAAAAGGTTTTCTTAGGCTCGAATAGGATTTCAAAAGGAGGATTAATGTAATGGAAATGTGAGGCTATTTGGTATTTTGATTATCATGTGGTTTAGAAAATTCCTTTATCATATTAATTCAAAAAATGTTGGAAATTAAGCTCGAAGTTCCATAAACTCTTGACTCACAATCGGCGGTGAAAACACATATTTGGAAAAGCTGGCCACATGTATCCTTGGAATGAAAGAAAATGTTGTTCCCCTTAGTTGGGGAAAATCAATTTCGAAAAAAAAATTGAGCCTTCATTTTTTTCACACAATATTAATTATCAAAATATATTATGAGGACACAATATTTTTAGATGAAACCATTTCTTTTGACACCCCAAAATGGTTAGATAAAATTTCAATAATTAATGGTGAGTAATCATGACTCTTACTTTTCCATATTTTTAAGTGATTTTCATTATTGTTTTTTAGTTTTATGGTTTTTTTATTTTCTTATAAAGTCACACCCACCAAAACGATTAAATAAAAACTGTGATTAGTAAAGTGGGAAAAATGAAAGACAGTGGAAGAAGAAGAAATAGGGATAGAGAGGAAGAGATATAGAGAGGGAGTTAAAGGGAAATATGTCCCCTAGTTTGGATTGGGAGGGTCGCCATCTCCTTCTAGTGGTGGGTAAACTAGGGATCTGATGTCATTCAAGAATGTTCCTGGGATAAATGTCCTCTCATGGTGATTCTTTAACTGATGTCCAATAACCGTGATTGTTATTTTTGAAAGTGGGTCTTTGACTTGCACTAAACCCAATGGGTAAACATTAGAAATAACAAAAGGACCTTTCCAATGAGAATCACGCATACTTGGGTGAAGTCCAAATCGAGGATTGAAGAGAATTACATTTTATACTTCATGAAATATCTTTATCAGAATGTTTTTATCATGGATTTCCTTGGATTTTTATTTCTACAAAATAGAATTATCATAAGAATCAAGTTGAAGATTATTCGGTTCATCCAATTGCAAGAATATTTCTTCACCAGATTTTTCAAAATCAGAATTACAAGTTTTCACATCCAAAAATGACTTATGTTGGATTTTAATTGGAAAATTACATGCTACAACAAAAACCAGCCTAAAATAAGACATCTCAATGTGTGGTTTATAGTTAGTTTGATAAGCCCAAAGTGTTTCACAAAGACTTTCAAGCTAGTCTTTTCTGGTGGGTTTTAGAATTCTCTCAAAAACTCTTTTCAATTATCTATTAGAAATTTCAGACATGCCATTTGATTGAGGTGATATGAAGTTGACGTTTTATGTACAACCCCATCTTTTTTTTAAAATAGATTCCATGGTTGTATTACAAAAATGGGTTCCCAAGTCACATATCAAGGCATGTGGTGTGCCAAATCAGTGGAAGATGTGTTTCTTTAGTAACTCACTAATAGTATATGAATCATTCTTTCTAGTTGGTTTTCCTTAACCCACCTAGAAACATAATAAACCAAAAGAAAAATTAATGAGAATCCACTAGAAGGGGGAATGGTCCCATGAAATCGATTCCCCAATCATCGAAGATCTCATAGAAAATTAAAGACTTTTAGGGAATTTCATTTCACTTAGAAATTGTGCCAAACTTTTGGCAAGTAGGTCAAGATTGACAAAAATAATGTGAGTACTTAAAGAGTGAAGGGTAGATGAATCTAGATTCTAGGAAATTTTGGGAGGTCCTTTGTGGTTGAAAGTGGGCACCTCGAGGAAGTGAGTTACAAAATTCTAAGATGGAGGTATGTTCATCTTCATCGACACATATCATTATTACCATGTTAGCTGCAGTTTTCGAATGTTTATTTTCATCGCAAAAATAGTATTTTGAATCATTTTAAAAATTCATTTTTTTCTTTTGAAATCATTTCAGGAAAAACAATAGACTCCATGTAATTTACAATTGGTTTATACCATGCAATTTTTGGAGTGAGAGATGAATTGTTCTCATTGGGAAATTCTAGATCAATGATTTCTAAATTATAATAATTAGAAATTCTTCTCAGGTGATCAGAAACATGGTTTAAATTTCCTCTTCTATGATTTAGTTCAATTTAAAACTCTTGGAGAATTATAATCCATATTATTAGCCTCAGTTTGGAATCAATTTTCTTGAGTAAGAACATCATAGCATAATGGTCTGTGAGGATGATTATTTTGGCACTGAAGAGATAAGGTCAGAATTTATCTAATGGAAAAACCTCTGATAAAAGGTCCTTTTTAGACATAGTGTAGTGAGATATAGTTTTATCCTATGTTTTTGAGGCATAATAGATGACCTGAGGAATCATTTATCTTCTTGGACCAATAACAATTACAAGGGATCTATTAGAAGAATCACACATCAACTTAAAGGGTAAGGAACAATCTGGGGGTTGGATTATCTAGGCAGATATAAGAGTAGTTTTGATTTAAATGAATTATCTCTTGAAAACCTCATCTAAATGGAAATTGGCATCATTTTAGAGAGACTGAGTGAGTAGGAGGGAAATCCTACTAATGTTATGGATGAATCCTATATTGAAACTAGAATAAATGAGGAATGAATGTATGTCTCGAATAGAGGTCGGCTCAAGAAGCGATTGGATCACTTCATTTTTTGTTGGATCAACTACAATACCATCTTTTGAAACTATGTTCCCTAGAACAATCCCATTTGAAAGCATGAAGTGAATTTTTTCAAAATTTAACACAAGGTTTCACTTGAAAGCCTTTTAAAGGACTAGAGAGAGTGAATTCAAGAATGATTCAAATTACTCACCAAAAATGGTAATGGCATCAATGAAGACATCCCTACAGTGTTCAATGAATTTAGAAAATATACTCATCATACACATTTGGAATGTTTCAGGAGCATTAAAAAGGCCAAAATTCATTCTCCAATATGCATATGTTCTGAAGGGGCATGCGAAAGTAGTCATTCCATGGCTCTGAGGATCGATTGGGATTTGGAAGTAGCCAGTGTATCTGTCAAAAAAAATAGTGTGACTTTCCTGATAATCATTCTAGAATTTGATAAAGGAATGGAATAGGTTAGTGATATTTTCTTGTTTCATCATTCAATTCTCTATAGTTGATCCACACACTCCATCTGTTCTTTACTCGAGTTGTGACTACCTCCCCATGTTCATTTGTGACAATAGTATCCCACCATTCTTAAGTACAACTTGAATTCGACATACCCATTTACAATAAAAAATTGGGTAGATAATACCATCTTGAAGAATCTTGGTGATTTGTTCCCTAACTACCTCATGTATGAGTGGAATGAGTATAATTTGTGGTTGTATAATCTGTTTTGATGATTCCATAAGATGGTTGTGATTCATGAAAAGAGCAGGATTTATTCTTGGTATGTCATCTAGGGTCCAACCTAAGGTCATTCTATTATTTCAAACAGATGAACATGTTTGGACACATCAGTTTCAGTAAATGAAGTAGAGGTATTGATAGGGTAAGAGTGATCATGGAAAAGGAATGAAAATTTCTGGTGTTTAGGAAGAGCTTTCAGATCAATCTCATCTTTTATTTATGGTTTATAAAAAATAAGAATGGAGGAAGGGATTTTAATTGGTTTTGATTCATTTTCATTAATATAATCCATGTTTGAGTAGTACATATAAGAGTTGATTTGGGATTCAAGAGAGGTTTCAAGATCCTCTTGATTGATGGAGTCATTTGAATGAGAGGTCTACATCAACATCGCCATTTATGATTTGGTTAAAAATGATTTATATTTCACAAGATCCTCTCTCATTATAACATGATTAACTTGATGGAATGGTATTTGATTGACTCTTAGAGTTGTCCTCAAAAGAATGGATTGAGAAGGTAGAGTGATCATCAGATGGGTATCACGTGGCTTGGAAAATGATGAACATGACAAGTGGGTCACCAAACTCCATGGATAAGATGCCTGAATGGACATAAAATTTTGTTCTCATTGTCATTAGAAATGGTCTTCCTAGAATCAATGGAGATCGAGAAGATTTCGTCTCACCTTCCATGTCAAGGACATAGAAATCAGCTTGGAAGATAAGATCATTAAAACAAAAAAGGACATCATTGATTATACCCTCAAGACTTGTTGTACTTCGATTGGCCAATTGAATGAAAACACCTATTGGATGTATGGGACCTACACCAGGGTTAGAGAAGATAGATTTCGGAATGACATTAATTAAGGATCCTAGGTCTATGAGTGCATCATTTATTATGGAACTTCCTATTTGGCACAAAACCATAATGATAAATGGATTTTTTAACTTTATGGGAATAGATTGTTGGGTGGAAATATTTTCAAAGATCCTAATTTACCTCTTATGGGTGCATAATTCCTTAAGAAACTAGGCATACTTAGGGATTTTTTTTATGGCATCTAAGAGGGGTATGTTGAAATCAACACATCTAAACATGTCGAGCATTTTAGGATCAGGTTCAAAGGGATTCTATAGAATAGAAATGGATTGAGTAAAGTAATTGTGTTCCTAAGTGTAATGCAAGGAGGTGAGTGAATGGATTCAGATTTCTTTTTCATGTTTATTTTTCTTTTCATTTTCTAGGTCATCATTTAAAGAGGAGTTGACAGACTCATCAAGATGCATATAAATCTTCTTTTCTGATATAAGTGTAATTGAAATTACATTACCCTTGGGGTTGGGTAATGGTTGAGCTGGGAGTTGGGATAAATTTGATTGTGGTTGCTGGCTCACGTGGGATGCGAGTTGATCAATTTCATTTTCAATGTTTTTTAGACTGGAACAGGTGAAGGAGACAAGATCTTCCACTGCATTTTCCCATGTTTTCTTAGAAGAAGAGGCATTTCCCATATTGGTATTTCCGTGATTTTGGTTCTTGAGAATGTGATTTTTTTAGTTTGGGAATTGGTAAGGCTCACTAGGATAGTGGAATCCTGGAGGAGGAAGAACATCAAGATTGATCCTTTGACGTTGAGGAACAAGAGGATAAGGTTGATGGCAGTTACCACCACCTTGAATATATTGGAAGTAGTTTGGATTTTGATGAGGGAACTATGGGGAATGTGAAATGTGATTCCCATATCCCATGATAGGGAAATAAGTGGATGATAATGTTACAGAGTGGTGCTGGTTAATGTTTATAACAAACTGACCTAATTGTTGATTGTTGTTGTTCCTCAGAGCATATGCTACATGAAGATCCATTGATCCAAAGAAATCAGAGGGATATTCTTAAAGTTTTGAACATGTTTTAGTTGGATGATATGGGGAGATACAGATTCCACAATTCTTGATATGTATATGGAACATAGAGTGTGGAGAACATGAGGATGTGGATTTGGTTTCCACCGCTAGTTGTCTCAGTGTACATGAAAATTCACTAATTCACTCCCTTATCTTATTGGGATCTATGGATTTATTCTCTTGGACTTGTTTTAATTTATCATGTGTTCGAGTATGTAATCATTGTGTGTTCGCAACCATGATTCTTCTGAGATCTCTTGCAGTTGTAGGAGTTTTATCAACAATAGCATCGCCACTTGCGGTGTCAATGAGGGTTCTCTCAATAGCCAATAACCCTCATAGAAGTTTTGGATGAAGAGTTGGTCAGGGATTTGGTGGTGTGGGTAGGTTTCCACCATCATTTTGAATGTCACCCAATAATCTTGGATTGATTCCTTGGGGAATTGAATAATACCACTTATTTTCTTTCAGATGGAAGCAGTATGAGAAGCAGGAAAGAATTTCTCTTTGAAAAGTTTCATCAAGTCAATCGATGAGTTTATGGAACCGGGAGGGGTAATACATCCATGACTTGGAGGACTCAGCTAATGAAAAAGATAATACTTGATGTCTGATTTGTTCCTCAGAAAGCCCTTAAGGCTTTATGGAATAGCACACCACTTGGAACTCTTTAAGAAAAGATGTGGATCCACACTAGCTAGCCTTTGGAAATGTGGTAGAAGAAGAATCAAAATCGATTTGAGTTCAAACTCAGACTCTATGATTGGATATTGATTACCAAGGGTTTGGTAATTCATATTAGGTATAGTAAGTTCTTTAACTATTTTTTCCCTATGATTGTCCATATATAATTCAATTTGTTGGACAACGACTTGTTCTTGAATTATTCTATTATCCATAAGGTTCCTCCTATGTTGGCGAAGTGTTTACTCAATTTCAATGTCAAAAAATTCAAGGGATAGTTTGGGAGGCTACATTGAATTCAGAGTGATTTTGGAAGAAAGAAGATGATTATTTTTTCTTTTTTTTTTCATTTGTGATTTTTATAAGAATGTGAGTTTTTCTTTGTGTTTTTTTCAATTTTTGTTTAATTTTTTTTTTACAATAACCCCAAACTAACAACTACTTAATTTCACCATCCACAAAAATGACACCATTTGAAAGCATGAATGATTGTTACCTATCGTCTATTCAAGTTTTCGGTGCTCTTCTTATGTGTATAGCAACACTTGGGAGGAATCGTCACCAATGATACATTTTAATAGTCGATTATTTTTAGTTAATTTTTTTGATTGGGGGGGTTTATTTTAAGAGATTAAATGAAGTGATTCTTGTTTTGTGTTCTATTTAACAATTTTAAAAATATTGGGGTGAGTTCATCATTAGGTATTTATACTTGTGATATCCTTGATCCTTGATTTATATTTAATTATATTAACACCCATGTAACAAGTTGACGTTGATGGGAATTACCAAGTTTTAAGGATTTAATCTAGGACATAACTTAAGTTATGGTTCTAATAATAATCATATCTTGTTTACAATAGTGAATTTATGGTTATAATAATACATGTAAACTACTCATTAAAAAAACATTCCATTAATCCATGACATGTCAAATCCAACATGCACAATGTTAATTCAATGAATATTTATCGAGCAAAATCTATCAATCACATTAAATACCTAAAATGTAACTCACCCCAATGATATATTTACTCAGACATTAATATGGTTATTAATTTTTACTATTAAATTTATGATTATGAATTATAAAAATAAGGAAACAAAATAGAAAATAAAATAGTTTTGTGTTGAACCCAAACACAAACGAACAATGTAGAGAATTATTAACGGACTTTAGTTAAAATGAGAAAGAGAAAGAAGAGAAGGGGATTTAATATGAATTAAAATATTTTAATAGTATTAATATTTATGAAGATATAGTGGATGATTAAAATAGAGTATGAGGATAAAACATTCATTAAAATTCAAATGAAATTGAAAACAGCTTACACAAATACAATTGAAAACAAATGAAAAGGAGAATTAAAATAAAAGTGGGTGAGAGGTATCTTTTGTTGAAACAAGATCAAGGAATGTCATCATATGAAATTGTAAAGGATCTATTCATGAAAAACATCCTTCTTAAGTTCTGAAATTCCAACCACTTTCATGGAGAATAGGGGGTTGTATTTATATCCCAAGGAGGTGGACTGTTTGCATTCCAAATCTGCCCCTCTATTTGAATCACAAATTTTTCCATCCAGATAGATACATATCAATATATCCTCTTGAAAAAAAATTTATATAATAATGTTGGACAACTACTCTCAAAATTTTGAGGTATTTGGACTTATGAAGACAATGTTATGGCGGTTTTTATAAACAATGTTATACTGTCCATTTCTATCCATGTGTTTTCGAGGACTGAAATGTGAATGGATATTTATATATGAAGATGTATTCAAATATGAATGAAATATTAAAAAATATATACCACCTATATCTCCTCTTTCTTACTGAAATATAGATTTTACATTTGATGACTAGATCATGTGCAATGACATGAATAGTGTCCGGTTTTTAATTCCTTGCCAGAATAACTGTCTGTACATCAAAGCATCAATTGGTCCCCTTGTTTGGGTGTTTGGAACATCAACCATTTATCCATGACTCCTTAAATTTTTCCCTAAATGTTGTAGGAGAATAAATGATTTTGGACTTTTGGAGTGAGCCCAGTAATTAAATCTTCATGGATGGTCCATTTTCTTCACAGATTATGTGGGTCTTCTTATGTGGACTATATGACCCACCAAATGGATTATTTGGCCAAATGATCCTTCTAATGAAATGTTTTAAGTTGCGTCAGTAACCCGAGAAAAAAAATCATGGAATTTTGATATATAGGGTGATATTTATTATTAAAACATTAAAAAGATTTGAATTTGGATGAATTCAGATAGTGATCTAAAATAATATATAATATTTAAACATTAATATTTCACACAAATTACGCAAATTTCATATAAAATTAGAAAATGGACTATAAAATAAGTTATTAAAATATTAATTACAACAACGCCCCCCACAATTAGTCTTTTTAATGTCCTCATGTGCAAAAAAATATAAAAAATATTACGAAATCAATCTCACTCACCAACAAATATTAAAAAAAATTAACCAATCCGGGGAGGATTTGACTATTACACTCATACATATTGAATTCCACCTAAAATTTTTAGGTAAATATTGTTCCAAAAACAACTCTTTTTTCATGTACAAAATTTCAAAATGGTAAATGTGGACACTCAAAACTCACACCTCGCAAGATGATAAAATTCATTTATGGAGGTCCAGTCTTTCAAAAACCAAAATTGAAAATATTAGAGTTTGAAAGATCTCTCATATTTCATTTCCCATCCAATAGTGAACAAGAATAAATAGAAAATTTTAAGGGGTTTTTATGTGGCTATGGGATAGTAGGAATATAATGTCCAAGAGAGAGGAGAAGATGAGAAAAACATCATCATGGGTAAAACAATTCATTTTTTTTGAAATGAAGCATGTAAGGAAATGAAAACACATATTTAAAAGGGAATTATTTTTTGAATAAAGACATGAATGAGGAAGAAATTTGAAAGGAATGAGAAGATGGAATATTTAAAAAATCCAAAACTTCTCCCAATAACATAAATTTTATTTTTCTTTCACTTTTCCAATATTGAACTTGAAACAGATCTCACACTCATTTCACAAACCATGATTGATCTCCTCACGACACTAATTTTAAAAGTTATAAACAGATAAAAGTCTTATTATGTGTGATTTTTGACCTGCCCAAGACACAACCCATTCTTTTTTTCAATTTTTTTATATTTTTTTGATTTTATTTTTTATAAACACTTTTCAAAATCATTTACAAAATTACATAATGGAATGTACATTCCCCAACAATCACTGAATGACAACCTCTCCCCTATAGTAAAATGGATTCATTTACTCAAGCATATGATAACATGGTGAAAAAAACAAAGGGTACTCAATAAGAAATCCATTCCCCAACACTTTAATTTCAAAAATTTATGCAATGGAAACCTAGGTCGATATTAGGTGGGATAAGGTATTGGGCTTGTAATGTTGCTATCAAATAAAAGGATTTCATAGGCTCAAAAGGGCTTTCAAAAGGAGGATTAATGTATGGGAAATGAGAGGCTATTTAGATATTATGATTCTCATGTGGTTCTAAAAATTTTTCTATCATATTAAAGCTAAAAAATTAGGAAATCTAGCTCAAAGTTCCACAAACTCAAGACTCATAATCATGGGTGAAAACAAATATTTTGAAAAGATGACCATTGGTGGCCTTAGCATGATACAAAATGCTGTTCCTCATGGTTGGGGAAAGCCATTTTCTACGTGAAAAATTGAGCTTTCAAATTTATTTGGTTTTGACACAATATTCATTATCCAAATATGTGATTAAAACACAAGATTTTTGTGATGAATCCACATCATCTGACTCCCCAAAATAGTTAGACAAAATTTATAAAGTTGAATGTGAGTAATCATGACTCTTTCTTTTCCATATTTTTTTAAGTTATTTTTATTATTATTTTTCTGTTTTTTAGGTTTTTTGTTTTTTTATAAGGATACACCCCCAAAAAAGAGAAAATAAAAACTATGATGTGGAAAATGGAGAAAATTAAAGAGGGAGGAAGAATAAGAAAGATGTATAGAGAAGAAGATATATATATAGAGAGAGAGAGAGAGAGAGTTAAAGGAAAAAATGTGCCCCTAGTGTGGATTTGGTGGGTCGCCCTCTCTATCCAGTGGTGGTTTTACTATGGATATAATGGAAGTCGATATGGTTGCTAAGATTTGTGTCCTCTCATAGTGAGGCTTTAACCAATAGCCATTAACTGTGATTGTCCATTTATAATATTGGTCTTAGACTTTCACTTCACCAAATGGGTAAAAATTAGTAATTACAAAAGGACCTTCCCAATGAGAATTACGCTTACCTGGGTGAAGTTGAAATCGAGAATTGAAGAGTATTACCTTTACACCTTCCTAAAATACCTTTATCAGGATGTGTTTATCATGGAGTTCCGTGGATTTTTCTTTGTAGAAAATATAATTCCCCTAAGAATCATGACAAAGCTCCTCTAGTTCATCCAATTGCAACATCCTTTCTTCACCAGATTTTTTAAAATCAAAATTACATGTTTTCACAGCCCAAAATGAGTTATGTTGGATTTCAACTAGGGAATGACATGATTTACCAAAAACTAGCCTAAAAGGAGACATCCAAATGGGTGTTTTATAGGTAGTTCGATAATCCCAAAGGGCTTCACAATGTCTTTTAGGCCGGTCTTTTCTGGTGGGTTTTACAATTCTCTAAAGAAATCTTTTCACTTCTCTATTAGAAGGTTCAGCCATTACATTTGTCCTTCATCATGAATTTGATGTTTTATGTACAACCCCATTCTTTTCCAAAATATACTCCATGGTTCTTTTATAAAAATGGGATCTTAAGTCACATATCATGGCACATGGTGTGCCAAATAAGTGGAAGATTTTTTCTTTAGGAACTCACCAACAGTATGTGAATCATCCTTTCTAGTGGGTTTTGACTTGACCCACCTATAAACATAATCAACTGCATGATGAATGTATGAGAATCCATTGGAAGGGGGAATGTTCACATGAAATTTATTTCCCAAACATCGAATATCTCGCAGAAAATTAATGGCTTCGGGGGAATTTCATTTCTCTTTGAAAATGTGATAAACTTTTGGAATTTATGACATGATTGATAGAACTCATGTGAGTCCTTATAGAGTGATGGAAATAAGAATATAGAGTCTAGGACCTTTCGGGAGGTCCTTTGTGGTCCAGAGTGGCCACCTCTAGGAAGTGAGTGACAAAATTCTAAGATGGAGGAATGTTCATCTTCATCAAAATATCTCTTTATAACCATGTCAACCCTAGTTTTCCAATGTTTATTTTATTCCCAAAAATAGTATATTGAATCAATTTTCAACTTCATTTTTTTATATAGAATTTTTTTTTAGGAAAACACCAGAAATAAAGAAATTTAAAAATAGGGCATACCATGGTATTTTTGGAGTGAGAGATGAAAGGTGCTCAGTGGTGAATTCAAGATCAATGATTTCTGAATTAGAAGAATTAGAAATTCTTCTTTGGTGATCATCCACGAGGTTTTATTTTTCATATTATATCTTTTATTTCATGGAACAACTCTTTGAGTATTAGGATCATCCTATTAGCCTCGGTTAGGAATAACCTTTCATGAGTAATAATTTCATAAAAAATGGTCTGTGAAGATGATTGTTTTGTCACCTAAGAGATAGGGTTGGAATTTATCTAAGGCAAAAACCACTACTAAAAGATACCATTCAGTCACAGTGTAGTGATATAGAGTTTCATCCAATGTTTTTAAGGAATAATAGATTAAATGAGGAATATTTTCTTTGGTTTGAACAAGAACAGTTCCAATGGCTCTATCAGAAGAATCACACATCAACTCAAAGGGTAAAGACCAATCTGGGAGATGGATTATCGGGGAAGATGTAAGAGTAATTTTGAGTTCAACGATGGATCTCAAGCTAAAACCATCGTAATGGAAAGTGACATCATTTTGGAGAAACCGAGTGATTGGGAGGAAAATACTAATGAATTTGTGGATGAATCTCTGATAGAAACCAGTATGAACTAGGATTGAATAGATTTCTAGGTGGGCTCTGGATGTGATTTGATCATTTTAATTTTTGTTGGATCCAATTTAATACCCTATTTTGAAACAATGTGTACTAGAACAATACCATTTGAAAAAAATGA
Source organism: Viscum album (assembly GCA_963277665.1). Lineage (NCBI taxonomy): Eukaryota > Viridiplantae > Streptophyta > Magnoliopsida > Santalales > Viscaceae > Viscum > Viscum album. The sequence continues at coordinate 1,013,873,581 of OY728131.1, forward strand.
TGTTACATTTTTAAAAATTTAACACAAGGTTACACATAACACACTTCTTAAGGACTGGGGAGAGTGAATTCATGAAAGATTCCAATGACTCACCATAGATGGTAAAGTCATCCATGAATAGTTTTAAGCAGTTTTCAATGAATTCAAAAAAGAAACACATCATACACCACTAGAATGTTGTAGGTGCATTTAAATGGAAAAATGCATTCTCCTTTATGCATATGTTCCAAAGGGGCATGTGAAAGTATTCTTTTCATGGTCCTAAGGTGTTATTGGTATTTGTAAGTAGTCAGTGTATCCATCAAGAATGAAATAGATTGACATTACGACTAATCATTCTATAATTTGATCAAGCAATAGAAGAGGGTAGTGGTATTTTCTTGTTTCATCATTCAATTTATGATAGTATATGGACACAAACCATTTGTTCTTCACTTGATTTGTGACTACCTCCCCATGTTCATTTGTGACAATAGTTATCCCTACCTTTTTAGGTAAAACATCCATTGGACTTACCCATTCACTATCAGAAATTGGAAAGATAATACCATATTGAAGAAACATTTTGATATCTTCTCTAACTACCTAAAGTATGAGTGGATTGAGTCTTTTCTGGTTGTCTAATTGGTTTGGGTGACTCCTCAAAATGGATGTGATTCATGCAAACATCAGGGTTGATTCTTGGTATTTCATCTAGCGTTCATCCTATGTCCTTTTTATATTCCTCTAACACTTGGACATGTTTGGTCTCCTTAGTTTTAGAATGTGAAGTGGAGATAATGACAGGATTAGAGTGATCATGGAAAAGGAATACATATATCAGTTGTTCAGGAAGAGGTTTTAGATCGCTCTCATCTTTTATTTGTGTGTTATACAACGTATGAATGGGGGAAGGGATTTCGGTTGGTTTTGATTCATTTTCCTTAATACTATCCAAGGTAGATAAGTATAGATCAAAGTTGACGTGGGATTCAAGAGAGTTTTCAAGATCCTTTTGATTCATGTAGTCTATGAATGCGATATCTTTGTCAACATCCCCATTTATGACTTGGTTAATCATGGTGTAGATTTCAAAAGATCCTCTATCATGAGAACATGATGAACATGATGGAATAGGGTCTAATTGACTCTGAGAAGTGTCCTCAAAAGCATGGATTGAGAATGTAAAGTGAACCTCATATGGTATCACATGGCTTGGAAAATTTTGAACTTCTCGAGTTGGTTACCAAAATCCATGGATATGATGCCTGAATGGAAATCAATTTTGGTTCTCGCAATCATTAAGAATGGTCTTCCTAGAATTAAAGGATATAAAGAGGATTTCCTCTCACCATCCATGTCAAGGACATACAAATCAGCTTGGAATATAAGATCATTAACATGAACAATGACATCCTCGATTATATCCTCAAGACTAGCAGTGGGACAATTATCCAATTAAATGACCACTCCTATTGCATGTGAGGGACCTAGACCAAGGTTATAGAATATATATTTGGAAATGACATTAATTTAGGCTCTTAGGTCTATGAGTGCATCATCGAAGTTGGAAAATTAATTCAGGCTCTTAGTTCTGTGAGTGCATCATCGAAGTTAGAACTTCTAATATGGCATGGAACCATATAGGTCCTTCGATCTTTTCACATTATGGGAATATACTATTGGGTGGAAAAAAAATTTAAGGTCCTAATTTGCATATTATGATTGAAAAATTACTTAAGAAACATGGCATATTTAAGGATTTGTTATGTAATCAAATATGGGTATGTTGACTTCAACACGTTTAAATTGTCGAGCATTTTTGGATTAGATTAAAAGGACATATTTGGCCTAGATTTGGCTTAAGTAAAAGGAATTGGGTTCTTAAATGGAATGGAATGAGGTGAGTTAATGGATTCCTATTCCCTTTCATGTTTATATTTCTTTTCATTTTATAGGTCATCATATAAATATGACTTGGAGGACTCATCATGAGGTATAGAAATTTTCATTCTGAATCTATGTGAAATTTCACTTACATTACCCTTGGGGTTGGGTAATGGTTGAGATTACAGTTAGGAAGAATTTTATGGCTCTTGGGGCCTTAGGTGGGATGAAATATGAAAAATTTGGAATTCAATGTTTTTTAGTCTAAGATGGGTGAAGGAGGAAAGATATTCTGATGTACTTCACATGGTTTCTTGGAAGAAGTGAATTGTACCGGATAGGGATTACCTTGACTTATGTTCCTGGGAAAGTGATTTTATTGGTTTGGGAATTGGGAAGGCTCACTAGGATAGTGGAATCCAAAAGGATGAAGAGTAATATTGATCCTTTGAGGATGAAGAACAGAAGGACGTGGTTGATGGAAGTTACCAGCACATTGACCTTATTGGAATTGGTTTTGATTATGATGACGGAACTCTAGGGGATGAGAAATGGGATTCTCATATCTCATTTTTGGGTTATAGATAGAAGATAATGGATCAGAGTGGGGTTGGTTAATGTTTCTAAAAAACTGACCTAATTGTTGAGTGTTGGGGGTCCTCTGAGAATATGCTGCATTAAGCTCCATTGGTCCGGATGAATCGGTGAGATCCTCATGATGTTGTGGAAATTTTTTAGTTGGATGAGAAGGGGAGCTACAGATTCTATAGTTCTTGATAGGTCCAGGGAATAGAGATTGTAGATAAGATAAGGTTGGGGGTTTTTCCGCCACTTCTAGTTGTCTCACAGGACCAGTAAATTCACTCATGCACCCATTCATCATGTTGGGCTCAATGAATTAATTATCTTGGAATTTTTTTACTTGATCATGTGATTGAGTATAAAATTGCAATGCGTTTTCATCCCTGTTTCTTATGAGATATCTTGTACCTGTAGGAGTTTTATCAACAAGAGCATTGTCACTTGATCCATCAATGATGGTTCTCTCCATATCCAATAACCCCTCATAGAATTATTGGATCAAGAGTAGGTTAGGGATTTGGTGGTGTGGGTAGGATGCCACCAGATTTTTTAACCTCTCCCAATACTCATAGAGTAATTCATTGGGGAATTGATGAATACCGCTAATTTTCATTCAGATGGATGAAATAAGAGAATTAATAAATAATTTCTCTAAAAAAGTCACTTCATGTCAATCCATGAGTTTATAGAACCATGAGGGAGTGAGTAGATCCATGGCTTGGTGGAGTAAGCTAAGGAAAAAGTGAATTCTATTTGTTTGATTTTTTCCTCAGAAACCCCAGGAGGCTTCATGGAAGATCACGCCACTTGGAACTCTTTACAGAGGATATGTGGATCTTCACCGCTAGCCTGTGGAAATGTTGTAGAAGATGAATCAAACCTGATTTGAGTTTGAAGTCAGTCTCTAGGTTTGGATATTGAATACCGATGTTCTTTTAATTCATATTTAGGGAAGCATGTTCTTTATGTTTTTTCCCTATGATTGGCCATATATAGTTCAATTGGTTGGACAAGTACTGGTTCTATAATTATTTAATTGTCCCTAATGTTCCTCTTAAGTGGGAAAAGTTTCCACTCAATTTTAGTGAAAAAAAATCTGAGGGATTATTTGGGAGGATACGAGGTATTCGGAGATATTTTGGAAGAAAGAGGATGATGGGTTTTTTATTTGTTTTTTATGTTTATGATTTTTATGGGAAGGCGGGTTTTCTTTGTGTGTTTTTTTTAATTTTTTTAAATTTTTTCACAATAACCAGAAACTAAGGAAAACTCAATTGCACCATCCCCATAAAGAACTCCTTTTGAAAGTGCATCCAATTATATCCTATAATCCATTCATGGTTGTGGTTCTCTACTAATGTGTATAGCAGCACTCTGGTCAAATCCTAAGTGATGATACTTTTTAATAGTCGATGGTTTTTAGTTGACTGTATTTCAATTGAGGGGTTTGTTTGCATATCTTAAATGAAGTGATTAATGGTTGGTGATTGAATCGAATAGTTTAAAAAGATTGAGGTGAGTTCATCATTAGGTATTTTTGATTGTGATATCCTTGATCCTTGCATTATATATAATTAAATTAACACCTATGTCAAAAGTTCATGTTTGATTGAATTCCCAAGTGAAAAGGCTTTAATCCAAGCCTTAACTTATCTTTGGGTTAAAATATTAATCATATCTTGTTTATGGTAGGGTATTTATGGTTCCAATAATCCATGGAAACCACTCATTAAACAAAACCATCCATTAATCCATGACATGTTAAGTCCAACATACACAATTTTAATTCGATTAATATTCATCATGAAAAATATCTCAATCAGTTAACATATCTAAATTATAACACCCAAAAATGATAGATTTACTCATCCATTATTATGATTAGTAATCTGTTTTATTATATTTATCATTAATATTTATAAAAATAAGGAAAATAAAGGGATAAGAATATAATTGTTCCTTGAACCCACACTCCCACACGAACGATGATGAGAATTAAAAACAAACTTTTGATTGATGGAGAAAGCGAAAGAAGTTAAGGGGATTGAACATGATTTAAACAATTTTAAGAGTATTAATATTTAAGAGAAGAGGGTAGATGATTAAAATAGAATATGAAGAAGAAACTTTCATTAAAATTCAAATGAAATCGCAAACAGCTTACACAAATAAAATGAAAATAAATGAAAATGAAAATGAAAATAAAAGTGAAGGAGATGTACCTATCATTGAAAAAAGATCAAGGAAATTCCTCCTAGACCCATGGAAAGGATCTAGTAATTTAAATCCTCCTTCTTATGCATTGGAATTCCAACCATATGATAGGAGAAGAGGGGATCATATTTATAGCTGAAGGAGGCGGACTGTTTTCATTCAAAATCTGCCCCTCCAATTGCATCTCCAATTTTTCAATTCCGATAGACGCATCTCAAGGTATCATCAGATTAAAAGTTTTAGATAATAATGGTAGATGACTACTCCTGAAAATTTTAAGAATTTGGTCTTATGGAGAAAATGTTATGGCGGTTTTCAAAAATAATGTTAAGTTGTCCATATCAATCCATGCTTTTTCGATGTCCGAAATGTGTTTGTATTGTTAAATAGGAATATTCCATAAAATCAAAATTCGTTCTTCTACAAAGGCTGCCACATATATATCCTATCACGCATTGAAAAATCATAGCTTGATTTGATGACCACATCATGATAAATATCATGAATAGTGTCTGGAATTTAATTCCCTGCCAGAATTGTGGCTGGACATTATTGTACCAGTTGGGAACCCTGTTCATGTAGTTGGACATTAATTTTTTTATCAATGTATACAATAATTTTGAAACGAAATTAGAAGGAGAATAAATGAATTTGTACTTCTGGATTGAGCCTAACAATTCAATCTTCATGGATGGTCTAGTTTCATCAGTGATTCTGTTCGTCTTCTTATGTGGACTGTATGACCCTCCATAATGATGGTATGGCAGAATGTTCCTTCTAATGAAATTTTTTAATTTGGGTAAGTAAACATACAAAAAGATAATCATGATATTTAGATAATTATGGTGATATTTATTATTAAAACAGTAAACAGACTTGAATCTGAATGATTCCAATAATGCCCGGAAATTATATTTAATATTTAAACATTATTATTTCACAAAAGTTATTCAAATTTCATATAAAATCAGTTAAGGTAGCATACAATAAGTAATGAAAATATTTATAACATCAATATTATCTTTGTGTTCAATCCAATTTTATTTATGTTGTTTGGTTTATTCTGGGTTTTTTCAAGTTGTCTATTCTATTGGTATGTAATTTTTGTTTCGTTTATTTGTTCATTTGTTCAGTTTTTGATTAGAAATTTTTTTTAAATAGGGTTTAAGTTATTTGGGTAATTTTTTAGATGTCATTTTGTTCATTTTGATTATGAATTTTTAGGTTAGGTTATTTTGTTAATTTTTTGGTCATATCTTTTTTATTTTGTGTTGTTTGGTTTATTTTAGGTTAGGCTATTTTCTTTATTTTCAGGTTATGTCCTTTCTGGGTTATGTAATTTGGTTCATTTTGTTGGTTTTATAATTAGTTTGTTTTGTATTAGGGAATTTGATCAATTTGTCATTTTTTTAGTTTAATTAGACCATTTGGGGTTAGGTTATTTATTTTTCTTTGGGGATAGTTATTTAGTTCATTTTTTGTTAGGGTATTTTATTTATCTTGGATTATGTTAATTGGTTATATTGGGGTTTTGATGTTTGGTTAAAATTTGTTTTATGTCATATTATATTAAGGTAATTAGGTTTATTTTTGTTACATCATTTGGTTCAATTCATCATTATTCAATTCTTGGTAATTTTATATATTCATTTGTTTGTTTTTTGGTCAGAACAATTGGTTTAGTTGGGATTAGTTTATTAGGATTTTTTTTGGTTATATATTTTTTTCATTTTGTGTTAGGTCATTTTAGGTTATGGTATGTAGTTAATTTTATGTTTATCTAATTTTACTTTTCTTTTATTTTGTTCATTTTGGGTTATGTCATTTGGTTTATTTTTGTTTTATGTATATTGTATGTTATGTGAATCGGTTCATTTTGGTTTATTGGTCCTTAGTATATTTTTGGATTATTTCATTTGATCAAATTTTTTTTTTTGTTAGGTTAATTAATTCATTTTGGGTTTGGTTGTTTATTTTTAAATGTGTAAGGTTGTTTATTTCATTTTTTGTTAGTGTATTTGCTTCATCTTGAGTTATTTCAGTTGGATAATTTCTAATTCTGTCAATTCATATAACATTAGGTTATGTTATATTTGAGTTAGGTAATTTTGGTTTATTTTGGGTTATAAAATTTGGTTCATTTTAGGGTTATGTAATTTTCGATTAGTTATTTTGGACATTTTTTTCATTTTTTCAGAATAACTTGTTTAATTGGATTTATGGTATTTGGTTTATTTTGGGATATGTAATTTTGTTCATTTTGAGTTAGTTCTATTTCAGGTTATGTTATTTTTTTCATTTCTAGGTTACATATTTTTTATTTTAGGTTATTTGGATTAATTTTTGTTATTTAATTTGGTCAATTTTTAATTTCTGAATTTTTTGGTTTATGTCACTTCGTTCATTTTGGTTTATTTCTCATTAGGTTGTTCTGCATTATGTCATTTGACCAATTCTTCATTTTTTTTGTTTGGTTAATTAGTACATTTGGGGTAAGGTAATTTATTTTTTACTTTGGGTAGGTTATTTAGTTAATTTTTTGTTATGGTATTTCATTCATCTTGGGTTATATAAATTGGTTTATTTTGGGTTCACTCATTTAGCTCATCTTTGGATTATGTCATATTTGAGTTAGGTAATTAGGTTAATTTAGGGTGATACCATTTGGGTAATTTCAGGTTTATGTAAATTTTTGCTTGTTCATTTGGGAATTGTTTCATTTTTTGTCAAAATTTGTTTTTTACATGGGTCTAGGTTATTTGGTATTTCTAGGTTATGTCATTTTATTCAATTTGGGTGAAGTATTTTTAGGTTATGATATTTTGTTCATTTTTGGTTTATCTGCTTTTATGTTAAATAGAATTCACCCTTTACTCTAATCCACTAGGACATGGATTTTTTCAACCACTATACAAAATCTCTTATCATCCATTAAATGAAAAACCAATTCAACAATGAGGATATAATTCATACCAAAATTTTAAATCCCTAATTACACATAAAAATAGTTTCCCAAAAGAATCATTATTATTTAAAGTCTGTCATAAAAATTATTTAAAATATATAATTTACCACCAAATAAATATAATATGTAATAAAATTTGACAAAAAATTTTACAAAATTAAATAACAAAGAGTATTAATTTCAATATACCCACCACTTTTCAATATTAATTATCATTCAGTAAATAATGATAGACAGTAGTACTATTTCATAAAAATTAAATATTTAATGTTATTTAACCCATGTTAATACCTTACCCCCATTTTAGAACAAAAAATCATAAAAAATATCTCTTTAGTTAAAAGGGGTATTTTCAGCCTTCAATTAAAGGGATTCATTTTAATGCTCTGACCCTAGAAGCCTAAAAACAATGCATTACTTTATTACATTTGAATGACTACATAAAATCAAATCTTGACGTACCAGAAAAATTAGATTTTTTGGAAAAACCATACAACATACATGATACCCATAATACATTAGGATCGTAATTTAAATCATAACACAAGTAAAATCTCATCTTTTTTGAGACCCATTTAATGGATTATTCTTCATAACAATAGGGAATGGAAACATAATAAGGGTAAGATCATATGTTAAGTTACAGAATGTAAAGAAAAATGAATAATAAATCAATACGAATAAATAAACATAGAAAGGAAAATAACTAATAACATAGGCCATTTAAATCACTGGATATGGAATAATCAATATTCAAAGGTAAATTACTAAGAACACAAGCCATCTAAATAACTAGATAGGGGATAATCAATATTTCAATGAAAATAACTAAAACACATTCAATTAAATTAATTAAAATAGATTGAAATGCATCCATAGATTTTATAATAGTTAAATTTTCATGTATAAAAATGATAATATAAATTAAGGCTATGATTAGGTATCGAACATCATGTCTCTGGAACATGAAATACTATACTGTCAAGATCTATCTTCTATAAAGTTGAAAACTACAGGTAGAGACCTCTTTAATTGTTCCAACTGATTTATCTCACAAGATCCCATCGAATAATAGAGTGGTAATATAAATTACCGACCCCACTAATAACTATATTTCCAAATAATTCAATATATCAATTAATCACTTTAATTAATGACCAATATTCTTTAGAGAATATCTTTTTTGAATAATGAAAATTGATTTTTCAAAATTTCCCTTGATGCTAAATTATTATCCATGTAAACATCGTACATAAAAAGAATATATTTTTTATGTAATAATAATATCCATCACCCAAGAATGTGGATCATAGAAGAAATTTCCAATAAAATATTATGAAAATAAAGTGATTGTTTTTAGTTAAAGGAAACAATATCAATCGAAAGTTAGATTGAAAAGATAATTTTTACTACTTGGTAATTTCAAATATAAATCCCTTTGATGAGATAATTCAATGTGAAATTCAAAATTACAATAATTGATAGATAATCATGAAATTAAAAAGTAAAATTGGTTGTATATAAACCCCATTAAAGTGAATTGGTGCATCACAACGAATATGTTTTAATCAAATGTAAATTGAGACGAAATCACTTATTACATGGTATCTTTTAAATTATATTCCCAATAAATGAAAAACCTAAAATTAAACTCTAAGTGACAATAATATAAATTTATTCATGATTAAAAATAAAATATGGAAATTATATACACCACAAAAATAATTATGAGGTTAAAATGGTGTATGCCTCACAGAAGAAAAGTGTGACATGGATTCCCTTACATTGCATTTCCTTTTTGGGAGAACATACTTTAACATCATATATAATGTTTTTATTTATGTTATTAATTTATAATAAATATATAATAATATTTAAAATTTCATATATTATCTTCTTATAATATCTTATTACCCATTTTTTAATAATCATTCATTATTTTTACTATTTCGAGTGTTATTTGCAGAGTTTTTCGAGTATGTTTGTATATATTAGTTGTTGTTCCTATTAATAAGATCAACAATTCATCATATATAGAATGTAAACCAGTATTTATATATCATGTATATATAGTATATATGTATTAATAATAATCCATAATATTTGGAGATAAGAAAGTAAATGCATCGTTCATGGAGATAGCAGGTCGTACGTACACATTAACACTACTTCCATTTCATTGTCACGTTAAAACAATTAAAAGTCAATTAAATATATATAAATATATATTATAATTACAGTATCATATTTATGAAATATAAATGAATTATTTTTTATTTAAATCACACTCAATACATTCCATGTATATTTTGTTCAAATCACATATCCTTGATGATACGGTAGTTTACACATCCACAGACAAAGTTATCGTATTTACACCAAGTAGAACGAATAAAATTACGTGTTATATATAAATTATAGAAGAATAAAGAAATAATACATATCATATATATTATATATAAGAAGTTTTTCCATCATAATTATCAACCATTAATGGTGGAAAAGAAAAAAACGATTGACATCATTTCATGGGGTAGTAGTTCACCTTACAATGAATGGTACGTTCATTACCCATTTTATTGAAGTGTTTGTAGGTGTATGTATAACCCATAAAATAAAAAAAATATCAGTATATTAAGGATACATATTTTATTATATAATAATGTATTAATAATAAATTAATTTCTGAAAAAATGAATAGAACTTAGATTCACATTGAATAATGTTGCCTCATTCTTGGGTGAATCCTTTTGGTTTATACAAAAATACCTCCTTGTTTTGATATATTCCCAATGATAGAATTATAGTATTTTTGTATGAATGATGATATGTTATTTGGGTATATTTCTGGTGAAAAAAGGGTTGGATAGAAGAAATTAAATAAGAGGGGTGAGTTCCTTTTTATAGTGGAGGTGGAGTGGTATTCTCGAAAATATAAAAAGGTAAACACAATTGAGATTTCACCCTTACATAATTTTCCTCCAATAATAATCTGAATTATATATAATAGAGTATATGGTCTAAATATATCCATAAATGGATTTTTAACTAGTGTATAAAACATTTTGGCCCATAAGATTAAGGTTTAGTCTCCTGTTAAGCTAATTATTCTCTTAAATATTGTAAATAATTTTAATTAGTTTCACCAATAGTTTTGGTCCAAAATTAATTTAAAAATTTTTCAAAGTATAAATTATTCTGACTAAAAATATTTAATCAATTTTTTCAACTTCCGTTATCATATGTGGAATAAAGATAATTAAAATAAATATTTCATATGAGATGAAAATGTAGTTTTTTAATGTAAAAACATTCAAAATTTAGTAACATTTTATATAAAATTTCGATGATAAATTGATTATAATGACCCAAATTTGATTAATAGATATATAATCAATCATGTAAACTTTATAAACCAATAAAAAATATTATTTATCCTTATAAATAAATTTAAAAAATTAGTTTGAATTAAAATTCAGTATTTTCACTATTCATTAAAAATTGAACTTCCTTGAAAAATAAAAAAATACCCCTAACCTAATTTTTATGTTTTGATATCAAAATAGAATTTTATTTTTTCATATTAAATTTTAAATATTTTCAAAATTCATATTTCAAATAGGTTCACCAATAAATCGCGATACAACAGATTTTATAAAAATATAGTGGTTTTTTTAATATTTGATTAGTTCTTATCTTCTACCTATAAAATTTATTGGATGAGTATCAAAATATTTTATTAGGTATAGAACATATAAATTTAATATATAAATTCCATAAATGTGTTATAATTTAATTCATTGTGAAAAACGTGACTAAATATTATTTTGTTTAAAGTCGGTGTTGGAGGCATTGAATGTTATTATGAAAATTAAATTTTTTACACAAGGAAACAAATTCTTGTGATTTGGGGTACGAAATTTATGAGAATAAAAATTAAATATTAGCATGAAAATATAACAAAATTATTATTTATTGACTTTTATATTAATGTTCCATTTAGGGCCTTCACTCTAAAGACTTTTTGAATTTTTTGGGACTATTTTGAGATTATTTTATAGAATAATAAATCATTGTTATGTCAATTTATGTTTTTATAATTATTGATTATGAAAATAAAAAAAATTACAACATATTTAATGTTATAAATATAAATATTATTTTTATTCATATTAAATTACTCAACACCTCTCATTTTGGGTATTTTAGTGTGCCATAATGTGTGATAATATGTCATAGAATATTTTCTTTTTTCTATGCATCCTAAAAAAATAAATACAATTAATATGAGTCAAATTTTCATGGAAAACTATAATATATTAATAATACATAAAATTCATTATTATTCCTATATACAATCATTACTGGATATTTTTTCGTTGGGTTGTTGGTGAAAATTGGTAAACCCACTAAATCAAATTCGACAATACTCTTCCAACCAACAAATAAATCATGTTTATATGATAGCCACAACTCCACCTGATGTATCAACTGTGAAACCATAATAGCTTCACCGTTGAGAAATTTAAACCGATTCTGTAATGAAAATGTAAATTCATATAAATATAAAAATAATATAGATATCAATTTAAAAAATATATATTTCCACACATGCTTTATTTTTTATTTCAATAATGATATTCCTTATAATACGGATTTTAATGGTTTGGAATTGTTCCCACATCATAAAAATACATTTGACAGTAATCCATACATTCTTTGAGCCAAATAACCACTCACAATGAAACCTTTATGATGATTGTTGTTTTAGACATAAGATCTCATTGTGAATATATTTCCTTTAGTGGGATACATCCACTAAAAAGACATGGGCCCCCAAGAAGTGTTTCAATTTGAAGATGAATTCTTAAGTGCATCATGAAGGTGAAAAATGATAGAGAAATTTATGTCTAACTCACCAAAAATTAATGGAGCCTCTTTTATCATTTTTATCAAGAAGAACATGGATAACATTTAATCAGAAACATATCTATAAAAATAGAATAAGAGAATCATCATCACCCTTATATTATTTGATAATAAATTATAGATTTATATTGGAATAAGTTCATGAAGAATGATGTGAGGATCATAAATTTTTTTGGATTTTATTTTCAACTACCTTTTGTTAACTCATTCAAATATGTTGCGGGAATGGCCATCATGAACCATGATATTTTCCAATACATCCAAAAATTCATTTTACTTTTAAGAATCGATTACATATGTATCGCAAGGATCTTTCCATTTTTTCATGAATACACATCAAATGTAGTTATGGTTGAATACCCCAATATAACAAGTCCCAATGAGATCATGAGCAACCTATCCTATTCCCCATAATATTTAAAAGAATTGAAATTAACATTTCATTTATATTTTTTTCAATGTTCTTTACAGCTAAACACTGAAATAACAAATTTTCAAACCAATATGGAACTTAAAAAAAGATACTTATATTTTTTGAAATTATTAGTGGATTGAGGTAAAATATTCATACTCTTTTTAGATTTCATCTGAACATTCCCTGATGACAGAATAGAATCTTTCAACTCATTATTCACATCAGTTATAAAGAGATGTTGGGGAGGAATTTTAGTATCAACTGTCACGAACGAACCCAGGTCGACCCTGAACCGGTCACCTCAGCTGACCAGCGACATGGCCCGAGGGGCGTTCCCAATCTCCATGGGCTGGGAACTAGTGTCGGGCATCAAAATTAAACGGGTGGGAATGGTTTGGAAAAAAAAGATAAACTGAGCAGCGGAAAATAAATATAAAAAAAGTAAATAAATAAATAACAACCAACAATGCTACTAACTAGACTACGACCAAAAACTCATCATGACCTCATGAGTCACTCTCCAAACCAAAACCAAGTATCGCCCAAGGCGAACAAGCTCGAGCCAACCTACAAAAGAAACTAAAAACAATAAAACACAATAGGCATGGGTATTAAAACTCAGTATGTAGAACCAAAAAATTATATTCCCAATGCACAAGTCATTAAATAAAGAATTCACTAATTTCAAGCTTGAACTAAAATTTATAAAAGCAAGTTTTTCTATTTATTTTTCTCAAAAGCAACGTACCAACCATTTCCCTTAACAATTTTAAAATCTAGATTCATTTCATTAGTGTAAATAGATTTTTAGAACGGCAAAGTGATGTTTATATTATTTTCATATTTTTTCAAAGACGATTAAACACTTACATTTGAAAACCATTTTTTAGAAACCTATTTGAAATACGTTTACCACATTCCAAGGAGAAAAATATGCCAGAAATCCACAAAATAAATCACAGAGTAAGGGTAATGTGGGTATATATATAAGCATCATAATCGCTGATGCAAGCAACAAATACCAAATAGACATGGGTCGAACCTAGGAGCTCGTGAACAATCTTGAATGTACCATACATGTGACACATCCTAAAAGAATGCCCTAACTCGATGACGTCTTTAATCCCATACTACTACCCAGTATTTTCCTGCATGGCCTAACATAGGGGCCCAATCCCCATACCAGTAATAACACTATATCCCCCTGCTATGGGGCCACTAGCCAGTGCATAATCTAAAATAGTGCAGCTTCTTTCAAAAAAATTCACTTGTTATGCCAGGTTCCCATGTCAACATGTGTAATAAAAGAAAGGGGGTGAGTCAAAAAATTCAATCAATCAGTACAAACATCACACACAAATCATGCAATCAACGTACATCAAATATCACACCTGAGTCACCCAAAATTGAGTTTTTAGAAATAATTTATTTTATTAAAGTGCCTAATGGGACTTCACCAATTTTTAAGGAAAATAATTTTTCCTCAAGTGAACCAAAACACTTGTTTGGGATTCAAAATAAACCATTTACCAATAAACCAAAACTACATTTAAAATTCTTTGAATTTTGTTTAAAGGAAAAATGGGCAGTCTATCACTACTAGGGGTCCACTCATCAAGAAAACCTTTCAAGTGTCTTGTATAAAATAAACGGCTTTTTTTACAACAAATAATAATTTAAAGTTTACTTATCTTATATTATTTCTCATTTATTAAAATTAATAAAACATCAATCAATTAATAAATTACAAATTTAATGGTGAGTGTAGTGGGGGACCTACCTCGACTCGTCGCTGGATCGTGACGACACGACTCGCTTTGCAGTAGCACATAAGCATGCGCAAACTAATAACCGCAATGTCGTGGACATTCATTAAAGACACGTTGCAACAACCGCAAGACATAAAATTCCAAAAACATTTACCCAATTCGATTAAAATAATAATAATTTTTATCCTCAATAATTATTTCATAAAACATTTTATAAATTTTATAAATTAAATTTTAAAAACCATTTCCACGGATAAACAAAACACTAGAAAATTTATTAAACAGTTTTCATAGTATTTCTCATGACTTTAAATGCCAATAACATCACTCAAAACATCCTTTTAAAACAAAACACACTATGGAGCAACACCAAACCACCTTCTATACATGTTTTTCACCATTAATATAATTTAATAAACAATTTAAAAAATTTATAAAACAATTCCTGAGAGGTATCACAAGACTTTACACAATACAAGAATACAATACACCACACATCAACACAAAACCAAAACACAAACCCAACCAGAACATAGTTCACAACAATAACACCAAACTAAAACACAATACACAATAACATAACAAAATAGAATCTACAACCCCTATAACATTTATTAAACTAGTTTCACTAATTACAAAACACCAATTAACAATATATTATGAGTTTTCATACAAGACTCACCACAATTCACCTAAACATTCCACTTAAAAAAAATAAAATGCATAATAAACATGAATAAAAAATAATTCTGCACCAAGAAAACTAATTAATAAACATGATAGATTAACTAAATGAGAAAATTAATCCATCAAAGAAGGATTAAACACAGAAACACTAACCACAATATATACCAAACACCACCAAGATTGTGCGCATAGTCTACAGCACTTCAATTGCACTACAACCAAACTCATATATGTCCTAATTCAATAATCAGACCGAACATATCAAAATTGGACCCAAAAAACGTGGAACCCTAACCCAAAAATCTCAAAATCAACAAAACAACCCATCGAAGGGAAAACACACATGTGGAGAAGGTGCGGATGGCAAACCGGGTGAGGGGAAGGGAAGTCGGAGGTGCGTCGCACCGAAAAATCGGCCGGAAGGGAGGGGCGGGGCGGGTCCGGCCAAGCATGGCAGCGGGGGCTACGCGGGGGAGCTTGAGGCGAGGCGGGTGGTGTGGTTGACCGGAGAGGGAGGAGGAGGCCGAGGCGGCGCTGGTTCGGGAGAAGGAGTAGAGGAGGGCTTCCAGACAGTGGTCGCCGGAGGGCAGTGGGTAGGAGGCGCGCTAGGGTTTGGAGGGTGCAGTGCGACAGATAGAATATGGGGGGGGGGGAGGATAGGCCCGCGCGATGGGAGAGAGGAGAGAATGAAAGGGAGTGAAAAAAAGAAAATTGGGAAAAAAGGAAAAAGATAAAAACAATAAAAATAAATAAAAATAAAGATACGGATAAATTTATATCCCAATAAATTATAAAAAAATAATACTAATAAGAAAACGAAAATAATAAAATCAACCATGATAATAAAATTATTTATTGAGAATGGACACTACGCAGGGTCGCGCGCAGGGTCGAGTGCACGGTGTCTGCACATGGTCACGGCGCGCAGGGTCGTGCGCATGGTCGCTGTAGGGTCGCACGCCCAAAAAACCCCCAAAAAATAATCAATTTAAAATTAATCTTCGGTCGAGGTGTGACAATTATCCCCACCATGAATCTTTCTACCCCCATAAAGTCCCAAGAAGACTTGGTTAACCAAAGGTTCCAAGAAAGACTGCAAAGACCAGAATGTATTTTAAACAAAACCTTCATCACTTGAAGACTGAGCATTTGAGACACTCATGACATGAAATTCCATAGATCTCAAAACTATAATCACCAAGTGAAAAGACCAAAAGTAGGAAGTTAACCTCTAAACACAACTTCAACATGGAACACTCTGACCCCTAACTTAGGAAACACCAGGGCTCACTCGAGACCTCCCAGAACACTCACAAGGTGACCCACTGCCTGAGAGAACCAATTACACTGATCAGGGTCGGGCAGAGCCGAAGAAAGGGATTTTCTTGCCATGCGCACTTTGAAGACATAGTTTTCCATATGTTCATTTGACGGTGGTCTCCCCACTATATTAGTAACCTTGTCAAATATTGGTTCCTTAAACCAAAACAGTTCTCAAAACCGAACAAAACCTCTAACACTGGCTTGACCCTCTAAGCTCCCTATATTGAACCAAACCGAAAAAAGAGGAGACGCTGGCAAGACCCGCAGTGGGTCTCCCCACCATTTTAGAATTTTCCTAACACCACGACACACCCACGGGCATTCCAAGATTACATTAAGCGATACAGACTGAACTCTTCATCAAGAACCCACCAACACAGTCTGACCCACACAGAAGATTCCCACACTGACCAACACTCCACCATATTGGAGAGTTTTGACAGTGTAAACCCCTAACCAAAAGATGAACTGGACAGACGCTGTTCAATTCCACAAGACATCAGCATCTCCAAAACAAGTACAGTTTTGATCCGCAGTCGACCACATGAAGGGTCACAGAGTAGACTCGTTGCTAGAGGTATTCTCCGAACCTCTTTAAAGCCCGAGAGGAACTTCTATACGTCAAGACCCCTACAAGGAAAAAACGCCTTTATGCCCCTCACAAAAAAAATGAAACCTTCAGAGATGATACTGCTGAAATGGAATTTAAGTCGTCCCCAACCCGTTACTGCGGCCTTATGTCCGACCAAGCTCATCCCAAACTCGAAGAGTTTTTACTACGCGTAAGATTCACCTAGAGACCTATGGCTGGGGACGTGATTTCTGAATCATCTACCTCCACACAGTCATAAGTTGACCACCTCTGACTAGAACTTCCTCCGCTGGAAAAGCTGCCTGCATACTTCTCCTCTTGTCCCAAATGGCAACGCCGTCAACATACCAACTGAGAATTGCAACGAATGGCTTAGAGTGTCCGACTGACCATACTAGAGATAAGAGATTGAGCGGTCTGCCATAAAAATAACACGAATTGACGGAAGGAACGCACCATGAATATTCCCCTTCGGTTCACACTCTTCATCAGATGAGGAACCTTCACTTCCTTAGGCACAACCGTGGGATGAGGTTAGTCTTATGGAATTCTCAAGACATCCTTATTCGCAACATGAATGTATTGATTGTCGTTTACTAGTTTAGTGTCACTCCAATGAGCGTACTTGATACAAATTACACCACAAAATGTTCAAAGCTCCTCCAAAGCTGAAGACACTTCCGAATTTCCCAAAGCACTCAACGATATTCAATTGACCTCGAATTCTACAACAATCAACACAATCAAGCAAAACCCAATTCTACCACTCCATTGGAAGTTTGGGCTGAGCCAAGAACTGAGAGACATGCTGGAAACCCATGGGACATTTCTAGGGGGCATATACCAAAAAAGGGACACAAAATAGCCTTCCAAAAATCCAAAAACATCACAAAGAAAAAATCCATATTCCAAACACAAATCCAACACTTCCAATCAAAAACATCAATTCATTCTTAAAGAAAAACACCCGCTTGAGAAACCAAAAACAGTACAACAAAACCCAACAACTATTTTGAATTCATCACTTTCACTCCGGACACAAACCCATTTTTCATTTTCCAAAACAATTTAAGCACAAAAACTCATTTTAGAGAAAACCCCATTTTTCAGGAAATATGATGCTTCTTCCAAAATAAATCACTCACCACTGATATTTCTGGATGCCTCGTAGATTTGAATTTTCATGCCTCTTAGGCACCCGTCCACACAATCCACCAAATATCCATTAATCACTTCCTCATGCACATGCGAGCACCCATAAGAATACCACTGGAAAAGAAACAGAGATCTTTCGCTTCCAAAACAATACATTTCCAATTTTTCCAAAATACATTTTTCAAACTATTTCAAAAACTCAAGAGAAATTTCCAAAATGAATTCAATTTATAAAACCACCCACTCCAATTTCAAACAACCCAAGACATCCTTTTAGAAATTAAACTTCGACAAATCAACATCAAATTCCAAAAACAAGGTCCAAGAGAAACACACCCCAAATACCATGTCAACCGCACACCAAAATAAAATAAGAGCAGCACCAAAGTCTTCTTCCCTTTTTTAAAAGGAAAAAAATATCATTCCAATCCCAAAATTAAAGCAAGACATCACAAACATTAAATCACCTGGGTGGAGGACTAGTGGTAATGTCTAACCTGGCTACATGGTTTAGTAGACCATGCCCTAGGCAAGAATCAACCACTAAGAGTGTCGAACCATACTCTCGGGGATCACACGGGTCGCTACTCCTTGTGAGACCATGTGCAGTACCGGTTTACTCCCATTCAATCCCCCATCCACAAAGACCAAGGCCAAAACATAAATCCCAGACTACCCCTGGTTACTCGAGGATTGAAACGAGTAAGAGTTCGTGACGCTCTTCATGCACCTATCCCTCTAGTATAGATAGTCCTATCTCAAATCTACCTGACATCCCAAATAAGAAGAGAAAATTCTTCCTCTAATACCATTTTTTCACGAGCTAACCTGGGTCATCTGTGAAATGGTCACTCAAGCCGGCCCGCGACGTGGCCCAAGGGGCATTCCCAATCCCCACGGGATGGAAACTAGTGTCGGGCATTAATATTAAAAAGGTGGGAATGATTTGGCCTAAAAGAAGATAAACTAAGCAGAGAAAAATAAATAGAACAAAAGAAAATAAATAAAGAACAACCAGCAACACTAATAACCTGACTATGACCAAAAACTCCTCGTGACCTCGAGAGTCACTCTCCAAACCACAACCAAGTCTCGCCCATGGAAAACAAGATCGTGTCAATATGCAAGAGAATCTAAAAACAAGAAAACACTATAGTCATGATTATTAAAACTCAGTAGGTAGGCCCGGATAATTCTATTCCCAACACAGAAGCCATTAAATAAAGAATTCATTAATTTAAATTTTGAACTACAATTTATAAAAGTATGTTTTTATAAGTATTTTTCGCGAAAGAAAAGTACCAACCATTGCCCTTAACCATTTTCAAATCTAGATTCATTTCATTAGTTTCAATGTATTTTTAGAAAGGGAAAGTGATGTTTATATTTTTTTTTCAATTTGTATAGAGAGGATTAAACACTTCAATTTGAAAATAATTTTTTAGAAACCTAATTGAAATCCGTTTACCACATTCCAAGGAGACCAGTACACCAGAAATGAACAAAAGAATTCACATAGGAAGGGAAATGTGGGTATACATATAAGAATCATAACTACTACTGCAAGAAACAAAACCTGAATAGACATGGGTCGAACATAGGATCTCGTGATCAATCTAGAACATACCATACATGTGACTCATCCTAAAGGCATGCCCTAACTCGATGACGTCATAACACCCATAATACTACCCGGTATAGCCCTGCATGGCCTAACCGAGGGGCCCAATCCCTATAGCAGCAATAACACAGTATTCCCCTACTATGGGTCCACTGGATAGTGCATAATCTAAACCAGTGGATCATCGTTCAAAAAAATTCACTTACTATGCCAGGTTCCCATGTCAACGTGTGTAATAAAAGAAAGGGGGTGAGTCAACAAAGTCAATCAATATGTTCAAAAATCACACAAAAATCATGCAATCAACGTACATCAAATATCACACCTGAGTAACCCTAAATAGAATTTTCTAAAATAACTTATTTTATTAAAGTTCCAAATGGGCCTTCACCAATTTTTAAGGAAAATCCTTATTTTTCAAGTGAACCAAAACACTTGTTTGCACTTCAAAATGAATCATTTACCAATAAACCAAAACCACATTTAAAATTCTGTGAATTATGTTTAAAGGCCAAATGTGCATTCTTTCATAACTAGATGTCCGCTCATTAAGAAAACCTTTCATGCGTCGTGTATAAAATAAACAGCTCTTTCTACACCAAATAATCATTTAAAAATTAATTATTTTATATTATTTCTCATTTATTAAAATTAATAAAACATCAAGCAATTAATAAATACTAAATTTAAATGTTAGTGCAGTGGGGTACATACCTCGACTCACTGCTCAATCATGATGACACGACTCACTTCGCACTAGCGCATAAGCTCACAGAAACTGATAACCGTACTGTCGTGAACTTTCATTGCCGACACACTACAACAACCGCTAGACTTTAAATTCCCAACAACATTACCCAATTCGATTAAATAATAATAATTTTCATCCTCAATAATTATTTCATAAAACAATTTAAAATTTTTATAAATAAAATTTTAAAAACAGTTCCACGTATAAATAAAACTAGAATATTTATTAAACAGTTTTCAAATTATTTATCATGACTTTAAATGCCAAAAACATCACTCAAAAAATTATTTTAAAACCAAACGCACCTTGGCGCAACACAAAACCACCTACCAGACATGTTTACCACCATTAATATAATTTAATAACCTGTTTAAAAAAAATTATAAAACAATTTATGAGAGGTATCACAAGACATTAAACAATAATATAATACAATACACCACACATCAACACCAAACCAAAACACAAACCCAACCAGAACACAGTACTCAACAACAACAACAAACTAAAACACAATACACAAAAACATATCAAAATAGAATCTGCAACCCCTATAAAATTTAATAAAATAGTTTCACTAATTACAAAACCCCAATTAATAATGCAATATTAGTTTTCATGCAAGACGCACCATAATTCACCTAAACATGCCACTTTAAAAAAATTAAAACACATAATAAACACAGATAAAAACTAATTATGAATGAAGAAAACTAATTAATAAACATGATAAATTAACTAAATGAGAAAATTAATCCATCAAACATGAATTAAATGCCGAAACACTAACCTAGATATATACCAAACAACACTAAGATTGTGTGCAAAGTCTACTGCACTTCAATCTCACTACAACCAAACACATATACATCCTAATTCAAGAATCAGACCAAACATATCACAATTGGACCAAAATAAACATGGAACCCTAACCCAAAAATCTCTAAATCAACAAAACAACCTATTGAAGGGAAAACACACCTGCGGTGAAGGTGCGGATGGGAAACCGGGTGAGGGGAAGGGAGGTCGTAGGCGCGTCGCGCTGGAAAACCTGATGGAAGGGAGGGGCGGCGCGGGTTCGGCCGTGAATGGAAATGGGGGCGATGCGGGGGAGCTCGAGGCGAGGCGGGCGATGCGGCCGACCATAGTGGGAGGAGGAGGGCAGGGCAGTGCCGGTCCGGGATAAGGAGCGAAAGAGGGCTACCAGATAGTGGTTGCCAGAGGGCAGTGGGTAGGATGGTTTCTAGTGTATGGAGGGTGCAGCGTGACGAAAATAATGGTGGGGTAGGAGAGGCTCCTATGATAAGAGAGAGGAGAGAAAGAAAGGGAGAGAAAAAAATGAAAAGAGGAAAAAAATAAAAAGAGATAAACAATACAATGAAATAAAAATAAAAAGAAGGATAAATTTATATCCTAATAAATTCTAAAAAAATTAATATTAATAAAAATACCAAAACAATAAAATCAACCATGATAATAAATTTTTTTATTGAGAATGGACACCATGCAGGGTCACACGCAGGGTCTTGCACATGGTCGCCGCACATGGTCGCGGTGCGCTGGGTCACGCGCATGGTCACCACAGTGTCTCCTGTCAGCAAAAGAACCCAAAAAAATAGTCAATTTCAAAGAAAGCGTCAGTCGGGGTGTGAAATCAACAGTTTTATCAAATCTCCATTGATACTTTTTATATTGATGATCTAATGGAGAGAATCTTTGATGCCTCATGAAACTAAATCTATGATGATATTTAAGTCTCTTGATCCTGTATTATTCATAAAAATATGAAATGATATTTTTTTCCTTTTTTCTTTAAACATAAACCATTTCATAAGAAGGGAAATCATTTATAGTATATATAAGAGAATAATTCATTTGAATTATATATTTTTAAGAAGCATATTCTGTGAAGACACCCATATCTCAGTGTTGTTTCAACTCTTATTAAAGGTTTCATATAGACATATTATAATTCATGGGTTTAGAATGTTCGTATATTAGTACACTCAAGAAATTGAAATCTTTTTCCATTCAAATCCATGTAGGAATATAATAAATGTGAATAAAAACTGGCCACATGTTGTGAGTAGAAATCATCTGAAGAATCAGAATAAAACCATCAGAATATTGACAAAACGATACACTACGCACCTTTGTAGTGAAATTGGGTTTTTTTGTATAAAATTTACCTAATGATAATCTATTTACAGGATGAACTAACTCATAATTATCATTAATTCTCTCAGTATCATTCCATCCCTTATTGGTTGAGAAGTATACAAAAAGGAATAGATTCCAGAGGTTAGGAATCATTGGAAAGTGATGAATGAAATTCTATGGCACAAACGATAGTGATCAATCAGGATTTTACTTCCATTGATATGTGCCACATTATTTATAGTTATTAAGGTATGATACTTCCTCTGAAAATAATGTCTAATAATTCGAATAAGAATCAGTCTTATTTGTATAAAATACATGTTTCTTAAGTAACACGTATTCTTTATAATTTTTTAATGGAATATCTAAAACATTAGTATGAAAGAACTAAAAAGATAAGAATTTCATCAATGATACAGCCACATTAAAAATCCTTTCTTCATCGATTTAGTACATTCTTGATATACGTGAGTTCTCGCATCATCCATTAATTTTTTCACTCTCTCAGCATATTATATTTATTATTTTACTCTTGTTTATTGAAATCATTGTTTTCTTATATAGGCATATTATCATTCTTAAGATGTAGCACAAATGAAAACTGATCAAATATTAGATTCTACCTACCACTTTTTTCTTTACATTCATAAATAGTAGCATATTGTGGCATCTCTCCATTATGATAAAAACATAATATTTTGTTTGAAATTCATCTTTTATTAAAAGGTAGATAACTATTTCCCAACTTAACCATGGTCCTCCAACATAATTATAACATGGAAATTTTATATTACCTCCATATAAAGCATTTTTAAATGAAAAATATAACAAACTATCCAAATTCTATTTAATCATGGTTGAAATCTAAAGGGCATGATGCATCTAGCTTTTATCTATTCCAATACAGGGGAAAATTTTATGCTCAAATCAATAATGTAAAAAATAATTACAAAATTCATTACAATAAATTTCAATATGAATATCATCAATCCAAACATAGAGCTATAAAAAAGGATAATATATGTAAAATATTCTATGGAAAATGAATATAAATAACAAACTAAGTTGAATATCTTCGACAGGTAAGAATTCACGATCATGGTGGATAAACTAAATAACTTTAGAATGCTAAAAAGTGATACCCAAGGGTCTAAATGAAAAGACTCAATTAAACAGTTCCAAACAAAGAAAAATCTTTAATTTTTGGAATAAAAAATATTACTTTCCAAATTATCACAATACATCAAACATCCCAAAATACATTCTAGTGATTAAAACATGAATCAACGGATGAAAATGATCTATATAAATAATAGTTGAGTGGAAGAATGGGATGTATTATTCTGAATTAAATAATTATTATTATATCAAGAAAGAATAAGGACAATCCCACAGTGAAAAGTATATATAATACTAAATTAAATATTTAAAATATTATACTATTTTTTTTAAAGAAACAACAAGATAAAAATAAAAAGAAGAAGGTTTTATAATGATTTAAGAGAATTATAGAAGGAAATAAAAAAGTTAAAAGTTATATAATTCACAGGTTCATGCATCAATGATTTTAAAAACATAATGACTTATTATTTTCACTGGAATTATGTCTATGTCACCCTCCAAGTTCGAGTGATTTATTATTAATATCTCATAAATTCTAATTTTTAAAGGTCATATAGATCTGTTCCATAGTGAGAATGGTAAAGTAAATTATTTTTAATTATAGATCCAATCATACCCAAAGGTTATAGTGAATTTATTATTCTAGTAAATACAGTATAGAACACTCCCTTAAAAAACACAATGGTCATGTAATTAAAAATAATGTAGATATGGAGGGAATAGAATTTAATGGGAAAAACATCATGAATTAAAAAAATACTTAGACACACTAGTATAATCCCCTTTTAATAACATGTAATGAATAAATAAATATCTCCCAATCATGATATCTAAGTCTGGGTGATAAAAAAATTAAATAAAGCATATTAAATATGTGATAGAGAATAATTATGGAGGATTTAATCTATATAGCATAAATAAATATTTAATGAATAATTCAATATATAATTTCAAAAGAAAATATGGAAAATTATCAAGTTAATCCAACCTTTATAAAAAATTCCAAGCTCATTCATCCCATAAACAATGATTTAAGAAATAATAAAATTAACGATAATATATTTAATGATCAAATTTATAACAATAAAAATCAATAGATATATCCTTATATATTCACAAGTTTTGATTTTTTAAATTTCATTTCACATTTTTCTTTTAGACCCTTTATCATTTATCTCTAAACCCGTTGGTAATTATTTTAACATACCTATTTTATTTTAATATTGAACATGGATCTCATCGTCATTAGATTGAAAATAGTTTAATAAATCCGAATATATTGTCTTTCTATTTTCATGTTGACTGGAGCTTGACAACACGAACATAACCCAAGGCATAAACAATGTATGTCCATCCATGCTTCATGAGCATCTATTTAATAATTGGATTTAAAAATAAAAATTAATAAATCAAATATTTTGTTTTCATGGAATCTACTTTTGGCATTTATTGGGAACCGTTCTAGTAATAAAGAAACAAAATATTTCTCCCAAACTCCAAAAAAACAAAACAAAACATCACATGATGTATACCTATACTCAAATAGACATTCACACTGCCACTCCAATGAGTGGTAATAAAAACCATCTAGAATTCTTAAAAAAATTGTGAAATAAAAAAAATCAAGAAGCTAAAAAAAATCAAACCCCATACAAGATAACTAGAACATTCCATAAACAATTATAAAAGTTTAAATGGTTTACTTCATGGAATTAATGAAAAATCATATTGTATATAATGTAAAAACATGAACCAAAAAAAACTATATTTATATTTAACTAGTATAAGAAAAACGATGTTTTATATTGATCACATGATGACATCGATAAAAATGAAAAAAACTCATAGCATAATTGTAGAATGATTGAGAGCACACTAATCCGATGTTGAAGAAGATCGGAATTAAAAAAATTAATGAATGGCGATCTCTATAATATATGGGAAGTTGTCCCTTTATTGGGTGAGGTAAATTAGGTTAGGATCATGGGTGAATGGTCTGGAGATTGGGAGTCTCCAGAAATGTAAAATTCTATACAAATTTTTTTTAATAACCATCGGTATAGCCCAAACTATACCCACAGTTTCGAACAACTGTTGATAAAGACATATCTATAAAAATGGTTTTAAGGAAACATTTGTATAAAATCGATCAAATATCTATATACCAATAGTTCATTAAAACAATTTTCATATAGGCATGGGAATATTCCCACTTTCATGTTGAGAAATAGTGTTTACTAAGTGTGGTTATTTAGGTAACTTTGAAAATCTATATTAAAATACATTTAAGTTACATGAGTATTTTGGGTTGGGTAGTTTTTATTTCCTTATGTATACCATTTTATTTTTTGATGAATGATTCATGGAAAATTCTACCAATTGGTATCTGGGAAATTTCATATTCTTGTTTCATAACACACTAAAAAAAATTACTTTGGTGACACTCATTTCATGATGTACATTGACTTAGTGGGATGTTACTATTATCAGATGGTTTTGTTATGTTAGTGATCTGAGTGAGAAAATTATTTGAGTTCTAAGGAAAAAATTTATATAGAGGCTCTATCACATGGATTTTAGAACTTGTTAAACTTGTATTGTTTTGAAATAGAACAAGGTTTCATTTAACATAAATGCAGGTTTAGTAAAATTAAAAACATTAGAACTTATTTACTCTAATATTAAGAGTCCTTCACATATTTTTCTAAAGATTAGTAAATATAAATTGGAACATTAAGTTATTATTTAACAACTAAAGGGTGTGTTCATTTTTAAAACATTAAATTTGAGGTGTTTAAACAATTTTATAGATGGAATTTTATGGTGTAGAAAGATATTAGTAATAAGTTGAAGTGATTATTATCGGTGATGGAGTTCAATAATGTAGAAATGGATTCAAAGACTTGTGTAGGATAAAAGGAACAAACTTCAAAAATATTTTGCCTAAATTTATTGGGAGTAATATTGTTATAGAGAAGATTAATTATACATTGATAGAGAAGGTGTGAAGAATGACGTTATATTGCCGAATTTAAAAGGTGATTTTGGTGGAAGAAATAAATTATGCATCATACTATATTAACATAAGTCCTTATACACCATGAATATTTCATTGTCATATATGTAAATTAACAAATTAGATTAAATATATGTTATGACAATAATCAGAATATAACATTAAATCAAAATTTTCACTTTAATTATATGGTTTGGTATAATTTTTTAAATATGTTATAAAAGAATGTTGAGAAAAACTAAATAGGTCAAATTCATGTTTATTTGAATAGTTTTTCTGTGAGTATGCATGTTTTGAAACTTTTATAGGTCCCTAGAAGTCTAGGGGTTATGCTTCTAAAAGATTTAATAAAATTATCTAAGAACGTTCAATCTCAATTTAGAGTTCTAGAAGATGATTTTTTAGAATTTTTAGTTCCATAAATATCAGAGTTACATATTAAATTACTGAGATATTCTTGATTCAAGTGGTGGACTCTGAATATTAGAGTATACATTAATTAATTTCCTATATTAAATGAAGGATAGCACAAGATACACTAATAGGTGTCCAGTCTTATAAATTCAATGAATTCAGAGTCATCATTGAATGATGAAATAGATTTATTATATTCAAACAAAGATTAAGAGAAAAAGAAACTACAATATAATAAGAATTAATTATATAAAGGTGAATATTCTATTTAAAAAATAATATAATGGTAGGAATATGAGTAATGATATTATACTAATTAATGAATTTAAAAAAAATATTGAGTAAACATAATTATAGAAAATCTAATGTAGTAAAACATACCTCCAATAATACAATGTTTATTTTGGTTTCCTTTAAAGACATTAATCTAGTTAAAATGGATGTAAATATATTTTCCTTCATGGTTATTTGTAGATTAAAATTTACATAAACAATTGGATGGTTTCATGTACAAGTGGAATGGGGTTTTTGTGTATAAGCTAAATAAAGGTTCAAATGGCTTGAAGATGAAACTACGGAACAGAAATTGTAAGTAAGTTGTTTCATGGTAGAGAAAGTATATATATCATGAATCAAGAATTAATAATATTATTGAAATTTATTTTAGTATGATCGATTCATCATCCCACTCTTAAACATCTATAATA
This sequence comes from Viscum album, assembly GCA_963277665.1. NCBI lineage: Eukaryota > Viridiplantae > Streptophyta > Magnoliopsida > Santalales > Viscaceae > Viscum > Viscum album. The sequence goes on from OY728131.1 coordinate 1,013,901,869, forward strand.
TTCTCATGGTGGTTCTAGACATTAAGAAATTTCTGGAGGGGACTAATAATTTTTTATGGAATAATTAAGGTGATTGAATTTGGTTAGGATATGAAAATATTAATAGGGTGGATTTATTGAGAATGAAAAGTGAAAAGATTTTATTTGTCTTATAATTATTTTATCTAGAAGGTTATATAGATATTTCTAATGACTGTATGTAAATAATTATCAACACAATTAATTAGACATTTCAAACTATTTAATTGGAACATAGTAAAATTGGAACATGAGTGTATGTATATGGATAATTTTTTATTTTCATCAGTGGTAGGAATCTTGATTTATGTTATTTTAGGAATTATACGATATATTATGTTTTCAATTTTATTCATTATAATGTTCATGGAAAATATGTGGAAATAACAGTCAGAATCCATGAAGTGGATCCTCTGTTATCTCAAAGGATTATAAAATACATGTAGGTTCATTAAGATAGATGATCCATTTTGGTTATATATAGATGAAAACAATATAGGGGAGACCATTATATAGAAGAGTTACATAGACTATGTGTTCACATTTAAAAAAATTTATATTATCTAGTTGTTAAGACTATACACAGTGGTAGCACTAACCACAATGAAATATGAATAATTGGGTGTCACAAAAGTATGTAAAGAATTAATATAGATAATGTTTTTGTTTGAGGAATATAGAATTAGTGAGGGAAGAGGACTTCTCAATGGTGATAGTCATACTGTAATTCATCATTATAGTGATTCAATATTTCATGAGATGATGAATCAAATTTAACTGAAATATCATTTAATATACAAGATGATGAAAGATAGAATAACATATTTATTTAAGATATCAAAATAAAAAAAATTGAATATTTTTTAGTTTATGAATGTCAAAGAAATTATTTTTCCATAATTATAAAATGGAAATCAAAAGGTGGACCAGACACTGTGGTTTCTATGAATGTTATGATGTTTGGTTTTTTGTAGGTTGTTTTCATGGTTTTCATAAAGTTGTCTTCTGGGGATATTTTTAGTAAATTTCAAGTATGTTCATGTTCTAATTTATATGACTATAGGGAATAAATTTTTATGTTATGATTTGACCTGATGATGATAAAAATGGATAAATTCTAGCATAGGTGGTAGTCTAAATGTTATATTATTAAAGGGTTTTAGTGTTCTGTTATTTGCAATATGGTTGAATGGAAGATATATTCAACATAAGGGTTTTTTTATCATGGTTATTATGGAATTATTTTCCTTATATTTCAATGTAAATTTAATTATATAATAATATTTATATTGTTAAATAAGACTAAATTTCAGTTTTATCATATATTTTCAAGAAAGACTGAGGCATCAAACAGATAATGGAGGTGGCGAAGAAAATTTTTGGGTCCCTCATAAATTTAAAAGGATATTTGATCTAGTTGACTAAATGAACCCCACTATATTTATTAGGTGGTATATATTGGGCGACTCATTAAATTTCTAAGCATTCCAGGTTGTGTGACAAAATATATTGTAAAAACAATTACTAGAGGTGATCCACTCCAACACTTGGTGTATTATAAAATAGGAAAACATAACACCCCACTCAACACTCCATGTCGTCTTTCTCACACATATGCATTCAATGAAAAACCTAACACAAGAAATTCAATAATAAAAAGTAAACAAAATGGGAAATTTGATTTTTTGTTTTTCAGATAATTAATTCCTACAATCAAAAGATAATGATGCTTCAATTTTATTACTACTAGATTATATAAACATTGTAATATAAACTCAAAAATTATTAATAAAAATAGTTTAATATTGTCTCCACATCACTAATCCACTTGTAAATGTTTTAACAAACTAGAATTCTGGTAAATAAGTACAAATTCTTCTTTGGTGAATTTCCAATTAATTTCCCATATATATTGATGAGGAATGTAAAGGTTTAGTGTCTTTGGAGACTATTGATATAATATTATTATTTCTTATAATATCTTCAATATCTCCCATGAATATCTCCCCCACACAGTACTCTTCATAGACATACAATACTTAAAACCATCATTCATGACATGGGTAATGGAATCAAGAAAATGATATGCTCCTATGCTCAGTAAGGGTATGTAACGATTGATAATCAATTCAACATAACATGATCATAAGGGTATGAGGAAATGAGCTTGAAATTTGAAAAAAAAATACACTATATAACATTTATCACAATCCTGAATAATGGAATGAATCATGGGACATCAAAAGACATGAATTATAAATGGAATCATTCAACATAATCCAAAAGAGCATAAAATAAACATAAAAATGTAAAAAAAAATTATAACATTTATAACATATATAAATAGAAATAAGCACAATCATTAAGTTTAGAACATTTGATTAGGTCCATACATAGTCTTATGAACAACAAACTAGGTCCACATAAAACCTTGTGGACATTAAAATAGTTCCATACAAAAACATTTGGACATGAAAAATTCATATATATGACTTATTGACATGAAATCTAGGTTCTATCATAAACTTATGGACATGAAACGAGGTTCACGCATAAACTTGTGAACATTGAATGAGGTTCACAGAGAACATATTTATCTCCTAAGATATCTAACATTACATAATGCAATGGATGTATATATAGGTTCCACCCATAAAATAATGAAATTCATACAAATGTGTTCCTAAATATCACAAAACACTCATCATATCATAACCAATAGAAATAATTGGTTCTCAAGTACTTCATCAATTCATCATGTCATAACCCATGGGACAAAAAAAATTATTTACATCTAGTCATTATATTCATAAACCATCCATAAAAAGTATAAGGATGGTATCATTAGAACACATTCTAGTAAAACATAACCTAAATAGAATTTTGTTTTATTAATGAATAAAAATACCATTAAAATATCATTAAAAACATTTTCGATGAAAACAATATTTTCACTTAAAAAATACCTTCTAAAAAAAATTATTTTTACCATATTTTCCTTCGAAAACAACATTAAAAACTGATAATGTAATCTTTAAAATAATTATTGTACGTTATGGTTTAAAATTCTATTCACATCGTACATATTAAACAATGATTTCATTCACATTTTTAGTACAAAGTTCAAAATTCCCTCATTGGGAAAATAATAAGAAGATTCCCTTAAATCATTTTCCCAAATATAAAGAAAGGGTAAAAATGAATTTAAAAAATCATATATAAAGACTAAAACATTATTTAAATTTTTTTTAGAATATTTGGATATGGAAGAATAAGTTTTTTTGGCCGAAGAGATAAATAATGGTTATTATTTTAAAAGTAAATTCACTATGTCTAATGAGTTAATATATAGAAAATAATGAGTAGAACATATTTTCTCAATATAAATTACTTGATGAGAATAAAATTCAAGAATTTATTGAGAGATTGATAATATTATTTCATCATCAAGAGCAGAATCATAAATAATCCAGATAAGCAATGTGACTTTGACATAAAACCCATACTGCTTTAATATATTTTGATTAATTAACCCAATTAAAGAATAACATCAAATGAAAAATTAATTACCATTAAAAATAGGGGATTAATTATAAAATATTTAAATCTTTACATTAATAAAGAATATAATAGAAAATGGTGGTGAATATGGCATATGTCTCTTATAAATAAAAGACAGGATAGAAATCCATTAAATGAACTCATAAATTTAACCACACACATTTGATAATCTAGTATAATAAATATAGGTTGGTTATAAATCTATTAAAACCCATAATAATATATATCGTACCAGACCTGATATTTTTTATAACATTTTATCACCTGTTTAATAACATTTCTTGGTTAAAATCTGTTGTGTGTAATAACTTATTTTTTCCCATGTATGTTTTGGTTTAGTAATTTTGTACCATTTACATTGATAATGGTCCAATAATATCAATAATGTTAAAATTAAAATAAATATCTAGTATATTAAGTATATACGTATCTATAAACATCCATAAAATTAAGATATAGAAAATAAATTATACCCTTAATAGACATGGTATGTCATATATATGCATGAACAGTGTTTCCATATTCTCATCTAATGGAAAAAATAGAATTAAATAGTAATTCTCATTTATAGAATAATTATTATTTCATATATATCATTTATATTAATCAAATTCATCCTTACTGCCATCCATTCAAAAAATAAAAAATGTTCCAATCTCCTTGTGGAGGTGATCGCCCACACATATGCAAGAGCGACAACCTCATTTTCCAATGTACTGGAAGGTAGTAAGTTATATGTAATATTATAATTATATATGTATAAAAATTCCACAATTATCATAAATAAATATCAAATATTTAATTATTACCATCTCTGATAGGTGGTGATGGAAAACAAATTACATCGGTTCGTGAGGAGGTTGCATGTCTTACACATGATCAACAGTTTCATTTCAAATTTTATGGAATATGAGATGTATATAGGTTATTATATAAACATAATAAAATTTTAGAATCATTTATATGATTTTTTATTATATCATCATATAGGAATAATATATCATGTTAGTGGGAGAATAAATAAAACATGCATGGTTAAGAACATTACCTCTTCTTCAGAGAACCTCTTGAAGTTTAAATAAGAATACTTCATAACAGGGATTCATAATAAAAATAATGCCTATATTATGAGGTGTGGATTGTAATTAATTTATTTTTGAAGGATTTTTTTGAGATAAAACTATTCATTGTACGATGGTAGAAGAGGACGTTCATTTATATGTTTGGGAGAGGACAAACATGGAATTTTTGGTCTAAAAAAGTTATAACCACATTTTACACATGACAATTGCACCAAAATGTCTCAATATAAAACCATAGATGATATAATATTGGAATATTTACATGTAGTATTATTTTTTACATGTTTTAATGCCAGTTTAACCATTATCATTTTAGTTTCACCGCTAGTAAACGCGTCTATACCTTAACCATGGTAAGTAATTTTAACTATTATCACTATTCATTGTGAAAAAACTATATTGACCATATTATAAAATATATATTATCCTGATTTATAAAATTCAATCTATTTAAATATATTAAATTCTTATATGTAGGAGAATATAATTTTAAATTAAACAAACATGAGGGATTGAAAAATGATTTTCTGAAGAAATTTTTTTTCAAAATTAAAAAAAAAATTATATCAAAAATAAATATGAAATTAATTTAATTTATATAAATTGGATTATTGAATATATTTTTTTACTAATTTTTTTTTAAATCCATCTTAAAATAAAATTGAATCTTTAAATTCTCTATAAAATAAAGAATTTTTTAATAAAAATTAATATTTTTTACTATTCGTCAAATAATTAATCTTTGTAAAAAATTATCAAAACCTAAATAGACTATAATTTATAACATAATATTTCCAAAATGATGATTATTTTTTAAAATAATTTCCTACAATTTGAGGAAAATTAATTTTTTCAACTTGTTCGCAAAAATAAATAAAATCAGTTTTTTGAGAAAAATGTATTCTCAGAGAAAATAATGGTTTTAATAAAAATTAAGTATTTTTTTATCAATATGTTTTCCCTATATAAAAATTTTATAAATAATTTTAAAAATACTTCTTTCCCTATTCAAACCACCATGTTTAATGCCCTGGATATAATGACCATGTTTAAATAATATTATAAATAGTATAGTTTATTTTGTTAAAAATCAATGTTATGTGTAATGAAACCTGTTGAAAAAATTAAAATTTATTTGAAAAAATATATATCATAAAATAGAAGGGTGTTACATTAAATAACCATTAAAATATATTTCACACTCAAAATTCATTCAATTTCATACAAACTACTGACGATAATTCTTCTTCTTCATACCTCCATGTTCCCATGTACATCCCCCATGCTGGTGGTTTCACCAAAAAACATTGAGCTAGTGAGTGATCTTATTTTGTAAAACGTTCTATCAATGATCCATATTATCCACAATTTGTTCCCCATAATGAAGATCATGATCCTATGGTACAACCTCTATGTTTAGTACATGAGATTATTCAGGTTTGTTCTTCATCATGATGGATACCTGGAACACATCATGTACTTGAGAGAGATGTGGTGGAAGAAGAAATCCATAAACTACCATCCCGATATTATCAATAATTTTAGATGGGAATATATACCTAGGTATTAGATTGGTATTTTCCCCAAATATCATTAACTTATTCCATGAAATTATTCATTAATACATCTAATCACTAACACCAGATTCTAGATCATATTAGTGGTTTTTCATTCTTTCTTTTTGTCCACTCTAAGATACCATGATGTGTTATAAATGATTTTGAATTCCTCTTAAATTAACTCATCTCACATAGGTACAAGTAGATTTCTTTTCCAAATTTCTAATAGAATAATAGTGTTATAAAATTCATTCCAACATAGAAATCATTATGATTGTTTTGAATACATTACTAAAAGGTATTTTTGTAATAAAAATCGACCACATCGAGGTCTTAATCCCAACCAACTTTGAAATCCATTAAAAAAGATCGCAACATATCCTATAAATTTGGTATAGTTCTCTCATATTGAAAATCTATTTTTTGGATTATATGCAGTGTTGTGACTCAACTCTATATCTATAGTCTGTTGAAGTCTTCACCAAAACTTTTAGGTAAACCTCAAATCCAGATTAGAAGCAATGGAATTTGGAACTCCATGAAACATTACCATTCATTAATGTCTATTCTAGAATGTTGATCAAGGGGAAAATATTCTTGGATTTAAATATTGTGCCTTGAATTTGTAAGTTTATTGACTACAACCCATATTTCACTATTCCATTTAGGTGACTTGGGGAGTTCAATGACAAATCCCATGGTGATATTTTCCCATTTCAATTCTATTAAAGATACACATTATAGAATCCCTTTAGAATTTTGTTTCTCATTTATAAATTTCTTAAATTAATAGCTCCCATATACTCAAAAATATCTATTATAAAGTTTTCTCACTATAAATACTTTTTCTTATAGGCTAGTTGTAAGCGCTGCACTCTTGTCTCCCTTAATTTGGGGGTTCAAGCCTCATGTGCTGTTTGAATATGACATGTTATTTCAAATGTGTTTTATACATTCTCCAAAACTATTTATATATAATTACTATAAATTTAATAAATTCTAATAACCCATAATTACCATGACATCAAAGATTAGATAAACCCACAATTTTACCAATTCCTTTAATCTTATTGCCACAAAATGTAATGGAATTCCTCCTCAAATAAATTTTTCACTAAAAAAATACAAATTGAATGGTTATATTTTTATAAATTTCTCCCAAAAAATATCCATAATATTGATAAAATTATATCACAAAAAACATAAAAATAATATTCTAATACATCGAACTAAAGATAAAACATAGACACATAACCTGATGATGGTATCCATAATTCTTGGCCCATAAATAAGGAGCGCTCCTTCCGTGATGAAGGTGATACCCAATCCCGAAGATGCCTAAGGATCTGTTCCCCTCATCCTCAGTGGGGGAGGGGGGATGTGTCCTTCTTCCTCGAGGGTTCATCCTTTCACTCCCATTACCAACCTAGCTTATCTTCCTCCTTTTCTGCTAATCCCTTTTTCCCTATGGTCCCCGACCATCACCAAGCCTCTCCTCACTTGGTGATTTCTACAAAAGAGTTTAATAAAACAATGTATCATCACATATCGACGCTAGTCGCATGATTTCGGGGTCTCTATCCTTCGGTTTATGATTTCGATAGATTTTTTTTGAATCATGGGGTATCTAAAACCGAGTGGTGGTGATTCTTCTCGATCAACATAAACTGATGATCCGGTTCTCATTGGAGGAGGATTTCGTTGTCACCTGGTCCAGTGCTCCTCAGGTGTTCAATGGATGCAAATTTTTCCTCATGTGATGGTCCTTTGATCCCAAAACGATTCTTGAAACGTCTTCGGTTGTAGTGTAGGTATGTTTTTCTGACTAGCCTCTACCCATCCATAATCCTTCCATTATTGGAATTCTCAGGAATTTGGTTGGAATACCTCAGTGTTCAGATAATCCCACATCGTTGATCTGTCATCCCATTTTTCCTCGCTCATGTGTTGAGGTCAAAGTATCTAAACCTCTATCATAGTGCCTGTGGATATCAGTTGGAGAAGATAATGGATGGAAGAAGAGAGTGGTGTTCGAATCCTGGCCAACATTCTACTCAGGATGAAAAAAACTCTTCCATTTGGCCTTTGGGTGTCATCATATGATCTGGGACCAAACATCAGTATTGTAGGTGGATACAATATTTGAATACTAGTAGATGGATAGTGGTGTTTTGGTGAGCATGAGGATGCACATAGGGAGGTTCCAATAGAGGTGGATTTGGTCAGGTACAATGATCCTCCAGTTGTGGAGGCTAGTTCTGGGGAGGCTCAGATGCTACAAACTCCCTTGTTTTCCATAGTGGATGGGAAGAATGTGAATCCAAAGAAGGATGGACCGCAGGTTGAGGGAATTTTCTCCCTATTGAAGAATGATTTGAGTATCCTTGGAGTTGAAGATGAGAGTCCATTAAAATCAGCCTCGGTGAACCCAATATCTACATAAAATTATAAGGAAGGTGAGGCGAGATCGACAGGGAGTGAGGTCCAATGTCTCAGTGTCGCTCCAAATAGATGGTACGATGACACTAAAAAGAAGTAGTAGTTTATGGGACAAGGATATTATCAATACACTAGATCAGAATCGGTGCTGGGGAAGCCCTTCTTGTCGGCTGTAACATTTCACAATGTACAAGGGAAGCTTAACGATGTAAATGTATTGAGGTCCTTACATCCAAACACCTTTGGTTCCCATCTGAATATTGGTTTTGTGTGGAAGAAATCTGGTCTGATGAATATGGAAGGTAAGAAGGAGACTCTCCATAAGAAGATTCCCATTAACGTTGACTCAACGATAGAGCTTGGGAATTGCATTGATTGCTTAGAAGACCAGAGACCACCATTTAATGAGGATGATGTCTCATCATCTGATGACAGTTATAGTCTCCCTTCAGTGGGTAATATGGACCGATGTTAAGGAAAAGGTCCTCAAGATCCTTGCAGGAAGAAAGGGAAAATGCATTAAAGATTCAGGGAAATGTATAGTGGTTTAGTGAAAAAGCCAAAGGGATTCATGGATTACAATTACTTACCAAAACCTATTGAAACTCGTTTATCCAAGAAGGGAAGGAATAATGAAAACAGATTCCTACAGAAGAGACAAAGTGAAAAGAAAATAGATACAAAACAGACATAGAAGAAGATGATGGGGAGTGTTTGAAACAAAGTATGCACTCCAAGGAATATGTGCTTGAGCATGACATATGACCAATGTCTCAGAAGAGGATCTCAGAAGGATTTATGAATGAAGGTTGTAAGTGGATGCAACAAAGGAGAAAGAAGTGTGGTTAGATTAACAAGATATGATTCTAGCCCGATGCTTCAATCAGAGTAAAATCAACTCATAGGAATTTAGTTAGACACGAGAAAGGATGATTTCTAATCTTAAAGATCTTATCAAAGAAGACCCAGCTATGCTTGTTAGTTCGCTGAACTGGGAACTTTATAGAGTAGCTGGGACAAGAAATATTAGTCTTGTGTTTAATCATTTTGTGAAATTTTTTATCAAGTAGAGGTATCCTATTGTGAACTTTGGATTCCCATTTTTCTTAAAAATGGTTTGAATAAAAATTTAAATTTTGAATTGGAATTGGTACCCATAGTTATTAGGTTATTCTTCCATGGATAAAAATATTCTTCCAAATGATAATTCATCATTTATTCAAAAAATAAGACATTATCATTCAAAAAAAGAAATTAAATTGTACGCTTCAGTTTATTCATGAACCGATATATTATTAGTTGTCATTTCATTGTTCTAGAATCCATGAAGAGGAAGATAACCAATTATAGTCAAATTGTTGTACTTTTTTCACCAACATCAAATCTTTTTTCAAATTTTGTTCATCATGAGTTTCCATTAAAATCAATATATATTTTTCAATGGTATATTTTCCTTTAACATTTTTCAAGACCACATTTTAATATTTTTAGAATAAATTCTCATTGAAAATAATATTTTGACTTCTGATATCATTCCACTTGGAATCATCCCAGATTCAAATTCTAAAAAAAAAATCATACCTAACAAATAATATTTCCTTGTATTTTTGCATGATTTTATAATGATCCATAGCTTCCACATGGAAATATGAAAGGCACCCAAAAATATTTAGATGGTTTATTCCTATTATATTACCAGACTATAGAAATTTTTAAATTTTCTTCCCCAACAATGATGATTGACTACTATGAACTAAATATATTGTAAAATTGAGAACTTCCACACAAATTTCATTGGAATTTTTTAGTAAAATGATATGATATCCACATTCTATATTAATATATTTATTATTATATCATCCATTCATTTTTCTAAGGTGTCTTGAATATAATCATCTTCTTTCTTATCCCTCTATTCCTGTAGATATTCTAGATTATCCTTTCACTATACTCACCACTATTTTTAGGAATTATGAATTTTATCCATTCTCTAGACTTTTTCCCCAATATTATCTTCCACTAAAAAAACATCTAATATATCATTTTATTCTTAACAAATTAAACTCAGGACTGTATAGTGGGGAAATCAATAGATGTTTCCATGTTTCGTGGCCCTCAATGAGATTAGATAAGGTTAGGTCCCTAAAATCCATTTGAAAAAGTTCAATCCTATGGTTATCGGTTGTCCTTCCACTTTGATTTAATGATACATTTGTTTATTATCCAAATGTAAAAGTATTATAATATTTAATGTATGTATAAACAAAAAAAATCTATTCACTACTAGAACATTCTTTTTTTATCACTTATAATCCTAAGGATATTGGAATGTAAATCCTGCATCAATGAATAAAAGAAAAAAACACTATAGAGATATTCTGGAAATGTCTTAGTCTCATGCGTGAACAACAATAATTGAATCTCTCTAGTATATTTTTGGAAATTTGAATGGTGATTCCATCTAAGGTAATTATTTAAAAATTGATGGTTTAAACAGGGTAAAAAAATACTAATATAGTGTAGCATGAAAAGTTCATCTGGATAAGTAGATAAGTTTTAGAATGCTAAATAATATGAGTAATAATATTTCCAAATGAAGGACCCTCCAGGAATATAAGAGGTTAATACTACTTGAATGGACGTATGTATTTTTCAATAAAATTGAATTGGGTAACTCTTTAACAATGTTAATGAATTAGAATTTTTTTTTGGATTGTAGATGTTTTCATTTATAAAATTAATACGTACATATTTTTATTTTAAATTAAAGTACAAAAACTATATCTTATGAATATAATGGAAAGATAAATAGTTTTTCTATCATTGATATAAGACACAATGTGTGAAACATATAAATCCAAGTTCTATTTAATTTTTAATTTTACTACAAAAAAATTAATGTTAAGCGTGAATTTTCATTAGTGTGTGCAAGGATTGAATTAGTGTCATGTGAAGGGTGTGTGGATTCCAAACATTCAATATACTCTTCCAAGGGAGTTCATCCATATAGAATTTTTTTCCCTACATTTATTATAGAGGGTTGAAATTTGGAGATAAGGTGCTGGTTTGGATACCCAATAAGTTGTATCAAATCATTTACATGGTTCGGCTTTCCTTAAGAATAATCTAAGGTAGGCCAACTTTTTATCACACTTTACATGAAAATATTTAACTTTTTCAATGAGAGATCACTTGAAAAAAATGTTATGAATTTATATCATTGTAATGTTCGGGATAAGATGTTTTATGGTACATATTATTTCTATTAAATTATATAAATAGAGGATATTATTATTCAAATAGACCTGGATGTTATGTCAAATAATTTTTTGAAGGGAATATGGAGAAGGAAAAAATGGGAGTTATTGGATAGAAAGTCCATTAGGTTGGTGAATATATCATTAGCATAGAATTTGATATTTAACATTATTTAATAAAGAACATAGTTGAACCCATGAAATCCATATAATATCTGTATATGAAACCTATAAAAATTAGTGAATCAATAATTATGTAGAGATTATTCATCATAAGGTCCTTAAAAGAATGGCCAATGATAGGAAATGTGAATTATTTCACTATAATAAGAGGTAATCTCAAATCAATTAGGTTGAAATATATATATATATTTTATGGGAACTTTTATTATTATTATAATTTTCAAAGTCATGGGATGTGATGGAATTGAGAGTGAACAATTACAGTAGGACAAACAATTTTTTATTTTAGGATGTCTAGAAATTCATATTCAGTTAATAGATTCAATGAAAGGAAGTATAAGAGAAATATGGTAGTTAATTTAATGGAAATGTATTTGGAAATTCATCTTTGATAATAAATAAAATGAATTTTTTTTACTAATTCACAGGAGAACAGATGAGGCATGTTAGTTGGTCCTTGTCCTACATTCAAGATTTGTGGGAATAAAAGGTGTATATAAAAAGATTACAGTGATAAAAAATAGGATTATGGAATGGATTCAATTTTTGTAAGATCAAATTTACAGAGTATAATATAGTGAGTAAATAACTCTATTCTTAGTTTCAATACTCTAATGGAGTCACTGATTATTGACTCAGGGGCATCTTTCCACTCAATGAAAGAGAAAGAATTTATAGGGAATTATGTTTTTAGGGTGAACATAAATTTAAATATGGTTGAAAAAATGTAATATAGATAACTGGAAAATGATAAGTTAATATATACATGAATAACGAATGATTATTGCGGTTTAAGGAAGTAAATGTATCAATGGGCTATAAAAGAACTCAATTTTCATACGGATGATTTATGAGGTTGGATATGGGGTTAGCTTTACAAAGGAGTTTAGAATGTGACTATAATTTTTATAGTGTTATCATGGGGAGTAATGGATAAGACTTTGTATCTAACCATATAATAATATGGAGTGGTATTTATTGGAGCAATAATGACTAATAATTTAGAGTTGTGGGGTTCCCAATTCAGACATTCTGGTGAGAAGAATGTGAATAATCTTACATAAAAATTCATTCTAAACCTTTATCATACTGACAATTAAATTTTTGAGAGTGACATACTAGTAAAATATAGAAGGTTTTAATTTAACTTGAATAGATGAAATCCCAATTCTTAGAGGATAGAACTAGTTCACTCAACCATTTGGTGACTTTCCCCCATATTTTCTAACAAGTGGTTTCATTACCTTATGAAATTAATTAATAATGATATTAGGAAATTATGGGTTTAATTCATGATGAATAATTCTAAATATTTATAATTCACTCAATATTAATCCATGGTGTAGAGAGGAATGAATAAGAATATAAAACATCTATGTTCTTAAAATGCTGGTGAGTATAATGGATGAAACTTCTGGAATATCTGTTAGAAGAAGGGGGTCAGGATGGAGAGAAATATTCCCATTACTCCATAGTAGAATAGTGTGGTTAAATGTATGAAACATAAAATAATATAAAATGTGAGTAGTATTCCTAAACATTGAATATATTTTAAGACAATTTTAGTAGAAGTAGTTAACATAATAACATAGGTAGTCTATTAAGGTTTGTTTTCTCATATAGGACAAGATGTTATAGAACTAATATGATCATGTAAACATTTGAATTTTGGCCACCTCAAAATCATTAAATTTATTATGTATATTCTTATGAATGATTATGAAACTGATAAACATGAGATAATTTCTAAGGCCTTATTTATTATAGGACAAAAGATGAATGTTTTGGATTATATCTATAGTTTAATAAGAAATGATAAGTCATTGGGAGTTTAGATATTCCCATTAATGATAATATATCATGAAAGGACTGAAAAGTGATTGAGAAGGAAGTTGGAGGATATAAAATAAATAAATATGACTAAGTTTATCTTAATGAGAGTACTAAATGGAAACAAGTTCTAATAATTTCACATGTTACCACCAGAAATCGAAATGTGAGACTAGTGGAATATGTGGTAGATAGATTTTGGGTTATTTAGGATCGAGTGGGGGAAATGTATGTCAGGAAATCATAGGTTATAGAATCAGATATTGTATAACCCTATAAGGATAAATATCAACTATAATTGGGAAAATATGCTATATTTAAAAAACCCATTTATAGGTTTTGAGCTGACATGAACTTAATCATTGATATGGATATTGGGGATCTAGAAAGCTTGGATGGGGTGGAATCTCTTAGTTACATTGGATAGTGAGTGTCAACTATGAAAAAAAAAATGAGTTTATTTTATACTAATGGAACATGAAAGTTGATTGATAAACCACAGATGATAAGAGAACAAGTGAATGAGTTGGTGCTCTGATTAAATAATATGTTTATTGATGAATAATATATAAGTAATTACTAGTGGTGATGGTATTTCAATAAAAGGAAGGAAATATCTTCTTTGATTTATTCTATAAAATAGTTAAGCATGCCTTCATTCAATGAGTGCTGAGAAATGTTCTATCTAATAATATATAATTGTATATATGGATATAAAGATATCCTTCCTTCATTTTTAGTTGGAGGAAAAGATATAAATGATGTAACCTTTGGGTTTTTTGAGGATGATTACAATAAAAACATATTGTGTGATATGAATACAAGACATTGTGGACTGAATAAAGTGGTAAGGAAATTGAATACAAAGTTCAATTTGTTTATAGAGGGGGAAGTATTCACTCAATGAAACATGGACCATTATTTATACCCAATTATGTTAAATAATAGGGGGATTCATCATTATTATTATATATATGGATGACATGTTTTCATCTAGAATGATAAAATTAATGTATTTATATTTGAAGCGTGTAATATATCAAAGGATCAAGGTTAATGATCTTGGATAGGTAAGAAATATATTGGGAATGAATATCGAGAGATATAGGAAAGTATGGATGTTGGTCCTATCAATATAGGAATACATTGAAAAAGTCATCAAAGTGTTTGTAATGATTAGATGCAAGAAAGTCTCTATTATATTGGCTATAAAATTAAAAATTTTAAAGTATAAGTCTCCAAAAACATAGATGAGGTAACGTACTGGGAATTTTTTTCATCAGCAATAGAATGTATGATGTATTAAATGACATGTGCATAAATGTATATTTAATTTATAGTTGAATTTGTGGTAGAATTCATTCTTACTATTGGAAGGGAACATAGGGTGGATATGAAATAGGTCATCCAATACATGAAGTGATCAAAATGTGTATCATTGTTCCTTAGAATTGATGATTCATTATAAGGTTATGTTGATGTAGACTTTATTGATGATCGAAACACATATGGGGGAATTTCAAGGATTTTTTACCTATATAGGAATGGAAGTGAGTTGGATGTCATGGTTATAATGGAATATCCCCTTTTCTAAAATAGATGTAGAGTATGTTGATATAATGTAATCCAGGAAGAATATGTTTTGGATTATGTGATTATTGATGAGGCTAGGAAGAATCTTGGAGGGTGGAGTGTTATTATATGATAATGATAGTGTATATCACCTAGTAAAAAATCCAATATTAAATGAAAAAATTCTTCTTATTTGGACTTAGGTGAATGAATTTATAATAGATAATAGTTTTTTCAATATAAGTGGAAGAATTTTTTCTTTTGTTCACATGTTTGGGAGAGTTTCCAAAGGTAACCTGAAGTTGTCTTCGAATATGAGATTTTTAGGGATTCAATCATAATTCACTGAAATATATGGATATAATTGTATAGATATACATTAAGTGAGGATAATATCACCATGTGGATAGTGGGATAAAAATCATTCTAGAAGTCAGCAGCGCGTTGAGATGCTGACATTGTCTGATAGAATTGCGGACAGTTTGTGGTCAAAATATTTGAAAAAATATCTACGGGTATTTTGTTTCTTGATAGGTTCACCATGACATGAGTTTTAGTTTCAAATGATACTATTCATTAGTATTTATCATTCTAAATAGAGGCACCTCTAGAACTATATGATGTTGGTGCTACTAGAATGATCAATATGATAATTTTGTAAAAGAGAAGTGGGGACCTCAAGCATTGTGATAATAATTATAAATAGTTATTGTTATTATAGAAGGGTTATTTCATATAATTTGTTCTCAATGAATTGTTTTTTAGTCTAATAAGAAAATATTTTTCTTCTGATTAAACAGGAATGACTGCACGTGTTTTTTCCAATGAGATAAGAAACATTTTCGAAACAACATAAATCCTCATATCATTTCTTTTTTCAATTGTGTATCTCTTGGATTGATTAATAGTGTGAGATCTCTTGAGTGTGTATGATGATCCACATTTTATAGAGATTAGAATGCATGTATTTCTAACTTATGGTACAATTAGTCAAGGGATTCAATTAGGATGACTTTAGTTTCTTCTAATACATATCATCTAGAGGTTTGATATACGATGATTAGACATTACGGGATGATTCCCAATAGGGAAAAAATTACATAAGTATAAGCCCTTGGATGTTATGGTTTTGGTAATTGTATATCTATCAAACAATATAGTAGAATATAGGGTTCTTCCCTTTATTCCTCTAGACACAACAATTGATCGCTTAGTGATTTTTCAAAATCCATTGGCAATGTTGGTTATAAACTCATCTTTACCAATATTTTCCAAAAAAAATTGAATTCTTTTACAAACCTGGAATTCTTTGAAATTTCTTCAGATAAATATAATTCTAGTTCATTATCAAGAAGACAAAATCAACATTTCCCATGATTTGAAGAGTTTTATCATTAGCTAAGTGAACATGCTAAATATTCTAGACACTAAAATTGTCAATGAATCCCTTATCTATTATGGAGTGAAATAATACCCGAGAATCAATGATCTATGATTTCACCATAGCATCATTATTAGACTACAAATTCTATTTATTTAAAAAAATGTGGAGTGTACTTATAAACACTTTCGATCAATAATTTACCATTCTTTTCCTGTAGTATTTATTGAGGTTTCCTCTCTTACTACGGTGTCAACATGTTGGTCTAAGACTAGCCGATTTACCTAGGCCCCATTCACTTCATTTTTATCAAATTTGATATAACTTATTTTATGTGTAGACCATCATCATTCTTCGAAAATGAGTGAGTTTTTAGGATGGTTATTTTGAATTACATAGTTTAATATTTTCATTTCAGATAAGTTCTGTAACATACTATAACAGAAATTCAGAATTACGACAAGAATAACTTATATTAGTTACCATCACTTCTCAAATTTTTGAATGAAATTATAAAAACATTATTACATAGAAAACCATATTCATTACCTTTCACTTCCCACAAGTGTCTTCTAGATTCTTCCTCAACTCTAAAATTATCTATACCTCCCAAATATTAAATTCCACATTCTGATCTAATCCCATCTAAATGTGAACAAGTGATTTTTTATCCAAGAACTCTTATTCTACACTAGGTTACATTTCACACACATACACAAAAAATGAAAAAACCCAAATAATATATCAATTCTTGAAATAAATAAATCCATGAAAATGAACACTTTGATTTTATTTGGTGATGATATGTCTTATACCTACGTGAGAACATTGATGTCAATTTCATTACTATCATATGATACAGATACTACAAAACAAAATAAAAATTTAGAACTCATTTCAGTTTAACATTGTTTCCATGTCACTCATCCACATATAAAAGTGGTATCCCACCTCACTAGTTATCTTATTACACATCTATTCGAGATTCAAAGATGTCCCAACATTGAGTTGGATAATTTTTGATCTCCCGTATCTATTGGGATCATACTACTAGTGTCGTTGAAAAAAATATATATAAATGTGTATTCCACTGATAATCCTCACTATTTGATTCTTAACTACAAAACAAATCATAGATAATACTCAATTGTAAATATCAAAATACACTATTAATTCTTTGAAAATGTTCCATACCACTAAATAGTACGAAATCCAATTTAATTAAGTCATTATTTGACCATTATTCATCCACTATATTCCTTTACCCCTACCTTCACCTTAAGACTGATCCATATTATGTTTTTTCTTCTCTTAATAGAATGAGTTAGACATATAAAAATTATTAAAATCCAAATATAACCATTTCACATGTTTCGTGTAATGATTATTTATCTATTATCTCTCTTGTTAATGTTAATTATTATCTTGTAACTTCAAATTAGCATAATGGTGTAGTAGTGTTCTCCAGTGCATATAGGACTTTTTTCCAAACCATATAAATCATAGTGTGCATTTTTTTTATTTTAATACTTGAATTTTTAATTTTCATGACTTTTTTTAGAGTGGAAAGGATGTCAAATTAGTGTAGTGATTTAGTGTGTTTTGAATTCAAAATTTTTGATACATTGAAGTTGTGGGGTTCTGCCTATCTAGGGAGTCTCTGGTTCTTTTTATCATCTATTATATGTTATATTAGTTTAAATTAAAGTGGTTATGGGTCATAGAATCAAAAATTCCCCCACCCTGACTCACATTCAATTATACCTTATAAACAGTGAGTTACATGGTGATCGGGCCAAGTTTCATGGGGTTGTAACACACAATGGAGATGGTGCAGTCATATAAAGTGATATTCATGGGGGTCATGTCAAATAAATACTATTACTTCACAATATCATTGAATATACGGTCAAGAACATTACATTATACATTATGATTTATATAATATTTTAGTGATAGGACTCAAAAATTCATCTTGAATGGATCATCAACTTTTGATTTAATAGAGACTTATTGATACAATGTCTACTGGCATGGATTATTTCTATTATATTGGAAAATAAATTATTTTTTTATTGATTTATTATGAAATGATTAATGATTTGATTTATAGTTTTTTAATAAATTATTGTTTTGATTAAAATATCAATTTTTTATTGAAATGGGTTTTTGGAAATTCCTTTAAAAATGATTGACTTTCGAAAAATGACCATTTCATTCATTAATTTGGAAGTTCATTCATAGTGTGTGTGCATGAAAATTTAATTTTATCAGGAAATAATTTTGAAACCTCAAAGATTAATCTATGGTAGTGGGTAAACATATAGAGTGAGAATTATGGAACGAAATGGTGGGGCTGATCAATGATGAATTGTGAAACTTCTCTCTTTTTCATGGTAAAGTGGATTGTTCGGGGTATATGTAAAAGGGTAAAAAATTGGTCCACATACCATGACTAAACATATAGTGACTTCATTTTTTATTAGGAAAGTGATTAATAATTTTGGGTCATTAGAAAAAAAAATTAATGACTTGATTTTATTATGTTGTATACTTTCTTTAACAAGAGTTTATATCCTAAAGATGGAGAATTTATAGTGGAATTTGAGGAGACATGGAGTTTCCATGATTTTTTAGGAAATATCGAGTTTTAAATAGATTTGGGAAAATAGAGATAATTAAAAATGGATGTTTTTAAGAAGAAAGTTTGATTGATAAATTTTTTGTAAATCCTTAATTTAGAATAGAATTTTTGTTAAAAAATGTGGTTTTTGAAAAAAAAAATTGAAATGATTGGATTTGATATCTCATTTTTGAAATTTATTTAATAAATAAATGTTTTTGGTTTAAAATTTCAATGATTTATCGTTATGAATTAAAATTAAATTTTTTATAATTCTTATAGAAGGATATTTATCAATGTCAATAAGAAAATCTTATTATATTTATATTCACCCCATACATGTGCACGTTGATAGTAATTTCGACATAATTGGTCTAGATGTTGGGAAAGTAAAATTTCCATACTTTATTAATGGATATCTGTATATACATGTTATATATATGTCTTGAGAATTTATCTCCTTGAAATTGAGTCAAATTTATTTATTTGCTCCACCTTTGAGTCCTTTTTATTTATTATGTGATTGTTATTTTTAAATTAAACTCATATTTATTGGGAATTCAATGGTTTCTACTAATTGGGTTTAACATCCACTTTCATTTTTATATTTTTGTTTTTTCCTCTTGAAGGAATATGTTTTCAAAATTGTTTACTTTCTCACATAGCACTAATTTCCATCCTCTAGCGATCATGGTAGCGCATAGAAGGCCTTATATAAATCTTATATGAGGCTTGGTATTCAGGTCCTCCGGACCAGGTGTTATAGATTATACATTAAAATAATTTTTCTCTATATATATATATATTGGTGTGTGTGATTATATAATAAATTATTATTATATACAAATATAAATGATATTAACAACTAATATATTTAAATATAATTAAATATACAGAAATATATTATTAATTATGACGAATATAAATAATATCTGTAGAAAACAATTATAAATAGTATTTTCTAAAATATATTTTTGAATTCTAATTATTTCATATTTAAAATTATTTATATATATATAACCTTTTATATGAAATTATGTAATTGTATATTATATAAATACCCACATATGGATACATCTAAATTACTAAAATTAAATTAAATTTAATTGTTCAATTTAATATAATTTCAGATAATTTAAATAACACACTCATTTTATATTATTTATAATTATTTATATTGATATACATAAAATATATAATTTTAAAATATTTTTTTCACAAATTAACATTTATAATTTCTAATTTTAGCATTGATAAACATATAATTTTTTTGGTTATTAGTTTTAATGAAGATAAAGGCCACTATTCTCATCCTTTATTAAAAAATAATAGAAAGGCCATCACCTAATTATTTTTTCTATGGTAAATATATAATAGTTACCAAATTGGTTATCATTTAAAATAAAACATTTGAATATAGAGATAGATATATCATACATGGTATATATATCAAATAATTTATGTAATATTAATAATAATACAAATTTATAATCGGGTTAGTCTCTATTTCAAAATTTTCATAAATATTATTTTTTTCATTTCAAATGAACCTTAAATATAATATTCATATTTAAAAATCATACACATATCATATCATTAAATTAAAATTAAAATTATAAAAATAGAAATGATAATTCTCAGAACAAGAAAATTAATGAATAAATATTGAAAATTATAATAATAGACATTTTTATTTCAAATAAATTAATTTAGCATAACTATACATTTTTATTTTAACAAATATATAAATATATATTTATATATTTATTTAATATTATAAAAATAATTTTATTATTTTAAATATACAATATGTGCATAAAGAACTAATTGTGATAAAATAAATAAATAATATATTGTGTCTTATTTTAAAAGAATAATGTTTTGCATATTAATCACCATCATGGGTTTGTGTTACTCTTTCAAAGTTTAATAAATAAAACATTATCAATATTAAATCTAAAATTATTGTAATATTGATTTTAAAAAAGAAAATTGATGATCAAAGTCATGTTTTTGGATATTTTTCATTGAATTATTTTTAAATCATTATATAAAAATTTATTTATATAAGTAAAAATGAACAAAATATTTGAATTTCCGATAGATGTTAAATATCAAGAATTATGGTTCCATCTTTAAGAATCGAACAAAAGATCACATGGGTCAAAACAATGATCTCTCCTATAGAATGAAAAAAAATCATTTATAAATAAAATATAAATTTAGTTTAATTATTTAATATAGTATTTCACATAGAATACAAAATACCATGATATTAAAATTAAAAGAATAATTATGGTTATGGATAATGTAATTATTGATTATCATCAACGTAGTCATCTTTATATCTGGTATTAGTTAGAAAATAAATGGTTTCCAATTATATCAACTTGTATGGGAGACTCCTTATAGAACGCCCTAGTAATTAACCATTTTTTCTAGGTCAAGTAACCACATAATATTTTTTTCATAAATTAATCATTATATTCCTTCAAAAACCACTTAACACAAACCAAAAGTGTAACATCCCAGGTAAATAAAGAATAAATCATTTTCATATTTATTAATATTTACGAATTAAATATTAATTTTACTTTAAAGGGGTTGATATGTTCGATAGCGTACCTAATACGCAACAAAGAGTTTCATTGAAATCTTACGTTGCACACTAGTAATAAAATAATATTATTTTAAATAGTAGTTAACACATAGCCATTGTATTGGTGGGAATGGATAGAAATAACTAAAATATGATTATATATGTTTTTAAATGTTTTTACATTTATCCAATTAAAGATAAAGGCTTAAAATATGAAAATAATTCAATTTTAGGCATGTATACCATAATTTTCACTAACGGTTCACTTATCGCCTTTTGATGACGAACCGTCATTAAATATAGTTTTGGTCACTATTATACATTCTATTGGACCGAATAAAACTCTTTTTTAGAATCAGGATATTAATATTTACTTTGTGTAAATTTTTGGTATTTTTCTGAAAAAGTTCATTTTTTAATGAATGGTGAAAAATGTTGTATTTTAATTCAAAACCTATTTTTAATCTAATTTATTTATATGATTAGAATATCGTTTGAATTGGTTTTAAAGTGAAATTAGAATATATTTTTACCATTTAATCCAATAGTGGTCGATGGAATTAATTTCACTTTGAAATCGGACTTAAACTAGTGTCAATCTTTTGATACTTATTGTTTCATAAAAACACACTATTTGCTCTGACACCGGGAATTCATTTTTAAATTAATTAATGCAACTTCTATGTTTTGAATTTTGTAAAAAAGACTTCATTTATGAATTCGGAATATCAAATATAGCTTAGGGTGAATTTATGGTATTTTTCTGAAAAACATCAATTTTTGATGAATAGTGAAACCACTAAGTGGTACTTAAAAAACTGATTTTTTGTTTAAATGAAAATTTACCACCTCTGTGTTTTGAATTTCAAAAATCCGACATACATAGTTGTCATTATGAAGTAAAATTTGGTTCAATGGGATTAAAATAATTTTTTGGTGAATAGTAACTTTTAAGCTTATTAATCGCGATTAGAGGTAATTAGTGTAGTTTAAGGTAAAAATAATGTTTTAATAGTATGAAATGAACATGACACATGTCTTACCCTTATTTGATGTGTCATGGCCGACCAAGAAAATCCATGGGTCAACTTGGGGACCCCATGGAGCCACTTTGGTAGGAAAATGACATTAAAAACATTTTATTTAATGTTAAAATAAAAATGTCACAAACATGAGTAGTTTTACTAAAACAATTTTTAAATGGGGTTATACAAGTCATATTTTCTACTATAAATATTCATTAGAAATATAAAGATATTTCCTACAACATGATTTTTTTTTATAATTTTTAGACATTAAAAAAATTAAATTATTTATGACACCGTGATGATGTAGCGATTACCTCATTATTTAACGATTTAAATAAAATGAAACAATAATGTAAAATCTAAGACCTACACATGTCAAAAACCTATTGGATGGGTGGATTTAGAACTCTTATCACCTTATCCTCTAAATATAAAATTTAGGGACCCTTTTTATCCGAAAATCATTTTATAATAAAGTATCTTTTCTTAACTTTCCAAGAGTGCCCTACTCTCCTCTTATAAAAGGCTCCCACCTCTACCTCTTTACCCACACCTATCAAGCCTTTGGATCGGCCAAGCTCTGCCCATTTTGTCTCTCCAAATCCCTCTCTTACTTCTAGAAGCCTCACTTTGGGAAGAAGTCTTCCCAAGGATGCCTTTGACCTCAAATGAAAAAGAGTTACCCGTTTTAAAGGTAGTGTTTTCTCTTGTGTTATTTTGTTTCATTTTGATTATCCAACCCTCTAAACTATTTTTATTCATTTATTTTGTAACAACACAATTATCTTAAATATACTATGATTTTTTTATAAGAATTATTCGAGCTACACCTACACACACCTCCATCGAATGGTTAAAGAACATACTCTTTCTGTGGTTGGCGAATTTCTACCTCACGACACGATGATTGTTCAATCTTCTTTTAACACCTTTAATGGTGCCCATTAAGATGAAACTATATTTACATATGATATATAATATGTTTATGTTTTACTTAAGCTTATGTATTTTTCATTTTTGGAATACATTTATGGTTTCCATTGTCCGTAAACACGATAATTTCATTTTAGGAAGTGCGGACTACCACCCCCTCAAAGTGATTTGATTCGTTAATGCCATATGTGGGATGTGTAAAGGATTCATTTAATGATATTATATATGATATTATACTGGAATTATAATATACCTTTATATCATTATGATTTCACTCCATTAAAGTATGATATAGAAATGATAGTAGCGTTCATGCGTACGTATGACTTACCGTCTCCATGAACGGTACATTTAATTTCTTATCCCCAAATGTAATGTACTATTATAAGTACATATATATAATGGATATATATGATGTATGTTACATCTAAATGATTAATATAATTCTAGAATTAAAATATACATATCTCTCATTTAGTTTTAATTCCATTAATATGACATAGAAATGAAAGTAGCGTTCATGCGTACGTACGACTTACCGTCTCCATGAACGGTGCATTTCATTTCATATCTCTTAATGATTATGTAATATTATAAATACATGTATATTCTGGATATGTATGATATATATGATATCCAAATCATGAATATCATTCTGGATATAATGAATATTTGACCACACGAACAACAAGTAATTGTAAGAAGTCCACTTTCGACTTAAGGACCAAATATCGACAAAACAAACATTATTAACTTAAATGATTACATAATGTTTATAGCATAAAAATAAGTGATATAAAAGGAATAATGAACTTGAAAAAGGTTTTTAATCAAGTAGAAATTAACTCAAGTTTATTTTTCAGGACGTTAAAGAACGATAGAGTCAAGTCGGACCCGAGGTAAGGGACTTCATCTCAATCTCCTTTCATTGAGGAATATTTCGTTTTATACACAACTTTCTTTTATACAGTGTATAAACCCCTTTGAATTTTAATTTTATACAAAAGGATTCTTTTTCTACGAAGCGTTTTACTAAACGACAAAAAAGAATGATTCTTTTAACGTACACGGTGACAACGACCATTTTCCGCCGCCATGAGTATTATTTGGTCTTTCGCTTCCTCAACAAGGCGTAATGTTTTTTTAAATTAAATAAATACCATATACTGTTTTATGTATTTTGGTATTGAAAATGGTTTTTATAATGGATTTGTTATGTCAATATATTTAAGTGATATATTGTGATCAAAGTGTGGAAATGTTTTCTTTCCATTATATTTGTTTTATGTCTTATGATTTTATAATGGTACTTGGACATTTGACAGGTGGTTACGTGATAAACCATATAATGAGTGGTGTCGTGAATACCAGGACGGGTGGTTACGTTATAACCTCCAATGCATTGGGTATGGATGTCGTCCGTATGACTATTCCATTAAGTGATATGTGTGGAAGTCGACCGTATGGTTATTCTATTTAAGTATGTTTATGTACAAAGTTACCTTCATATGTTATGTGTTCTTTATATGGGTTTTATGGTAATCTTTTGGTTACAAAAGTGTAAGTATTGATATTTTATTCAGTGAAGAGTTTTTTACTACTTCATAATGGTGAAAAGTATTACTTTGATAAAGTATACATGGTTTACTTGTTGTTTTGAAAAACTAACAGTTTTCAATCTTTGTGTTTCCCGTACTGAGCTTTTTATGCTCACCCCAAGTTTTTGAAATGTTTTTCATAGGACTTAAAGTAGAATAGGGTCAAGGATGGGATCAAGGAAAAGTCCTGTTATGTAACAGCCCAAGATTTTATGAAAAATATTCTTTTTAATTTCACTAATGTCTTGTGTTGTACGCAACACAAAAAGGAGCTTGCACAACATGCATCCTTGACTTGCCTTTCATTACACGCAATCGCAACCTTCCTCGATAGCGTGTGTAGTACGTAATACTGAGTTTCACTAAACAACGATATGCTATTAAAATATTATTATAATAGCCGTTATGAATAGTAGAAACCACCTTTTAAAATTTTAGAAATATTATCTCTCAAAATGGACTTCATTTTTGGATTCGGAGTATCGAATTTAGCCTAAGGTGAAATTTTGGTACTTTTCGGATAACTTTCATATTCTGATGAATAGTGAAAATTACTAAATTATAATTAAAAAAAAATTTAATCAAAATAATTATTAGTGATAAATTATTAATTTGAATTGTTTTAAAGTATATTTAGAATATATTTTTATAATTTAAAACAATGTTGGTCATTGGATGTAATTTCACATTTAAACCAGACATAATCATGTGTCAATCTTTTGATAGATATTGTTTCTTAAAAACACGCTATTTGTTTTAACAGCGGGATTTAATTATAAAATTAATTAATTCAATTTCTATGTGATGAATTTGGTAAAATAGACTTCATTTTTGAATTTGGAATATGAAATATAGCTTAGGATGAAATTTTGGCTTTTTTCTGAAAACTTTCAATTTTTGATGAATAGTGAAACCACTAAGTGGCAGGTTAAAAACTAAATTTTGCATAAAACTTAACTTTACCGCTTCTGTGAATGGAATTTCGAAAATCCGATAGACACGGTTAATATCAAGGACTAAAATGTGGTTCAATGAGATGAAAATAATTTTTGGTGAATAGTAACTTTTTACTTTTTTTTACCACGGTTAATAGTAAATAGGGTAACTAAAGGTAAATATGATATTACTATTACCCTAACACATGTCCTAATTCTATTGGATAATTGTAATTCGACCAAAAAAAACCTTATGAATATAATATGACCATTTAGGTCCACTTGGATTAGATTATGACATTTAATATTATTTTATTTAATGAATAGTTAAAATAGTTAAAATCAAAGTTTAATAACTAAAACATTTTTAATATGGGGTTATACATAAGGTAAATTCGACTATAAATATTCATTAGAAAGATAAATGTATTTCCTACATAATTATATTTTATTTAAAATTTTTAGACTTTAAATTAATTAATTTATTTATGACACAACGATGATGCAGTAATTACCATTTTAAGGAAATGTTAACATAATTGATGTTTTAAATGCTCAAATAAATGTAATTTGATACTTTTTATGAATTCCACTAATTTTATAGGTTACTATGATATATTCGTGTTGATTTAATCAACTTGGTTCGAACATATAATTCTGTTATCACTTTCACAAAAATCATATATCAAATAGTGTCAAAATTGACACAAAATAGTTTTTAAATAAAATATTATATTATTAATTGTTATTTTATTCCTACAAATCTAAGGTTCGGCCAGATGACTTAGATAAGGATATATATATTAATAATAAACAATTTGGGGTTCGTTTGGCATGTTATAGTAAGTGTATTAACCATATAGTGAAAGAAAACAAAAAGAGACGGTAAAAGTTAAATTATTTAACTTAGAGTTAAATATAATTGATAAGGTTAAAATAATACCCTAAACTTGACTAAATCCTATTGGTTGATAGTATTTCGAACCATCCCCACTTTAGCTTTGAAATAAGACCCTTTGGAACCATTATAAACCGATTTTGACATTAATATAAAATAATATTTTGAGGTATTCCTAAGGTGCCCCTCTCCTCCCTTATAAAAGGACACCTCCTCCCCCCTCCTCCTCACACCGATTTGAGCACTCAAGCTCGGCCATCCTCTGCCAAAATCCCTTCTCCACTTCCCTAGAATAATCCTAGAGGTCTTGGTCTTCTTCAAAGACCAATCTTAGTTCCCTAAGTGGAGGATTCAAAGAGGCGTTTCAAAGAAGAGGTAATATCCATTACCGATCTTTTCAATTTCTTTCTTCTTCAACTTCTTCTTCTTTAGTTGTTTCATGATAAAGTAATAACATCAATATTTCTTATATACTGATATGTTATTATAAATATGAAACAACTCTAATTCACCTTCTATCCATCCTACGGAAAAATGAAATCACCGCGCGTGCGTACGTACGGAATACCGTCTGCACGCCGTGGTGTAATCTATTTTCCACCACCACCTTACATGGATGGGTATAATGGTGTAAAGAATAACTATACATAGTTATTACAACATCATATTGATTCTGATATATTGTATAATCCACTCCAATTCAATTCAATATTTATGAAAATGATATCATCGCTCGTGCGTACGTACGGACTACCGTCTCCAAGACGCGATGAGATTCATTTTCCATGTTAACCATTTAAGAATGATTATAAAGTATATATAAGAAATAATAAAGAAATATATGACATTATAAAGATACTGGATTTATGTATATATATATATATATGTATGTCATCTACTTACTTCCATTCAAGACAATAAGGAAAGGAAAACAACATTCATGTGTACGTACGGACTACCGTCTCCATGAACGGTGTTTTTCATTTCAATTATCTATCTATTATATATATATATATACTGAATATATATGATATATAAATCATATTTTATATTCTGGAAGTAAGTAAATCATGATATAAGTAATAATAATGTCAAGAACAACAAGTCAAAACACCTACGATAAATGAAACGATTTTACCCAAAACGCTTCTTTAACATGGAATTTACAAAAGAACGGGTAATATAATGTCATAAGTGAACCATATATGATATCATAACAATGAATATGATTCTGTAATAAGTCAATGACATTATTTAAATCATTATACAGGAGGTTCGGACACATACGAAGCTAATCGGACCTAAGGTAAGGGGAAATGTCACAATCTCATTTTATCCGAGATTGTTTATTCGTAAGTATTTACTGGGGTGTATTTTATCATCCAAATCCATGTTCCCTCAATATGTAATATTGTTTTCATCCACTTATAATATTTTAAATCCAATTTTACCCTTCGGTGAGTTTTTAGTAAAAGATATGAATGGAATCTTTTGTCGTTTTTCGTACGAGGTACTTTTTTTGACTTTTCCGACAAAAGTACGAGAAGAATGTTTTTTTTACTTATACGACATGAATGGATTTTTAATACATTATTTCCAAGAAGCTTCCTTTACAAGTTTTCAGGTTTATTTTTAATCATCTTCTTTTATTTTAAAGTCGTATGACATGTTATGAAAGGAAAAATGTTTTTGAAGTAGAAAGGATACTTTCCTCAAGAATGGAGTTCAAGTATTTTATCAAAATTATTTTCCATCTAAGATATTAAAAGGGTTCTGTTTTTATCCCAATTATTACATGGATTTGATTATGTTGTGATGGAAATAATTTTATGAATTCCTTTATCTTATATGAATTGTTTTATGATGTCATGATGTTTCAAGAATCCCATTTTTGTTACATGTGTTATGCGATGATGTATGATTTATGATTATGTGGCACACATAAGAAAGGATTCATTATAAGATGGGTGGGGCCTATATCTCCCTCAAATGCATTGGGTAAAGATTTTATATCTCATGAGATAGACAGGGCTGGAACGGTAGGTTATACCGGTTCAGTGAAATAGGACTGAAACGAGGGTTACTCGATTCAGAAAGGGACTTTGTCCACTAAGATAGTCTTGGCAATGAGTCTTGACTAACAAGAAATTATTCTCTATGATTATGTGTGAATGACACAAGGTTTCATGTTTTAAGTTATGATTATTTTGATTACATTTCACTTCCATGATTTATCCCATGTTATGAAATTATGATCTCTTTTGCAGGTTAAGATTTCCAAAAGTTATGTGCTTGTGTATATGATGTGATTGATATTTCTTTTGTTTACCCTTACTGAGCATTTGAGCTCAACCTTTTATGTTTTCTTTTCCCCAAGATATAAAAAGGGTTTTAGGTAAAAAAAAGGAAGATATTTATGGGAGATATTGAAGATCTTTCACCACGATTAGAAGATTATGTTCCGAGTTTCCAAAGACACTAAACTATTACGATCCTTGTGTGTTTTTTTTTTGTTATGTACCAAGTATTCTGCAAAAGTAATGTAATGTCCATGTACGTCAAGCTTCGGGTCTCTACAGTTGGTATTAGAGGAAAGGTTTAGTCAACCTTTGGAAACTAGGATGCGAGAACGTTAGTGAGATCCCTAGATATATTTCTAAGGTATGTCTAGGGATGTCCCTAAGGTTAAGTATACGTATAGTTTATAGTACTAGAATTACGCTAACGATCATAGAATTAAACCTAAGATGTTAGATATTGAAGGTACTCCCCCTTTATTATGTTGTTTTCCCTAGCATGATTTTTGCCTCTCACACTATTCTTTTTGGGTTTTAGATGATGGATGGAACCCGAAGGAACCGTGTTGATCAATGCAATGGACAATGCAATGATTGACCTCCTGAACAAACAAATGTTATGGGAGATGGAGTGAAAAATCTTATTGTTATACTTACACAAGCTATGAATCATTCTGGGCTTCCAAATGAGCAGAGAAGGGAACAATATTCTATTGAGTCCTTCCTGAGGCAACGCCCACCTTCTTTCAGTGGGTCTTCTGATCCACTTGTTGCTGAACAATGGATCAGTACCACTGAAAAGATATTTTCAGTTCTTCAATGCTTTGAACATGATAAAGTCATCTTAGCAGTATATCATTTGGAAGGTGAAGCTGATCAATGGTGAAATCTTATCAAGAATACAAGGCAAAGAGATGAAATTGAGTCCATGGAATGGGACGAGTTCAAGAACTTATTTTTCAATAAGTACTTCCCTCGTATTATTCGAACAACGATGGATAATGAGTTTCTTGAACTAAAGGAAAAAGATGATGAATCTGTTGGTATATACGAAGCGAATTTTACATGACTTGCAAGGTATGCATCTGGCATTATCATCCAACCTGAAAGTAAAGTTGATTGATTTTTCAGTGGCTTAAAACCAAGTCTTCGAAGGGCATTAGCTATAAGAGACTTCAGTATCTATGAAGAAATTGTGTGTTGTGCTATCAAGGTAGAAATGGAAGTTGGTGTTACATATCCATCTCATGGTTTTGACAAGAAACGAAAGATGGAGTTCAAGGAGAAATCTCAGAATAATGGTGAAAAGAAGATGAATGTTTCCTTATGCACAAAGTGTGGAAAGAAGCATGGTGGAGATTATCTTAAAGGGACTAGAAAATTTTTTAATTGTGGAAAAGAAGGTCATCGAGCAGCTGAGTGTCGAAGTAATGGAAAAAGGGATTCTAATTATGTGAATAAAGCAAACACTGCAGAGAACGCACCACCAACACTTCAATGCTTCAAGTGCAAGGAAATGGGGCATTATTCTAATAAATGGCCTAATACAAGGGTTAGTGATGATCAACATGAGAAACCACTGAAGGAAAAGGACAAAGGGAAGTCACATGCGATCACTATTGGCAATGTTGAATATGACAACGATGTGGTGGAATGATTAAGTGTTTATGTAATGGGATTCCAAAATAATGTTGTATCATTGAATATTGCAATATTTATTGAAGTGGTATTCAAAGTGATTGAGATATTTTTTGGAAATAAGATGATATGCGCATAATGAAGGGAAAACGAGAAACTGAAATGTTTAATAGTATTCATGAGCTCATGATTGATATAAGGACTAAGTGATATCATGGTTTGAGTATATATAATTTTGAGGATTTTGGTATGTGGAAAGTGTTAACTTTAAACTGCATTCATGTTTTCACTAAGGTATTCAAGAGAATACATGATTAAGGACTTTGAATGTTTGGAATGTGACCAACAAAACATATCTTATGATATATGGGGATCAGTGATGGTATTAAATCTATGGTAATCGTTTTCACTATATTGTGAGAGTGGACTGCAGTATGATGGATAAGCCTAAAGATTGAAATTGATTATGTTGGACATAAGTGAGTATTGTTTAAGGATATAAGTTTTCTTCGATGGGATGTTATAGTAATGTAGTTTTAGAAAAAGGACAACCTGCAGGACAGGCGACAGCCCATCGCTTCGGACAAGGCTGTGGGAATCAAACCCACAACCGAAGTGCGACTGGCCTTTATCGCCTACCACTGGCCTACAGGAAGTCCCTGTTTAGTAGAAACTAGTTTTATTATATTAAGCGGTATGATATATGAAGTATAAGTCCATTTTAGGAACCATATGTGATTAATCTCACTATAGATCGACTTATGTATATAATTTTTGCTAACCTTTTGTTTGAGAGAGATGGAATGACCCGTCATTCTATCACATGGTCTGCAAACACATCACGAATAACAAATTCAACTTCATTTATTTAAGAGATGAAGTGGAAATTGTTCAAGGCGTGAACAACAGTGAGATTGTACCAAAATTAAGAAAGTATTTATTCTAATTCAAATTTTCAACTTTAGGGAAATGATCTTGAAAACCAAAAAAATGTTTTCCTAGTGATCTTATACCTGATGAATCGGATTGTACCTTAGATCGTCACAAATTTATGTATTTTTGATTGTTGGCTTTTCCATAGCCATGTTCTCTACCACTCTCCATCAGAACACGATGGTTAGATTTTTCTTCCTTATCCAAATTTTCACCTATGTGGAAACCCAGTGATTAGTTTATTTGGGTAATCATTAAGTTTCATACTTTTGTTTTAAAATATTGGTTTTGGTATTCCTTTTTACAATGTGGGTTTCTATTAAAGAAACTTTCGAATAGTAAACCATTTATAACCCCCGACGAATTTCGAGGGCGAAATTCATTTTAAGGGGGGTAGAATTAACAGCCCAAGATTTTATGAAAAATATTCTTTTAAATTTCACTAATGTCTTCTGTTGTAGGAATCACAAAAAGGAGCTTGCACAACATGCATCCTTGACTTGCCTTGCATTACACACAATCACAACCTTCCTCGATAGCGTGTGTAGTACGTAATACCGAGTTTCACTAAACAACGATATGTTATTAAAATATTATTATAATAGCCGTTATGAATAGTAATAACCACCTTTTAAAATTTTAGAAATTTTAGCTCTCAAAATGGACTTCATTTTTGGATTCGGAGTATCGAATTTAGCCTAAGGTGAAATTTTGGTACTTTTCGGATAACTTTCATATTCTAATGAATAGTGAAAATTACTAAATTATAATTAAAAAAAACTTTTTTAATCAAAATAATTAATAGTGATAAATTATTAATTTGAGTTTTTTAAAGTATATTTAGAATATATTTTTACAAATTAATACAATGTTGGTCATTGGATGTAATTTCACATTTAAACCAGACATAATCAAGTGTCAATCTTTTGATAGATATTGTTTCTTAAAAACACGCTATTTGTTTTAACAGCGGGATTTAATTATAAAATTAATTAATGCAATTTCTATGTTATGAATTTGGTAAAATAGACATTATTTTTGAATTAGGAATATGAAATATAGCTTAGGATGAAATTTTGGATTTTTTCTGAAAACTTTCAATTTTTGATGAATAGTGAAACCACTAAGTGGTAGGTTAAAAACTGAATTTTGCATAAAACATAATTTTACCGCTTCTGTGAATGGAATTTCGAAAATCCGACAGACACGGTTAATATCAAGGACTAAAATGTTGTTCAATGAGATGAAAATAATTTTTGGTGAATAGTAACTTTTTACTTTTTTTACCACGGTTAATAGTAAATAGGGTAACTAAGGGTAAATATGATATTACTATTACCCTAACACATGTCCTAATTCTATTGGATAAGTGTAATTCGACCAAAAACAACCTTATGAATATAATATGACCATTTAGGTCCACTTGGATTAGATTATGACATTTAATATTATTTTATTTAATGAATAGTTAAAATAGTTAAAATCAAAGTTTAATAACTAAAACATTTTTAATATGGGGTTATACATAAGGTAAATTCGACTATAAATATTCATTAGAAAGATAAATGGATTTCCTACATAATTATATTTTATTTATAATTTTTAGACTTTAAATTAATTAATTTATTTATGACACAATGATGATGCAGTAATTACCCTTTTAAGGAAATGTTAACATAATTGATGTTATAAATGCTCAAATAAATGTAATTTGATACTTTTTATGAATTCCACTAATTTTATAGGTTACTATGATATATTAGTGTTGAGTTAATCAACTTGGTTCGAACATACAATTCTGTTATGACTTTCACAAAAATCATATATCAAATAGTGTCAAAATTGACACAAAATAGTTTTTAAATAAAATATTATATTATTAATTGTTATTTTATTCCTACAAATCTAAGGTTCGTCCAAATGACTTATATAATGATATATATATTAATAATAAACAATTTGGGGTTCGTTTGGCATGTTATAGTAAGTGTATTAACCATATAGTGAAAGAAAACAAAAAGAGACGGTAAAAGTTAAATTATTTAACTTAGAGTTAAATCTAATTGATAAGTTTAAAATAATAACCTAAACTTGTCTAAATCCTATTGGTTGATAGTATTTCGACCCATCCCCTCTTTAGATTCGAAATAAGACCCTTTGGAACCATTATAAACCGATTTTGACATTAATATAAAATAATATTTTGAGGTATTCCTAAGGTGCCCCTCTCCTCCCTTATAAAAGGACACCTCCTCCCCCCTCCTCCTCACACCAATTTGGGCACTCAAGCTTGGCCAACCTCTGCAAAAATCCCTTATCCACTTCCCTAGAATAATCCTAGAGGTCTTGGTCTTCTTCAAAAAACAATCTTAGTTCCCTAAGTGGAGGATTCAAAGAGGCGTTTCAAAGAAGAGGTAATATCCATTACCGATCTTTTCAATTTCTTTCTTCTTCAACTTCTTCTTATTTAGTTGTTTCATGATAAAGTAATAAAATAAGTATTTCTTATATACTGATATGTTATTATAAATATGAAACAACTCTAATTCACCTTTTATCCATCCTACGGAAAAATGAAATCACCGCGCGTGCGTACGTACGGAATACCGTCTCCACGCCGTGGTGTAATCTATTTTCCACCACCACCTTACATGGATGGGTATAATGGTGTAAAGAATAACTATACATAGTTATTACAACATCATATTGATTCTGATATATTGTATAATCCACTCCAATTCAATTCAATATTTATGAAAATGATATCATCGCTCGTGCGTACGTACGGACTACCGTCTCCAAGACGCGATGAGATTCATTCTCCGTGTTAACCATTTAAGAAGGATTATAAAGTATATTTAAGAAATAATAAAGAAATATATGACATTATAAAGATACTGGATTTATGTATATATATATATATGTATGTCATCTACTTACTTCCATTCAAGACAATAAGGAAAGGAAAACAGTGTTCATGTGTACGTACGGACTACCGTCTCCATGAACGGTGTTTTTCATTTCATTTATCTATCTATTATATATATATATATATATTAAATATATATGATATATAAATCATATTTTATATTCTGGAAGTAAGAAAATCATGATATAAGTAATAATAATGTCAAGAACAACAAGTCAAAACACCTACGATAAATGAAACGATTTTACCCAAAACGCTTCTTTAACATGGAATTTACAAAAGAACGGGTAATATAATGTCATAAGTGAACCATATATGATATCATAACAATGAATATGATTCTGTAATAAGTCAATGACATTATTTAAATCATTATACAGGAGGTTCGGACACATACGAAGCTAATCGGACCTAAGGTAAGGGGAAATGTCACAATCTCATTTTATCCGAGATTTTTTATTCGTAAGTATTTACTAGGGTGTATTTTATCATCCAAATCCATGTTCCCTCAATATGTAATATTGTTTTCATCCACTTACAATAGTTTAAATCCAATTTTACCCTTCGGTGAGTTTTTAGTAAAAGATATTAAAGGAATCTTTTGTCTTTTTACGTACGAGGTACTTTTTTTTGACTTTTCCGACAAAAGTACGAGAAGAATGTTTTTTTTACTTATACGGCATGAATGGATTTTTAAAAAATTGTTTCCAAGAAGCTTCCTTTACAAGTTATAAAGTTTATTTTTAATCATCTTCTTTTATTTTAAAGTCCTATGACATGTTATGAAAGGAAAAATGTTTTTGAAGTAGAAAAGAAATTTTCCTGAAGAATGGAGTTCAAGTATTTTATCAAAATTATTTTCCATCTAAGATATTAAAAGGGTTCTGTTTTTATCCCTATTATTACATGTATTTGATTATGTTGTGATGGAAATATTTTTATGAATTCCTTTATCTTATATGAATTGTTTTATGATGTCATGATGTTTCAAGAATCCCATTTTTGTTACATGTGTTATGTGATGATGTATGATTTATGATTATGTGGAACACATAAGAAAGGATTCATTATAAGATGGGTGGGTCCTATATCTCCCTCCAATGCATTGGGTAAAGATTTTATATATCATGAGACAGACAGGGCTGGAATGGTTGGTTATACTGGTTCAGTGAAACAGGACTGAAACGATGGTTACTCGATTCAGAAAGGGACTTTGTCCACTAAGATAGTCTTGGCAATGAGTCTTGACTAACAAGAAATGATTCTCTATGATTATGTGTGAATGCCACAAATTTTCATGTTTTAAGTTATGATTATTGTGATTACATTTCACTGCCAATATTTATCCCATGTTATGAAATTATGATCTCTTTTGCAGGTTAAGATTTCCAAAAGTTATGTGCTTGTGTATATGATGTGATTGATATTTCTTTTGTTTACCCTTACTGAGCATTTGAGCTCACCCTTTTATGTTTTCTTTTCCCCAGGATATAAAAACGGTTTTATGTAAAAAAAAGGGAAGATATTTATGGGAGATATTGAAGATCTTTCACCACGATTAGAAGATTATGTTCCGAGTTTCCAAAGACACTAAACTATTACGATCCTTGTGTGTGTGTTTTTTGTTATGTACCAAGTATTCCGAAAAAGTAATGTAATGTCCATGTACGTCAAGCTTCGGGTCTCTACATGTTATCTAAAATAGGGAACTATACATGATTCTTTTTAAGAGTTTTTATTTTATGGAAACATAGTAGAAGTTTCTACTTTGAAATCTTTTGACATGTAATAGTTATGTTCTAATTCTCTAAAACTCTAAACCTGAAGAGATCCTCAATGTAAATTATTCATTTAATTCAATATTAAGTATGGTTTAAGGCCGAGGCCTTATAGTTGGTATCAGAGGTCGGCTTAGACAACTTTAGGAGTTATAAAATTGTTAAATTATAAATTAATTTATGGTATGACTGAAATGATATAGAATTTAATGATTACCATGTTTCTTCGCCTAAGATATTTATTTGTTCAGAATGGTTTTCCGCAGAGAAAACAAAGCAGCTATGTTGGAACGACATCAAGAGGAAGACAACCTTCCAAATCAGCAACCTGATATGGTCAGAATCAGAAATGAACAGTTTTTTGTAGTGATGGCACAGTTGAATCAGGTTATAAATGGTGGTGGTATCCATGCACAAGATCATCCAGATCAACTGTAGAGGAACATGTCAGTGGTGGAACATTTCAGGAGGCAACATCCCCCATCATTCAGAGTATCATCTGACCCCGTGCAAGGTGAAGGGTGGATTAATGCACTGGAGAAGATTTTTTATGTCATGGGCTGTTCAGAACATCAAAAGGTTAGTCTTACTGTTGATCGTTTTGAAGGTTAAGTTGATCATTGGTGGTCGATGGTGAAAAATATCAGGGATGGTGATGAGATTGATGATCTTCACTGGGAAGAATTCAAAGGTATATTTCTTGAGAAATTTTTTCCTAAGGTGTTTTGTCTTAGGATGGAAAAACAGTTCCTAGAATTGAGGCAGGAGGATGACTCAGTGGCTACTTATGAAGAAAATTTCACTCGACTGGAAAGGTATGCTCTAAACATCATACGAGATCTTGATAGTAAAATCAACCATTTTTACTCAGGGTTAAACCCAAAGTGTAGATGGGCTTTAGCTTCTCGTGAGTTCAAAAGTTATGAAAAACTTGTTCAATGTGCGGAGAAGGTGGAAATGGAGTTTGCTGATGATCAGGTGTTCTTTGACAAACAACAGAATAAGAGGTCCAGTTGGCAGGAAAAGGAGAAGAATTCATCAAAAATGAAATGAGGTAAGAAAACCAAATATCCATCCTGTGAGAAGTGTGGTAAAATGCATCCTGGAGAATGTTTATCCAAGTCTGTAAAGTGCTTTCGGTGTGGTAAGTCTGGTCATATTGCTCGTAACTTTAAGGAAGATGATCAAGAAGGCAATGAAAAGTCAGCGGTATGATGTTATAAGTGTAATGAAATGGGTCATTATACAAATGAGTTTCTAACGAAGAACTCAACTGGGGAAAAGCAGCCAGACTACAAGAAGAAAGGGGTGGTGAAATCCTTTGCAACTACATCAGCAGATATTGGGCCATTGAATGAAGTAGTATCAGGTACACTGTTTGTTTGTTCAGATTATGCCAATGTGTTGTTTGATTCAGGGTCTACACATTCTTTCATTTCTGAGAAGTTTTATAGTAAATTGGGAATTCCATCTCAAGATATGAATCCTGAACTTATGGTAAAAACACCCAGAGGGAACTTTGAGACAAAAAGAAATTATAAGAACCTTCTTATCCTTGTGTGCAGAAAGAATCTACCATCAAACCTTATTGTTTTGACTCTAGTAGAGTTTCATGTTATTTTGGGAATGGATTCGCTTTCTGTTTATCATGCTAAGATTGACTGTAGAGCTAAAATGGTTTCTTTTCTGAAAGATTTTCAGTTTGTGTACAAGAATGAACCCTTGATTTTGATAACATATCAGGAAGTTGAGAAACTAGTAAAAGATTGAAATGAATGTTACCTTGAAAATATTGTTGAGAATAAAGGAACTGTTCAGATTAATGATGTGCTAGTGGTAAATGAGTATCTTGATGTTTTTCCTGATGAGTTTCTCTGTATTATTCATGATCAGGAAGTTAAATTTACTGTTGACTTAGTTCCTGATTCTAAGACAATTTCAAAACCCAATTATCGAATGGCTCAAGATGAACTTTTAGAGTTAAAGAAGCAATTGCAGGAGTTATTAGATAAAGGTTTCATTCGACCTAGCACATCACCGTGGGGTGCTCCTATCTTGTTTGTTAAAAAGAAAGATGGTTTAATGAGACTTTTCATTGATTATAGATCCTTGAATAATATTACTGTTAAGAACAAGTATCATTTGCCTCATATCGATGATTTGTTTGATCAGCTCCAGGGAGCTCAGTATTTTTCGAAGATTGACTTCAGGTCGGGGTACCATTAGTTGAAAGTAAAATAAGAAGACGTTCTGAAGACTGCGTTCCATACTAGATATGGCCATTATGAATTTTTAGTTATGCCTTTTGGGTTAACAAATGCACCTACTGTATTCATGGACCTTATGAATATAATTTTCCATGAGTTCATGGATATGTTATTGGTTGTTTTCATTGATGATATTTTGGTGTTTTCTAAAAGTAAAGAGGAGCATGAAAGTCATTTAAGGGTTATCTTGCAAACCATAAAAGAAAAGAAACAGTATGGAATATTTAGCAAGTATGAGTTTTGGTTACAACAAATTTCATTCCTAGGTCACATTGTTTCAAAATATGGCATAACTGTTGATCCTACTAAAACAAAAGTTTTTGAATAATGGCCAAGACCCAAAAATGTAACCAAGATCCGTAGTTTTCTTGGTTTGGCAGGTTACTACCGAAGGTTTGTTGAAAAGTTTTCACGGTTATCTAGTCCAATGACTAAGCTAACTCGGAAGGGTGTTATGTTAATCTGGACAAAAGAATGTGATGATTGTTTTCAGGAGTTGAAAAAAATATTGGTGAATGCTCCAGTTTTGGCACTTCCTTCCAGGAATGGTGGGTTTGTTATCTACAGTGATTCTTCATTGAATGGACTTGGTTGTGTCCGTATGCAGAATGATCAGGTAATTGCATATGATTCACATTAGTTGAAAACTCATGAGATAAATTACGCTACACATTATTTAGAATTAGATGCTGTTGTTTATTTCTCTAAAAATATGGATGCATCATTTGAATGGAGTAAAGTGTAAAATATATACTAATAACAAAAGATTAAAGTATATATTCACTCAGAAATAATTGAACATGAGACAGAGGATATGGCTGGAATTAATCAAGGATTATGATTTTACAATTCATTACCATCCAAGAAAATCATATAAAGTGGCTGATGCTTTGAGTTGAAAATGTAATGCTTCATTAAAAATGATGCGTTTGGAACGTGATCCTTTGGTTAAGGATTTAATGAGATTTGGAATGGAAGTTGTCTGTGCAATATGTCCTTCTGTTTTGTTTCCGGTATCAGTGAAATCTTCTCTATGGGACAGAATCAAGCAAGCACAGAAGTAAGACAATGAGTTGCAGAAAAAGTTAGAGCTGGTTCAGAAGGGTAAGTTTCTTGAATTCAACATTGATAATGATTGTGTTTTGAGATTTGGGAAGAGAGTGTGTGTGCCTTGTGATTCACAATTGAAGAATGAGTTGATATGTGAGGCTCATAGTTCCCTGTTTTCAGTTCATCCTGGAAGTACTAAGATGTAGAGAGATCTGTGGGAGTATTACTGGTGGGATGAAATGAAAAGAGATATTGCTGA
Organism: Viscum album; assembly: GCA_963277665.1. Lineage (NCBI taxonomy): Eukaryota > Viridiplantae > Streptophyta > Magnoliopsida > Santalales > Viscaceae > Viscum > Viscum album. The sequence continues at coordinate 1,013,942,516 of OY728131.1, forward strand.
TTTTACTGTAATGTGTTTGAATTGTCAATAGGTTAAAGCAGAGCGGCAGTTACCGAAAGGGATGCTTCAGCTATTACCAGTGCCAGAGTGGAAATGAGAAAATATATCCATGTACTTTTTTGTGGGATTACTGAGGACATCTCGAGTTAATAATGTAATCTGGGTTATTGTTGATAGATTGACTAAATCTGCTCATTTCCTTCCTATTCGAGATACATTCTCTCTAGATCAACATTCTCGATTGTATCTTAAAGAGATATTCAGGTTGCATGGAGTTCCCCTCTCCATAGTATCTGGTCGTGATCCCAGGTTTACTTCTATCTTTTGGAAAGGCCTTCAGAAGTCGTTGGGTACTGAATTAAATTTTAGTATATATTTTCATCCGCAATCAGATGGGCAGTCAGAACGAACATTTCAGACCTTGGAGGATATGCTACGACCTTGCTCTATGGATTATTAGGGAATTTGGGACCAACATCTTTCTGTGGTTAAGTTTTCTTATAATAACAGTTTTCACTCCAGTATACAGATGGCACAATTTGGGTCATTATATGGTAAACGGTGTCGAACTCCAGCTTTTTGGGATGAAGTGGGTGAAAGGAAGCTGATTGGACCAGAATTGGTAGAAGAGATAGCAGAAAAATATCAGTTGATTCAGAAACACATGAGAATAGTTCAGAGCAGACAGAAAAGTTATGCGGATAACCAGAGTAATGATCTATCTTTCGAGGTAGGTGATCATGTTTTTCTCAAGGTTTCTCCGTGGAAAAGTGTGATGTGATTTGGTAAGAAAGGAAAGGTGATTCCAAGGTTCATTGGACCATATGAAATTCTGGAGAAAGTTGGATCAGTTTCTTACCGAGTGGCTTTACCTCCGAGTTTATCTCAGGTACACAATGTTTTTCATGTTTCAATGTTGAGAAAGTATATGCCAGATCCATCTCATGTTTTGAGCCCAGAGGTAGATCAGTTGGAAGAGAATCTCTCTAATGAAGAACAACCAGTCTAGATTCTTGACCGAAGAGAGAAAGTGTTGCGAAATAAGGTAATTCACCAGGTAAAGGTTTTGTGGAAAAACCCATATGGTGGAAGAGGCAACGTGGGAATCTGAAAATTCTATGAGGGATAAATACCCCCACTTATTTTGATAAGTGAATAAAATTGTGAAGATGCAAGTCCCAAAAGGGGGGAAGGATGTAACATCCCAGGTAAATAAAGAATAAATCACTTTCATATTTATTAATATTTACGAATTAAATGTTAATTTTATCTTAAAGGGGTTGCTATGTTCGATATCATACCCGATACGCAACAAAGAGTTTCATTGAAATCTTACGTTGCACACTAGTAATAAAATAATATTATTTTAAATGGTAGTTAACACATAGAGGTTGTATTGGTGGGAATGGATAGAAATAACTAAAATATGATTATATATGTTTTTAAATGTTTTTACATTTATCCAATAAAAGATAAAGGCTTAAAATATGAAAAGAATTAAATTTTAGGCATTTATACCATAATTTTCACTAATGGTTCACGTATCGCCTTTTGATAGAGAACTATCCTTAAATATAGAGTTGGTCACTCTTATAAATTATATTGGACCAAATAAAACTCTTTTTTAGAATCGGGACATCAAAATTTTCTTTGTGTAAATTTTTGGTATTGTTCTGATAAAGTTCATTTTTTAATGAATGGTGAAAAATGTTGTATTTTAATTCAAAACCTCTTTTTAATCTAATTTATTTATATGATTATATTATCATTTGAATTGGTTTTAAAGTTAAATTAGAATATATTTTAACCAATTAATCCAATATTGGTCGATGGAATTAATTTCACTTTGAAATCGGACTTTAACTAGCGTCAATCTTTTGATACTTATTGTTTAATAAAAACACACTATTTGCTCTGACATCGGGAATTAATTATTAAATTAATTAATGAAACATATATGTTTTGAAATTTGTAAAATAGAATTCATTTTTGAATTTGGAATATCAAATATAGCTTAGGATAAATGTTTTGTATTTTTCTGAAAAACTTCAATTTTCGATGAATAGTGAAACCACTAAGTGGTACTTAAAAAATTGATTTTACGTTTAAATGAAATTTTACCACCTCTGTGTTTTGAATTTCAAAAATCCGACATACATGGTTTTCATTATGAAGTAAAATTAGTTTCAATGGGATTAATATAATTTTTTGGTGAATAGTAACTTCTAAGTTTATTAATCGCGATTAGAGGTAATTAGTGTAGTTTAAGGTAAAAATAATATTTTAATAGTATGAAATGAACTTGAAACATGTACTACCCTTATTGGATGTGTCATGGCCGACCATTAAAATCCATGGGTCAACTTGGGGACCCCATGGAGCCACATTGGTAGGAAAATGACATTAAAAACTTTTTATTTAATGTTAAAATAAAAATGTCACAAACATGAGTTGTTTTACTAAAACAATTTTTTAATGGGGTTATACAAGTCATATTTTTGACTATAAATATTCATTAGAAATATAAAACGACTTCCTACAACATGAATTTTTTTTTTAATTTTTAGACTTCAAAAAAATTAAATTATTTATGACACCATGATGATGCAGCGATTACCTCATTATTTAATGATTTAAATAAAATGAAACGATAATGTAAAATCTAATACCTACACATGCAAAAAACCTATTATATTGGTGTATTTTGAACTAATATCACCTTATCCTATAAATATATAATTGGGGGACCCTTTTTATCCGAAAAACATTTTATAATAAAGTATCTTTTCTTAACTTTCCAAGAGTGCCCCTCCTCTCCTCTTATAAAAGGTCCCCACCTCTACCTCCATACCAACACCTATAAAGCCTTTGGTTCGGTCAATCTCTACCCATTTTGTCTCTCCACATCCCTCTCTTACTCCTAGAAGCCTCACTTTTGGCAGAAGTCTTCCCAAGGAAGCCTTTGAGCTCAAATCAAAAAGAGTTACCCATTTTAAAGGTAGTGTTTTCTCTTGTGTTCTTTTGTTTTATTTTGCTTCTCCAACCCTCTAAACTACTTTTATTCCTTTATTTTGTAACAAAAAAAGTATCTTTAATATACTAGGATGTTGTTATAAGATGGATTAGAGCTACACCTACACACACCTCCGTCTAATGGTTACAGAACATATTGTTTCTGTGGTTGGCGAATTTCTGCCTCACGACATGATGATTGTTCAATCTTATTTTAACACCTTTAATGGTGCCCATTAAGATGAAACTATAATTATATATGATATATAATATGTTTAGGTTTTACTTAAGCTTATTTATTTTTCATTTTTGGCATACCATTATGGTTTCCATTGTGGGTAAACACGATAATTTCATTTTAGGAAGTGCGGACTACTGCCCCCTCAAAGTGATTTGATTCGTTAATGCCATTCGTGGGATGTGTAAAGGATGGATTTAATGATATTATATATTATATTATACTGTAATTATAATATAAATTTATATAATTATGATTTCACTACATTAAATTATGAGATAGAAATGAAAGTAGCGTTCATGTGTACGTACAGCTTACCGTCTCCATGAAACGGTGCATTTCATTTCTTATCCCCAAATGTAATGTACTTTTATAAGTACATATATATAATGGATATATATGATGTATGTTACATCTAAATTATTAACATAATTCTTTAATTAAAATATACATATCTCTCATTTAGTTTTAATTCCATTAATATGACAGAGAAATGAAAGTAGCGTTCATGCGTACGTACGACTTACCCTCTCCATGAATGGTGCATTTTATTTCTTACCTCTTAATGATTATGTAATATTATAAATACACATAAATTCTAGATATATATGATATATATGAAATACAAATCATGAATATAATTCTGTATATAATGAATATTTGACCACACGAACAACATGTAATTGGAAGAAGTCCACTTTCGACTTCAGGACCAAATATCAACAAAACAAACATTATTAACATAAATGATTACATAATGTTTATAACATGGAAATAAGTTATATAAAAGGAATAATGAACTTGAAAAAGGTTCTTAATCAAGTATAAATTAACTCAAGTTTATTATTCTGGACGTTAAAGAACGATCGAGTCAAGTCGGACCCGAGGTAAGGGACTTCGTCTCAATCTCCTTTCATTGAGGCATATTTCGTTTTATACACAACATTTTTTTATACAGTGTATAAACTCATTTGACTTTAACTTTTATACAAAAGTAATCTTTTTCTACGAAGCGTTTTACTAAACGACAAAAAGGAATGTTTCTTTTAACGTACGCGGTGACAAAGACCCTTTTCCGCCGCCGCAAGTATTATTTGGTCTTTGGCTTCCTCAACAAGCCGTAATATTTTTTTAAAATAAATAAATACCATATACTGGTTTATGTATATTGGTACTGAAAATGGTTTTTATAATGTATTTGTTATGTCAATATATTTAAGTGATATATTTTTATCAAAGTGTGGAAATGTTTTCTTTCCATTATATTTGTTTTATGTCTTATGATTTTATAATGGTACTTGGACATTTGACGGGTGGTTACGTGATAAACCATATGATGGGTGGTTCCGTGAATACCAGGAGGGGTGGTTAAGTTATAACCTCCAATGCATTGGGTATGGAAGTCGGCCGTATGGCTATTTCATTAAGTGATATGTGTGGAAGTGGACCGTATGGTTATTCCATTTAAGTATAATTATGTCCCAAGTTACCTTAATATGTTATGTGTTCTTTATATGGGTTTTATGGTAATCTTTTGGTTAAAAAAGGGTATGTATTGATCTTTTATTCAGTGAAGAGTTTTTTACTACTTCATAAAGGTGAAAAGTATTACTTTGATAAAGTATACATGGTTTACATGTGGTTTTAAAAAACTAACAGTTTTCATTCTTTGTGTTTCCCTTACTGAGCTTTTTATGCTCACCCCAAGTTTTTGAAATGTTCTTCACAGGACTTAAAGTGGAATAGGGTCAAGGATGGGATCAAGGAAAATTGATTCTATCTAAAACATGGAACTAGACATGTTTCTTTTTAAGAGTTTTTATTTTATGGAAACTTAGTGGAAGTGTCTACTTTGTAATCATTTGAGATGTAATAGTTATGTCCTAATTCTCTAAAACTCTAAACCTGAAAAGATCCTCAATGCGAATTATTCATTTAATTCAATATTAAGTAAGGTCTAAGGTCGGTGCCTTATAAAAATTCATTGGAGGACTGTTTCCAGAAAAAACATAGATCTCCTTATACCTTTAAAATTCTCTTTGAATTTTTTATAATGCATTCATATGTTGGAGATAACCAAACGACATATGGATAAAATAAAAACCCTCCCCCAAATATCTCAATATACTGAATAAGAGTAAAATAACATTAAATGAGAATTTATAAAATGAAATAAAACTTAGTAATATTAAAATACCTGCTTACTAAAACCATCACCACAACATGGTGGTTTAGACTATGTCTTGGTTTATTAAGGTGTGAATAATGACATAGTCAACATCACAAGGTAGTGGTGTTATGGAATATAGTTATTGTACTTTTTAATAATGCATAGATATACCTCTACTAACCACTCTAGCCATAATTATAATTTTTTCAACACGTTATGATGAATTGGAGTTGTTTGAAAAAACATTCTTGATTATTAAAACATTAAACATTAAATGATGTTATTGAACCTTATGTTTCAAATTATTTTAAACATTTGAGTTTTTTTATGAAACTATCGTATTAATATTGGTTGAATTTTATATTTCTTTGTGGCCTATATAAGTACTTTTGATACTCATATTGTTGTGTGTGATCATTAACATCGTAATTCACGCTCAAAATCCTAACACCTAGAATATTTGTTTTAAAAATGTGATTTAATTAAGAATTTAATTATAGTTTATACATATTATAAATTATACTTATTATGGAAATTAAGTATCTATTGATTTAAGAAAAAAATGGATAAAGGGAATTTGGGTCATACTCCTTACTATCTAAAAGTCATATTCCTTATCTAGAAATTGGGGGTCAGTTACATGTATCTTTATTATTTATCATATAAGTATTATTTATCTAATATAATTTTAATTATTTACATGAAAAAGTTTAATATAACTATTTCAAGGAATTCATTTGGATAAGTGTGAATATAGTTGGATTTTAATTTGAGTAAGTAATATAATCTATGTGTTTTACAAATATTTAAACATAAATATAGTTTTAACATATTAATTCGGAGGAAGGAATAGGTTTTCCAAAGTAGAAAATTAATAATATTCATGTATGAAAATTGAATATATGAGATATGATGTTGAGATTAAATCCCATTTAAAAATATCTAGTGTCATATTCATTCACAATGAAATACATTTTAATACCTTTATTATCCAATCAAGTGGGATCGTTCCATATCATAGTTCCTGTGTATTATATTTTCTATAAAAATAAATCAATGGGTGGCCCTGATAGTATTAGGTTCTAGTTTTTTTCACTAACATTGGGTTACAAATGTATGTAAAACCCTTATGAAATATAAAATGGTAATAGTGTTGATTTTATCCATATAATGGATTGGGTAATGAGTTAGCCACTCAAATATACATGATTCATATATGGTATAAATAGAAAGATGGCATACCTAAATAGATATGTGGTGATAAAAATTCTAAAATGGGATCATCATTTACTATAATATATATATTGGAAAACTAACGAAAATGATTTATATTAAAAGGGGACACATTTTAGTGGGATAAAATTCTATTAAAGTCATTATTAAATGATTTTCAAACATGATACTCATCTAATAAATGTTTATGTTATGGATAGATAACATCATAATCATCAAAATTTATTTTGATAACTGTTTTTTATTGGGAAAATATTAATAGAAGAAATGTTTTAGACCAGTAAAAATTCATAACAACTGTTACTATGTATGAAGTGAAATTATATGTGTTGGAAAACTTCTCACATGAGTAAAAAATAGTAAAAATTGTTCAAAATTTAGATCTATAATATTTTAAAAAACATATAAGGACTCATTTAAGGATTCAAAGTTATAATATGTATATTGAACAAAGAAATTACAACCTATCCTTATTTACTCAAAATTATTGAGTAATTTTATGACAAGAAGATAGTGAAGCCTTCTATTTTGTCTTGTTATAGACATGAAATTCAATTTGGAATAGTCATTGTAGATTTTATGATAATAAAAATGGTATTTGTAATCTTTTTATATATTTTATCAATGTTGTGAGGAGAATTTAATAGGTGATGAGATGTCTATGTTATGGTGTTATAATATCAATAAAAATTCAAAAATGTTGAGCTAGAAAAACAATTTATATTCCAATTGTAATCCAAGATCCTTGAAACCTAAAGGATGTGTTAGGAATTTGGGGTAATATATTTCCATCGAATTGATTTATTTGGGAAACTAGAAGGTATTTTCTAAACACAAGGGAAAATCCATGTTATGTGTTTGGGTTATGTAATAAATTATTTGGTTTTTATGGATATGTGATACCAAGTGTATACTTTATAGATTATGTAAATATTAATGAGTTCGTGATCCATATAATATTTTATGGAACTTACAATTTTCATTTATATTTGGTTGATATTATTTCTTTAATATTTGGAATGAATGGAAATATTTGAATCTGGGATGAACCAAAATAAAGATATGTATTGAATTGTTATTTTTTTTATAAGATAAAAGATGTTAATTTTTAATAGATATTTGTTATTAAATCAAGAAGATGCTTCAATACACATGATTTAAGATTAATCAAATTTAAAAACATGTTTTGGAAATATTAAAAGTGGAAAATTTTCCTACCCACAATGAAAGTGTGTATCCATATTTATTTAAATATGAGTGAAAATAGTTCACACCACATATAGTGAAATATTTAAAGAATAAAATTTTTTTTTCATCACATTTCTTCAAAAACATAAGATACCATACAAGATATGGTTGGTATTATTTTATTGGTTAAATATTTTCACTAAGAGTGAATAACTGTAATTTCCTAAAATTAAACAATTTTGTGTATCGTAAAAAGGTATTCTAAAGAGAATATAGTTTCTAATATACTACTTATTTAATATTTGGACTTAGAGATATTCAATTACACAAAATTAAATATTATTCAAGTTAACTTCAAAGTGGATGTAAAATAATCTCTTAAAAGTATTTTATTACATAAGGGAAAAAACAAATTGAAAAGGTAAACTTTTGTTTTCATAACCTTGTGAATGGACCTTTTTATTCTAAAAAGATTATTAGATGTCTTTGTAAAGAAAAATAATAAAAATAGTCGCAGTAGTAACTAAATTATGTCATCGAAAAGTTCAAATGAAAATTTCATATGATAATGATGATAAACATAGTAAGAGTTTTATATATACATAATAAGTTATTAACAACAAAACCCTTTATTTTGTAGAGTAATTATGTTTGAATACTATTTTCAAAGAGTCGAACATTAGGAAAAGGATTCCTAACACTCACACTTATTCAAATATATATATTCATTGATATTACTCACTAAAAGTGATTTTTGGTAGAGTTTTATAATGTGATAAAATATATATGTGGTTGTATTTACATAGAGATATAGTGAGTTTAAGGAGACCTTGAAAAGTAAACTGAACATAAGACCTCTCAACCAGTCTATTATATGTGACATAATTTAATGAGAACTAATCTATAGTTTGGTTTGTATTATTAGAAAAGTGTAAGAACTTGAAATTAATAAATTTATATAAAATTGGGTCTCTAATTTGACAATCATTCATGTAGGATAAATATTTTGTATGAAGTGTAATGATAAGAGACCCCTCAATGTACGACTTTAAGTTTTCCCCAACTAATTCTAATCATAGATAAAAATATATTTTTATTTATATTAAAACTAATAATGATAAAGAATATATGGATGGGGTGGGGAGGTAAAAAATGATGAATCCCAATGGTGTCTAAAATTACTCTTGATTTTTTGAAATTTGTTTTTCTGAATTTATTTAATCTCATTGATATTTTTCATTTCACACAACACTAAATATAATTTTTTATATATAATAGAACTCGGTTTAGCTTGCATTATACAAAAAACCATGATAATATATACTCGTATGAAACACTTAGGTTAGCTTCTAGTACATAAAGAACAATTTTTGTCTTGTATTACACACAATTCTGAGTTTCCTTATTAGCTTGTGTTACAATTAAAATTTAGTTTTATCGAACAATAGTATATTATTAAAAATATTATTATTTAATATGAATAAATATAAACTAGATGTTATGTTGGTTGTTATTAATAGGATTAAATAACTAATTAAAATATATTGTTTAAATCATTTTTTACAAATTAATTAGAAATGAATATAATAACCAATTTAATATAAAGGGAATGCTTAAATAAAAACTACTTTTATGCTCATAAAGGAATGTTATCCTAATAAATAAAATTAATTACTATTATTGAATGATATTACTTAAATACATATTTAATATATTAAATAAAATATTTTTTTAATTTCATTGAATATAATTTATAGTCATAAGATAAGTACAAACCCAATATTACATATATAATCATATATTTTTATAAAAGCGGTATTATCACATTTTAATGAATAACCAACTGTAAATCTAAATTTCGGAACTATTATAAATTTTATATGTAAAAATATACTTAATTTTTGAAATAAAAACATAAATTTTAGTTTAAGTTTTCTTTTGGTATTTTTCTGTAAAGTTTCATTTTTTGGTGAATAGTGAAAAATAATGAATTTTCATTCAAAACCTGTTTTTCATCTAATATATTTATAAGGCTAAATTATATTTATAATTGGTTATAAAGTATAATTATATCAATAATACATAAATTAATCAAATTTACTTCATTGGAATCAATTTCAGAATTAAATTAGATATAAAAACCTAGAAAAATTTTGAACATTTTTTCTTTTAAAACCTGCATTGTCATCCTATATATAGGATTAATTTTAAATTAATTTATTCCCCTTATTTGATTGGAATTTGGAAGAATAGATTTAAATTTTTTATAATAATAATTAATAATGTCCAATAATTTCAATTTAGTTTTTGATCAAAAATTATAGTGAATGTAATTAAAATTAATTACAATGATTTAGAGGAATATTAGCTTATGATAAGACTAAAACTTACAATTAAGGTCCAACATGACATAAAAACATTTAAAAAACCATTTTATATCTATATTTGGAATATATACCTCCACGATTCTAATTCAATGAGTTATCGGGATAATATTCAATAAATATTCTGAATTTCATATGTTCAGCAAGGAAAGTGACAAAAAACAAATTTTCATAACTTCAGAATTTATAAAAAGGTGAGATATGGAAATAACAACATATTTTGGGTCATCCCTATCCTTTTTAAAAATAAATGAGTTATTTTTACCATTATTATTTATCATTAATTTCTATATATGAATTAGTTATATTAAATTCTTAACAAATGCTAATGCATGGATTATTTATTTAAAAGTTTAATAAAAGAAGTGATGTAAAATAAATTAGAATTAAAGTAGAATTAATTAATTATTGAGATTCATTATTTTTTTAGATCAACATATTATGTTTCACATATTTTAACTAAATATATTTTAATTCCCAATTTTTTTTTGATATTTTTCAAAATTAAAATTAAATAAATACTGTTCAATTTTAAATTAATATTATGTTATATTAAATTATATTTTTTTAATAGATTTAAAATTAATTATAATCCTAACTTATTCTAAGTGACATTTCAGTTTTAATAAATATAAAATATTTTCTATTAAATGAATAAATTATCTTTTATAATGAACATATAGACCCCTAAATTGTAAAAAAATTGTTATCATGGTTCGGGCTAAAGTTGTATTTTTGTAAGTTAAATGGCTTTGTTTTGAAATTAATGTCCAGCACGCGTGAGGTTATAATTTTGTAAATTATATTTAAAATTAAGAATTATATGGGAATATATTTTATAATAAATCGCATCATAATTATGTTTTAATGGTAAAATTATATAGGTTGAAAAACTAGTTACGTAAATGAAAAAAATGAAAAATATATGGAAGCATAAAGACTAAGGAACAATATTATAAAAATGCACTTTTTTGGGGAGGATATTTTTTAAAACCACATATTCTTTATAAAGAGTTATTCTTCCATTTTAAAAGAATGTGAAGTGTTGGAGACCTCCCATTAGTGGCTACCTTTTGAATTTTACAAGAATGACACTCCTCCCCCACTATAAAAGGCATAAAATCTTCCCCTCCATCACACATATCAAGAAAGGTATAAATATTAAATATAAATGGGTCAAATATAGTTCCTAGAGTAAAACCATGATGACAAAACCTTGTTTGTCATGTGCAAAAATAACTCTGAACATGGTATCAAATGATGGAATTCTTGATATCACATTAGAAAGGGACTCCATTCCCTATATCATAGTAGTAAGGGACGTCATTCCTATTATCCTAGTATATGGTCTCCCAGCCCAATATTACTGAAATAGGGGATGTCATGCCCAGTATCACATTATAGGGAATCCATTCCTAGTATCATAGTATACGGTCTCAATGCCCCATATCATAGTATAGGAATTCCATGCCCATTTTCAAGGTATAGAGTTTCTATTCCTGGTAAAATTGTATAGGGATTCTATGTCCAATATCAAATCAAATTGGGTCACAATGCCCATATCATGTAAATAAAAGGGATTCCATTCCCATTCATTATTAATTATCAAGGGTCGCCATTCCCGTACAAATATAATATGCCTAAGGATAATCATGACCATATACCATAATTATCAATGGCCACCACGCCCATTATAAATCATAATTTAAGTATCAGTCAAATAGGATTTAAAACTAATGACCTTCATTCTATAAAGGTTGTTAGTATTTTCCATTTAATCAAGTAATTTGGGTGAACTTGTCCCCACTATTCAATACCACTTTAATTGATAAGTGTTTTAGCGATGCTATACCATAATAATTATCCATTTCATTTATGTTATCAGAAAATATAATTTCTTCCAAAGAATATAGATGATGGTCGACCATTAAATATTTTATATCCACACAAGGAATATTCATTTGCACCGTACAAAGGGTGAACACTATCGATAGGGACCTAATAAAGTAATTAGTTTCCCAAATAAGAAACCAAATAAATGTTGGTTCATTTTAAGGAAATACATAGGGGAAATGGTGTGAGGAACAATGGAACATATTACAAAGTGATTGCACTTGAAGGATAAGAACTAAACCACCAAACATGAGCTCATAGTACTCTATTCATCCAGTATCGTTCCATTGTTAGGTTTGGATTCTGAGATGAAATAATAATAGATCAACTCCATAAAAATTGTGGATACGATCATTCATCATGATAGTATCTTCAAGGAAAAGAAAATTTTTTAACTGATCCAAAGGATTATAGAGCTTACCTAGAGGGATCAAAAGATACAAATAGAGCTTTAATAATACACATGATGAAGAAATGAGATCAAAAGATATAAAAGGGGGATTTAGATAATCTTATAAGAGTAAAAATAAATCCTCAAATCCATTACAGTAAAAATTATAATAGGGGTGTTGTGTGATTATATTTTATGTAAATAAGATCATTTCACCCAAAAATATCTGGGACACAGGGTTTAGCCACACAGTTGGAAAAACGGTGCACCAACGGTGTGCATAGAACATTCTTAAGGATGACCGCACATTTTTTGGATGCATAGTTTGATAAATAGTGCACGAACCATGATTTTTTCCTCTACTATATATTGTGAACAAACTAAACATGTGTGCAGTCCATAGTGCACAGTTAGGTATAAATGTGCTCCTTACATGGCCTACTAAAATTACCTTATATTGTTAGAGAAAACCATGCAAACTATCGTAGAAGATAATTACTAAACATGCTTCATGTTGTGTTTTTTCACATGGAAGCTTTTTGGGTTCCAAAAAAATGATAACACCCCCCCCCCCATAACCTTTGTGAACTCATTTGGAATCCATATTAGGTCCCAAAAAAATAGTTAGACCAATATTTAAAGGATCGATTCCTCATACAAAAATGTCATTGTTTAACTTTTCATTATAAATTTCTCCAAGTTATACTATATTGTTTTAATATGACCTATTGATGTTAGGATCACTCTATGAATATTACATAAAGACAATTATTTTTTGAGATATTTTATTTATAGATCTAATACTCCAATAAAACTAGTCTATATATCCTTGAATTTTATTTATTATAAACAATATTAATAAGTATATTGTATTATGTGATTATGGATTGGGTCCACATATTTTATATCGAAGTAAATCATAATTATTTTTGGAAATTAGGATTAGAGGATTTTAGTGAAACCTTAAGGACAATCCTAATCATAGGATATGATATTGATGTTTTGTTAAGGTAGATATTATGTGGTATTACTAAAAAACATCCATGTTTGGATAATATTAGTGGTAATGGTTTTATTATAGATATATACAGTGGTAATAACCAAAAAAAGTTTTTTTGAGTATATGTCGATCATCATTTTGGTGATTGGAGATTGGGATATTACTGCACACTTGTCTTGACACATCCGATTGATATGATATGGATAATTCAAATTCGATTTTCCAAACAATATCATGCATTTTAATATATTTTATAAGTACACGGGGTTAGAAAACCAAATTGGAAGATAACCATTGATAACCAATACTAAAGCATTGAAATTCATATGTTTTGAATTTATCTATTTCTATGAGTTACTCATATGTTTATGGTTTACCATTTAAAAATTTATTAATATATGTTTTATCAACCCAAAATTTAATTTATGTTTTAAAATTGATAGATGTTAGTGAAATTGTGTAAATGAAATGGGAAATGGGAAATATGATGAATTCCTTGATGAAATTCCAATCATCGTGGGAACAAGATCTGAGAACTTCATGGATATACTGGAAAAATTAAATCATGTTATGAATAAAAACATTAATGACATATAATTCTCTCCAAGTGAGTAAGTTGTAATTATATCATTTATGCAATAGAGGCTTCCAATGTTTAGTGGATCTATTGATCTATTAATCAATGAATAGTGAATTATATATATTGCAATTATATTCTCTTCCCTTAAATTCTCTAAATATGGATGGTTATAATATAATATTAGACCCATGGTAGAGAATCTGGTCAGTGTTGGACACTATTAATGAATATGATGTGTAGGTAAGAAATATAATCCATGGAGTGGGACAAATTTAATTGGATATTTATCAATATGTATCTACCGTTCACTCTCACTTCTTAAAATGGATATGGGGAATATTTAACTATAGAAGAAAACAAAGATGAATTTGTTAGTTCTTATGAGGAGAACTTCTTAAGACCAGAGAATTATTCCTTTGGCCTTATCATGTGGCCAAAAAGTGAGAGTGGTCGTTCTTCTAGTACGTTGAAGCGTAAATATCTACTAGTATTAGTGGGTAGAGACACTGATTGTTGTGAGGAATTTTTTTATATTTCTTCAAAGTACACATGGAAATGGGTGATTTTTAGGGGATGATAGATAAGAAAAGGATAATTCAAATTAACTCTGTGGAATCATTTGATAAGACCCATGATGTAAATAAGGTCTAACATCCTACACATCAAAGGTGTGGGAAGAAACATCATTGAAATGATCTCAGTGGTAACCCAAAGTCTTATAAGTGTGGAAAATATGGGCATGTATCTTATGAATATCAAAGTGATAGGGAAAATCCAGGTAAAATGATCTAATACAAAAAATATATAGATCTATCATTTGAAACCATATTTTCCAGTTTTCCCTCTATATGAAATTTAAAAATTATTTAAGAAATCCCTTAAGACAATGATTTTCATAGATAAATAATGAAAAAACCTCCATGGTCAAGAGATTATGGGAGGTCTTGTGTTATCACAACTATAGTAGTTGAGTTATAAAATTATATGGTGATGGGTATACTATTCATTCATTCATGAATAATGAATATACTATTTGATTCTAGTTCTACACAGTATTTCATATCATGTAGGTTTAGTAGAAATATTTCAGCATCACTGAAAAAAATGGTGGTTTAATTATCTATGAAAAACTCTATAGGATAAATTATTCAATCTCAAGAACATAAATATTTCACTATTTTGGTTTTTTTGGAAATATCCCTATGGAACTTGTCATAATTATTTTAGTAGTATTTGATTTTATACTTGGAATGTACTGGTTTTCATTGTTTATCTCTCAAATCAACTATTGAGAAAAGGAAATCACATTCCATATCTTGAATTATACTATGATTATATACAAGGGTAAGTAAAAAGGATGAATCTAATTTATAATATTCTCTATATTCATATATATTTTTTCTTTATCAAAAATATTATCTATCTCAAATGATTGAATCAATGTAGAGGACTGATTTTGAAGATATTCCCATTGTAAGGGAGTATATTGATGTCTTTCTTGAATAGTTTCATTTTATTCCTCCTGATAAAAATGTTGATTAATATATTAATTGTATAACAAGATCTCAATAAATATTAAATAATCTATTTTGGATGGCCCCCACTGAAATTGATGAATTGAAGAAGCAATTACCAGAATATCTAGACACAGGTTTTATGTTACCAAGTGGATCACCATGGGGTGAACCAGTTATATTTTTAAAAAATAAGGATGGACCGATGTAACTAGACATAAATTATAATGATTTAAAAAAACCCAAGATGTAGAAATTTTTTGTTAGGTCCACTAGGTTAAATACCCTGGGGGGAGGTGAATGAGGGTGTGACAAATTAAAACAACTTCCCCTTGTGATACTATTTCATCGTTAAACAAAACACAAATCTCTATTTCTCACATGTAAGTATATATAATTGAAATTAAATCACACACAAGACACAATTATTTTACTTGGTTCACCCTCACTACACTACGTCCATGGAGCATACAACAATAATGTGTTGATGTACCAAATCCACTAAATATGAACTATTGATTACATGGTTCATGCAAGATCACTTATAATCCTCAGATCACTACCATTACAAGGTTTAGGGTATACTCAAAGCATTCCCTAGGTTAATGTCCTATATATCTTCCCTGTATCACTACTACTTGAAAGTATCACCATGGTCATCTTCCATTGCTTACTACTCTTGTAAGGGAACCACACATAGTTTATGTAATTGTTGGTCCCTTCCTTATCACTAATGAAGGGACCCTGCACTATATATAGATGCAATATTGAAGTCTAACTTTCATACATTGATGAATAGAACTTTATAACATATGAAATTTTCAATTTTAAACCATTCATGAAACCTTAGTTTGACTTGTGCATTTCTTTAATAAGGGTGTGCAAGTGTTTCCTTTTTCATTGAAAAATAATTTGCATGCTACTCCAAACATTCATGCAAAAACCATCTTATACTCACAACTTGTACATCCTCACCTCTTATGTGAAGATGGCTCAAATTATCTTTAAATGTTGAGATTATTCAAGATGAGGGGGTAGCCATCTATTTGTAGGAATTTCGGTGGCCCTACGCATAAGGTGCACAACTTTTCCACAATCGTGCAAGTCCATTCGCTCTAGCCTGGGGCGAACTAGCCACCTTGTGTCCCACTCCAAAACTAGTGCGCCCTTATTTACCTTTCCAAATTCTAAATCACTAATATTGAAAAACATATGGTTTTCTTATTTCTATACCTCATTATTACTAGAGCACAACTCCCTTTTCCACAAAAAACATTCTATATTCTCCAATTTTTTGACCCAAAAATTAGGAAAACATAGGAAAATGATGCCACCTTTTATACAATTTTTTCATACCACCACCAGATCAACTATTTATTTATCATGGATACTTTTCAACATATATTGTTAAAAATATCTCAATAATTCCATATAATTCCCTGGAAATAATCTTTTTTTACAAACACAATCAACACAAAAATGCTTCAATGTTACATTGAGTGATTTTTTCCCAAAAAGTAACAATTACCAAGGATTAAATATTTTTTCAATTAGTTTCATAGAGAAAAATACATCTCTAAAGTGAAACATCAGTAAAAATATAAACAGTTAATGGTCAATAAGAAGAATATTCTTAATATGGGATTTCATACAAGGTATGAGAAATATGAGTTTATACTCAAGTGATTTTGTCTCATAAATTGTCCAAAAATATTAACGGATTTAATTAAAAAATTATTTATATGTTACCTCAACAACATTTTTGGTAGTATTTGTAGATGATATTATTATATAATCCAAAACAATTGTGGAACATGAGGAGAATTTCATTATTTTTTTAAGACATTAAAGATGTAGAAATTATATATGAACTATGTAAAATGTGGATTTTAGATGGAGTACATGGAATTATTAGGGAATGTTATCGCATGTAAGGTGATATGTATCAAACTGTTGACGACTAAGGTCATTTATGATTTTCCTAAAAAATAATCAATGATATAGATCCATAGTTTCATTAAAATATCTAGGAACTATAATCATTTTTTGACAAACATATCTATATTATCAAACCCTCTAACAAATATTACTTTGAAGTGAGTAAATTATTTATAGATGGTTGTGTGTGAAGAGAGATTCAAGGAACCAAATAATAGTTTAACAAATCCACCCATAATCACCATACCCAAATGTGGGGAAGGATTTATGATCTTTACTAATGCATAAAAATGTCTTCAAATGTGTACTTGTTCAGAAAGAGTAAGTGTTAGCCTAAGCCTAAAATAGTTAAAATTACATGAGTAGAATTATATGACGTGGTATGTTGATTTTTACACAGTAATATTCATCTTGAAATTTTAGAGGATTTATCTCTATATAGAGAATTATGATATATGTATACATATTATAAGAGCATGAAATATATATTCACAGATAATGAACTCAACATGCACCAATGAATTTGGTTAGACCTGATAAAATATTATGATTTCATAATCCACTACCACGCGGGAAAGTAAAATTAACTTGAAACTGATTTAAGAAGAAGAGAACATGAAACCATATCTATAATTAGGATTGAGAATTATTTTAACATCATGGACAATAAATGCACGAACATGAGAATCATTAAGAAAGAAACATCATCCTACCTTTCAAAAATTAATTCATAGCCATTGCTAAGTTAAAAGATTAATAATGATTACAAGGATATTGTGTAGTTGTATAATAAATTGGAATATTTGGGGAAGTAAAAAACCATTGAATTCTTGGATGATAATGAATGTTTTTGGAGACTTGTGAAATGGTTATGTGTACCCTCTAAACCAAAGTTAAATGAGTTATATAATGATTATCATGGGTCAAAATTCTACATCCACCAGAAAGAATGATGATGTGTATAGAATTTTTATATCACTACTAGTGGGATAATTTAAGGACAGAGATTAAAGAATATATATCAGGGTGTTTTTTATATTCATATGAAAATGATGAAAGAAAATTTCCAAATGGATGATGAAACCATTTCTAATACCAAGATGGAAATAGGAAAACATCACTATGTATTTTGTAATGGGTCTTCCAAATTCATCAAAAGGGTACAATGGTATATAGGTTGTGGTAGACCCTTTTAAAAATATTTCTGTCTTAATTTATTCTTGAGAGGACTTCTCACTCAATCACTTTTAAAATAAATACACTATAAAAGTGGTGATACGACATGAAACACCATTATCGATTGTGTCAGATCACGATATGAGTTTCACATCAATGATATAGAGGAGTCCTCGACATTATCAAAACACAATGGTGAACATTAGAATGGAAAATCATACATAGAATAGTGGTAATTGTTAATAGAATTTTTAAATACTTCATCCTATGCGGATAGTATAGCATCTCTCCATTTTATAACATAATCTTTCATTACATTACACAAAACTGAGGATCTTTAAGGTCTAGTGTCTTGGAAACCAGGAACATAAAACATGAAAACAACATAAAACATTCTTCTTAAAAACTTGAAAGGCGTCTCCTTAAGTTCAATCTAGGTTCATTACTGCAGCTCATAACCTGGGGACATACATCAAAAGAAAGGGTGTGTAGAAGGCCCAGTAAGGGAAACAAGAGGAACATTTTACATGTGAACTTGAGATACATCAATAAGGACATGAAAAAAACTTTAAGGCATGAGAAATAAATCATGAGGAATTTCATAATAAAAATAACATTTTCCATAACTTGAAGATGTGGCTACATAATTTAACATAGAAAATCATGAACATATCACCAAGGTCCATCCCCAAGGTGTCATTTGAAAATTACCAAGGTTATTCACCAAGGTATCGTGAAAATTGTAATCTCTAGGGGTTACATCATTACCCAATGCATTGGAGGGCTATCAGGGAGAACCCTTAAATTTTCCTTTATTATCATGTGAGCCACATATATCATCATCAAACATTTCATAAATAACCCACATATCATAAAATAAATGGGTTTCATTTCATAATCATAACGTTTTAAAAACTGCTTTAAAGACATGATCTTTACGTCACTTTAAACCCACGAAAAGGGAAAGTTGGTCTCATGTATGTAAATTACAGAATTTAAAATAGAACATTTTGATATATATGTTAATACCCGTGTAGAAATAAGAGCTTTGTGTATTCAATTTATAACATAAAATAATTTTTGAGAAAAGAGAGTGGCATTTTGAGGTGAAAATTCTACAGCATAACGGCTATGTTACAAGGTTTTAGAAAACATTGAAAAGAGAGGGGACATGGGTCACCCACTCATAAATGATCCATAAAACAGTAGGAGAGAGAATAAGATGGATATATGGACATGGTAATGAAATTTTAAGGACATACCATTTGAAATGAAAAACATGGAAGGAAGAAAAAAATTAGATTTCTCTTATGAAAATTCGGCAGCCTAACAGCGTCACTTAAACTTCAATAAAAATGAATTTACAAGATCAAATAGGGTCTCTCATCATATGATCATAAGAGATCAGTATGATAGATATAGAAATCATTCCCCAACATAATAAAAAGGAATTTTAAATACTTGAAATGAAAATCAAACTTGAAAAATGAGAAGGGTGAAAGAATCCCTTAAAAATTCGGCAGCCTAACGGCATCACTTAAACATTCATAAAATGAAATGATGAGAGTAAGAGGGGATCTCTCATAATATAAGAATGAAAAGGGCAGTAAGAGGAATATAAAAGAACATCCTCTCACATAAGAACATGGAGCATAAAAGGAATGACATAAAAGAGATTACATGAAAAGAAAGAGAGGGTCGGATCCCTTACCTTAAAACGTGACTCTTGAAACTCAATGGTTTGGACCTTGAGGACATGGGGGCACCTTGGAAGGACTCCTTGGGAGGTAAGGAGACCAGAACTTCATTTGGGGAGAGTTGGGAGTGAAAACTAAAGGAGGAAAGGGTGGGTATTTATAGGGTAAGTGAGGGGACAAGGCATTAATGGCCAAGGGACACCTCACATGTGCTTTTCTCAAACCCATGTGCTCTCCCTTGGCATTTATCAAAAAGTTAGGCCACATGGGGCCCCCAAAACAATAATTCATCACCCTTGGCCGGCCAACACTTAAAATATCTCATGACATCATCATGACACGGTTATGATGTCATCAAACATACCGAAACCCTAAAACTGTATTTTTACTATTCACTGAAAATTCAACTTTCTCAGAATAATCCCAAAATTTCACCTTAACCAAATATCAATGCTCTGATTTCAAAAATGAAATCCATTTTATAAAAATAATTTTCTAAATTTTTTTAATTTAATTATTAAATAAAAACACTATTCATCAAAAATTCATTTTTTTCAGAAAAATCCCCAAAAATTACCTTAACATAATATCGATGCTCTGAGTTCAAAAAAAAATTCCTTTTTATAAAAATAATTTTCTATTTATTTTTAATTAAATTTTTGATTAAAAGAACACTATTCATCCGAAAAAACTAATACTTTACTAATAATTTATGAAACCGTTATTTACCCATTTTATTGAATCATATTACTTAATCTAGGTGTCTAAATTATATTAAAACTTTCTTTGAGTGAAATTACTAATCCATTTGGTCATATTACTAATCCTAAGCGTAAAATCACTATTCGTAATTTACTATTCATCAAAAATTAAGTTGATCTTATTAGACTCCAAATTCCTTACTGAACACTTTTATAGAAGACTATTTTTTGAAAATCATTACACATCATTAGTTATTTAGGGTTTACATAAATGTTTTAAAATATCCCTTTTTCAAAATTTCATCAATAAAATATATCCTAAAATTATCCGGACAAAAGAAAATCCACAAACATCACTAAAGGAAGATATCTCAATTTATTCACCCGAAATGATTACACAAGGAAGCTAGGGTCTCATCACATAGCCCCTTATAACACCGGCATAAGACCTAAGTGTAAGGTGTGCTATGGTGAGAGAATCTGAGGGAGGCTCAGATAACATTGCCCTAGTAGTAATCTCTACTAACATGAACTTCTCCTTTAGGCGTTTCCGTTCAAGCTTGACACGCTGGAGTTCGGCTTGGGCTTGGTCCAAAGCGAAGCCCACAGATTCTACCTCCTTCCCAAGCTCTGATAAGTGGGCTTCATAAGGGTCGAGTCTACTGGATGAAGAAATCGACTTCTCTTTCTGCATTGACCATTAACATCTTATTAAATCAATAAGAGTAAGTTAATATACTACTCAAAAATATTGGGTCGTTACATTCTTTCCCCCTTAAGAAATTTCGTTTCCGAAATTTATACTTGAGGCCTAGTCGAAAAGGTGAGGGTACTTTTGCTTCATCATTTCCTCATGCTCCCAAGTCGCTTCTTCATACTTATGGTTCCTCCACAACACTTTCACAAGGTGGGTAGTCTTGTTTCGTAGAACCTTGTCTCTACGGTCCAAGATCTCCACTGGATGATCCTCATAAGAGAGGTCATGTTCAAGTTGTACCACCTCTGGGTTCAGTACATGCGAAGGGTCGGGTATGAACTTCCTCAAGAGAGATACATGGAAGACATCATGAACTTGAGCTAGGTTCGGTGGAAGTGCTAGACGATATGCCATTTCTCCTATGCGATCCAGGATTTCATAGGGGCCAATGTACCTAGGGCTGAGCTTCCCTTTCTTCCCAAACCGCATGAATCTCTTCCATGGATAAATTCGAAGGAAGACTTTGTCGCCAACACCAAACTCCAAGTCCCTTCGACGATTGTCAGCATAGCTCTTCTGCCGACTTTGAGCAGCATTGATGTGTTGTTGGATGGCATGAACCTATTCCGTCATCTCTTGCATGAGATCAGGCCCAAGAAGCTTCCTCTCACCAGTTTCATCCCAACAAGTAGGAGTTCTACATCGCTTTCCATACAGAGCTTCATAGGGTGCCATCTGAATACTCGAATGGTAGCTGTTGTTATAGGAGAACTCAACTAATGGGAGGTGTTGATCCCATCCACCTTTAAATTCCATTGAGCATAATCTCAGCATGTCTTCGAGTGTCTGAATAGTCCTTTCAGATTGGCCATCAGTTTGAGGATGATAGGCCGTACTAAAATTCAATTCAGTATTCAGAGAATTTTGAAGACTTCCCCAGAATTTTGAAGTGAATCTTGGGTCTCGATCAGATACGATGGATAGTGGTACCCCATGAAGCCTTACCACATCCTTTACGTATATCTTGGCAAGCTGATCCAGAGAGAAATCTTCCCGAATAGAGAGAAAATGGGTTGTCTTGGTGAGACGGTCCACAATAACCCATATCACATTGTTTCATTTGGATGTTTTCGGGAGACCAGTTACAAAGTCCATAGTGATATTATCCCACTTCCATACTGGTATGGGTAGCGGTTGTAATACCACCATAGGAAGTTGTCGTTCTGCCTTTACTTGCTGACACACCAGGCACCTTGTAGTGTAATCGGAAATCTCCCTCTTCATGTTATCCCACCAATAATGATCAAAAAGGTCTCTATAAATCTTAGTTCTTCCTGGATGTATAGAGAAAGTAGAGCTATGAGCTTCATCCATCAGTTCTTTCTTTATCTCCAGAATAGATGGGACACATAGTCTTGTATGAAATTTCAATACACCTTCTTGATCAATATTGAAATCAGGTAACTTCCCATCTTTTACAGCCTCCAACTTCTCCTACAGCAAAGGATCTTCTTTTTGAGCCTTCTTGATCTTCTCTAGTAATGATGGTTGAGAAATCATTTGGGATAGGGTTGATGATGTCCCTTTCCTTATAATTCCCATGTCCAGTTTTACTAGATCTTTAATCAAGGGATCTCCCATGATCCTCATTGTTGCCAGAACAACAGGATCTTTCCTGCTTAACGCATCCGCGACTTTGTTTTCTCTTCCAGGGTGATAATGAATTGAACAATCATAGTCTTTAATAAGCTCCAACCATCTTATTTGTCTCATGTTCAATTCTTTCTGAGTGAAAATATACTTTAGACTTTGGTGGTCAGTGTATATATCACATTTCTCCCCATAAAGATAGTGCCTCCATATCTTTAGAGCAAAAACAACTGCCACCAGCTCTAGATCATGCGTAGGATAATTCTGCTCATGAATCTTCAACTGTCGAGATGCATAAGCAATTACTTTTTCATTTTGCATGAGGACGCACCCAATCCCTTTCAGATATGCATCGCTAAAAATAACGAATCCTTCTCCGATAGAGGGTAGTGTCAACACAGGTTCAGTAACCAATCTCTTCTTCAGCTCTTGGAAACTTTCCTCGCATTCCTTTGTCCAGATGAACTTAACCCCTTTTTGAGTCAACTTGGTTAGTGGATTAGAAATCCGTGAAAAGTATTTCACAAACATCCTATAATATCCCACTAAACCAAGGAAACTACGAATCTCAGTTACTGTTGTGGGTTGAGGCCACTCCTCCACAACCATTGTCTTTGCAAGGTCAACCGAGATTCCTTCATTGGTTACGATGTGCCCCAAGAAAGCCCCTTGTTGTAACCAAAAATCACACTTTCTGAACTTTCCAAAGAGCCTATCCTTCCTTAGAGTTTTCAAAATAACCCTCAGATGATCTTCATGTTCCTCGCGACTTTTTGAATATATCAAAATATCATCAATAAAAACTACCAAAAAGTTATCAAGGTAGTCCTTAAAGACTCTATTCATCAAATCCATGAAAATAGCAGTAGCATTAGTCAAGCCGAAAGGCATAACAGTAAACTCATAATGCCCATATCTTGATCAGAAGGCAGTCTTCGCAATATCTTCCTTCTTTACCCTCAGTTGATGATAACCAGATCGAAGGTCATTCTTAGAGAACAATTGAGCCCCGCGAAGTTGGTCAAATAAATCATCAATTCTTGGAAGAGGATATTTGTTCTTCACTGTGATCCCGTTCAGTTCTCTATAATTAATGCATAGCCGCATTGATCCATCCTTCTTCTTCACAAAGAGAACTGGTGCTCCCCAAGGAGACACACTCGGTCGGATAAACCCCTTCTCCAACAAGTCATGGAGTTGTTTCTTTATCTCTTCTAGCTCCACATTTGCCATTCTATACATAGTCTTTGATATCGGTTGAGACCCAGGTACGAGTTCAATGGAGAACTCTACCTCTCTTTCTGGGGGTGGTCCAGGTAACTCCTCAGTAAATACATCCATGTATTCCTGAAAAATCGGAACATCTTCAATTTGTATCCTCCCTTTCCCTTCTTCCTCATCACCGAATAACTCTATAAAGAAAGCTACAGGAGGTGCTTCTAGATAGGGATCAGTTTGGGATATCTCTCCTCGGAAGATAACTGTAGGTCGTTCATTCAAGACTACTGAGATTTCCTTACTTCTGCATTTGATCTTAGCATTATACTTTGAGAGCCAGTCCATCCCTAGTATAATGTTGAATTCCATCATGGGAATGACTACTTGATTTGCGATAAGATTGTGCTCACCAAAGTAAACACTAGAGTCTCTAAATACTTTTGATGCAAGGATAATCCCACTTGGAGTCTTGACTGACAACTCTACCTCTAGAAGTTCAGGGATTGATTCTATATTCCTTGCAAACTTGGAGGAAATAAAGGAATGCGTAGAACCAGAATCAAATAAAGTACTTTCTAGTTTTGAGATGACAACAAGAGTACCTGCTAACACATCGTTCGGGACTTCAACTTCAGCTGTTGTGATAGCGAAAGCATGACCTTTCTCCCTTGCCATCTGCTGAGGTTGATGGTGATTCCCCTCCAACTCCCTCGGATTTGGACATTGATTAGAAAAGTGCCCAAGCGGTCCACACTTGAAGCATGTGACTTCGGGTCGGGCCAGAACCATCTTTCCTCTGTCGTTAGTGCTGGGAAGTTGAGGCTTCACATCACTACGAAAATTTCGAGAAATATGGCCTTCTTCTCCACACCTATAGCACTTACCACTTCCGATCAAGCAGCTCCCTGAATGCTTCTTCCCACATTTATTGCATGTGGCATGTTGCATATGCTTTCCACCTCTTTCCTGATCAAAACTTCTTCCCAGGCTTGGTTCTAGAGTTCTCTTCTTCTCATTAGATTTGTGAGACCACTCTGTCTCCCCAAACTGTAGTTCAACTTTCATAGCACTTCGAACAATTTCTTCATAGCTATCATAGTCCCTGTTGGCTAGATTCTTCCGTAGATGAGGTCGTAGTCCACTGAAGAATCTATTAACATTCCCATTAGGGTCCATGACGAAGATTGAGGTATAACGGGAAAGCCTTGTGAAGTTCATCTCGTAGGTTCCAACAGATTCATTCTCCTTTTGCTTCAGCTCAAGAAATTCTTTCTCCATTCTCGTTCTCATCGAACGAGGGAAATACTTATTAAATAATATTCCCCGGAACTCTTCCCACTCCATAGCTTCCATCTCTCCTCGTGGCTTTGTGTTTTTGATCAGTGACCACCACTGATCAGCTTCTCCCTCTAGGCGGTAAATAGCAAGGGTGACTTTTTCTTGTTCAGAACAATGAAGTACAGAAAAGATATTTTCAATGGAGCTTATCCATTGTTCCGCAACCAATGGGTCAGTAGATCTACTGAATGTTTGTGGTCGTTGACGCATGAAGGACTCAACATAAAGTTGTTCCCTTCGTGGTGAGTTCGGCCTCTCAGCTTGATTCAAGTTATTACTCATAACTTGAGTCAGTTGATTCATAATTCGCATGAATGTTTCCATTCCAGCTTCCATCGGAGGGCCGTCAGCACATGGTGAATTGCGGTCACCATCGGCACGGTTCCTCCTATTGCCCGCCATTTTCTAAAAGAATAAAACCTTAGTGAGAAACTTATTTCATTTATGGATCTTTTAACTAAGACTTCATTCTTATACAATTACACTTTTCTATAATTCCTTCATAATGATTCATAAAAAGCTTGTGATTAACCAAACATATCCCCCGGGAGTGTCGTAACCAAGAGTGCAGCAAGGCCCGTTATCGTGCACCAGTTCCTATTCGAGTCTAGCTCAAAGCGGTGTTTTCGGGTTTTACCCCTATGTACATCTGTGCCAGAGCCGCCTCTACCTGCTCGTATCCAGACAGGGATGTATTTGTTTGATAAACCACTTACTCAATACTTACCAAAATACCATGAAGTTTTCTTATATTTAAACTTTTATATAGGGTTCTTCCTAAAGTTTTTATATCCTAATTTCCACAAATAACTAAACCATCCTTTGATACCAACTATAGCATCCCGCCATTTTATAAAATAAACTTTCATTACATTACACAAAACTGAGGATCTTTAAGGTCTAGTGTCTTGGAAACCAGGAACATAATACAGGAAAACAACATAAAACATTCTTCTTAAAAACTTGAAAGGCGTCTCCTTAAGTTCATTTTAGGTTCATTACTGCAGCTCATAACCTGGGGACATACATCAAAAGAAAAGGTGAGCAGAAGGCCCAGTAAGGGAAACAAGAGGAACATTTTACATGTGAACTTGAGATACTTCAATAAGGACATGAAAAGAACTTTAAGGCATGAGAAAGAAATCATGAGGCATTTCATAATAAAAATAAAATTTTCCATAACTTGAAGATGTGGCTACATCATTTAAAATAGAAAATCATGAACATATCACCAAGGTCCATCCTCAAGGTGTCATTTGAAAATTACCAAGGTTATTCACCAAGGTATCGTGAAAATTGTAATCTCTAGTGGTTACATCATTACCCAATGCATTGGAGCGCTATCAGGGCGCACCATTAAATTTTCCTTTATTATCATGTGAGCCACATATATCATCATCAAACATTTCATAAATAACCCACATAGCATAAAATAAATCGGTTTCATTTCATAATCATAACGTTTTAAAAACTACTTTAAAGACATGATCTTTACGTCACTTTAAAACCACGAAAAGGGAAAGTGGGTCTCATGAATGTAAATCCCATAATTTAAAATAGAACATTTTTATATATATGTGAATACCATTGTATAATTAAGAGCTTTGTGTATTCACTTTATAACATAAAATAATTTTTTAGAAAAGATAGAGGCATTTTGAGACGAAAATTCTGCAGCATAACGGCTATGTTACAAGGTTTTAGAAAACATTGAAAAGAGAGGGGACATGGGTCACCAACTCATAAATGATCCATAAAACATTAGGGGGAGAGAATAAGATGTATATATGGAAATGGTAATGAAATTTTAAGGACATACCATTTGAAATGAAAAACATGGAAGGAAGAAAAAATTAGATTTCTCTTATGAAAATTCTGCAGCCAAACGGCGTCACATAAACTTCAATAAAATTGAATTGACAAGATCAAATAGGTTCTCTCATCATATGATCATAACAGATCAGTATTATAGATATATAGATCATACCCCAACATAATAAAAAGGAACTTGAAAAACTTGACATGAAAATTGAACATGAAAAATGAGAAGGGTGAAAGAATCCCTTAAAAATTCGGCAGCCTAACGACATCACTTAAACATTCATAAAATGAAATGATGAGAGTAAGAGGGGATCTCTCATCATATAAGAATGAAAAGGTCAGTAATAGGAATATAAAAGAACATCCTCTCACATAAGAACATGGAGCATAAAAGGAATGACATAAAAGAGATTACATGAAAAGAAAGAGAGGGGTCGGATCCCTTACCTTAAAACGTGACTCTTAAAACTCAATGGTTTGGACCTTGAAGGCTTGGAGGCACCTTGGAAGGACTCATTGGGAGGTAAGGAGACCAGAACATCGTTGGGGGAGAGTTTGTAGTGAAAACTAAAGGAGGAAAGGGTGGGTATTTATAGGGAAAGTGAGGGGACAAGGCATTAATGGCCAATGGACACCTCACATGTGCTTTTCTCAAACCCATGTGCTCTCCCTTGGCATTTATCAAGGAGTTAGGCCACATGGGGCCCCCAAAACAATAATTCATCACCCTTGTCCGGCCAACCCTTAAAAGATCTCATGACATCATCATGACACAGTTATGATGTCATTAAACATACCGAAACCCTAAAACTGTATTTTTACTATTCACTGAAAATTCAACTTTCTCAGAATAATCCCAAAATTTCACCTTTACCAAATATCAATGCTCTGATTTCAAAAATGAAATCCATTTTATAAAAATATTTTTCTAAATATTTTTAATTTAATTTTTAAATAAAAACACTATTCATCGAAAATTCATTTTTTTCAGAAAAATCCCAAAAAATTACCTTAACATTTTATCGATGCTCTGAGTTCAAAAATAAATTCATTTTTATAAAAATAATTTTCTAATTATTTTTAATTAAATTTTTAATTAAAAAAACACTATTTATCGGAAAAAACTAATACTTGACTAATAATTTATGAAACCGTTATTTACCCATTTTATTGAATCACATTACTTAATCTAGGTGTCTAAATTATATTAAAACTTTCTTTGAGTGAAATTACTAATCCATTTGGTCATATTACTAATCCTAAACGTAAAATCACTATTCATAATTTACTATTCATCAAAAATTAAGATGATCTTATTAGACTCCAAATTCCATACTGAACACTTTTGTAGAAGACAATTTTTTGAAAATCATTACACATCATTAGTTATTTAGGGTTTACATAAATGTTTTAAAATATCCCTTTTTCAAAAATTCATCAATAAAATATATCCTAAAATTATCCGGACAAAAGAAAATCCACAAACATCACTAAAGGAATATATCTCAATTTATTCACCCGAAAGGATTACACATGGAAGCTAGGGTCTCGTCACATAGCCCCTTATAACACCGGCATAAGACCTAAGTGTAAGGTGTGCTATGGTGAGAGAATCTGAGGGAGGCTCAGATAACATTGCCCTAGTAGTAATCTCTACTAACTTGAACTTCTCCTGTAGGCGTTTCCGTTCAAGCTTGACACGCTAGAGTTCGTCTTGGGCTTGGTCCAAAGCGAAGCCCGCAGATGCTACCTCCTTCCCAAGCTCTGATAAGTGGGCTTCATAAGGGTCGAGTCTACTGGATGAAGCCGTCGACTCCTATTTCTGCATTGACCATTAACATCTTATTAAATCAATAATAGTAAGTTAATATACTACTCAAAAATATTGGGTCGTTACAGATAGATTTCTCTTAAAACATTAATGGATTCTTTGACAAAAAACATCAACTGGTTGAGTTATCCTAAAATAAAAATATCCACTCATTCATCCAAATGGATCCAAATGAATCCTTATAAGATAAAAGATATATTATAACTTAATTATGGGATAAATAATGGGAATAAAATTTTCTATGACCTAAAATGGTTGGATAAATTGAAGAAAAGGTTAAGACCACTCATTGGGACCTCAAATTAGTGCAGAGATGATATAGGTGTTATGATGATAACCATAAAAGAGACATGGAGTGTGATTTTAAGGATAAAATTTTCCCCCATGAATCTCATTTAAATCGAGTAATGGGGTTCAAGAATAAACGTAAGCTATGTCGGAGATACATTGTCCCCTATGAGATCTTTGATTGCATCCGAGCTATGAAATATCGACTACCGCTATCTATGAACTTAAAAAAAGTACATTATGTGTTCCATGCATAAAACTTGGGTATGTAAACACCAAAACCCTTACATGTAATAAATTTAGATGTAGTATTCTTTGATTAGTATTTCCTGTTTTTGGATTATCCCTTGAAAATATTAGATATTAGATACAATGTTTTTCATAATATTAAAACACTCATTATCATAGAACTTTGTGAAATTAAAATGTATAAAGAGGTAACATGTGATCCATAAGTGTCCATGAAACATAAATACCCACGTATATTTTCACCTTCGTATATGTAATGATATTTCTATGGAGAAATTTATTCAGGGGAAGAATGTATCATACCATGATTGTAATATATAAACTTTCTTTTTAAAAAAACTAGTTAGATATCTATCTTTATATATATATGAACATAGTTCTTGATACATTAGTATATTAAAAATATTTAAAAAATAATTATATTAATAAACCACTCATCTATATATGATATAATGTATTAAAATTCATTAAATTATAAAATTGAAAATAATTGTTATTAAAGCGATTTAATGTTTATGAAGGAAATTTTTAATTAAAACAGGTTCATTTGTATATCATATATTTTCTATTAAAATTTAAATATTTAATTTTAATAATTATAATTAGATAAAATTAACATATTTTGAATTTAAAATATCAAAATTCACTTAGTATTAATGTTTTATCATTTTCTAAAAATATGTATTTTTAGTAGAAAATCTGGTTTTTGAAAAAAATATATCATTCATAACATTATAATTATACAAGAATTACCTATAACGTCACATAAAAATTTTAATGATAAAATAATAAATTAAGAGATAACATTATTATTTTTAAAATAGTATTTCAACATATAAATCCCCTTACAAGCATTTTTAGAACTAAATTACAAATTTATTTTAATAAAATGGGTTTTATGTCTTTTATTTTTATTGATTAATATTTTAAAAAAATCCAGTTACAAAATTATTTGAATTCCATATAACCATAATGTTAATTATAATAAATCAATATACCTCATAAAAATTTTGGACATCAAAATTTTTAACTCATGCAAAAAAAAAATTACGTAAAAACACGATTTTTTTAAAACTTATTTTTTAATATTTACGAATATTTATTTTAAAATTATATTTCCTTGATCGTTATAATTTTAATTTATTAAATTAATATCATATAAAGGATTATAAGTCTCAAATTATGATGTTATATTTATTTTAATATGGAACATTTTGATTAATTAACATGAGTGAAAGTTGAAGTTACCTTGGAAATGGTACACAAGGGTAAAGTGAAAAGTGAATGTACAAACCCATAAATAACAAAAAGATTACTGAAAAATGAGTGTATGTGTCACGACTCGCCTTCACCAAAAGTAGGGAAGGGTCAGCAGATTCCCAGGCCCTTCCTTCTTTATGTTAAAGGAGAGATAATGACCCCCGAAACCCGCCTTCAATAGGTCCCGGAGTGGCGACTAGCACCAAGGGTATGAAAATTTCACACAAATGGAATGCATTACCCTTTTTATTTTATGGGATCGAGAGATAAGAAGAAGAAAACCCAACAACACCAATGTATAAAGAAAAGTAAAGCCAAAAGTAAACCATTCCCACATGCATGTTTCAAACGTAAAAGCCACAAGGTCCAAAAGGTTTCTACAAAGGTAAGTACCAAAGAAAGAAAATGACAACTGCAACTGCCCCAAGGATCCGAGCTAGTAAGGTCATGCGCGATCCTCTAAGTCCTCTTGGAAACCTGAAAGCAGTTTTATATATGTAGGGTGAGCATACAAGTACACTCAGTAGGGAAAACCAAAGACTTACGTGCACAAGTGGGGGAACGTGCTAAAGTCCCGTGAAAAGGAGTAATCCAAACGCCTGTCAAGGTAAAATATCCACCCAAGCCTCACCAGGGAACACTCCCCAAATAACCCAAGTCAAGTAATATATATAATAGGAGCACATCAATGTTTGGGTACCCCGCGCCACATTCCCACTGGTTATTGAGACATCCTACACATCAGACCAATCCCGTCATTCTCACCGCAGTCCCACTACCACACCCGCCCCCACACACCTAGGCCACAACCACACGCAGTACCACTGTAGAATTCCTCCCGCACACACCTGGGCCACAACTATCACACGTAACCACGCCTACAAATTCCTAGGCGAGAACAACCACCACCACGCCTGAAGACACCTGGGCTAAAGGATCCACTGCCACGCCCGAAGACACGTGGGCCTCATCCCAAAGACACTTGGGAAACCACCTGTCTCACACACCTGGACAACCACCACACTACCCCGCCCGAAGGTTCGTGGGCTAATAATGGACCTCAGACCATCACATCCTACCTGAAGATACTTGGGCTATCCGGGAAAGGGAGCAGAAAAGGAGCTAATAACCGGCCACCAAGAATAGTGTTGGGAAAAACACCCTCCCCCATGAAATGGGGGTGTTCGGCACTAACTTCTCAACCTGGGTGGGGTGCGAATAAGAAACACAAAACTACAAGTATGCATATAGGTAACAAGAACTCACCCAAAGCCTAGGTTATTCTAACCATCCTACAGAACACAACACCACTGCGTCCAAGTCCCAAGTCATGACTTTCGCCCACAAAACCCATTTGTCCCATTCTTGTTTCAAGTTTAGTGTTAATGTTTAATTAAGTTTAATCACTACTGGGAAACTATAAAACATAGGCACAAGTCCAGGAAAGTAAACAGACAAGCATCAACCATAACTCCCACACCCGGTTCTCAACAACAGAGGATCCGACCCCAATTCGTGATATAACAAGTACCCACCCGGTCTTAAAACTCATAACCACAAAATCCATACCAACAGGGGATCCCATCCCCAATTTCACACAACCACCGAGGGTATAAAGACAGGGGATCCCATCCCCTCCCACGTCTCCAGCAATCGGCCCGAAAGGAAAACAACCAACCACAACCACCAACACAAGTCAGGGCCATGTCAACATTTTCAGATTTAAACGACTTAACACACTCCATGATTTCAATTTTCGTGTTTTACCCGGGGGTTATCACGCAAGGATTAATCCTAGTGCCTCCATTTATTTGGCTGGATATACGTGATTAACCAATTACATTTCACAGAAGGAGTTTACAACAACAACGAGCCATTTAAAACTAAGCAGGGGTTCATTAGTGCACAGACAACGACCACCAGCAGCCTCGATTTTCAGAATGCGTAAGCCAACACAAATCAGAAAGATGATTTTAATATAACAACATCAACAATCACAGCCCCCCCCCCATTCATTCTTTACAGGATTTGTTCATTATCTTTAATTAGGTCTGGTTTACCCAATTCTACAGAATCAAATGCACGCCCACCCCCGCATGATAAAAAAAGAGAGAGGCAAAGGAGAAATTCCCTACTTGTTGATAGATGATCGACGTTTAGGTCAGGCGCGGAACTTTACGGATAACGATGCGGCGTGCCCGATGCACCAGACGCTGTCTGTGAAAAGCCACGATCGAAGAAAGAGAAACCACAGCTAACCCTTAATTTATAAGATTCAGGGACGGTTGGGGTGAAAAGGAGAAACCACGTAAGGCGCGGGGGTTGTGAGTTGGCCACGCGGATCCACTCATCATTAAAGGGGGTCAGGTGGTTTAAACTGACTCTTGAATTGATTAAGTATTTAATTAAAACTCTTATGCATGTTACGGGTCTTTAAAAAATTCTTAAATGAGTCAGAATAGGGTTTAAAACCCTATTTATGCAAAAAGGAGCGCTACTGGAAACAACTCGACAAGGCCTGGTGACGCCGATCGGTCTCACCGATCGGTCGCGCCGATCGGTCTCACTGAGACGCCACCCCTTTAGGACCCGGATTTTGGCAAAGGGAAGGACCAAGAGAGTCTGGGTCATCACATCAGATACCTCTCAAACTATTCTTGCCCTCGAGAATCTAAACAACCCAGAAGGAAAGGGCGGGTCTGAAAAACCACCCTGAAAGATACCTCTCAAGAGTGAACCACGTTGTTAACTAAGAACACCTTCTGTCACGAACCAAGCAACATACCATGCCAAACTGCTCGGGCATGTGGGTTGGGGAGTCTCCTCCCCCATGTCAAGATATTATCCGCTTTGGGCGGCACTGACTCGCCCACACGGGTTTAATCGCATCCAACTTAATGTGTCTTGATTAGGGAGCAGGTTCTCTCCTTCCCCATAGCCAGGGCTTTTCACACACAAACAGAGGAAGGAAAACTAGTACATTTCATAGCCAAAAGACGAAACATTCTACCACAACAGGTACAACAAGGAACAAAACTCAAAACAACCCTGGGTACTGGGCACGCATCTGTGCTTCCCTCTCCCGCGTACTCTCCTCAAGCCCACCATGTCTCCACAACACACAAACCAAGGGGATGGTTCACCCGTGAAGCACCTTCTCCTTGAGATCCTCAATCATCACTGGTTTCTCCACAAAGGTCATGTCGCCCTTCATGTCTAGCTCACCCCAATCAAGGACATGTGAATCGTCATGTAGATACCGACGGAGTTGGGACACATGAATGAAATCATGTATCCTTAGCAGCAGCGGTGGTAACGCTAGCTGATAAGCCACTTCGCCGACCCGCCACAACACTTCGAAGGGTCTGATGAATCTGGGAGAAAGCTTACTCCCCTTGTCGAACCTCCATTGCCCACGCTGAGGGGGGACCTTCAAGAACATGTGTTCCCCAACCTCAAACTCCAAGGGCCTCCTCCTAGTATCAACATACGACTTTTGTCAGTCCTGGGCTGCCTTCATCCTTTCCCGTATGAGCTGAACCTTCTCTGTTATGTTCTGCACCACCTCTGTCCATCCTTCCAGAGCATTTCCCGGGTCAACTCGGTCACGCATCACTTCACACTCTACGTCTCCCCACTGAGACTCCTCCACTTGCCGGAACAGGGATGACTGCACTGTCATCTGATATAGGCAGCCTCTGCCGCTATCCATCTTCACATCCAGGTGTACGGCAGACTACTCCTCCATTGCCTTCCAGGCGTCCGCCGACTCTTGGACCGCATCCTTTTGTGGCATCAGCCACCACATTACCCTCTCCCTCAGTATATGAGATCTCAATGTCATAATCCTAGAGGAACTACACCCATCTTCGTTGTCGCAAGTTTTAGTCCCGCTGGGAGAAGATATACCTCAAGATTTTGTGATCCGTGAAGACCACAAAGCATTCCCCGATGAGGTAGTGCCTCCATAACTTTAGTGAAAAAAGGACCGCCACAAGATCCAAGTCGTGGGTGGCGTAATTACGCTCATGGGAACGCACATGCCTGGACCCATAAGAGATCACCCCTTTGTCGATGCATCAACACGCATCCCAGGCCCTGTCCTGAAGCATCACAGAACACCTCATAAGCTGCCCCTTCTTCTGGTAATCTCAGCACTGGGGCACTGACCAACTTCTCCTTCACATAGCTGAAGGCTGACTAGAAATGCTCACTCAATACGAAATCATGGTCCTTCTTGGTCAGAGTCGTCAAAGGGGCTGCTACTCGGGAGAAGTTGGGTATGAATCTCCGGTAGTAACCTGCAAGCCCGAGGAGCTTCGGACTTCCGCCACATTCTTGGGTGATGCCCAAGAAACAACTGCCTCATCCTTTGATGGGTCTACCTCTACCCCCTACTCAGACACTATGTGCCCGAGGAAGTTCACTTCTCGTGTCCAGAACTTTCATTTTGACAACTTCCCATAGAGATGGTGCTGTCGGAGGACCTCCAAAACTGTCTCCAGGTGCTCTGCATGGTCCTCTTATGACCTCGAATAGATCAGGATATCATCGATGAACACAACCACGAACCGATCCAAGTACTCCCGTAAGAGGGAGTTCATAAGCCCCATAAACACAGTCGGGGCGTTCGTTACACCGAATGGCATGACTACAAACTCGAAGTGTCCATACCTGCACCTGAACACTGTCTTCGGGATGTCGCTCTCTTTCACCCTCAGCTGGTGGTACCCAGACCGCAGGTCGATCTTCGAGAACCATCCTTCCCCTTTCAACTGGTCGAAAAGATCATCTATTCTCGGAAGAGGGTAGTGATTCTTGATCATTACCTGATTCAGCCTCCTGTAGCCGATGCACAATCTGAGGCCACCATCTGCCTTCTTTGCGAACAGGACTGGGGCACCCCCACAGTTACGCGCTCGGATGAACATAACCCCTCTTCATCAGATCATCAATCTGTATCTGCAACTCCCGTAGCTCCGAAGGTGCCATCTGGTATGGAGCCATCGAGATTGGACGAGTGTCGGGCTGCAGGTCTATCCCGAAATCGATATCACGTCGAGGGGGTAGAGTCATCACCTCCTCAGGAAAGATGTCCATAAACTCACGGATGATCTCTGGCACTTCCACCATTTCATCATCTACTGATTCCACTGTCAGCTCGATCAACATGGAGTGGAGAGGTTCTTCTCTCCTGTTTCCCTTCGGACAGCCCCGCTCGCCGGTGAAGGTAACACGCCGGCCGTCCAAGTACGAGAACACCACCCTTATTCGGAAACAGTCGATGATGACACACACATAAAATGGCAAGTCGATGCCTATGATGACATCGTATGGCTGGATCTGTAGCAGAAGAAGATCCCTAAGCGACTGATGTGGCCCTATCATCAGTCTACATCCCTGAAAAACGAACAACAAGTCGGTCTGACCTCCGACTGGTGTACGCAACATCAGGGGCACTTGAAATCTCTCGGCATCCAGACCCAAGGAACAGGCTAGACTTGGTGCAACAATGGAGTTCAAATCTCCGGTATCGAACAAAGCATAAGAAAGAGTGCTAAACAGACTGATCGTACCTCGAACAACCACTGGCCCTGCTGGAACTGCTGCCTCTGCGGCATGTAACTGTCCATGCCCAGCTCCCCTACCCCTCAGCTGTTGGCCACCTCCCCGACCACGCCCTGGTCGAGGTCCCTATGGAGTGCCATGAGGTCGGCATCCTCCTCCAACGTCTGCCCTCGGAGGAGCGGGAGCTCGCTGTCCCTGCTGCTGCTGCTGGAAAGGTATGGCTGGAAGCTGCTACTGGGGTGGGTGCTGGGGATGACTGCCACTGCTGTGCTGCACCCGGTCGGGGCACTGACTCCGGAGATGTCCAGGGCTCCCACAGATGAAGCATCGTTGTCCTGGCCCCGAAGGAAAAGGGCGAGGGCCGGGGGATCGAAACTGAAACTGCTGCAGTCTGCTCCCTGCAGGTCGGAACCTAGAGGGTCCTGACTCTGGAGGCCTGGTGCTGACGGCCTTTCCCTTCGATGGTCCCAGCTGGATCCCCTCTCAGGATACACCTCCTAGAGCGTTCATCCACTCCACCACTTCGGCCTTCTTCTGGACCTCCAAGTACATCGGAAGGGTATAGGGGGTAACAACATACTGGAGGGAGGGTCGGAGGGCCTCCTCCAAACGTATTGCCCGAGACTCCTCGTCGGGAAAGAGGTCCGGGGAAAAACATAGGAGGTCCTTGAACATGATCCCTAGCTCCCTCACGGACATACTCCCCTGTTGGAGGGAGAGTAGCTCCTGCCGCTTTTCTTCCTTCATCGTCGAGGAGAGGAATTCCACCCGGAACTCCCTCTCGAAATCCTCCCAAGCCACCTCAGACTCTCTCCTCTCCCCCAGGTAAAGCATCAACCACTAACATGCCGCTCCCCACATCTGGCTAACGACCAGAGGAACCCAGTACTTGGTCGGGGCCCGAATCAGGCCGAAGGATATAACTAGATCCTCTATCCAGCCTTCCGTCTTCATATCGGAGGTTCTTCCCTCATACATCTCGAGGGCCTGTCGCTGGATGGCCCGAAGAGTCTTCTGCCACTGGTTGCCCTCTTCCACTTGATCTGCTCTCTAACGATCGACCAATGTAGTCTCTGGGGCCTCGATCGCATGTACCACACGTGGTCACCTTCCAGGTGTCATAGCTGCAAGGTAAACAAGGAATTTCTAAGCCCAAGTAGTGAATAATATCATTCTTAAAACGTCATAAAATTTTAAATTTATCCTTAATTCGCAAGACATCCCAGAAACACAAGAACACAAGTCGTTATGATGCATGTACCTTTCCTAGGGTCTCTACCCTGCAATTGGTGTGGTCTCACTTGGCTGTTTGGTAGGTCCAGAGTCCTTGCATCGGATCACGGGGGCCCTAAAATCTCGTGTCCTAGCCGGTCTTCCCCGGCCTAATTCATGCGCCAAGGTCACCCAACACTGTTGCCTTACCATCCAATGCAATCCTCATTGTTCCAAACTTTAGGCTCCATCCTATCTCGCAACCTCCCTTTGATACCATTCTGTCACGACCCGCCTTCACCAAAAGGAGGGAAGGGTCAGTAGATTGCCGAGACCTTCCTTATTTAAGTTTAAGGAGAGATAATTACCCCCTAAACCCACCTTCAATACGCCCCGGAGTGGCTACTACCACCAAGGGTATGGAAATTTCACACAAATGGAAGGCATTACCCTTTTTATTTTCTGGGATCGAGAGATAAAAAGAAGAAAACCCAACAACACCAAGGTAGAAAGAAAAGTAAAGCCAAAAGTAAACCATTCCCACATTCATGTTTCAAAAGTAAAAGCCACAAGGTGAAAAAGGTGTCTACAAAGGTAAGTACCAAAGAAAGAAAACGAGAACTGCAACTACCCCAAGGATCCGAGCTAGGAAAGTCCTGCGCGATCCCCGATGTCCTCCTGGAAACCTAAAAGCAGTTTTATATACGTAGGGTGAGCATAAAAGTACACTCAGTAGGGAAAACCAAAGACTCTCGTGCATAAGTGGGGGAACGTGCTAAAGTCCCGTGAGAAAGGAGTAAACCAAAAACCTATCAAGTTACAATATCCACCCAAGCCTCACCAGGGCACACTCCCCAAATAACGCAAGTCAAGTAATATATATAATAGGAGCACATCGATGTTTGGGTACCCCACGCCACTTTCCCACTGGTTATTGAGACATCCTACGCATCGGACCAATCCCACCATTCTCACCGCAGTCCCACTGCCACACCCGCCCGCACACACATGGGACACAACCACACGCAGTCCCACTGCCGAATTCCGCCCGCACAAACCTGGGCCACAACTGTCACACATAACCACGCCTTCAATCTCCTAGTCCAGAACAACCACCACCACGCCCGAAGACACCTGGGCTAAAGGATCCACTTCCACGCCCGAAGACACCGAGGCCTCATCCCTAAGACGCTTGGGAAACCATCTGCCGCACACACCTGGACAACCACCACACTACCCCGCCCGATGGCTCTTGAGCTAGTAATGGACCTCAGGCCATCACAACCTACCCGAAGATTCTTTGGCTATCCGGGAAAGGGAGCAGAAAAGGAGCTAATAACCAGCCACCAGGAATAGTGTTGGAAAAAACACCCTCCCCCATGAAATGGGGGTGTTTGGCACTAAGTGCTCAACTTGGGTGGGGTGAGAATAAAAAACACAAAACTACAAGTATGGATATAGGTAACAAGCACTCAACCAAATCCTAGGTTTTTCTAACCAGCCGACAGAACACAACACCACTGCGTCCAAGTCCCAAGTCCCGACTTTTTCCAACAAAACCCATTTGTCCCATTCTTGTTTCATGTTTAGTATTAATGTTTAATTAAGTTTAAGCACTACTGGGAAACTAGAAAGCATAGGCACAAGTCCAGGAAAGTAAACAGACAAGCATCAACCATAACGCCCACACCTGGTTCTCAACAACAGAGGATCCCACCCCAATTCGTGATAAAACAAGTACCCACCCAGTCTAAAAACTCACAACCACCAAATCCATAACAACAGGGGATCCCATCCCCAATTTCACAGAACCACCGAGGGTATAAATATAGGGGATCCCATCCCCTCCCACGTCTCCAGAAATCGGCCCGAAAGGAAAACAACCAACTACCACCACCAACACAAGTCAGGGCCATGTCGGCATTTTCAGATTTAAACGCCTTAACACACTCCATGATTTCAATTTTCATGTTTTAACTGGGGGTTATCACGGAAGGATTGATACTGGTGCCTCAATTTATTTGGCTGGATATACATGATTAACCAATTACTTTTCACAGGATGAGTTTACAACCACAACAAGCCATTTAAAACTCATCATGGGTTCATTAGTGCACAGACAACGACCACCAACAACCTCGATTTTCAGAATGTGTAATCCAACACAACTCAGAAAGATGATTTTAATATAACAACATGAACGATCAAACCCCCCCCCCCCTTCATTCTTTACAGGATTCGTTCATTATCATTAATTTGTTCTGGTTTACCCAATTCTACAGAATCAAAAGCACACCCACCCCTCATGATACACAAAAGAGAGAGGCAAAGGAGAAATTACCTACTTGTTGATAGATGATCGACGTTTAGGCCAGGCGCGGAACTTTACGGATAATGATGCAGTGCACCCGATGCACTAGAAGCTGTTTTTTAAAATCCACAATCGAAGAAAGAGAAACCACGGCTAACCCTAGGTTTATAAGAGCCAGGGACAGTTGGGGTGAAAACGCGAAACCGCGTAAGGCGTGGGGGCTGTGAGTTGACCACGTCTCTCCACTCGTCATTAAAGGGGGTCAGGTGGTTTAAACTGACTCATGAATTGGTTAGGTATTTAATTAAAACTCTTATGCGTGTTACGGGTCATTAAAACATGCTTAAACGAGTCAGAATAGGGTTTAAAACCTTATTTGTGCAAAAAGAAGCGCTACTGGAAACAACTCGACAAGGCCGAGGGATGCCGATTGGTCTCCCCGATCGGTCTCACCAATCGGCCTCACCGATTGGTCTCACCGAGACACCACCCCTTTAGGACCCGGATTTTGGCAAAGGGAAGGACCAATAGAGTCTGGGTCATCACATCAGATACCTCTCAAACTATTCTCTCCCTCGAGAATTTAAACAACCCAGAAGGAAAGGGTGTGTCCGAACAACCACCCCGAAAGATACCTCTCAAGAGTGAACTTATTTATTAACTAAGAACAAATTCTGTCATGAACCAAGCAACACACCATGCCAAACTGCCCAGGCATGTGGTTTGGGGAGTCTCCTCCCCCATGTCAAGATATTATCCGCTTTGGGTGGCACTGACTCGCCCGCACGGGTTTAATCGCATCCACCTTAATGCGTCTTGATTAGGGGTCCGGTTCCCTCCTTCCCCATAGCCGGGGCATTTCACACACAAACAGAGGAAAGAAAACTAGTACATTTCATATCCAAAAGACAAAATGTTCTACCACAATAGGTACAACAAGGAACAAAACTCAAAAAAACCCTGGGTACTGGGCACACATCTGTGCTTCCCTCTCCCACGTACTCTCCTCAAGCCCACCATGTCTCCACAACACACGAACCAAGGGGATGGTTCGCCAGTGAAGAACCTTCTCCTTGCGATCCTCGATCATCACTGGTCTCTCCACAAAGGTCACGTCGCCCTCGATGTCCAGCTCACCCCAATCAAGGACTTGTGAATCGTCGTGCAGATACCAACGGATTTGGGACACATGAAATACATCATGTATCCTTACTATCGGCGGTTGTAACACTAGCTGATAAGACACTTCGCCGACCCGCCGCAACACTTTAAAGGGTCCGATGAATCTAGGAGAAAGCTTACTCCCCTTGCCAAACCTCCGCTGCCCACGCCGAGGATTTACCTTCAATAACATGTGGTCCCCAACCTCAAA
This sequence comes from Viscum album, assembly GCA_963277665.1. Taxonomy (NCBI): domain Eukaryota; kingdom Viridiplantae; phylum Streptophyta; class Magnoliopsida; order Santalales; family Viscaceae; genus Viscum; species Viscum album. The sequence goes on from OY728131.1 coordinate 1,013,984,446, forward strand.
ATACAGGGGCCTCCTCCTGGTATCATAATACGACTTCTATTTGTCCTGGTCCGCCTTCATCCTTTCCCGTATGAGCTGAACCTTCTCTGTCGTGTTCTGCACCACCTCTGTCCATCCTTCCAAAGAATTTCCCGGGTCAACTCGGTCACGCATCATTTCACACTCTAGGTCTCCCCACTGAGACTCCTCCACTTGATGGAATAGGGATGATTGCACTGTCATCTGATATAGGTAGCCTCTGCCGCGATCCATCATCGCATCCAGGTGTAAGGCGGCCAGCTCCTCCATTGCCTTCCAGGCGTCCGCCGACTCTCAGACCGCATCCTTCTGCATCCTCCTGCTCAAGGCATCGGCCACCACATTACCCTTTCCCTCAGTATAAGAGATCTCAAAGCCATAATCCTATAGGAACTCCACCCATCTCTGTTGTCGCAAGTTTAAGTCCCCCTGGGAGAAGATATACCTCAAGCTTTTGTGATCTGTGAAGACCACAAAGCGTTCCCCGATGAGGTAGTGTCGCCATAACTTTAGTGAAAAAATGACAGCCGTAAGCTCCAAGTCATGGGTGGTGTAATTACGCTCATGGGAACGCAGCTTCCTGGACCCATAAGAGATCACCCCTTGTCGCTACATCAACATGCATCCCAAGCCCTGTCCTGAAGCATCACAAAACACCTAATAAGCTGCCCCTTCTTCTGGTAATCTCCACACTGGGGCACTGACCATCTTCTCCTTCAGAAATCTAAAGGATTACTGGCAATGCTCACTCCATATGAAATCCTGGTCCTTCTTGGTCAGAGCCATCAAAGGGGCTACTACTCGGGAGAAGATGTGTACGAATCTCTGGTAGTAACCTGCTAGCCTGAGGAAACATCGGACTTTCGCCACATTCTTGGGTGCTGCCCAAGAAACAACTGCCTCAACATTTGATGGGTCGACCGCTACCCCCTGCTCAGACACTAAGTGCCTGAGGATGTGCACTTCTCGTGTCCAGAACATGCATTTTGACAACTTCCCATAGATCTGGTGCTGTCGGAGGACCTCCAAAACTGTCCCCAGGTGCTCTACATGGTCCGCTTCTGACCTAGAATAGATCAGGATATCGTCGATGAACACAACCACGAACCGATCCAAGTACTCCCAGAAGATGGAGTTCATAAGCCCCATGAACACAGTCGGGGCGTTTGTAACACCGAAGGGAATGACTACAAACTCGAAGTGTCCATACCTGCACCTGAACACTGTCTTCAGGATTTTTCTCTCTTTCACCCTCAGCTGGTGGTACCTAGACCGCAGATCGATCTTCGGGAACCATCCTACCCCTTTCAGCTGGTCGAAAAAATCATCTATTCTCGGAAGAGGGTAGCAATTCTTGATCGTTACCTAATTCAGCCTCTTGTTGTCGATGCACAATCTGAGGCCACCATCTTCCTTCTTTTTGAACAGGACTGGGGTGCCCCACGGTGATGCGCTCGGACGAACATAACCCCTCTTCATCAGATCTTCAATCTGTATCTGCAACTCTTGTAGCTCCGATGGTGCCATCCGTTAAGGAGCCATCGAGATTGGACGAGTGTCGGGATGCATGTCTATCCCGAACTCAATATCACGTCGAGGGGGTAGAGTCGTCACCTCCTTGGGAAAGATGTCCATAAACAGACAGATGATCTCTGGCACTTCCACCATTTAAGCATCTATTGATTCCACTGTCGGCTCGGTGAACATGGAGAGGAGAGGTTCCTCTCTCCTGTTTCCCTTCGGACTACTCCGCTCGCTGGTGAAGGTAACAGGTCGGCCATCCATGTCCGAGAACACCACCCTTCTTCGGAAACAGTCGATGACAGCACGCACAGAAAATAGCCAGTCGATGCCTAGGATGACATCGTATGGCTGGATCTGTAGCAGAAGAAGATCCCTAACCGACTTATGTGCCCCTATCATCAGTCTACATCCCCGACAAATGAATAAAAAGTCGGTCTGACCTCCGACTGGTGTGCTCAAGACCAGGGGCACTGGAAGTCTCTCGGAATCTAGATCCAAGGCACGGTCTAGACTTGGTGCAACAAAGGAGTGCGAAGCTCCAGTATCGAACAAAGCATAAGCAAGAGTGCTAAACATACTGATCGTACCTCGAACAACCTCTGGCCTTGCTGGAACTGCTGCCTCTGCGGCATGTAACTATCCACGCCCAGCTCCCCTGCCCCTCGGCTGTCGGCCACCTCCTCGAACACGCCCTATTCAAGGTCCCTGTGGAGCGCCCTGAGGTCGGCCTCCTCCTCCTACGTCTGCCCTTGGAGAAGCGGGAGCTCGCTGTCCCAGCTGCTGCTGCTGGAATGGTTTGGCTGGAAGCTGCTGCTGGGGAGGGTGCTGGAGATGACTACCACTGTTGTGCTGCACCCAGTCGGGGAACTAACTCCAGAGATGTCCACGATCCCACAGATGAAGCACCACGGTCCCGGCCTCGAAGGAAAAGGGCGAGGGTCGGGGGATCGAAACTGAAACTACTGCGGTCTGCTCCTTGCGGGTCGGAACCTGGAGGGTCCTGACACTGGAGGCATGGTGCTGATGGCCTTTCCCTTCGATGGTCGCAGCTGGATCCCCTCTCGGGATACACCTCCTAGAGTGTGCATCCTCTCCACCACTTCGGCCTTCTTCTGGACCTCTAAGTACGTCGGAAGGGTAAAGGGGGTAACAACATACTGGAGGGAGGGTCAGAGGGCCTCCTCCAAACTCCTTGCCCGAGACTCCTCGTCGGGAAAGAGGTCCGGGGAAAAATGTAGGAGGTCCTTGAACATGATCCCTAGCTCCCTCATGGACATACTCCCATGTTGAAGGGAGAGTAGCACCTGCCTCTTTTCTGCCTTCATCGTCGAGGAGAGGAATTCCGCCTAGAACTCCCTCTCGAAATCCGCCCAAGCCACCACAAACTCTCTTTTCTCCCTCAGGTAAAGCATCCTCCACTGACGTGCTGCTCCCCGCATCTGGCTAAGGGCCAGAGGATCCCAGTACTCGGTCGGGGGCCGAATCAGGCTGAAGGCTATAACTAGCTCCTCTAGCCAGCCTTTCGTCCTCATATCAGAGGTGCTACCCTCATACTTCTCGAGGGCCTGTCGATGGAAGGCCCTAAGAGTCTTCTTCCACTGGTCGCCCTCTTCCTCTCGATCAGCTCTCTGCCGATCGGCCAAAGTAGTCTCCGGGGCCTAGATCGCTTGTACCACACGTGGTTGCCTTCCAGGTGCCATAGCTGCAATGTAAAAAAGTAATTCCTAAGCCCAAGTAGTGCATAATATCATTCTTAAAACTTCATATAATTTTAAATTTATCCTTAATTCCCAAGACATCCCAGAAACACAAGAACACAAGTCATTATGATGCATGTACCTTTCCTAGGGTCTCTACCCTGCAATTTGTGTGGTCTCACTTGGCCGTTCGGTAGGTACAGAGTCCTTGCATCAGATCACATGGGGCCCTAAAATCTCGTGTCCTAGCTAGTCTTCCCCGGCCTAATTCACGTCCCAAGGTCACCCAACACTGTTTCCTTACAATCCCATGCAATCCTCACGGTGCCTAACTCCAGACTCCATCCTATCTCTCAACCACCCTTTGATACCATTCTGTCACGACCCGCCTTCACCAAAAGGAGGGAAGGGTCAGCAGATTGTCAGGCCCTTCCTTCTTTAAGTTGAAGGAGAGATAATGACCCATGAAACCCGCCTTCAATAGGTCCCGGAGTGGCAACTAGCACCAAGGGTATGGATATTTCACACAAATGGAAGGAATTACCCTTTTTATTTTATGGGATCGAGAGATAAGAAAAAGAAAACCCAACAAAAACCGGGTAGAAAGAAAAGTAAAGCCAAAAGTAAACCTTTCCCACATGCATGTTTCAAAACTAAAAGCCATAAGGTGCAAAAGGTGTCTACAAAGGTAAGTACCAAAGAATGAAAACGACAACTGCAACTACCCCAAGGATCCGAGCTAGGAAGGTCCTGCACGATCCCTGAAGTCCTCCTGGAAACCTGAAAGCAGTTTTATATACGTAGGGTGAGCATACAAGTACACTCAGTAGGGAAAAACAAAGACTCTCATGCACAAGTGGGGGAACGTGCTAAAGTCCCGTGAGAAAGTAGTAAACCAAACGCCTATCACGGTAAAATATCCACCCAAGCCTCACCATGGCACACTCCCCAAATAACGCAAGTCAAGTAATATATATAATGGGAGAACATCGATGTTTGGGTACCCTGTGCCCATTTCCCACTGGTTATTGAGACATCCTACTCATCAGACCAACCCCGCCATTCTCACCGCAGTCCCACTGCCACACCGGCCTGCACACACCTCGGCCACAACCACACGCTGTCCAACTGCCAAATTCCGCTCGCACACACCTGGGCCACAACTGTCACACGTAACCAATCCTGCAAACTCCTACGCCAGAACAACCACCACCACGCCCGAAGACACCTGTGCTAAAGGATCCACTACCACGCCCGAAGACACCTCGGCCTCATCCCGACGACACTTGGGAAACCACCTGGCGCACACACCTGGCCAACCACCACACTACCGCGCCCGAAGGTTCTTGGGCTAATAATGGACCTCGGGCCATCACAGCCTGCCCGAAGATACTTGGGCTATCCGGCAAAGGTAGCAGAAAAGGAGTTAATAACCAGCCACCAAGAATAGAGTTGGGAAAAACACCCTCCCCCATGAAATGGGGGTATTCGACACTATGTGCTCAACTTGGGTGGGGAGCGAATAAGAAACAAAAAACTACAAGTATGGATATAGGTAATAAACACTCACCCAAAGCCTACGTTTTTCTAAACAGCCTAGAGAACACAACACCACTGCGTCCAAGTCCCAAGTCACAACTTTCCCCAACAAAACCCATTTGTCCCATTCTTGTTTCAAGTTCAGTGTTAATGTTAAAATTATGTTTAAGCACTACTGGGAAACTAGAAAGCATAGGCACAAGTCCAAGAAAGTAAACAGACAATCATCAACCATAACGCCCACACCCGGTTCTCAACAACAGAGGACCCCACCCCAATTCGTGATATAACATGTACCCACCCAGTCTTAAAACTCACAACCACAAAATCCATACCAACAGGGGATCCCATCCCCAATTTCACACAACCACCGAGGGTATAAAGATATGGGATCCCATCCCCTCCCACATCTCCATCCATCGTCCCGAAAGGAAAACAACCAACTATTGCCACCAACACAAGTCAGGACCATGTCGGCATTTTCAGAATTAAACGACTTAACACACTCCATGATTTCAATTTTCATGTTTTAACCTGGGGTTATCACAGAAGGATTAATCCTGGTGCCTCAATTTATTTGGCCGGATATACATGATTAACCAATTACTTTTCACAGCAGGAGTTTACAACCACAACAAGCCATTTAAAACTCAGCAGGGGTTCATTAGTGCACAAACAACAACCAACAATGGCCTCGATTTTCAGAATGTGTAAGCCAGCACAACACAGAAAGATGATTTTCATAGAACAACATCAACAATCAGAACCCCCCCCCCCTTAATTATTTACAGGATTCGTTCATTATCATTAGTTAGGTCTGGTTTACCCAATTCTACAGAATCAAAAGCACGCCCACCCCGCATGATACACAAAAGAGAGAAGCAAAGGAGAAATTCCGTACTTGTTGATAGATGATCGACATTTAGCCCGGGTGCGGAACTTTACTCATAACGATGCGGCGCGCCAGATGCACCAAAAGCTGTTTGTAAAAAGCCATGATCGAAGAAAGAGAAACCACGGCTAACCCTTAGTTTATAAGAGTTGGGGACGGTTGGGGTGAAAACTTGAAACCGCGTAAGGCGTGGGGGTTGTGAGTTGACCACGCGGCTCCACTCGTCATTAAAGGGGGTCAGGTGGTTTAAACTGACTCATGAATTGATTATGTATTTAATTAAAACTCTTATACGTGTTATAGGTCTTTAAAACATGCTTAAACGAGTCAGAATAAGGTTTAAATCCCTATTTGAACAAAAAGGAGTTCTACTGGAAACAACTCGACAAGGTCGGGTGATGCTGATCGGTCTCACCGATCGGTCACACCGATCTGTCTCACCGATCGGTCTCAGCGATCGGTCTAGCCGATCGGTCTCACTGAGACACCACCCCATTAGGACCCGGATTTTGGCAAAGGGAAGGACCAAGATAGTCTGGGTCATCACAGTATGAGAGGAGTTTCAGCCATATCATTCCATATACACAACATTTTCAATTTATTTGATTAAATTACCATTAATAGTGTAGATAAATAATTCAATAGGTTAATGTGACTTCAAAACTACACTTTATTTAACATATAGAAAGGTTCACTCCCAAATGATATGGGTAAATAGTTACTTTTTATTTCAATGAACATTTATTGCATTTTTTATCCTCTTAGAACAATTTCTTATGAATCTGAGACCTTTTTATCTTTATTTAGCTTAATAATTTAACTTATATTGATAATTCCAAAGAAAAGCTAAGTCCCAAATGTGAGAGTTTCTTCTTATTAGTGTTTAATTTATAATTTTTCTTATACATGTCTTCCTTAAACCCATTAATATAATTTATTCAGTATAATTTATATATTGTAGTATATTTATAATAATTTAACAATTATCTATCCAAAACCATACAATAAGAAAAATATAAGAATCGAACCTGAGTTTTTGCAGACTATTGCTCTACAATGTTTTGCAGTTTGATTTTAGTCAGTGCCTTCCACAGCTGGTATAAAGGATGAAAAAGATTAATAATTAATCTTTTTTTGAAAAATTTGTAACCCTTAAATTTATAAAAATTTTCCTACCAACCTCCCATTTTATGGAATTTAAAAGAGTTTTCTATGTGTACGTACAGACTATCATCTCTACCTCAATGGACCTTTATGTTTTCCATTATCACCTAACATAAATGAATTTAAAAAAAATATGTATAAAAATTAAACTTATAATAGTATTTGAATTGTGGATTTTGGGAATTTATTTTTAATATAAACTTAAACATGTTCAACTAGATAAGAGAATAACTAAAAAATTGACCAAACCACCTCAAGTGACTAAAAAGAGAAGAAAAATTTTAATAACTAAACAACTTATGACAATAATTATAATGTAGAAAACTAATAATAGACTACTAAGGTTATTATTAAAGTTTATATTAAACATAATTTTACTATTTAGGGTGTTAATTTCATGCTCAAAATGAATCCATACCTGATGTAATGAATCTTCTATACCACCCACATTATTTTATTGTTACATGTTCTATTTCTTTTCTCCATTTTACACAAAATTTTTCACATATAATTCATAAAAATATATATATTTCACCTAAATATATTCCTATGTTAGTGTCCTATAAAATTCATGGATTATACATTTTTTATCATTCCTTTAAAACAACAACATTAAAGGAAATTGTATTTTGAGGGGATATTTGGAATTCTGATTTCACATCAACCATCAAACCCTAAAAATGTTTTAAACTATCATGATATTTTAAAATTAAAATTAATTTTATATATAAACCTTGGGTTTCCATTTTTTTGAGGAAAATTTTGTTTTCTTTTATCCCAAGGTTCCATTCCTCATTTATTAAATTGCCACTAAAGTGGTTTATTTTTGTTCATACATATTCATACCATATTAAAGATTTTTCTACCAACAGAATCCCTAATCACAAATTTTTATCCATTCATATGTGAATATCTAATGAAATTTCATTCCTTTTTTTCTTAGTTATCATTATGTTATAGAATTCATCTATTCCTTTAGATAATTTCATGAATCCTATTTTTTCTCAATAATTTTTACCATCTATACTACATATGTATGGTTTATTTTCATCATGTGTCACATATATGTCTGATATTAATTATTTTGTTGGTGGTATCATAGTTAAATCTCCCTCCAATTAATTTGTTAAATCTTCTATATCATAAAATATTATTATGTTTGGGCATTGAGCTTATCCAACTATTCCTTGTTAATGAGGTATGGAACCTTGACTTATGCATATGAGGACATTTTTATGTCATTTATATATTCTTATCATGTCATGATATTTTTATATGATCTTGTATAATACATTCCCTTATGTATAATTTCCTTGTGTAATAATTACCATATTATGATTCTTCCCTTTATGATGTCATGTTACTCCGCCAATGTTATTCTCCATTGTCATGCTTATTCCTTTACTAGGATTTACAGCCCTCCCATTTCCATATGTATTTCCTCGTGTTATCCTGTTTGGTTTTAAGTGTACCCATAGAAGTTAGTATAAATCTAAGTATACTAAATAATGACAATATTGTTATGTTTTAGGATGTTTTATTTTTAGGTCTAGTCCTACAAAGACACTAGAAAAAAGATCCTTGGATTGTATTTGTTGTCAATTATAATCAAAGTTATGTTATGATATGTGTTTAAGGCTTCGGTCCTGATACCTATCGAAAAATATTTCCTCTGATATTTAATCCTTATAATTTTTGGATCTTTCCTAAGCATATCATCTATATAAACGATATACAAGATGAAAATATAATTGTCAAATTAATTCTAATGGAAATAGTGGTCTATGTTTCATTTTATGAAACCCATATCGACCATAAATGAATTGATATTATGATTCCATTATCTTGGTGACAAGATCAGTCCATTTAAAGATCAATTTATTTTACACATCAATCTATCATTACACTAATTAGTGTTGGTTTGCTTATGTAAATTTCCTCTCCCAAATCACTATAGAGAAAATTTTTCTTAGAATTTACTTCCCTCTAGATCAAATTATCAGATGCAATGATGCTCAATACTATTTGGATGTTAATATTTTTAACGAGTCTCGATGATTTTTCAAAGAATTATAAACCTTATTTCAACTATAACACTTTCACCACTGGTCAAACCTTGTACCCCTTATCCTCATTATCTTATTCTTCTTATGATAACCATTATTTTTCATATATGATCTTTCAAATAACCCTTAAAAAATATTAAATTAATAACTAACAAGGTTATTTTGGTGTTTGGATTCTTGGAAAATAAGTAAAAAATTTAATAAATATAGAAATAATAAAAAATTAAAAAATATTTTATCCTCTAGAAATAATTCATTATAAATAGATCATAGGTCACCTAACTGCGTATTATTTCATGGGGACTCACATCAAAAATTATTGGTGAGTATAAATCTCAATAAGGGATAAACAAACAAAATGTAACATAAGTTATCATAATTGATTAAACATGATTCATATAATGAGAAAACAATTATAAGCTCATGATACAAAATAAAAAAATGTGATTACAATACAAACATGTGAAATTATTTAAAATATCATAGAATTTTATCACCAAGGTGTCACATGACATATTAAAAATGTTTTTATCCAATGTATCATGAAAAATTACATATGTGTACTTCCATGGTATCCTAAACATGTCATATCTATATATGAATTCTTTCACCAATTTATTGGGGAACTGTCAGGGTGCACCTTTCATAGGTCTAACCTTATGTGTGCAATGTGAATCTTATATCATATTAACATATTTCATCATTTTAACTCGTTAGTGGGGAATGTCGATTTTATACATATAAGTCCACAATAAATAAAGTATTTTTATATCTATATGAATACCCTTTAATGTAATTTGTTTTTTTAATTCACAATATAAAACTGTATCACTAAAAATCAAAGAACAATTTTGGCCGCATAAAAGGTATACATAATATTTTATAAAATCAAATTAATGAGATAAAGGTACTATATAATTTATAGGGAATCATTTTAATAGTAAAGGAATTATTATTGAAATACTGAAAAAAATAAATTGAGAATAAAAATGATTATTACAAAGGTAGTGTTTAAACGAATAGAGAGTGGAAGAGAATCCCTTACATGGGAATTGTCTTCCTAAAGCTTGAGAAGAGATACTTGGATCCTTAAAAACTCCATGGAAAGACTTTATATATGTAAAGTGAGAGGAATATTTTACCCAATAGATTTGGGGGAGAGGAATTCATTAATGGCTGGGTATTGATATAAAAAATGGGCAAATTGTTTATTGATTTATAGACATAGTTTTTGGAGTCTATGTAAAAAAATGCAAAACCATTGACCTTTCTAGGGTTTAATCCCATTTATTTTAAAAGGGTATGAATTCTCTTTCATTTAAAAAGTTTATTAGCTATATCACCATAAATATATATTATTTTGGATTTGGATAAGTTTCATATTCATTGAAATTTATTTTCTAAAAACATAAAATACATTTTAGGTTTTAAAATATTTATTATATTTATGTATTATAAATATTATTATTTTAAAATACATTATATTAATGATAAAAACCATTTTTGGTTGAGAAATCCTATAGATATCTTATTACATAACTTTTAATTCATTTTTATATAATAATAATTACCAGTTATACATATCATATTTTACTTTCTACAATATAAATTCAACTGTCTCAAAAAATTAATAAAAAAATCATTATTAGATAATTTTTCCCTGATAATTTCAACAAAAACAACCATTTTTTAAAAGTAATTTTTATAATTATGAGAGATTTAACTTTTAAATATAAAAATTATTTATTGAAAACATTAATTTTTTTAATATGATAAAATTTTTAACCCCTATTAAACTATATATAATTGTATAAAATTATTCCGTTATATGTATTTGAATAAATATTATTTTTTGTAGCAATTTTATGAAAATAAAAAAATATGTTTATAATTTTCAAATTTATAAAATAAATAAATTTTACTGAAAATTATATATATATATATATATATATATATACTATCCCAAAAAAATACATGATTCATTAATATGTATAAAAAAATTTAACATATTCATCCTCTAATAATTTGTATTATATTATTTATATAAGGGTGATACACAAAATAAAAAAAGTAGGATCAGTGTAACTACTCTTTAATTTCAAGAATAATTTTATCCATTATAATACTTAAGGTCTAGATACATAACCCATAATCAAACCAGTGTATGCCTTTATGGTAAGGTGTGTGATGGGGATACATTCAAGGGTAATCCAATTCAAATTGATATAGTGGTGATCTCTACTAACTTGAACTACACCCTTAGTCGATTCCACTCCAAACATACTTATAGAATCTCTACTTGGGTTGCACCAAGGGTGAGCCATATTGATGACAAATACCTCCAAATCTATATTTAATGGACTTTCTAAGGGTGTTTTCTCCTGATTGTGTCCATGGTTATTGATTTTTTCATCAATTATATCAAAGTATTACACTTTGATGGGGTAATTCAAATAAAATTGATATAGTGGGGATCACCGTTGACTTAAACTTCTCACTTCTTCAATTCCACTAGAGACTCACTTTTTGAAGCTCTACATGGGCTTGGTCAATGGAAGACCACAGTGATTATACCTCTCTCTAAAGCTCTTATAAATTAACTTCTTAGGGTTTGTTCCTACTAATTAGGGCCATGGTTTATACCTTCTAGAAAAAACATCTCTCATCATGACCCTTTATATATAATAATGAAAACATCCACATTATAACAACTTCATTTCCAATAGTTATAATTCTTGATGGTCATAATGAACAATGGCCATATTTCCCAATTATCAAAATTCTCAATGCTCGTAATCGATCATGATTCCATAGTTATGTAAATATTAAATCTGAATTGAAACATTTCACTTTGTACCATTTATGAACTCCACCATTTTCTTACATTTTCATTCCCAAGTTCACTAACAATATATACTTTCTCAATTAATTACTATTGTATTCCCAGTTATTCTATTCATTTTTAGTGTCTTTATGGAAATAATGGACATCATGAAAATATTTCGGCTTATGGTGTTTACCTTAGTAATTTCACTTTTATTTGGTGTTTATATCCTTATATTATTCATATATATTATGGAAAATGTTATTTCATAAGCAATTATAGTATTATTTCTATTTCATTTTATTATAAAACATTATAAAATTGTCCTTGTGAAGCATGGGTTCTTTTTTGGATAATATAAATGAATTTAGATTGTATACATTCCTCTAAAAAAATATTTTCCTCAAAGTTTGTTTCGTTCATAGAAACAAATTTGGAAATATTTCCTCCATTACTTCTTCAAGATCCCTTGTTACTTTTTAAAACATAGAGTTTCTCCATAATATTTTCACAAGTCAGGTTATCATTTCCCTCAATACTTATTCCCTTTCATAAAAAATATGGATCATTTATTTTTCATATGGAATTTCATGTTCCAATTATGCACTATTTATATCATTTATATGTGTTGGTTTTGACATATACATTCTTAATAATGAAATGTGGGAGACATTGTAGACATTGTAATGATTATGAGGCATTTCTAACTAATATGAAACATCTCTAACACACTCTACAATCTCAAATGGTATTTTGTAACTTAGAGTTTATATCACCTTTTTAGAGACCCGAAGCTTATCGTACATGGACGTTACATTACTTTTGCGGAATACTTAGTACATAACAAAAACACACACACAAGGATCGTAATAGTTTAGTGTCTTTGGAAACTCGGAATAAAATCTTCTAATCGTGGGGAAAGATCTTCAACATCTCCCATAAAGATCTTCCTTTTTTTACCTAAAACCATTCTTTATATCCTGGGGAAAAGAAAACATAAAAGGGTGAGCTCAAATGCTCAGTAAGGGTAAACAAAAGAAATATCAATCACATCATATACATAGGAACATAGCTTTTTGAAATCTTAACCTGCAAAAGAGCTCATAATATCATAACATGGGATAAATCATAGAAGTGAAAATGAGATCCCCATAATCATAACATAAAACTTGAAACTTTGTGGCATGCACACATAATCATGGAAAATCATTTCTTGTTAGTCATGACTCATTGCCAAGACTATCTTAGTGGACAAAGTCCCTTTCTGAACCGAGTTCACTCCTCGTTTCAGTCCTGTATCACTGAACCGAAATAACCTTCCGTTCCAGCCATGTCTATCTCATGAGATATAAAGTCTTTACCCAATGCATTGGAGGGAGATATAGGTCCCACCCATCTTATAATGAATCCTTTCTTATGTGTGCCACATAATCATAAAACATACATCATCGCATAACACATGTAACAAAAATGGGATTCTTGAAACATCATGACATCATAAATCAATTCATATAAGATAAAGGAATTCATAAACATAATTCCATCACAACATAGTCAAATCAATGTAAAAATATGGATAGAAACAGAACCCTTTATTATCTTAGATGGAAAATAATTTTGATAAAACACTTGAATTGAATTCTTGAGGAAAATATCCTTTCTTCTTCAAAATCAATTTTTCACAAAACATCATGCAATTTTAAAAGAAAGAGATTTTATTGAAAATAGTCATGAAATATTTTAGAGGAAGCTTCATTAAAATAAGGCTTTATAAAACAGTATAAATCCGTTCGTGCCGTATAAGTTAAAAAAAACATTCTTCGTACTTTTGTTGGAAAAGTCAAAAAGTACCTCGTACGACAAAAGATTCCTTTCATACGTATTACTAAAAACTCACTGAAGGGTAAAAATGGATTTAAACAATTTTAGGTGGATGGAAATAATATTACATATTGAGTAAACATGGATGTGGATGATAAAATACACCCCAGTAAATACTTACGAATAAACAATCTCGGATAAAAATGAGATTGTGATATTTCCCTTACCTTAGGTCCGACTTGCTTTGTAAGTGTCCGAACCTCCTGTATAATGATTTAAATCATGTTATTGACTTATTACAGAATCATATTCATTGTTATGATATCATATATGGTTCACTTATGACATTATATTACCCGTTCTTTTGTAAATTCCATGTTAAAGAAGCGTTTTGGGTAAAATCGTTTCATTTATCGTAGGTGTTTTGACTTGTTGTTCTTGACATCATTATTACTTATATCATGATTTACTTACTTCCAGAATATAAAATATGATTTATATATCATATATATTCAGTATATATATAAATATATAATAGGTAGATAAATAAAATGAAAAACACCGTTCATGGAGACGGTAGTCCGTACGTACGCACGCGCGGTGATTTCTTTTTCCGTAGGATGGATAGATGGTGAAATAGGGTTGTTTCATACTTATAATAACATATCAGTATATGAGTGATACTGATATTATTACTTCATAATGAAACAACCTAATAAGAAGAAGTGGAAGAAGAAATAAAGATGAAAGAATTGGTAACGGTAATTACCTCTTCTTTGAAGTGCCTCTTTGAGACCTCCTCTTAGGGCACTAGAATTGGTCTTTGAGGAAGACCAGAACCTCTAGGATGTTGCTAGGGAAGTGGAGAAGAGATTTTGGCAGGGGTTGGCCGAGCTTGAGTGCTCAAATTGGTGTGAGGAGGAGGGGTAGGAGGTGTCCTTTTATAGGGGAGGAGAGGGGCACCTTAGGAATATCTCAAAATATTATTTTATATTAAAGTCAAAATCGGTTTATAATGGTTCCAAAGGGTCTTATTTAGAAGCTAAAGTGGGTATGGGTCGAAATCCTATCAACCAATAGGATTTGGACAAGTTTAGGGTGTTATTTTAACCTTATCAATTAGATTTAACTCTAAGTTAATTAATTTAACTTTTACCGTGTCTTTTTGTTTTCTTTCACTATATGGTTAATACACTTACTATAACATGCCAAACGAACCCCAAATTGTTTATTATTAATATATATATCTTTATCTAAGTCATTTGGCCGAACCTTAGATTTTTAGGAATAAAATAACAATTAATAATATAATATTTGATTTAAAATCTATTTTGTGTCAATTTTGACACTATTTGATATATGATTTTTGTGAAAGTCATAACAGAATTAAATGTTCGAACCAAGTTGATTAAATCAACATTAATATATCATAGTAACCTATAAAATTAGTGGAATTCATAAAAATTCTCAAATTACATTTATTTTGGTGTTTATAACATCAATTATGTCAATATTTCATAAATAAGATAATTACTGCATCATCTTTGTGTCATAAATTAATTAAATTATTTGATGTCTAAAAATTACAAATAAAATACCATTATGTAGGAAATCTTTTTAGCTTTCTAATGAATATTTATAGTCGAATTTATCTTATGTATAACCCCATATTAAAAATGATTTACTTATTAAACTTTCATTTTAACTATTTTAACCCTTCTTTAAATAAATTAATAATAAATGTCCTAATCTAATCCAAGTGGGCCTAAATGGTCATATTTTATTCCTAAGTTTGTTTTTGGTCGAATTACACTTGTCCAATAGAATTAGGACATGTGTTAGGGTAATAGTAATATCATATTTACCCTTAGTTACCCTATTTACTATTAACTGCGGTAAAAAAGTAAAAAGTTACTATTCACCAAAAAATTATTTTCATCTCATTGAACCACATTTTTGTCCTTGATATTAACCGTGTCTCTCGGATTTTCGAAATTCCATTCACAGAAGCGGCAAAATTAAGTTTTATGAAAAATTCAGTTTTTTTTTAACTACCACTTAGTAGTTTCACTATTCATCAAAAATTGATGTTTTTCAGAACAATGCCAAAATTTCATCCTAAGCTATATTTCATATTCCGAATTCAAAAATGAAATCTATTTTACCAAATTCATAACATAGAAGTTTCATTAATTAATTTTATAATTAAATCCCGCTGTTAAAATAAATAGCGTGTTTTTAGGAAACAATATATATCAAAAGATTGACACTTGATTATGTCTTGTTTAAATGTGAAATTACAACCAATGACCAACATTGTATTAAATTGTAAAAATATATTCTAAATATACTTTAAAACCACTCAAATTAATAATTTATCACTTTTAATTATTTCGATTAAAAAAGTTGTTTTTAATTATAATTTAGTGATTTTCACTATTCATCAGAATATGAAAGTTATCCGAAAAGTACCAAAATTTCACCTTAGGCTAAATTCGATACTCCGAATCCAAAAATGAAGTTCATTTTGAAAAATAAGATTTACAGAATTTTAAAAAGTGGTTATTACTATTCATAACGGCTAGTTTTAATAATATTTTAATATCATATCGTTGTTTAGTGAAACTCGGTATTGCGTATTACACATGCTATCGAGGAAGGTCGCGATTGCGTGTAATGCAAGTCAAGTCAAGGATATGTGTTGTGCAAGCTCCTTTTGGTGTAGCGTACAACACAAGACATTAATAAAATTAAAAAGAATATTTTTTATAAAATCTTGGGCTGTTACATTCTACCCCCCTTAAAATGAATTTCGCCCTCGAAATTCATCGGGGTTATAAATGGTTTACTATTTGAAAGTTTCTTTAATAGAAACCCACATCGTAAAAAGGAATATCAAAACCAGTATTTAAAAACAAAAGTATGAAACGTAACGGTTACCCAAATAAACTAATCACTGGGTTTCCACATAGGTGGAAATATGGATGTGGAAGAGAAATCTAACCATCATGTTCTGATGGAGAGTGGTAGAGAACATGGCTATGGAATAGCCAGTAATCACAAATCCATAAATTTGTGACGATCTAAGGTACCATCTGATTAATCAGATATAAGAGCACTAGGACAACATTTTTTTGGTTTTCAAGATCATTTCCCTAAAGTTGATGAATTAAAAGAAATACTTACATGATTTTGTTACAATCTCAATGTTGTTCGTGAATTGAACAATTTCCACTTCATATCATAAAGAAATGAAGTTGAATTTGTTATTCGTGAAGCATTAGCAGATCATGTGATAGAAGGATGGGTCATTCCATCTATTTCAAACAAAGGTTAGCAAAACTTATATACATAAGTCGATCTATAGTGAGATTAATCATATATGGTTCCTAAAATGGACTTATACTTCATATATCATACTGCTTAATATAATAAAACTAGTTTCTACTAAACAGGGACTTCCTGTAGGCCAGTGGTAGGCGATAAAGGCCAGTCGCACTTCGGTTGTGGGTTCGATTCCTACAGCCTTGTCCGAAGCGATGGGCTGTCGCCCGTCCTGCAGGTTGTCCTTTTTCTAAAACTACGTCACTATAACATCCCATCAATAATTTCGAAAATCTTCTATCCTTAAACAATACTAACTTATGTCCAACATAATCCAGTCTAATCTTTAGGCTTATACATAATACTGCAGTCCACTCTCATAATATAGTGACAACGATTACCAGAGATTTAATACTGTCGTTGATCCCCACATAAGATATGTCTTGTTGGTCACATTCCAAACATTCAAAGTCCTTAATCGTGTATTCTCTTGATTACCTTAGTGAGTGCAGTTAAAAGTTAACACTTTCCATATACCAAAATCCTCAAAATTCTATATACTCAAACCATGATATCACTTAGTCCTTATATCAATCATGAGCTCATGAATACTATTAAACATTTCATTTTCTCGTTTTCATTATGCGCATATCATCTTATTTCCAAAAATATCTCAATCACTTTGAATACCACATCAATAAATATTGCAATACTCAATGATACAACATTATTTTGGAATCCCATTACATAAACACTTAATCATTCCACCACATCGTTGTCATATTCAACATTGCCAATAGTGATCGCATGTGATTTCCCTTTGTCCTTTGCCTTCAGTGGTTGCTCATGTTGATCATCACTAACCCTTGGATTAGGGAAATTATTAGCATAATGCCCCATTTCCTTGCACTTGAAGCATTGAAGTGTTGGTGGTGCGTTCTCTGCAGTGTTTACTTTATTCACATCATTAGAAACCCTTTTTCCATTACTTCGACACTCAGCTGCTCGATGACCTTCTTTTCCACACTTAAAACATTTTCTAGTCCCTTTAAGACAATCTCCACCATGCTTCTTTCCACACATTGTGCATAAGGAAACATTCATCTTCTTTTCACCATTATTCTGAGATTTCTCCTTGAACTCCATCTTTCGTTTCTTGTCAAAACCATGAGATGGATATGTAACACCAAATTCCTTTTCTACCTTGATAGCACAACGCACAATTTCTTCATAGCTACTGAAGTCTCTTATAGCTAATGCCCTTCGAAGACTTGGTTTTAAGCCACTGAAAAATCGATCAACATTACTTTCAGGTTGGATGATAATACCAGAAGCATACCTTGCAAGTCTTGTAAAATTTGCTTCATAGGTACCAACAGATTCATCGTCCCTTTGCTTTAGTTCAAGAAACTCTTTCTCCATCTTTGTTCGAAGAATACGAGGGAAGTACTTACTGAAAAATAAGTTCTTGAACTCGTCCCATTCCATGGACTCAATTTCATCCCTTGGCCTCGTATTCTTGATAAGATTCCACCATTTATCAGCTTCACCTTCCAAACGATATACTGCTAAGATGACTTTATCATGTTCAGAACATTGAAGAACTGAAAATATCTTTTCAGTGGTACTGATCCATTGTTCAGCAACAAGTGGATCCGAAGACCCACTGAAAGAAGGTGGACGTTGCCTCATGAAGGACTCAATAGAATATTGTTCCCTTCTCTGCTCATTTGGATGTCCAGAATGATTCATAGCTTGTGTAAGTATAGCAATAAGATTTTGCACTCCATCTCCCATAACATTTGTTTGTTCAGGAGGGCAATCATTACATTGTCCATTGCATTGATCAACACGGTTCCTTCGGGTTCCAGCCATCGTCTAAAACCCAAAAAGAATAGTGTGAGAGGCAAAAATCATGCTAGGGAAAACAACATAATAAAGGGGGAGTACCTTCAATATCTAACATCTTAGGTTTAATTCTATGACCGTTAGCGTAATTCTAGTACTATAACCTATACGTATACTTAACCTTAGGGACATCCCTAGACATACCTTAGAAATATCTCTAGGGATCTCACTAAAGTTCTCGCATCCTAGTTTCCAAAGGTTGACTAAACCTTTCCTCTGATACCAACTGTAGAGACCCGAAGCTTATCGTACATGGACGTTACATTACTTTTGCGGAATACTTAGTACATAACAAAAACACACACACAAGGATCGTAATAGTTTAGTGTCTTTGGAAACTCGGAATAAAATCTTCTAATCGTGGGGAAAGATCTTCAACATCTCCCATAAAGATCTTCCTTTTTTTACCTAAAACCTTTCTTTATATCCTGGGGAAAAGAAAACATAAAAGGGTGAGCTCAAATGCTCAGTAAGGGTAAACAAAAGAAATATCAATCACATCATATACATAAGAACATAGCTTTTTGAAATCTTAACCTGCAAAAGAGCTCATAATATCATAACATGGGATAAATCATAGAAGTGAAAATGAGATCCCCATAATCATAACATAAAACATGAAACTTTGTGGCATGCACACATAATCATGGAAAATCATTTCTTGTTAGTCATGACTCATTGCCAAGACTATCTTAGTGGACAAAGTCCCTTTCTGAACCGAGTTCACTCCTCGTTTCAGTCCTGTATCACTGAACCGAAATAACCTTCCGTTCCAGCCATGTCTATCTCATGAGATATAAAGTCTTTACCCAATGCATTGGAGGGAGATATAGGTCCCACCCATCTTATAATGAATCCTTTCTTATGTGTGCCACATAATCATAAAACATACATCATCGCATAACACATGTAACAAAAATGGGATTCTTGAAACATCATGACATCATAAATCAATTCATATAAGATAAAGGAATTCATAGAAATAATTCCACCAGAACATAGTCAAATCAATGTAAAAATATGGATAGAAACAGAACCCTTTATTATCTTAGATGGAAAATAATTTTGATAAAACACTTGAATTGAATTCTTGAGGAAAATATCCTTTCATCTTCAAAATCAATTTTTCACAAAACATCATGCAATTTTAAAAGAAAGAGATTTTATTGAAAATAGTCATGAAATCTTTTAGAGGAAGCTTCATTAAAATAAGGCTTTATAAAACAGTAGAAATCCGTTCGTGCCGTATAAGTTAAAAAAAACATTCTTCGTACTTTTGTTGGAAAAGTCAAAAAGTACCTCGTACGACAAAAGATTCCTTTCATACGTATTACTAAAAACTCACTGAAGGGTAAAAATGGATTTAAACAATTTTAGGTGGATGGAAATAATATTACATATTGTGTAAACATGGATGTGGATGATAAAATACACCCCAGTAAATACTTACGAATAAACAATCTCGGATAAAAATGAGATTGTGATATTTCCCTTACCTTAGGTCCGACTTGCTTTGTAAGTGTCCGAACCTCCTGTATAATGATTTAAATCATGTTATTGACTTATTACAGAATCATATTCATTGTTATGATATCATATATGGTTCACTTATGACATTATATTACCCGTTCTTTTGTAAATTCCATGTTAAAGAAGCGTTTTGGGTAAAATCTTTTCATTTATCGTAGGTGTTTTGACTTGTTGTTCTTGACATCATTATTACTTATATCATGATTTACTTACTTCCAGAATATAAAATATGATTTATATATCATATATATTCAGTATATATATAAATATATAATAGGTAGATAAATAAAATGAAAAACACCGTTCATGGAGACGGTAGTCCGTACGTACGCACGCGCGGTGATTTCTTTTTCCGTAGGATGGATAGATGGTGAAATAGGGTTGTTTCATACTTATAATAACATATCAGTATATGAGTGATACTGATATTATTACTTCATAATGAAACAACCTAATAAGAAGAAGTGGAAGAAGAAATAAAGATGAAAGAATTGGTAACGGTAATTACCTCTTCTTTGAAGTGCCTCTTTGAGACCTCCTCTTAGGGCACTATAATTGGTCTTTGAGGAAGACCAGAACCTCTAGGATGTTGCTAGGGAAGTGGAGAAGAGATTTTGGCAGGGGTTGGCCGAGCTTGAGTGCTCAAATTGGTGTGAGGAGGAGGGGGAGGAGGTGTCCTTTTATAGGGGAGGAGAGGGGCACCTTAGGAATATCTCAAAATATTATTTTATATTAAAGTCAAAATCGGTTTATAATGGTTCCAAAGGGTCTTATTTCGAAGATAAAGTGGGTATGGGTCGAAATCCTATCAACCAATAGGATTTGGACAAGTTTAGGGTATTATTTTAACCTTATCAATTAGATTTAACTCTAAGTTAATTAATTTAACTTTTACCGTGTCTTTTTGTTTTCTTTCACTATATGGTTAATACACTTACTATAACATGCCAAACGAACCCCAAATTGTTTATTATTAATATATATATCCTTATATAAGTCATTTGGCCGAACCTTAGATTTTTAGGAATAAAATAACAATTAATAATATAATATTTGATTTAAAAACTATTTTGTGTCAATTTTGACACTATTTGATATATGATTTTTGTGAAAGTCATAACAGAATTAAATGTTCGAACCAAGTTGATTAAATCAACATTAATATATCATAGTAACCTAGAAAATTAGTGGAATTCATAAAAATTCTCAAATTACATTTATTTTGGTGTTTATAACATCAATTATGTCAATATTTCATAAATAAGATAATTACTCCATCATCTTTGTGTCATAAATTAATTAACTTATTTGATGTCTAAAAATTACAAATAAAATACCATTATGTAGGAATTCTTTTTATCTTTCTAATGAATATTTATAGTCGAATTTATCTTATGTATAACCCCATATTAAAAAGGATTTACTTATTAAACTTTGATTTTAACTATTTTAACCCTTCTTTAAATAAATTAATAATAAATGTCCTAATCTAATCCAAGTGGGCCTAAATGGTCATATTTTATTCCTAAGTTTGTTTTTGGTCGAATTACACTTGTCCAATAGAATTAGGACATGTGTTAGGGTAATAGTAATATCATATTTACCCTTAGTTACCCTATTTACTATTAACCGCGGTAAAAAAGTAAAAAGTTACTATTCACCAAAAAATTATTTTCATCTCATTGAACCACATTTTAGTCCTTGATATTAACCGTGTCTCTCGGATTTTCGAAATTCCATTCACAGAAGTGGCAAAATTAAGTTTTATGAAAAATTCAGTTTTTTTTTAACTACCACTTAGTAGTTTCACTATTCATCAAAAATTGATGTTTTTCAGAACAATGCCAAAATTTCATCCTAAACTATATTTCATATTCCGAATTCAAAAATGAAATCTATTTTACCAAATTCATAACATAGAAGTTGCATTAAATAATTTTATAATTAAATCCCGCTGTTAAAATAAATAGCGTGTTTTTAGGAAACAATATATATCAAAAGATTGACACTTGATTATGTCTTGTTTAAATGTGAAATTACAACCAATGAACAACATTGTATTAAATTGTAAAAATATATTCTAAATATACTTTAAAACCACTCAAATTAATAATTTATCACTTTTAATTATTTCGATTAAAAAAGTTGTTTTTAATTATAATTTAGTGATTTTCACTATTCATCAGAATATGAAAGTTATCCGAAAAGTACCAAAATTTCACCTTAGGCTAAATTCGATACTCCGAATCCAAAAATGAAGTTCATTTTGAAAAATAAGATTTACAGAATTTTAAAAAGTGGTTATTACTATTCATAACGGCTAGTTTTAATAATATTTTAATATCATATCGTTGTTTAGTGAAACTCGGTATTGCGTATTACACATGCTATCGAGGAAGGTCGTGATTGCGTGTAATGCAAGGCAAGTCAAGGATGTGTGTTGTGCAAGCTCCTTTTGGTGTAGCGTACAACACAAGACATTAATAAAATTAAAAAGAATATTTTTTATAAAATCTTGGGCTGTTACAACCTTTTTCCAAATTTCATGACTCCTTTCTAGGGTTATATTTTCAAGAATATGTGATCCATGACTTGAAATTATAAGTCACTAATTATATTTATATATTAACTCTTTTACCAAATCTAAGAATCTTTGATGTTATTTTTGATTGATTTTATTTTCCATATTTTATGTTCACAATAGTTTCCCTTATCCATCTATATCCCAAATTGTGGGATTTCAATACATTTTCTTATTGATATATTATTAATGATGTATTTGAATTCTCAAGTGGAAAATCCATTCTAATGAAAATTCAACTAGTGAAAGATTATTGTATCCACTCCCATTAAAATAAATTGAAAAAATTATTAATATTTTTCCAATGTCGGAATATTATTCTCAGAAAAACCATCAGTTTGATGATAAAGCGTTGTTATTAGGTATACTTATTCATTCACATTGTTTTCAAGGCTCCACTAAAACATAAAAATAAATCATGGATCATGGTTATAAAGTAATGATTTTAATGATCCAAAAAGTAACACAAATTCACGAATATATAGATTTTAAGTGGTATTAAGGTTGAAATCCTCTAATATAGTGATAACATGGGAAGAATTTTTTAATCTATCAATGATTACCCAAATGAAATTTCATATCATTTATGTATTGGAATGTTTAGTAAAAATGTCCATAGAGATGTTTCTACACTTACATACAAGTATGTTAGTGGTAGTAATACTCCTTTGGGAAGTTATTTCTTTTCCTTCACATGATGTAATTACAAAATTTTATTAATATAATCAATAGTATGCCTCTTCTTATTATCCAACAAATAATGATTGTGAAAATATTATTATTTTTGTGCCTATAGTATTTATAAATAATATTGATTTGTGAGGATTATCCATCAGCATATTATTTAACTTCATAATATATGGGATATATGGTAACACCACGAAATTTTATGAAAAATATTATTTTTAATTTTATTAATGTCTTGTGTTGTACGCTACACTAAAAGGAGCTTTCACAACACGCATCTTTGACTTACCTTGCACTATACGCAACACCGTATTAGCTTGCAGTATACGCAACACTATTCTTGGACCGTGTTACTCACAATTTTGATAATAGTTATTCTACGCAACATTTAGTATATATATATATATATATATATTAAATGTATAAATGAAATATGGTTGGATTCTGTTATACGAAACAACTAAGGATTCTTTCACAACACACAACCCTGACTTGGCTTGCATTACACGCAATCCCGACCTTCCTCGATAGCGTGGGTTGTACGCAATACCGGGTTTTAATAAACAATGATATATTATTATAATATTTTCATGAACTAGCCATTATGAATATTATTAACTAAATTTTGAATTTTATAACATTATTATTCATCATACACATTTTCTAGAACATGGTATAAGAATAAAATAAATTTTTCGGGTAAAATAAGTATTTTTCAAAAAATGCAGTTTTGCCGCCTTTTGATGGCGCACCCACTTTAAATCTAGTTTTTGACATGTTTATACGTTCAATTTGACAAAATAAAATTCTTCTTTTGAATCAGGATGTAAAAATTTACATTAGATAACGTTTTGATATTTTCCCGATAACTTTCATATTTTAATGAATAGTAAAAACAGGTTATATTTTAATTAAAAGCAACTTTTTTCATCGTAATATATTACGTGGTTAAATTATAATATTTAATGGTTTTAAATTATAAATATAATATATTTTTACCATTTAATATAATTAATGTCATTAGCATTGATTTTACCTTGAATTCATAGGTTAAATCAATTCAATCTTTTGCAATGTTTTAAACAAAAACCCATTTTTATTCGACAATGGGATTAATTTTAATTTAATTTCTGCAACTTCTTTGTATTGAATTTTAAAAAATGGATTCCATATTTGGAATCAGTGGGTCCAAATTATGTTAATAGGCTACTTTTTATTTTTGGGAATTATGAATAGTAACTACGGTAAATTTTATTTACCATAGTTAAAGGTAAATCGGGTAATTAAGGGTAAATATAATATTATAAATTTACCCTAACACATGAAAAAATTCTATTTGATGGCTAAAAGTAATCCCATATCAACTAAGGGTCGGATTAGATTCTTTTTATGGACTTTTGACCATGAAAATAATTTAATTATTATTAAAACCAAAGAAAGTGACAACATGTCAGTCTCTTAAATATTATAAGTATAATAATTTTAAATTAGTGATAAACATCATAAAATTTCGAACATGAATAGTCTCCAGAAATCTAACAAAATTCTCTACATCATGATAATTTATTTAGAATTTTTTGGGATTAAATAATTTTCATTAATTGTGACACAATAGTGATGCAGAAATTATTTATCTAGTGAAAAATCAAGAATATAGTTTTTATTAAACTAATAGTGACCATAAAAGGCACAAAACCCTGACCAAAAATTATTGGTCATGTAAATGGAAACTATAGTCATCCAATGGTCGAATATTTGACCATTTGGAGTCTTATACAAGCTATTATGACACTTATATTATTTTATTTTAAATGATTTAAAAGTTGTCACCTTCATAATTTAATAAATATAACAATTTAAATATTGTGATTTTAAGATGATAAATTCGAGTAAAAGTATTATTGTGAAATTTAATATATTTATCTGCATCATAGGATTTTATTTTAAATTTTTATACAAGAAATAAGTATATTAAATAATTATACAAAAATTATGTAGTAATTATTTTATTAAGAGATAAACCAAATAAATGGTTTTAAAAATAATAAAATAAATATTATATGAACTATTTAATGTGATACACTAATTTTATAGATACATATGAACTTTCATTAATATATTAAATCTTTTATTTCGAACATATCTTCTGTATATATTTTATTTAAATTCAAATAAATGAATAGTGTCAAAATTGACAGTATTGTTATTTTACAAAAATAACATATTATAAAATTGATTAAAAATCACATAAATATTTAAAAATTATAAATTTATATTTATATGGTATATAATGTTATAAAGAAAACAATTATGGAAAATTCACAACAAATAAGTAATTATTTGTTATAATTTAAAATTTAGAATTTTATTACCACAAATAAACATAAATAGATTAAATAAGGATAAATCAAAATGATAAGGTTTAAAATAAGATCCAAACATGTCTAAATTTGATTGGTTGATGAGATTACAACCCTATCTCATCTAATCTTCGAATATGAGTCATTTTTGGAGGTTTTTAAGTGGGGTTAGATTTATTATAAATTAATATTTTTAAGAATTCCTAATGTGCCCCTCTCCTCCCTAATAAAAGGGCACCTCCTCCCCCTCCTCCTCACACCAATTTGAGAACTCAAGCTCGGACAACCCCTGCCAAAATCCCTTCTCTACATTCCTAGAATAATTCTAGAGGTCCTGGTCTTCTTCAAAGACCAATCTTAGTTCCCTAGGTGAAGGATTCAAAGAGGCGTTTCAAAGAAGAGGTAATATCCATTACCGATCTTTTCAATTTCTTTCTTCTTCAACTTCTTCTTCTTTATTTGTTTCATGATAAAGTAATAACATAAGTATTACTTACATACTGATATGTTATTATAAATATGAAACAACTCTAATTAACCTTCTATCCATCCTACGGAAAAAGGAAATCACCGCGCGTGCGTACGTACAGAATACTGTCTCCACGCCGTGGTGTAATCTATTTTCCGCCACCACCTTAATTGGATGGGTATAATGGTTTAGTGAGTAACTATATATGATTATTATAAAGTGATATTGATACTGAAATAGTATACATACACTTCAACACAATTCCACGACCATGGGAACGATATCATCGCTCGTGCGTACGTACGGACTACCGTCTCCACGACGCGATGAGATTCATTCTCAATGATTAACCATTCATGAATGATTATAAAGTATATATAATAAGTTATAATGAAATATATGATATAATAATGATACTGGAATTATTTATATTTATATGTATGTCATCTACTTAATTCCATTCAATTCAATAAGGAAACGAAAACAGCGTTCATGCGTACGTACGGACTACCGTCTCCATGAACGGTGTATTTCTTTCCATTTACTGATTTATTATATATTATGAATATATATATATATAAGTCATGTTTTATATTCTTTAATTAAGTAATCATGATCTAAGTAATCATATGAATAATTACAAGTTAAAAACACGAATGACAAATGAGACGATTTTACCCAAAACGCTACTTTAACATGAATTTACAAAAGAACGGGTAATATAAAGTCATAAGTGGACCATATATGATATAATAACGATGAATATGATTCCGGAATAAGTCAATAACATGATTTAAATCATTATACAGGAGGTTCGGACACTTACAAAGCAAGTCGGACCTAAGGTAAGAGAAATATCACAATCTCATTTTTATCCGAGATTGTTTATACTTTAGTATTTACTGGGGTGTATTTTATCATCCAAATCCAGGTTTCCAAAATATGTAATATTATTTCCATCCACCTACAATTGTTTAAATCCAATTTTACTCTTCGGTGAGTTTTTAGTAAAAGATCTGAAAGGAATCTTTTGTCATTTTTCATACGAGGTACTTATTGACCTTTCCGACAAAAGTACGAAAAGAATGTTTTTTTTAACTTATACGGCACGAACGGATTTTTAAAACATTATTTCCATTAAGCTTCCTTTACAAGTTTTCAAGTTTATTTTTAATCAACTTCGTTTATTTTAAAGTTGTATGACATATTAAGAAAGGAAAAATGTTTTTTAAGAAGAAAGGATATTTTCCTCAAGAATGGAGTTCAAGTGTTTTATCAAAATTATTTTCCATCTAAGATAATAAAGGGTTCTGTTTTTATCCCTATTATTACATTGATTTGATCATGTTGTGATGGAATTATTTTTATGAATTCCTTTATCTTATATGAATTGATTTATGATGTCATGATGTTTCAAGAATCCCATTTTTTTACATGTGTTATGCGATGATGTATGATTTATGATTATGTGGCACACATAAGAAAGGATTCATTATAAGATGGGTGGGACCTATATCTCCTTCCAATTCATTGGGTAAAGATTTTATATCTCATGAGATAGACATGGCTGAAATGGTAGGTTATACCGGTTCAGTGAAACAGGACTGAAACGAGGGTTACTCGATTCAGAAAGGGACTTTGTCCACTAAGATAGTCTTGGCAATGAGTCTTGACTAACAAGAAATGATTCTCTATGATTATTTGTGAATGACACAAAGTTTCATGTTTTAAGTTATGATTATTGTGATTACATTTCACTGCCATGATTTACCCCATGTTATGAAATTATGATCTCTTTTGCAGGTTAAGATTTTCAAAATGTTATGTTCTTATGAATAGGATGTGATTGATATTTCATTTGTTTACCCTTACTGAGCATTTGAGCTCACCCTTTTATGTTTTCTTTTCCCCAGGATATAAATAAAGGTTTTAGGTAAAAAAAGGAAGATCCTTATAGGATATGTTGAAGATCTTTCACCACCATTAGAAGATTACGTTCCGAGTTTCCAAAGACAATAAACTATTACGATCCTTGTGTGTGTGTTTTTGTTATGTACTAAGTATTCCGCAAATGTAATGTAATGTCCATGTACGTCAAGATACGGGTCTCTACAGTTGGTATCAGAGGAAAGGTTTAGTCAACCTTTGGAAACTAGGATGCGAGAAATTTAGTGAGATCCCTAGAGATATTTCTATGGTATGTCTAGGGATGTCCCTAAGGTTAAGTATACGTATAGGTTATAGTACTAGAATTACGCTAACTATCATAGAATTAAACCTAAGATGTTAGATATTGAAGGTACTCCCCCTTTATTATGTTGTTTTCCCTAGCATGATTTTTGCCTCTCACACTATTCTTTTTGGGTTTTAGACGATGGCTGGAACCCGAAGGAACCGTGTTGATCAATGCAATGGACAATGCAATGATTGTCCTCCTGAACAAACAAATGTTATGGGAGATGGAGTGCAAAATCTTATTGCTATACTTACACAAGCTATGAATCATTCTGGACTTCCAAATGTACAGAGAAGGGAACAATATTCTATTGAGTCCTTCATGAGGCAACGTCCTCCTTCTTTCAGTGGGTCTTCTGATCCACTTGTTGCTGAACAATGGATCAGTACCACTGAAAAGATATTTTCAGTTCTTCAATGTTCTGAACATGATAAAGTCATCTTAGCAGTATATTGTTTGGAAGGTGAAGCTGATCAATGGTGGAATCTTATCAAGAATACAAGGCAAAGAGATGAAATTGAGTCTATGGAATGGGACGAGTTGAAGAACTTATTTTTCAATAAGTACTTCCCTCGTATTCTTCGAAAAAAAATGGAAAAAGAGTTTCTTGAACTAAAGCAAAATGATGATGAATCTGTTGGTATATACGAAGCAAATTTCACAAGACTTACAAGGTATGCATCTGGCATTATCATCCAACCTGAAAGTAAAGTTGATCGATTTTTCAGTGGCTTAAAACCAAGTCTTCGAAGGGCATTAGCTATACGAGACTTCAGTAGCTATGAAGAAATTGTGTGTTGTGCTATGAAGGTAGAAATGGAAGTTGGTGTTACATATCCATCTCATGGTTTTGAAAAGAAACGAAAGATGGAGTTCAAGGAGAAATATTAGAATAATGGTGAAAAGAAGATGAATGTTTCCTTATGCTCAAAGTGTGGAAAGAAGCATGGTGGAGATTGTCGTAAAGGGACTAGAAATGTTTTAAGTGTGGAAAAGAAGGTCATTGAGTAGCTGAGTGTCGAAGTAATGGAATAAGGATTTCTAATGATGTGAACAAGGAAAACACTGCAGAGAACGCACCACCAACACTTCAATGTTTCAAGTTCAAGGAGATGGGACATTATGCCAATAAATGCCCTAATCCAAGGGTTTGTGATGATCAACATGAGCAACCACTTCAGGCAAAGGACAAAGTGAAGTCACATGTGATCACTATTGGTGATGTTGAATATGAAAACGATGTGGTGGAATGATTAAGTGATTATGTAATGGGATTCCAAAATAGTGTTGTATATAGTATCGTGGAATATTGGAATATTTATGTATTGGTCTATTGTGGTTTTCAATAATTTTATGGTTCCATTAACCATGGAAACTGATTGAGATATTTTTGGAAAAAGAATGATATGCGCATAATGAAGGGAAAATGAGAAAATTAAATATTTGACAGTATTCATGAGCTCATGATTGATTTAATGACAAAGTGATATCATGGTTTGAGTATATAGAATTTTGATGATTTTGGTATGTGGAAATTGTTAACTTTAAACTGCTTTCATGTTTTCACTAAGGTATTCAAGAGAATACATGATTAAGGACTTTGAATGTTTGGAATGTGACCAACAAAACATATCTTATGATATATGGGGATCAACGATGGTATTAAATCTCTGGTAATCGTTTTCACTATGTTATTAGAGTGGAATGCAGTATTATGGATAATCCTAAAGATTGGAATGGACATAAGTTAGTATTGTTTAAGGATAGAAGTGTTCTCGATATTATTGATGGAATGTTATAGTAATATAGTTTTAGAAAAAGGAAAACCTGCAGGACGGGCGACAGCCCATCGCGTCGGACAAGGCTGTGGGAATCGAACACACAACCGAAATGCGACTGGCCTTTATCGCCTACCACTGGCCTACAGGAAGTCCCTGTTTAGTAGAAACTAGTTTTATTATATTAACCAGTATGATATATGAAGTATAAGTCCATTTTAGGAACCATATATGATTAATCTCACTATAGACCGACTTATGTATATAATTTTTGCTAACCTTTTGTTTGAGACAGATGGAATGACCCGTCATTCTATCACATAATCTGCTAACACTTCACGAATAACAAATTCAACTTCATTTATTTAAGAGATGATGTGGAAATTGTTCAAGGCACGAACAACAGTGAGATTGTACCAAAATAAAGTAAGTATTTTTTCAAATTCAAATTTTCAACTTTAGGGAAATGATCTTGAAAACCAGAAATGTTGTCCTAGTGATCTTATACCTGATGAATCAGATGGTACCTTAGATCGTCACAAATTTATGGATTTGTGATTGTTGGCTTTTCCATAGCCATGTTCTCTACCACTCTCCATCAGAACATGATGGTTAGATTTTTCTTCCATATCCATATTTTCACCTGTGTGGAAACCTAGTGATTAGTCTATTTGGGTAACCGTTACATTTCATACTTTCATTTTTAAAGATTGGTTTTGGTATTCCTTTTTACAATGTGGGTTTCTATTAATGAAACTTTTGAATAGTAAACCATTTATAACCCCGACGAATTTCAAGGGAGAAATTCATTTTAAGGGGGGTAGAATGTAACACCCCGAAATTTTATGAAAAATATTCTTTTTAATTTTATTAATGTCTTGTGTTGTACGCTACACCAAAAGGAGCTTGCACAACACGCATCTTTGACTTACCTTGCGCTATACGCAACACCGTATTAGCTTGCAGTATACGCAACACTATTCTTGGACCGTGTTACTCACAATTTTGATAATAGTTATTCTACGCAACATTGAGTATATATATATATATATTAAATGTATAAATGAAATATGGTTGGATTCTGTTATACGAAACAACTAAGGATTCTTTCACAACACACAACCCTGACATGGCTTGCATTACACGCAATCCCGACCTTCCTCGATAGCGTGGGTTGTACGCAATACCGGGTTTTAATAAACAATGATATATTATTATAATATTTTCATGAACTAGCCGTTATGAATAGTATTAACTAAATTTTGAATTTTATAACATTATTAATCATCTTACACGTTTTCTAGAACATGGTATAAGAATAAAATAAATCTTTCGGGTAAAATAAGTATTTTTAAAAAAATGCAGTTTTGCCGCCTTTTGATGGCGCACCCACTTTAAATCTAGTTTTTGACATATTTATGTGTTCAATTTGACAAAATAAAATTCTTCTTTTGAATCAGGATGTAAAAATTTACATTAGATAACGTTTTGATATTTTCCCGATAAATTTCATATTTTAATGAATAGTAAAAACACGCTATATTTTAATTAAAAGCAACTTTTTTCATCGTAATATCTTACGTGGTTAAATTATAATATTGAATGGTTTTAAATTATAAATAGAATATATTTTTACCATTTAATATAATTAATGTCATTAGCATTGATTTTACCTTGAATTCGTAGGTTAAATCAATTCAATCTTTTGCAATGTTTTAAACAAAAACCCGTTTTTATTCGACAATGAGATTAATTTTAATTTAATTTCTGCAACTTCTGTATATTGAATTTTAAAAAATGGATTCCATATTTGGAATCAGTGGGTCCAAATTATGTTAATATGCTACTTTTTATTTTTGGGAATTATGAATAGTAACTACGGTAAATTTTATTTACCATAGTTAAAGGTAAATCGGGTAATTAAGGTTAATACAATATTATAAAATTACCCTAACACATGCCAAAAATCTATTTTATGGCTAAAAGTAAACCCATATCAACTAAGGGTCGGATTAGATTCATTTTATGGACTTTTGACCATGAAAATAATTTAATTATTATTAAAACCAAAGAAAGTGACAACATGTCACTCTCTTAAATCTTATAAGTATAATAATTTTAAATTAGTGATAAACATCATAAAATTTCGAACATGAATAGTCTCCAGAAATCTAACAAAATTATCTACATCATGAGAATTTATGTAGAATTTTTTGGGATTAAATAATTATCATTAATTGTGACACAATAGTGATGCTGAAATTATTCATCTAGTGAAAAATCAACAATATAGTTTTTATTAAACTAATAGTGAATATAAAAGGCACAAAACCCTGACCAAAACTTATTGGTCATGTTAATGGAAACTATAATCATCCAATGGTAGAATATGTGACCATTTGGAGTCTTATACAAGCTATTATGACACTTATATTATTTTATTTTAAATGATGCCAAAGTTGTCACCTTCATAATTTAATAAATATAACAATTTAAATATTGTGATTTTAAGATGATAAATTCGAGTAAAAGTATTATTGTGAAATTTAATATATTTATCTGCATCATATGATTTTATTTTAAATTTTTATACAACAAATAAGTATATTAAATAATTATACAAAAATGATGTAGTAATTATTTTATTAAGAAATAAACCAAATAAATGGTATTAAAAATAATAAAATAAATATTATATGAACTATTTAATGTGATACACTAATTTTATAGATACATATGAACTTTTATTAATATATTAAAGCTTTAAGTTCGAACATATCTTCTGTATATATTTTATTTAAATTCAAATAAATGAATAGTGTCAAAATTGACAGTATTGTTATTTTACAAAAATAACATATTATAAAATTGTTTAAAAATCACATAAATATTTAAAAATTATAAATTTATATTTATATGGTCTATAATGTTATAAATTAAACAATTATGGAAAATTCACAACAAATAAGTAATTATTTGTTATAATTTAAAATTTAAAATTTTATTACCACAAATAAACATAAATAGATTAAATAAGGATAAATCAAAATGATAAGGTTTAAAATAAGATCCAAACATGTTTAAATTTGATTGTATTATAATATTACAACCCTATATCATCTAATATTCGAATATGAGTCATTTTTGGAGGTTTTTAAGTGGGGTTAGATTTATTATAAATTAATATTTTTAAGAATTCCTAAGGTGCCCCTCTCCTCCCTTATAAAAGGGCACCTCCTCCCCCTCCTCCTCACACCAATTTGAGAACTCAAGCTCGGCCAAACCCTGAAAAAATCCCTTCTCCACTTTCCTAGAATAATCCTAGAGGTTCTGGTCTTCTTCAAAGACCAATCTTAGTTCCCTAAGTGAAGGATTCAAAGAGGCGTTTCAAAGAAGAGGTAATATCCATTACCGATCTTTTCAATTTCTTTCTTCTTCAACTTCTTCTTCATTAGTTGTTTCATGATAAAGTAATAACATAAGTATTAATTACATACTGATATGTTATTATAAATATGAAACAACTCTAATTAACCTTCTATCCATCCTACGGAAAAAGGAAATCACCGCGCGTGCGTACGTACAGAATACTGTCTCCACGCCGTGGTGTAATCTATTTTCCGCCACCACCTTAATTGGATGGGTATAATGGTTTAATGAGTAACTATATATGATTATTATAAAGTGATATTGATACTGAAATAGTATACATACACTTCAACACAATTCCACGACCATGGGAACGATATCATCGCTCGTGCGTACGTAC
This sequence comes from Viscum album, assembly GCA_963277665.1. Lineage (NCBI taxonomy): Eukaryota > Viridiplantae > Streptophyta > Magnoliopsida > Santalales > Viscaceae > Viscum > Viscum album. Next base: position 1,014,018,633 of record OY728131.1, read on the forward strand.
GGACTACCGTCTCCACGACGCGATGAGATTCATTCTCAATGATTAACCATTCATGAATGATTATAAAGTATATATAATAAGTTATAATGAAATATATGATATAATAATGATACTGGAATTATTTATATTTATATGTATGTCATCTACTTAATTCCATTCAATTCAATAAGGAAATGAAAACAGCGTTCATGCGTACGTACGGACTACCGTCTCCATGAACGGTGTATTTATTTCCATTTACTGATTTATTATATATTATGAATATATATATATATAAGTCATGTTTTATATTCTGTAATTAAGTAATCATGATATAAGTAATCATATGAATAATTAGAAGTTAAAAACACGAACGACAAATGAGACGATTTTACCCAAAACGCTACTTTAACATGAATTTACAAAAGAACGGGTAATATAAAGTCATAAGTGGACCATATATGATATAATAACAATGAATATGATTCTGGAATAAGTCAATAACATGATTTAAATCATTATACAGGAGGTTCGGACACTTACAAAGCAAGTCGGACCTAAGGTAAGGGAAATATCACAATCTCATTTTTATCCGAGATTGTTTATACTTTAGTATTTACTGGGGTGTATTTTATCATCCAAATCCATGTTTCCAAAATATGTAATATTATTTCCATCCACCTACAATTTATTAAATCCAATTTTACTCTTCGGTGAGTTTTTAGTAAAAGATCTGAAAGGAATCTTTTGTCATTTTTCATACGAGGTACTTATTGACTTTTCCGACAAAAGTACGAAAAGAATGTTTTTTTTAACTTATACGGCACGAACGGATTTTTAAAACATTATTTCCAAGAAGCTTCCTTTACAAGTTTTCAAGTTTATTTTTAATCAACTTCTTTTAGTTTAAAGTTGTATGACATGTTAATAAAGGAAAAATGTTTTTTAAGAAGAAAGGATATTTTCCTCAAGAATGGAGTTCAAGTGTTTTATCAAAATTATTTTCCATCTAAGATAATAAAGGGTTCTGTTTTTATCCCTATTATTACATTGATTTGATCATGTTGTGATGGAATTATTTTTATGAATTCATTTATCTTATATGAATTGATTTATGATGTCATGATGTTTCAAGAATCCCATTTTTGTTACATGTGTTATGCGATGATGTATGATTTATGATTATGTGGAACACATAAGAAAGGATTAATTATAAGATGGGTGGGACCTATATCTCCCTCCAATGCATTGGGTAAAGATTTTACATCTCATGAGATAGACATGGCTGAAATGGTAGGTTATACCGGTTCAGTGAAACATGACTGAAACGAGGGTTACTCGATTCAGAAAGGGACTTTGTCCACTAAGATAGTCTTGGCAATGAGTCTTGACTAACAATAAATGATTCTCTATGATTATGTGTGAATGCCACAAAGTTTCATGTTTTAATTTATGATTATTGTGATTACATTTCACTCCCATGATTTACCCCATGTTATGAAATTATGATCTCTTTTGCATGTTAAGATTTCCAAAATGTTATGTTCTTATGAATACGATGTGATTGATATTTCTTTTGTTTACCCTTACTGAGCATTTGAGCTCACCCTTTTATGTTTTCTTTTCCCCAGGATATAAAGAAAGGTTTTAGGTAAAAAAAAGGAAGATCCTTATAGGAGATATTGAAGATCATTTACCACGATTAGAAGATTACGTTCCGAGTTTCCAAAGACACTAAACTATTACGATCCTTGTGTGTGTGTTTTTGTTATGTACTAAGTATTCCGCAAATGTAATGTAATGTCCATGTACGTCAAGATACGGGTCTCTACATATATATCCTTATACCAAACATCAACACTCCCTATTGATCAATATATAACTAAAGAAGCATTCCATTTTTTGGCTTCTATCTTCTTTTCCATCATTGGATCCAATATCATTTTCATTATTTATTTTACATAGAATTGATGTCTGGGAAATCATACTTGATAGGATTGATGATATACCTACCCTTATGACATCAATTTATATATTTAATAATTCTTTTATCAGTGTTACTTATTCCATACTCATCATTTAAATAAATATAGGGTCTTTCTAACTTAATGGTTTAGTGACTTTTTTCTTTTTCAAGGTGATAATGAATAAGAAAATAATAGTATATAAAATTCATTATCCATCTCCTTTGTCTAATTTTCATTTCATTTTGTGTAAATATTTACATCATACTCTAGTGGTTTATGTTGAAATCACCCTTATTCCCAAAAATAAAATGTCTTTATATCTCTATTTAAATGATAAATTCAACTAAATATATCATATTTATGATAATTTTTCTAATGAGGTTTCAAATGTGGATATAGATATCCAATTAACATTTAATTATTCATGAGTAAACATTAAATTACTTTTAAGGATAGATCACTCTAAATGAAAAATCCTTCTCCATCATATGGTAATATTAGGAAACTTGTGTAAAGAAACTGGTTCTTCAATTCATGCAAACTCTCATCACATATTTTTATCCACATAAACTTTACACCATTTTGAGTTAACATGGTCAGTGTATGAGAAATATATGAAATTTTTTCACAAGTCTTAAATAGTATCCTTGAGGAAAAAGGGAACAAAAAAATTACAATTTTTTTGTAAGATAGGTCACTACTCTTTAGCGTTATCCTTTTTTAGATCAACTATTAATCCTTAATTAGTCATAATGTCTCCCAAGAATTACAATTATTGTAACCAGATCTCACATTTAAGATTTTTTTTGAAAAAAACTACGTGTTCCATAATGTTTTTAATACTTCATTTAAATTATCCTCTTGTTCCTCACAACTTTTGGAATATGTCATAGTATAATTAATAATATCAACAAAAATTTATCAAGGAAGTACCTAAATACTATTCCAAAAATCCATAAATTTTATAGTAACATTAGTAAATCAAAAGGGAATAATAAAAAAATCAAAAGGTATATATATTTTTTTGAAAGGTTTTTTTGATATATACTTTTTTTAGCGAGAGTTGATGATACCCCAATCTAACTTCAATAATGTAAAATAATTGGACCCCATGAAGATGGTAAATAAATCATCAATACTTATAAGGGGGTTTTTTCATTATGATCTCATTATGAAATCTAATATTAATACATTGTTACCTTGATTTATCTTTCTTCTTCATAAAGATAACAGGTGATCCCAAAGGATACTCACTAGGTTTAATAAAACCATTATCGGGAATTTATTTTAGTTATTTATTTAATTTTTATAACTCCACATATGAATTTCTATATTGGGTATTTGATATGGGATTGGGTTCAGGTTTGAGTTCCATTGATAATTCTAACACTATTTTTAGGAGAGGTCTAGTTAATTGATTTGAAAGTACTTAAAATTATTCCTAAATAATGCATAAATTTGATATATCTATAATTTCAATATATTCCCCATATTTTATAATCATTTTCATAAATATAAGTATAGGTGGTGGTTCTTTAAGAACTCTTATTAGGATATGTCTCTTTTGAAAATAATTTCAATTTATCCCTTTAATAAAATTATCATTTACTTTCTTCTATATTATATATATGAATTATACATTTTGAGCCAATCTATCTCTATTATGATTTAAAAATATACCATTGGAATGACCACCAAATTTGAGGACATATTGTACTCAATAAATTTAATAGGAGAATGTCTATATATTTCTGACTCTTGAATTGTTCCTCCAGAATTATTAATTGAAAAATATACATATATTATATAATGGTTCAACATGATGTTCTTTTAAAACATTAATGAAATAATGGAATGTGTAAAATTTTAATGAAATCATTTGCTTTCAATATTTGAGTGCACAATAAGAACTTTTATAATAAATTATTTTAAAGGGGTGTTAATTCCTAAAATATTATGATGAAATAATTACGTAAGATATATATCATTAATAATTGTTTTGAAAGAGAAGGTGATTGACCCAATAATTTCCCTCATAAGTTTCAAATTGTGTTTAAAATAACTCCTCTTTTTCACTCATTAAGTGAATATCATGATAATACCCAACTAGAATTTTCATATATTATTAACCATTTGCTCATCTGTTCTACATCCTGCATCCACTTATTTGTATCCATCCGTGTATTTTATTTCTATGAAACCACAAATTCAATAATTTTCCATAATTTAATATGTTTTCATATATGTATAATTATCCCTCCTTAAAAATATTACATTTATAACTGCCAAGGATATTTTTAGTTTTTGTGTCTTTGAAACGAGTTTCATTAAACTTGAAGTAAATATATAAAAAAAAATACTTAAAATTTAATTAATCCTCTTGAAATACTTCTTTATAAATATATCACAGGTCACCTCATAGCGTATAATTTCTGAGAGACTTATATCAATTAAAAAGGTGAACATAAATCCATGTAGGGGAAAAATATTAAATGGAATGAGAGTGATCATTAAGAATATAATAGGAGGAATACCAAGATATAATATCATAATTATATGATATATAACATGTAAATGTGGATACAACCTAAATAGGAAACATTCATAGTCCTATCACCTAGGTTCATCACTAAGGATTTATAAAAATCATTCCTTGGGTTGTTAACAAAATTATCATGAAACATTATCAAGGAATACTTCTAGGGTATCATAAACATGTCATCCATAGAGATTAATTCTTTACCCAAATCATTGTAGTACTATCAGAGTTAACTTTTTAATATGTATAGATTTATGTGTGACATGTATATTATATATCATAAGAACACATAACATCATTTCAACCCTTGAGTAGGAAATGTTGGTTTTATAAAAATATGTCCCAAATCAATGGAATATGGTTATATCTATATAAATTCCTTTGAGTGGTAGTAGGGATTTGTTTTCATAATATACAAGTATGGAGTGAAAAATTACATATTAATGTTGATAAAAAAAATGTATACATAACAATTTATTGGATGGTATTAATGAGGGAGGAAGGTATACACTCCTTAATACATAATTATTTGGATAGTAAAGGAATAATTATTATCACATGAAAACATATTCAATTGAAAAAAAAGAACTATTAAAATGGAAGGTCTTGAATAAAAGGAGGGAGGAACATAATCTCTTACATAAACAGATGATTCTAAAGTCTTGAGAAGGGACACTATTAACCTAATAATCTCATTGGAGAGAATATAGAGAGGGAAACAGGATAAATTTAATGCTCAATGGATTTTTTGTTAAAAGGAATGAATAAATTGGAGGGTATTTATAAAAAAAAGGTGATTTTTTTTAATTTCCAAGATTTTTTTACTATATGTTATAAAAATGTAAAACCGTTGGCCTTTTGATGGTTTAATCCCATGGTATTTTCTAATGGGTGGTAATTTTTAGTATTTTAATAGTTTTTTATCCTAACTCACTTTAATTAGATATTTTTTTATGTGTGAAGGATTCTACTTTATAAATAATATTTTTAAACAATAATATATACATTAGGTTTTGGAAGATTCATTATAGTTTTGGAAAATTTATATTTTTTTAAATTAAATTAATGAAAAAAACCTATTTTAGTCCAGAATTTTTTTTATTTTTAAATCATTTTTAATGAATTGTGATGTAATTATATTTACCATATTTAAATTTTTACCAACAAATGGACTTCCTTGAATGGTTATTAAAAAATCAATGTTGGGTAATTTTGACATGCTAATTTAAATATCAAAATTCATTTTATCAAAATGGGTTTTCTAAAAAAATTAGTTTTAAAATAAAATATTTATTTATTGAAAACCTTTGATTTTTAAATCATGATCAAGATTATAAATCATGGAAATACTAAAATGATTATATTAAATTAGTTTAAATTTTATATATGAATTTTTTTAAACATTACAATTAAAATAAACTATTATTTTAAAATTTTGAATTTATCATACAAATTTTTTTAATTAAATTCATACATATATTCATTCTCAAAATATATCCACTGATTATTTTTATTAAAAATATACTTTATAATATTCATCCTCAAATTATGTGAATTTTACAATTTATATAAGGGTAATGCACTAATAAAAATATGGGATCCATGTAACCACTATTTCATTTCTAAAATAATTCACACCTTAATATTACTTGTGGTTCATATAAAAAACAAATTATCACCATAGCATAATTTTGAGATTGTGTAGATTCTTTACTTACCTAGATTTAACTAATTGGATATTCATAATATATTATTTCACTTCAGTCATTCTAGAAAAGTGAAAACACGAACCTACATCATGATTATTTTTTACCAAAAAATCATTTATTTAAATGGGTTGAGGTGACTAGTATTGTTGGTGGTGAATAGTAAAATAATTATAATAGTTGGGTAAATACTAGTTGCTACTAATAGTTTGAGTCAATGGATGGTTGAATATAATTATTGGCTGATAGTGAAACATGTTTGATAGGAAAATTACAACTATAAATATAGCTGGGACTAGATTCATCTTATTATTATCTTGTAATTTGTGTGTAATCACTAGCACACAAGATAGTATGGTTCTTATCCTTTTAGTCCAAAAAAATAATGGATTTACATTATTCTACCATGTATGTGAGAAAAATTTTAAATAACAGAATCATGTGTGTCCATTTACTTCTCCTATCTAATTTTTGTTACTTTGAGATGAAGTGTGTGAATGGTTTTCATTTTTGAAATGGTAATCTATGTGAAATAGAATTACTAATTCAGGTTTTCTTTGATTAAGAGGGAGATGTTTTTAGTTAAAATTCTACAATGTTGAACCATGGGTTGATATGAATTTTCAATGAAAATATGTTAAACCATCCCATGTTTGCACCAATTTTTACCTTCGAGCTTCCCAAAAAGTTGAACAGGAGTTTTCGTGGACACATTTAGTAATTCATTTAACTTTATAAATTTCCTCAAAATAGTATTTATTTTTTTCCATCACTATTATCACAATATATGATATCAAAAGAAGGAATGATTTGAATTAGTCAGATTGATGGAACGAACAATGGCTTATTGAGAATGAAAACATAATATTATCAAATATTTTATGATATTGATATTTTTTAAATGGAGTGGAAGAAAACTAATATTAATAAAACTAAATGTTGAAAATGGACTAGAATGCATTAGACTTGGTGAGGAATGTGTGACTTTCAATATCCTAGAGAATAAGACAATATCTAAGTTGATGTCACCCCTTCTGCACATATATAAAAAACTGATAGACATATACAAGGTATTCTTGTTGAGATTTTTATTTAGGTTGAGGTTTTTAGATGGATGGTCAGTGGTATATCATGTGAACAACTTCAACGTAATCTGATGCTATCTTTATGTAGTGAATGATAATTTCCCTGATGATATGTGGGCTCCAGTACTACATTCACATTCAATAGAATATTTGGATGTAATGGTTTTCATGGAAAGTAATTTTTTTTAAATACATATTTTTTGTTTTAATATTTCAGTAATTTAATATTAAATTATCATCTATAAATTATATAATTTTGGGTAGCTTCTAGTAGTGTATTGAATAATAAAAAATGGGACACTCACCTCATTATAAGAATCACTGAAAACTGAAATACAATTCATCGAATAAGATTCATGGAAATGGAATTGTGGAAAGAAAGGAAACAAATAGAGGAATTATAGAAATCACAAGGAAGGGACCAAAGGGATGCTTCAACATGTTCTGATTCCATTACATCTCAAGACAGAGGATGAAATCTTCTACTCACTATTCAAAATATGGTGGATTCATGGATATTTAAATCTATTTCATCCATCCACTCAATGACAGATCATAGGTTCCTGTTAAACTATAAATTTTTAATCTTTAATAGAGTCCATTTGGTAGATGGATATACTTTAAATAATTTCAAAAATTGATATGTGAATATCTAGATTTATAATGGGAGTATAATTAGGTTAAATAGAGTGATACATATTCCAAGACTCAATATGAATATAATTTTAATGCGGTGATTAAATGATCATGGTTTTTGTACTACATTCAACAATGGAAAAATAAAAATAACCTTTGGATCCATGGTTTATTAAAATGAATAAATATTATACATTTTACCTAACTATAAATTCATATTGGAGTTAAATGGTTGCAATTATAGCTTCTAAAAATGAGGAGGTTCGGTATTCTAGACTTTTCCACCTATGTGGTAAGTATATAAAGGTTCTTGAATGGATTCTCATTTTTAATCTCTACCACACAATGATTGAAAATTAGGGGAGATATGTTCTTATAATGAAAAGTTCAATGTCAATTAACATGAATGGTCAGAATCTTAGATCCTAGAATTTGAATATTTTTTATACAGATGATCAAGTACATAACTCAATCTAATAACCCATATCTATTTTTGACAAATCTAATAACCCATATGAATATATTTCATTCATCGCATTCACTAAAAATTACACGATGAAGGTTTGGTAAATTTTCATAAAAATAAATCCTGTTTTTAGTACTTCTGTATAGTGGAAAGGCATGGTGGATTTTAAAGTGTCAAAAAAAATTAATTCCATAGATCTAATAATGGTGGTGAGTATATTGGTAATAAGTATCCAGATTTTTATTTGAATAAAGTGATATAGTTTGAGATAATAGTATATGTAACTCCTATAATTGAGAATGACATATGTATGTGGGTGCATTTTGGAATTTCTAAATCTATATGGGAGGAAGAAATGAAAAGGTCATAATATTTTTCAATAAAAGTCCATCCTTTGTAGTTAGACAGTGTTTATTTGAATATTTATTTTCTGGTTAGTTACTAAAAGTACCACACCTAAAATTCATTGGATGTGTTAATTATGATCTTACTAACGAAAATGATAGAGATAAAATGGTGGAAAATTACCAAGCATACTTTATTATAATATATTTAAATGACTATTATTTCTATTGTATAAGGAATAATGATCAATGTAAGGTCATTAAAATTTGACATAAAATCTTTCATAAAATGATTATATGTAAATATTGGAACTTTTTTAAATCTAAATTTGAGGAAAATTTTTCAAATTATAAAATTCAATTCAATTGGGATGAATGTAATGGTAATTTGACAATATTAGCGATACTAAATATCAATGTTAATTTACCAGAAATTTTATCATTCAGAGACATTATATACTTTTATAAGATTAAAAAGTAACATGAGAAAGCTCCATTAGCAAAGAAATTGATAGGATGAGAACCATAAGTTTATGTTCAAAAAATTAATGTACCATAGGATGTACAAACTTATATGATAAGATCTTCTAGATTCAGAAACTAGTCCAATAATATGAATTCAACATGATGATATTACTTCTAACTGATGGTAGAGATATTGAATGTGAATTATAGTTATAAACTATCACTGACTTGAGGCAGTGACAGTTATTCTTGGAAGAATATATCAATTTCATATAGTTTAGTGTAAATTGGGAGCTGATTGAACTATTGGGCAATAAGTGGGAAATATATAATAAATGGTTTTACCATTTTAATGAATAAGACAATAGAAATATAGGATAAAAGGTATAGTTGGTGGTGAAAGGGTCCTGAAAAATGAAGTAATAGGTATCTCTAAAATATTTTCATTGATTATTAGTTATACTAACATTATAATAAAGATAAAAATTGTTGAATTTAATTATTTACACATATATAAGATGGGTGTAATGATTTTCTTTATTTATATCAATTTGGATGAAGAGATCTGCATAAGGCTTATGATGGGATTTAATGATCATTATAAATGCATCCTTGTGTGTAAGTTCATGAAAATTATTATGGATTAAAATAATATCTTTGATAGTGGAACCAAATGTTCAATATATTAGTAAATGAAGAATGTTTAACAAGAAGGGACACTTATCACTCTTGTTATCAAAACTCTTGGATTAATGGGACATATATTTTACACTTACTCTATATCTATGACTTGTTACTGGTGGGACATTATATTAAATGATTTCATTATCTGAAGAGTATGTTTTTTGAAATATATTAAATGAATTATATTATCCAAAATAATAAAATAGTAGGTATGAGGATAGACCGGGATAAAAAATTTGGTACACTTATATTATCACATAAGGCATACATCTAGAAGGTTATTAATAATATTTAGGATTGTTGGATGTAAATTATTTGAAACCCCCTTTTCCAACACTTTATGTTATCAATGGAATAAGTGAATTAAATGGAATAATATTTCCTATTAGTGGGTAAAGTTTCATATTATTTTGTTTTAAAAAACAGGATGTATGTGATGATATCTATGCAGTCTGATTTTTTTCGTTTGTAGTGGAAGTGATAATTTTGTTCATTTCAAACACAGAGAAAGATCATAGGGAAACTATGAAGTGTAACATATGATAATTCAATTTCACAGATGATATAGTAATGTACATCAATTAATTCGATCCATTACAAGGGTTTTTGATGAGGATATTTTTGGTAATTCTAACACCCACAAAAGAAAAACAGAATTTGTGTTTACGTTTTGTGGAATGGAGACCAGTTTGATGTCTCATCTACAGCCACTGATTAATTTATCTATGATATAAGAAAAATATATATTTTCTATAGAATCTATAAATGAGTTTTTATAGTTAAATTTATTTCTGATGGAACTCAAAATTCAATTAGAAGATTAAATGCTATTATATTATAGTCAAATCATCATACACATTATCAAGAAAAAATGATTCATGTAATAACTAAAAAAAAATAATTAAAAATTCCACTTCATCTAGATTATGTTGTATGATAGTTTTTTAGAGATATGAATGATTATAGGAAATAAAAACAGACTTATATCTTCATAATGGTGAAAGTTTAAAGATCACGAGGGAACATTGTTTCCTAAGGGGACTGTGAAGATTGAACTAAATATTAAGAATCTTTCTTTTTCATAAAAGGTGGATGTTTTTATCCTAATGTTTTGGAGGATTCCAGATAGATTCCTTGAATAAATCATTAAATATAAGACTTTGGCATTATGGATCTTCTCCAATTCACCATATTTTACTCACAAAATGTTAAGAATATGACAATTAACATTAACCCTGTCAGAGAAGTAGAAGAATGAATAATAAATATATAGATGTGTCAACTAGAAGATGAAATACATCACATTAGATGAGAATATTAGTTTTCGGTTGTGGTGAATATTCAAAAGACTATAATAGATGTACTGGTACCCGATACATTTAATTGGCGAATTCAAAGGATATTTCCTATGATTCTTAGATAGTGGTGTAACCTATTTTACATGAAAAATTATTCTATCAGTAGAAGTTTCATTGGTTCCTTTTTTTTGATTATCATGTACTTATTTTCTATCTAATCACTATCTCAGAAGTTATAGATATTCACATCCTTATACTTATGAAAATATAATAGTTTTTAGTTCTACATTTTATGTGTAGGATCAAAGTCCAAACCATGTAATATTTTGTTTCCATTTACATTTCTTGTTTTTCTACCTTTAGATTGATTTTAAGGTTTTTAATAGTGTTCATCATAGAAGTGGTGATTAGGGTGTGACAGGCATCCTAATTTTGATTCTATAAAATTTGAAGGGAAGTATCAATACATGAAATTCCATAATCTTAAACTACTGATGGATATTAATTTCTAGTGAACATCTGTTCTGCCTTCTAGTGTTGTTATCAAGATTTACAATTGGGATTCTCAACACATAATCCTTAAGGGTGAGGTGTGTGGTGGAGGTATTTTTATTCGTTGGTTTACTTAACATTGATCTTGTGGTGTTTTATACTAAAAAAAATTTCTCCTACAAATTATTCTTCTCAATCCTCACTTTTTTATGTCATGGTTGGCCATGGTAAATGGAAAAATCCAAATCATACTACCTCCCTCCCACGCTTTAATAAATTGACTCTATAAAAATTGATCCTACTAGTTTAGTCCAAGGATTCTCACTTCTACATCATCTACCTCTCTATATTACCCATTATATATAATAAGTCAAATGATCACTATAAAATAAAACAATACTAGTTGTCCTAATTCCCAATGGTCAAAAAATGTCATAATTATCAACGATAAAAATTGAAATGCCCCAACCTGGATAACTACTAAACCGATATCTGGACTAGTCTCCAATTTTCCTTAATCATTCCTCCCCATACACCATAGGCTGTCGACAAGTAGATATAGTCTAATTGTGTTACTGTTAGAAGAATATACCCACACGGTCAGAGTACCACAATGGTAAATATGAGAAGAAAAAATTGGTAATAGAGAAGAGTATAAGGAAAAGACAAACTAAACAAACACTAAATGTAATATCTACTGAAAATCAAATTTCCAACATCAAATTATTGTAATGAATGTATGAAGGATGATGGAACAATTATAAATAGTAAAAGTTACGATAACAAATACAATTTAATAAAATAATAACTTCCAAAATACTAACTCCATGAGTATCTAGAGCAGTAGCTCAGTTCTTTTTCCCAAATCCAACCTAACAATTTAAATAAAAACATCGGAAGCTAGTTTCTTCCCTCTTACAACACGTGCCGACATAAAGTCTACTTGGGTATAAATGTTTCCCAAATTGGGTGTGAGATAAAATATCAATAGGCTATCACCCACAGTGTCTAGTACAATCCATTTCATGCAATAAAAATTAATTAGTTTTCCATAGTAAATCAATGGAAGACAAAAATAATAAATAAATACATGTATTGGGCTAGGTTCCACATGGACACCCATCCAATCACCTATTTCAGCCTAATAAAATTTGTCTGGAAAAGGAGAATCTACATCGATAAATTAAGTGATATTTGGTATGATGAGTTGGAATGTTCCTAAGATTACGATTGGGCTTGGTATACATGTCCCTACATTTCTGTTTTTCAAATATTCAGTCTGTTTTTTCTTAAAGCATTGTCATGCGATTTAATTTATTGTGAAACTATTTATAAATAATTTTTTCTCTATAAAAAAAAGTGATATGCCCTTATCCCATATATGGTAATCCTAAGGAACCTTCCAAATATCTCTTGTGGGGCTTGGCATAAGACCAATGCGAAGGCGCCTATCCGTGGGGACCAAAAATATGAATTCCCTTGTTTCAATCATCGAATGGTTTAAAAAGTCAAGTACAAGACTCTGAGTTCATACATGGTATGACATGTAGGGTGTTGACTCTCACTCGAGTCTTAGTAAAACAATTGTTCCTTAAATCCTGTCCAATGGGTCTCCCCTAGGGAACTATTTTCACTAATCTAGATCTAATAACATAAAATGCACAGCTATCCCATCTTAGGCAAAGCTGAAATTTCCCTTGGTGGTTTTACTGACCATAAAAATTTATAATAAGAAGGAAAGGTAGTCCAACCAATGTATCTTTATGTTAGAACCCCTTATAAGTATTACACAATCAAGAGAAAGATATTCACCCTCATCTCTATGAAAAATCCATTACACATGCATTGAATTTGTAGTATTTCAATCAAGAAGAACTAATTCATAAGTCCAATCATTTGAAACAATAAATTCATTTTAGTTAACACATTTTCATTTTTAATGAACATTCAAGGCATGAGCACAATTCACTAAATTTATTCATAAGAACTAGGTTATTTTCTATTCACATATGACCATTTTTTATTAATGATAGTGCACCTAATTAGATGGGTTTTATTATATTAATGTCATTGATTATCAAAAAAATTGTTTTGCATGATTTATCGTCACATTAAAAAGTCATAATAAATTATTTTCATTCAATTTAAATAGTTCAATGTCATCACAAGGTATGATTTATGTTGTCTAAAACACAAAGTATGGGTTCAAAGAAAGACATAAGAGAAAGGCAGCGCACACTTAAGAATTTTACAACCTGTAAAAGATATATGGAAGATAAAATAAATCATTTCAAAAAGACCTGAATGAAAGTGAATAAGAAAGGGATCCTATCTCAAGATGATGAAGGCAATGATGAACACTTCAGTGCATGAATTTTTCATCAACATCCACTTGAAACTGATCCTTATCACTTATGATCATATAAACCTTGACATATACATAAGGACACCAAGACCATATTTACATATTCACATTTCCAGGAATATATACAAGGGGGTCCTTACATATATGATTATATATGCATATACCCATTTAAAATTACACATGTACATATTTTTCATATGTATACATAATCTCACCTACCCCCAATATATATATTCACGTCATCAAAGAAGAATATATATATAATGGGGTAACATTGATGTATATATATATATATATATATATGTTCATATGTAGGTATGTCGCCTTTTACTTTGTTGACTCGAAACCACTTCAAGGATGACCAGGACACACTAAAAATTAATAGGAACCCTAAAATGACATAATAACAAAATAGAATTGGTCCAAAAGAAAAGAAATCTGAAATCCAACATAAATTCGATGGCAGATGGACCAAAATGACTCAATGTTCTTCACCTTAAGCAGTGGATGCCTAAACATAGAAGGAGAATTCCCCAGTGTTGCACTTTACACTATAACAATGGATTAAAAACAAAAAACTAGATTAACAACAACCTATGGGTTTTAACAAGCTTTGTAGGGAAATGGTGTAGAGAAAAACACCAAAAAAGGGATGAGGGGTGAGCCATGGTTCTTACCTCAATACATTGACCAAGAAACTGGAAGAATATCTTGTGTAAACTATCATTGATGTAGGGATACTAGAGGGGTGTCGTGCACCCCATGGGAGAAGTAAAGTGTGATTAAAGCTATAATGAAGGGGGAGATTAGTTTTTAATCTTTATTCTAATTATAATTTTATTAATTAAATTTCTTAAAAAAGAATAGTTCCCAGTTTGGGTGGCATGGGTAGCCAAACTACGTGCCAACTATACGATGAATAGTGAATAGGTACTTCATAAGTGTAACTATCCATGCATTCTGGGAACAGAGTTTGGGTAAAGCATGCATATTATTCATGCTTCACATATTCTCACTACCATGAGTTTCACAGTTTACTAATAGGGTTTTCATGGTTTTAGAATAACCATTCACCCTGGGCAGACCCACCAAACATAATATTTTCATGGTCTAACATCTAAAAACTCAACAGGACACCCGAGGGACCCCTTGGTCCTTTATCCAAGTTTAAAAACATCACATAAAGATGTTTGTTCCCTCAAAATAACATTTTAAATCATGGTTCAAATAATAGATTGTGCAATAAACCCAAAAATTCAAATTTACATAGAATTTTTACATTGTCTCAAAACATGGGACATTACAACCTCCCCACATTAAAACATATCATCCCCAAAAATATTTTTGGAAAATGAAGAGAACGTCAATCGACCTAATCAGGTTGTGAAGTCTCACTCAAACTGTCATGTTGCATTTCCAATCATCCAACGCATCTTCAGGAAACACCCTAACAAATGGAACATAAGTAATAGAATCTCAATCCAAGACCCGAACTCTAATCGAAGAATTGAGATAGAGCTTTTCTAAAACCATTAAAAATGATACATGATCCCCACATTGTATCTTTATCGTACTAGCCTATGGTGCTACACTATTTTTTCTGTAATTAAAGGCCAACTCCAAACCATTGTTTCCCCACCATCAAAAATGTATTTCAACACATGTATATAGAATTACAACGATTCTCCTAACATAGAACACAAAATATGAATTGATCTAAGAAAAGAATCCAGAAATATATATTTTTAACGAAACTAGAGGAAGGATGGTAATTCCACTACAAACCGACCACTCTTGAAATGATTATCTTATACGGTCTGTGTATTTCAAAAGCTAAACTCAAAGTATTTTAAAAAAAGGTAGTTTAGGATTTGATCATATCTCAATCACTGATGCCCAAAATCAGATTCTAGTGAAATATCATTCCCAAACAATACATAATTTTGAGTTCCCTATAACAAATAGAGAAATGTTCTTCATCAATCATATTTGGATTATTTTAGTAAGAATTCTACGTCTGTTCCCAACAAAAAATCCAGATAAACTTTGAATCAACAACCAAAATCCAAGGAGAAAATCCAAGGAAAACCCCATTCCGTGCATATATGTTAGACGTTTGTACCAGGTGAACGTCCTACCTCAAGAGCATTGAATGAACTCAAAGAGACAACCACATAGCGTTCATGTCAAAAGGAAAACAATAGGAGTCTATGTGCTTGCCCAAGGAGTTCATAATTGGGAACCCAGACCACTATTGAATAACCAAGCCTTTAAAAGCAATTTAACTTTTCAAGAGAAACTCTTATAAAAACCGCATGAAAGATCCCGAGTGGATTTTTAAAAACATATTGTTCTGTAAGACCAATAATCATTTAGTGTAACAAGATGATACCAAGATAGGGGACATGGTCATCTTTATGTCGAGAATACACTAGGAGGACATAAACAATCTCCAAAAAGGACATTTGACCATCTTTCCATAAAGTGGTTCGATGTTATATGTATGTTTTAATACCAACTCTATCCAACATAAGAGGAATGACAATTGAACTACCATAGATCAACTTTTTTTAGAGAAATCTTGGCTTCAACTGTTGATGCATCAACAACTTGACCATGACACCATTACCACATGAGTAATCACATGTTCACCCAACCAATACAACCATGGCCTATCCTTGACCAATGGTGTCATCATAGTTTTCATGCACAGATATAGAAAACATACTCATGCATTCTATAAAGCAAAAAATAAAACAAAACAGATTACCCTCCATATATAATTTGAGTGAGTCCCAACATTTGAAATGGTCTAGTAGGTTGTTCTACTTCTTCTTGGAAGAAATAAAAATTAACTATAATTGAAAAGATGCACACTACCTTCGGAGTTTACTTATTAGTCTGATTTAAAAGAGATAAGGATATCATTTCAAGGAACATACCCCATCGAGCACTGAAACCAAGTCCAAGAGGTGGCCAACAAGATTTATGAAAGAATTAAACCAAAGAGACAGATAGAAATAGCCACTCAAGAGTTCTAGATTTGATTCACCTCAATAAATAAAAATGATGCTTCTCTGAGTCACGTTCCCACAGGTCAAGCCATCACACGTAAAATCTGAAATATTGACCATCACGTCAAACACATAATTCTTCTTAAAACATCATCCCAAACATTGAGATGATATAGGATATTTTTTGACGCATAGGTCACCCAACTATGGATAAGACTGGTTTTCAAGGTGAAAAAGATCAAGGTTTGATCGAGTACCACATAATTGAAAAAGTACATTGTATGATTAACATGATGAAGGGTACCACATATATCGAAGAATACAACCATGTGATTACAAAATCAAACAACACATCCATAATACTCTACATAGTCTAGTTGACCATCTGAATTAAATTATTTGATGGTCTAAACTGAGAATTTACCCAAGAGTAGAATTACCCATATGAATTTAGAACAAGACGATGACCTCCCGAGTTGTCCAACACTGAAAAGAAAATATAGGAAGGTTCACATGACATACTAAGTAGCTGATCATTCCCTTGGCATATCTATACTGATGTATCTAAGTATTTCAGAATGATAACCCTTAGTCAAGACATGGGTTCTCTTTTAAAAACTAAGACACCTACATGGGAATATGGCACTTTAATTATTCCATGAATTAGAAACTACTTGCAAAAAAAATAATGGTTTCTTAAGAACTGATGTACATACCGATAATGGGAAATCCCCTAGATGAAGAAAGAAACAATGACCCAAAATGAGTTTATTCCAATGAAAGGTCACTAGGAATTAAGGGATGTTATTTAGATTCGTACTTACGAATGAAGAAATTATTTTAACTAACATTACAGAAGGCTTACGTAAAAACACCACTTAAGGATCCATATTATGGTATAAAACCAAAACATATTTGATTCTTTAAACATTTGTAGGTTCCTCCTTAAGGAAATTATTATGATCCATAAAGCAAAGAATCTGGTACCCTTCGTGGAAATTCTAGAGGTCAAAACAAAGAAGTCTTTTAAAATTATCTTTTGAAACATCATCATACGATTAGAATTGGGGTATTTTATCGTATAAGACCCATTTCAAACACCATTTATTTAATTATATTTCCTCACAAAAAAATATATCAAAGAATATTAAAAGGTACTCTATTAATTTATGTGTTACAAGTCAAGAAGAAGCCACCAAATATATGACACATTAATTAACCACTTGAATATAAAAAAAATTACCCCAATGGATTTTGGAACAAGGAATTTAATAGAAAATATGACCTAGTAGGTTCATATTTGGCCATTTTTTTCAAAAAAAAAACCAACCATTTTAAACACATGAATTTTGAAGAATAAACATGAGTGGTTTCATATTACTATTTTCAAGACTCAAATGACATGCTTGGTTCCAATTGTACTTTTATTAAATTAGCCACAAGGGTTATTAAACCTAATCAATGAAGGTAACAACTTCAATGGGATGTTTAAAACATTAATGGAAAAATTATTTTATGCTACTCATTAGTCTCTATGAATAAATATCATAACAGATATTCCACTTCTATAGGTTACCAACATTCACAATATAAATCACCCATTCACCTTAAAAGTTGTAGGCTGCTCCCATATGACAACAACCATTTAATCCAAGGTAAATAAAATTAAACATCTTCAATATTTATAGAAATACTTCAATCATAAAAAAGTTTTGTCTGAATTGGTTCAATGATATGGGTAACCCTATTCAATTTCATAAAGTTCCCATACACTCTACCAATTGAAAATTGGTCCCCATTTAAATGTATCCAACTTATTAGGGTAAAAAAGAAATATTTATAACTTAAAATTTATTTAATATCCTCCATATTTATTTTCTACAGTTACAATTTCTCAGATTCCTATATCATAATTTTCCAATTCATTGGGCATCCATACACATTACAAGCATGAAATTGACACCCCTTTATTCACAACCAGAGTGTTTCAGCCTATGATAAACAAACATAAAATAATTAAGATTCCAAAAAATCACAATAATAAGTTACCAAAACATGTAAATCCATCACAAATGCTAAAAGAATAAAATTTCATCATGTATGCATGTCATAGAATTGGCATGAAAATGGTACACAAGGCACATCAACAATTTAAAACAAACTAAAAATGAAAACAGCATGGCATATCATATGTATACAATGTGAATGTCAATTTTCCTATATTGATTCATATAATTATTTATCCTTTTTGTTCTAGGCCATGGGTGATTATTATAAAACTTATAGATCAGTATCCATTGGAAAATACTCCAATCAATCAAGGTAATATAATAAACAATTGTAATGACCACAACATGAATAAAAATCATAGCCATGGATACATAGACTTTTCCCCATGGATGAGGTTATCAGTAAAAGAAATTTCTATTTACCATGATTTGAAAAATTCTTAGTCTCCTATTTACCAACCCAAAATAGTATGACAAAAAATGATTCTCTGATATGACTTTGTTATTTCCCTGTTGGATTGACCACTAAATTCGTAGTAGGATAGGTGGCCACATGGCCACATATTCACCTCCTCATATGCTAGAGTCTGTCGACTAGTATTGATGGTATAATAGTTGAATTGTGTGGAGACTATAAATTCAAGGTCATAGTAGAACATCAGTAAAATTTATAATAAAAACAATTTACAGAAGAGAAGAAGAATAAAGAAAAAAAGTACATGGATATAAATGTATTATCAGCTGAATATACAATTACCAATACCAAACTACAAAAATTAATTTATGATAGATGGTGTTAAAGGAATAAACATTAAAAATTACAATAAACCACACAATGAAATAATATAATAATTTCCCAATGACTACATCCATGAGAATCTCTAGAAACATCTTAGTCCTATATCCTAACTCCATCCAAGCAATGTAAATCTAAACATTAGAATCTAGGTTATTCCCATTAACAACACCTATTGAGATAAATTCTTCTTGTGTTCTAATGGTTCCCGATAGAGGATTGAGATAAAATCTTAGTATGCTGGTTCCCATGGTATCTAGCCCAATCCATTTTGTGCAATAAAAATTATGTAGTGTTCCATAGTAAATAAATGAAAGACATGAATAATAAATAAATCCATGTATTGTATTGGCTTCCACATCGACACCCATACAATCACCTAATTTGGTTTAAGCTAGTGTGTTTGAAATTGGAGAACGTGTAATGGTAAAATATGTGAAATAATATTTGAGGAGTTATATAGTCCCCAAGCATGTGACTGGTCATGGAAAACACATCCCTAAATTTCATTTTTTTTAAATTTTCAATCCATTTTTCTTAAAAAAATTCATTTCCCTTTAATTTAGTTCGAAACATTTTATAAAACATTAATTCAACCTTCATAACAAAGTGAGATACACTAATACCATCCTTGGAAAACCTAAGGGAATATCCAAGTATCACTTGATGGGATCAACAAATGACCAATGTAAATTGTTTTTCCACGGTTACCTAAGAATGAACTCTAATGTATAACTCAGTGTATTGTGTCAAAAGTCCAGCACTAGACTTCGAGTCTGTACCCGGTATCGTATATATGGTCTCGTGTCTCACTTGAGGAATGATACATCAATAGTTCCTTAGATGTTGCCCATGGGGTCTCTTCTAGGGATCCAATGTCACTAATATGGAGGTAAAAATAGATATCACTCAACAAGCCCGTCTCAGTAACAACAGATATCACCCCTTGTGTCTATACTAACCGTCAACATCTCTAATAAGAAAAAAAAATTCCTTCTAAGGTATCATTAATATGGAACCCCTTCTATCTCCCTCAACACTAATATATATAAATTACACAAGTATTACATTTGTATTAATTCAAGAATGTGGTACCAATTCATAAGTCCAAGTATTTGATACATGAAATTCATTTTAGTATTGAAATTTCCATTTTTATGGCCCATTCATTGCCTGATAAAAACAAACTAAACATAATGATAAGAAATATGCAACATATAATGCACATGTAGCCTTTACTAATTGATGAAAACACACCTCATTTGAGGGTTTTTATTATAAAAAAATTTTCTTTGTTAAAAAATTCATTTATCAAGATTAAGAATCACATTCAAAAGCCATGATCAATTCATTTCATTAAATATATAGAGTTAAATGTCATCACAAGGCATAAATTATATATCCTAAATAAAGGTATGGGTTCATGGAACGACATAAGATAAATGAGGAACAAGATTAATAATTTAACATCTTGGAAAATCTAAATGTTACAAAAAATAGGACATATTCAAAAGACAAAAACGAAAGAGCATAAGCAAGGGATCCTCACCCATGAATAATTAGGCTAATATAAATCCTTCAGCACTTGAATTTTCATCGATGAACATTCAAATCTTCTACTTATCTCCTTCTAACAAATGTACCTTTTTATATACATAAGAGCACCTATCATCTATGTATATATTCTCATAGACATGAAAATGTACAATGTAATCCTTACATATTTTCTTATATATTCATATACCCATTTACACTTACACATGCATGCATTTTTCATATATATACATAAGAACACATATCCCCAATATCTAAATATATATAATCCTCCACTGGTGAATATATATATATAATGAGGAAACATATATATATATATATTCCTATTTATCCATATGTATGTAAGTCACCTTGGACATTGATGACTCGAACCCACTACATGGCTGGCCAAGACACATTACAAAACTATCAGGACACTAAAATTATATAATGCCTAAATAATTTTTTTACAAAATAAAATTAATAAGAAAAACCTACATCAAATTGATGGTGGCCAATCCCAAACAACCCAAATCAGATTTCATTTTGTGGTAGTTGAAAAAAAACACATGGAGAAAGCCCAAGAGATAAACATCATTCCCTAACATTGGAAGAAAAACCAAAATCTAGATTACCACTAACCCTAGGGTTTGGTCAGGCTAGTTAAGGTGAAAGGGAAGATAAAATGCAAGAGAATGGGATGTGGGGGATCCATGGGACTTATATAGAGAGGTTGATCAATAATCATGATAAATATTTAGTGGAAATATTCATGGAATGAGGGAGCAAAGATGGGTGTTGTGCGTTCCATGGGAGAAGGATGGGGGTGCTCCTAGTGATAATGGATAGGGGTAGATGAAGTTTTGTTGTCTTTTATTTTATTTGTAATTTTATTTAATTTATTTCATTAGAAACACAGTGCATGGTTTGGGGAGAATGGTTAGCCAAACCGTGTCCCAATCTGGTGATGAACAGTGCATCAGTACTGCCTTTATGGCATTACTCGTGTTGGCTAAGGGAATAGTTTGGGAAAACCATGTGTAGATAATGTACATCACATCAACTCACTACCATAAGCTACATGGTTTGCTATCGGGGGATTCATGGTTTCATAAAAATTGTGTCCCTAGTATACACCCTCTAAAAATGAGATTTCCAAGGTCCATTAATCTCATAACTTAACGTGACACCTGAGGGATCCCCTGGGCCTATACCGAAGCCTAGAAGCATCGAATATATGTGTTACAACCCACAAAATTATGTTCCAATTCTAAACATAAAAAATGAACCATCCAATAAAAACCAAAATTGAAATTTCCATGAAATTTTTACCTTGGCTAAAAACATGGTACATTACAAAAATTCTTAATGCTCACAATTTGTTATGTTGAAATTTTTAGGTAATGGTAATATCCTAATAGTCACATTTCCCTTTTCACCATATATATACTCTAAAATTCCTATACATTAATTTTTCATACTTCACTACCAATGGTTTAGTACTTACTTTGATAATTTATATCATATTCATAATTCTTATTTTTTTTATATAGTATTCATAGTTGTAGTGGTCTTCATTGGAGAATTCGGGATTATAGTGTTTTCATCAGTGTTTACACTTTTCTTTGGCATTTATCTCTATGTATTATTCAATGAAATTATGTATATTTTTATTTTAGGATGTGTAATTAAATTTAATATTTTTTATATGTGACTTTATTTATAAAAATAATAAAATATTCTCTCTGAAAGATGAGTTATTTTCTTAATAAAGGAGGTAAATTTTAGTTTGTGACAATTTTAATCGAAATACCCAGTTACTCTCAAGGGCCTTTAGTTATCATGGTAATTTGTTTGACTCTAAATATTTTGTAACACCCCAAGGTTTTAAAAAATTGAAGTGCATTGTGTTGCATTTGTTGTCAATGAGGCATGAAGTTGTCTTGGAATGAATGGAAGTCAGGGAATGTCAAGATGTGAATGACAAAGGTTGTGTTGGTGTTGGTGATGAATGGAGAATGGCTATGGAACATAAAGATGTATGTCACTTAGGAGATTCACTAAGTGACAAAGGAGATGATGGTTGAAACATTCTCTAAGAAAATCTGACGCTTGTTGAGCTGATCTTAAAGTTCCAAGAACTTGTATCAACTGGATACAATGTCACAACATGGTTAGACACTACAACAAACTGCCCATTTCCCGGCGGTTTTTTAGCGGCGGTTTTGAAAACCGCCGCTAAAAAAAATCGGGGCAGCTATTTCGCGGCGGTTTTGAAAACCGCCGCCAAAAAACCGCCGCGACACGCGCGTAATTTTTTTTTTTTAAAAAAAAAAAAAAAAATTAAAAATAATTTTATGGGTCATTTAGCGGCGGTTTTAAACCGCCGCGAAAAAACCGCCGCGAAATGCAAGCGCGGGAAAAAAATAATAAAACCTAAAAAAAACCTAAGAAACTCTAAAATCACTACAACGGTCATAACTTTTGACCCGGGAGTCCGCTGGAGCGCCGCGACCAGTCAAATCGAAGACATTGAAGAGATCTAGAGGCACATATGATGAAAACCCAGAGCCGATTTAAGGCCGGGAAGATATAAGAGTTATAAGAAAGTTGAAAAAAGTTTTCCAACTTCAAACGGCCATAACTTTCGCTCCGGGTGTCCGTTTTGGCTCCACCACATATCAAATCGAAGCCAGCGAAGAGAGCTACGCACCGGTTTGACACAAGCAAGCTTCTGTCAAGGTTTTCGACCCCAAAAACCCCTCCGAAGGCCTCCAAAACCCTCTTTCCGTCACCGGTGCCCCTTCGAACTTGCCTTCAAACGGACCTAACTTTTTATCCGCGTGTCCATTCGGACTCCTCCGCCTGCCAGATCATAGCTCGTTCCATGAGCTTCAGTTTGACTGGTCGCGGTGCCCACATGGACTCCTGGATCATATGTTATGCCCATTTTAGTGGGTACCGGGTTTGTTATGTTTTTCGATGCCTCGTTTCTAGCACCCGTTCCCCGTCAGCTTTTTTTTAAATGGTCGTAACTTCTGATCCACCCATCCATTCAGTCTATTTCACATATCAGGTCGAAGAACATTTCCGGATCTTTGATTTGATTGGTCGCAGATCTGGAACGGACTCTCGGATCATAAGTTATCTCTGTTACTGTGAGTTCAATATTTTTGTCACTTTATGACTGTTTTAACGGGTTTTAACGGTTGCTCCATTTATTACTATCTATTATTGACTCCATGACTCCATGGATTATTATCATTATCAATGGGTTTGGGGGGGGGGGGTTATGATGATTATGTTGAATTTTTAATAGGTTTTTCAGAGTTGTCATGTTTTCTCATGCTTATCAGTGCTTCCCCATCCGTTTTCATGTGTTTTCATTATTTTCCTCCATTGTCATGTTTTTTCATGCGTTTTATATATTATATCTTATTTATTATTATTTATTTATTGTTATTATTTATTTATTATAATTCATTGTTTCTTATTTATTATTATTTTTTATTTTTTTATTTGTTATTTATTATTTATTGTTATTATTGATTATTTATTGTTTATTATTTATAGTTTATAGTTTATTGTTTATTGTTTGTTGTTTATTGTTTATTGTTTCTTATATATTTTTTATTGTTTATTGTTTATTAAATATTAAATATTATTTATTTTTTATTATTATTTATTATTTATTGTTTATTATTTATTACTTATTATTTATCATTATTTATCATTATTCATTATTATTATGTATTTATTGTTTATTGTTTATTTATTACAATTTATTTGTTATAATTTATTTATTATTTTGTTATTTGTTATTTATTATTTATTATTTATTATTTATTATTTTTTATAATTTATTATAACTTATTATATATTTTTAATTATAGTTTATTTATTATTTATCATTATTTATTATTATTGTTTATTTATTATTATTATTTATTTTTTATTAATTATTATTATTTATTGATTATTAATTATTATTTATTATTTATTATTATTTATTATTATTTATTATTATTATTATTTATTGTTTATTATTTATTGTTTATTGTTTATTCTTTATTTTTTATTCTTTATTGTTTATTCTTTATTGTTTATTATTTCTTATTTCTTATTTATTATTTATTATAATTTATTTATTATTTGTTATTTATTATTATTAATTATTTATTATTATTATTTATTTATTATAATACATTGTTTCTTATTTATTATTTGTTATTTATTATTTATTATTCATTATTTATTATTGATTATTTATTATTTATTATTTACTATTTATTGTTTATTGTTTATTCTTTTTTATTTATTTTTTATTATTTATTTTTTATTATTTATTGTTTATTACTCATTTTTAATTATAATTTATTTATTATTTATCATTATTCATTAATATTATGTATTTATTATTATTTATTATTTATTATTTATTATTTATTATTATTTATTATTTATTATTTATTATTTATTATTTATTATTTATTATTTATTATTTATTATTTATTATTTATTATTTATTATTTATTATTTATTATTTGCTATTTATTATTAATCGGTTATTATTTATTATTTATTGTTTATTATTTATTATTTATTCTTTATTATTTATTGGTTATTATTTATTATTTATTATTTATTATTTATTATTTATTATTTATTATTTATTATTTATTATTTATTATTTATTATTTATTATTTATTATTTATTATTTATTATTTATTATTTATTATTTATTATTTATTATTTATTGTTTTCTATTTATTATTTATTGGTTATTATTTATTGTTTATTCTTTATTGTTTATTCTTTAGTATTATTTATTTATTATTTGTTATTTGTTATTTATTATTTATTATTTATTATTTATTCTTTATTCTTTATTCTTTATTCTTTATTATTTATTATTTATTATTTATTATTTATTATTTATTGGTTATTATTTATTATTTATTGTTTATTATTTATTATTATTATTTACTATTTGTTATTTATTATTATTTATTTATTATTTCTTGTTTATTATTTATTATTATTATTTACTATTTGTTATTTATTATTAATTATTTGTTATTTATTGTTTATTATTTATTATTATTTATTTATTTTTGCTATTTATTATTTATTCTTTATTATTTATTGGTTATTATTTATTGTTTATTATTTATTGTTTATTATTTATTATTTATTATTTATTATTTATTATTTATTATTTATTATTTATTATTTATTATTTATTATTTATTATTTATTGTTTTCTATTTATTATTTATTGGTTATTATTTATTGTTTATTCTTTATTGTTTATTCTTTAGTATTATTTATTTATTATTTGTTATTTGTTATTTATTATTTATTATTTATTATTTATTCTTTATTCTTTATTCTTTATTCTTTATTATTTATTATTTATTATTTATTATTTATTATTTATTGGTTATTATTTATTATTTATTGTTTATTATTTATTATTATTATTTACTATTTGTTATTTATTATTATTTATTTATTATTTCTTGTTTATTATTTATTATTATTATTTACTATTTGTTATTTATTATTAATTATTTGTTATTTATTGTTTATTATTTATTATTATTTATTTATTTTTGCTATTTATTATTTATTCTTTATTATTTATTGGTTATTATTTATTGTTTATTATTTATTGTTTATTATTTATTATTATTTAATATTTGTTATATATTATTTATTCTTTGTTATTTATTATTTATTATTTATTATTTATTTTTATTATTTATATCAATTAGTTATGTATTATTTGTCTTTTCAATTAATATATATATAAGTATATAATATTCTGTTTATTAACTATATAGTGATATTGGTGTAGTGGTAAAGTGTGTTGAGTGATATCCATGAGGTTGAGGGTTCAAATCTCACCCAACGCAGAATTTATATATATTGCATGGGGCATGGGCATGGGGCATGTGCATGGCATGGGGAGTAATATAATAATATAATAATATAATAATATAATAATATAATAAATACGAAAATAAATAAATACGAAAATAAAAATAAATAAAAATAAATAAAAATAAATAAAAATAAATAAAAATAAATAAAAATAAATAAAAATAAATAAAAATAAATAAAAATAAATAAAAATAAATAAAAATAAATAAAAATAAATAAAAATAAATAAAAATAAATAAAAATAAATAAAAATAAATAAAAATAAATAAAAATAAATAAAAATAAATAAAAATAAATAAAAATAAATAAAAATAAATAAAAATAAATAAAAATAAATAAAAATAAATAAAAATAAATAAAAATAAATAAATACGAAAATTAAAAATAATATGAAAAAGAATATAAAAATAAATATATACGGAAATTAAAAATAATATGAAAAAGAATATAAAAATAAATATATACGGAAAATAAAAATAATATAAAAAAGAATATAAAAATAAATATATACGGAAAATAAAAATAAAAAAAATAAAAAAAAATTCATTTAGCGGCGGTTTAAACCGCCGCTAAACAACCGCCGCAAAATAAATAAATAAATAAATAAATATTTAAAAAAAAATTTAAACCGCCGCTAAAACATTTAGCGGCGGTTTAAACCGCCGCTAAAAAACCGCCGCGAAACGTTCTCCGGCGGTTCTTAAAACCGCCGCCAATAGTTTCCCGACGCCACATTTAGCGGCGGTTTTTCAAAACCGCCGCCAAACCATTTAGCGGCGGTTTAAACCGCCGCGAAACGAAAAAAAAAACCGCCGCGAAATACATTTTTTGGTGTAGTGAGAGGACCATGCATTGTATTGACAATGCATGAGGAAGTGAAGGAGAACCATCCACTACTCCTGAGTGGATGAAGTGGATTCAAAGAATTCCATGTACTAACTCTTAGTGCATATGAATTGGAAGTGATCCAACTTGATCTCTAATTGGATCAATGAAGCACATTGGAGATTTTATGTTGATTCAAGCGTTCGGTTGATGGAGAACCTTCAAGAATTCACTCCTAAGTAATAAATAAATGTTGAGGATGAATGGAGGAATTCTTAAGAAGAAGAAGCATAGAGATGGGAAGAAGAAGGCTTGAATGGCACTTGGTTTGGCAATTTGTATATGGAGTACTTTGTTTTTATACAAAGGATTCATCCTTCCTTTGACAAAAAAGTGGCCACCAAGGAGGCCAGCCGAGGGTCATCACCCAAGGCACATGTGGGACTCAAGGTCACCACGCCCATGGGGAACCCTCAAGGCCAGGGCAGCATCCTTGAGGCAGGGGCGCACCCAAGACAACCGCATGGGCGCCAGGGGCACGCCCGGAGTGTCACAGGGAGCATAGTGGGCGCCAGTGGCGCGCCCGCAGGAGGCATGAGTGGGCGCAGAGCGCGCCCGCAGAGAGAACCCGGTGCGGGGCGGCACCGGGAGGGGAGAAGTGCAACTGAGGAGTTGCGGGCAGCGGCAGGGTAATAAACCGCGGAAAATCCGCGGAAAGTTTCGATGTGGGACGCGCATTTTTCACCCGGGACAGATCTGAGCCGTCCGTCTCATCGCGCGATTGATCTGCGCCGCACGATTCATCTGCCGCGCGCCGCGATCTGATCCAGCCGTCCGATGAATCTCCATAGTCTGATCCGACGGCCGTGGCTCGTCTTCCACCTCGAGCACGAGCCGAAGCCACCCGCGAGCCCCGCTGAACCAGGCGCCTTCCCGACGACCTATTTCGAGTTCCCGGCCACCATTTTCGAAGCCAAAGCCTCCATTGTGATCGTCTGTGCCTACTGAACATAACCATGCAATAAAATAAGCATGCATGCGATGAAAGGAGGATTTGGAGTTAAGCCGAGGCAAACGGAGTTGCCGAGGCCATGAGGTGTTCATATTTTGCATGGATTGGGTTTAAACAGAGGCTTTGCATGCATGAGATAGAAGAGGCGAAGGACGTGCATGCGTTATAAATCGCATGCACGAGGAGAAGAGAAAATAAAAGATCCCGCGTGAAACAGAGGATAAAAATCAAGATTTGAAGATTTTAAAGATCCGAAGATCTCGGGTGTTTGAAGTTTTTCTCACGCGGATGAACCGAGGCTCTCCTCGCCTATAAAAAGAAGACCCGAGGCGCTGGAGAAGCTTGCTGATGCGCTGAAAGTTTGAAGAGAGTCCCGCGAAGCCTCTGCCTCGCGAAGCTTTGAAGCCCCGCGCAACACACTTGCGCGGCTGTTGTCCCGAAGCCACCCGAGGCTTTGAAGGTGTTCCTTGCGCGCTATTTCTTTGCGCGACAAGAAGAAGGAGGAGAAGAGATCCCATGCGCGCCTTCCCTTTGCGCGGCAGGAAGAACCCGGGGCAGTAGCACTTGTGCGCCCCGTGGTTGAGGTGCCTTGCACCGAGGTCTCTTGTGGCTGTGTGTCATTACACTTGCGCGGCTAAGCTACACCAGAGGACTTGCGCGCCTTGCCACTGCACCCTTGTGTGGCTGTTGAAGAAGAGGAGGCCGTGGCTCTTGTGTGTGCAAGGAGAACCCGATTCCACACCTCTTATGTGTGTGAAGTGATGAAGTGAAGACCACAACTTGGGTGTGTGCAAAAACAGAAGAGAACCCGAGGCTTTGCCTCTTGTGTGTGCAAGTGGAGGCCAAGACTACACCTTGTGTGTGCAAAGTGAGAAGGAAGGCCGTGGCCGTGTGTGTGCATAAGGAGGAAGAGCACAATTTTTCGGGTGTGTGCAAGGGAGGCCGAGACCACACCATTGTGTGTGTGTGCTATAGTGAAGAAGTAAGCCGAGGCCAAGTGTGTGCAAGAAGAAGTGAAGGCCAAGTCATGTGTGTGCAACAAGTGAAGACCACAACTCAACCTATGTTGTGTGTGTGTGCAAATTAAAAGGAGTGGCCGAACCTTAGTATGTGTGCAAACCAAAGTGTGTACACACTAAGAAGAAGAGAAGACATCCACACTAGTGTATAACACACATTTATGTGTGTAATCAAAAGAGAATAAAGCGTGTGTGGTTCAAGAAGGTGTGTGTGCTAAAAGTATTTACACCCATTGTGGGTTTATCACACCAAGGAGAAAAAGGGGAGTGCATGCATACATGCATGCACATGCACACGTGAACAAAGCCAAACCAGCTTGTGTGCATTTGAGGAGTCCAAGACCAGAGATCTTGAAGATATTGTGATGCCATGCATTCAGTGCATGAAGTTGTTTTGAACTGAGACTGGACCAGACCGAAGATAAAGACATCAGTTGTCTGAGCATTCAGTAATTGAAGAGAGAAGTCGGGTCATCCTTAGAAGAAGGTGATAAAGCCCGAGCTAGACGAGAAGACCCTGATCACCACAAGTGATCAGAAGAAGAGCAAGGCCAGCAGCCTTTATCCCAGGCTGCTGAAGTTACTTGAAGAACTTAAGGTGAAGAAGTGCTACTCGTGTGACTCGAGGAGCCAGGAGAAGACCCTATGGGACTCAGGGAGAAGAAGTCTTCAGTGGGATTCTGGAGCAGGCCAGTGGGACTCTGGTAACACTGTGGGACGCAGTATAAAGACACTCCTGTGGGACTCAAGAGAGATACAGTGAGACTCTGTATCGACCATTGTAATTCTAACAAGTTATAATGGGAGAATCCATGCTTGGAGAGCATGGCAAGGATGTAGGCCTTTGGTGCCGAACCTTGTAAATCCTTATGTACTGTGCCTTTTCATTACTGCATTATCCGGGAAAGGTTGAGAGATACAAGAAGAGTGGATCGAGGCTTTAACCTGCCATAGAGGTTTAATTGATAAAGAATCAATTAGTAAAAAGTTTTAAGGGATCACTGATTCACCCCCTCCCCCTCTCAGTGATTCACACTGATCTGGGCACTTCAAAAATAAATGGAAATGTATGAAAATTTGTTTTATGTATATATTTATAACTATCCTTTAAACACAATTTTTCAGCTTTGATGTATTGAATTTCAAAAAACCATCATCTATAATTGTGATCGTTAATTTATTTGGAGTCCAATGGAACCAACTTGATTTTTTAGTGAATATTAACCTACCCTTATGAATAGTTATATGAATATTAATATGAACATTATGAATATTAAATCATATTAGTATTTTATATTATTAAGGATATAAGATAATAAGATGTCAATTAATTTTTCATGGTGTTAAAAAAATGAGTTATAGTTTTAAAAATTTTACTTTTGAGAAAGTTGTGATTTAATTTAAAAATTAATTTAATAATATTTAGAAAATTTGTATCAAAAATTGGAGTTCATTTTTAAATTCTACATGTCAAAAAATGGTTCGGGTAATTTTTATGGATTTTTCAGAAATAGTTAATTTTTATGTGAATAGTAAAAATACAATTTTGAGTTTACTATAAGTTTAATGACATTTTTAATGATGAAATAATTATTTAATAATTATTTTCAAATTCTTTAAAGTAAATAATATATTATGTGTCCCATGTGTCCTATTCCAGGGGAAAATACCATGGGCAAGACCATGGTTTTTCAAGTACCACTAATGACCCGTCCCTGGAAAAATTATTAGAAAATTCCCTCACTTTCGTTATAAATACCAACCAACTAATTAATTAAATTCATTCACAAATTCATCCTCAACGATGATATGGTCTCCTTACCTCACTTTTAGTCCTCCCAAGGTTTACTCAAGCCCCCAAGGATCCATCCATCAAGTCTTAGGAGTTACTCTACTAGGTAAAAGAATTCTCAAATTCTTTATTTTTATATTAAAGTAATATTTTATGTGGTATAACATTAAAGACTCCATATCATGTTCTTATATCTATTTTAATAATCATCTATACTTTATTACAATTCATTTCTAGATGGGTGACCATTTTCCCCTCACTTTTTAATGTTTTCTATTACCATGATGCATAGTCGTTAGGCCGCCAAATTATTTTATGCAATTTCCCAAATTTATTTTTATTTCTAGTTACATTTTTATTATTAATTCCTCACCTACCCTTATAGAATATGATATAATGATCTATTTTCTTACAAATTATGTATTTCAGCATGTTTATGTAAGATTCACCATTATATTTCTTCTCCTCTCCCACTTATTCTATGAATAAATACATTGTGTGTGATGTGTCGAATTACCGACATTGTGGACGATGTAATTTTAATTTTATTAATCTATTTCACATCTAAAAACATTTTTATTTTTGAAAAATGTTATAATATATGTATTATTTCTCATCCATGGTTATGGAATTATTTTTTACCCATTTTTTTAATTTATAAAACAAAATGAGGTCAAAATTATCAAAGCACCAAAAAATGATCTAAATGATCATCATTAATGTTTTAACATATGAATCATCATTATTTATAAAATTAAAATTTTAAATTGTATAATTTATGGTTATTTAAATATATAACTATTAATCAATTCCAATTTTTATTTTTACTTCCAATCGACAAGATTGTCCATTATGTACTAATCATGGAAACTATGCAAATAACACACTCCAGACATTGTAAATAAAAAAATATTACTAATAAATGTGTCTAATAATGTTGGAAAATTATCATATAAGGTGTTATAGACATTAATATGTTTTATTAATATATTAATAACACTCTTTTAACCATTATAAAGAAGTTTTAATCACATTTTAAATAAGAATAACCATATGTATGGGAATTCTTCACCCAATTTACATTCCCTGGGTAAACCTTCTTCTTTATTTGTTTTGTGGTATTATGATTGGTGGTGTGTTTAATTTTTGTTTATATTATGATGTTATATTTCTAATTACTATTTATACACATGTCCAATACATTCTATTAATTCTCACTCCAATTATATTTTAAGGGACTTTCTTTTAAAAAAATCCCTTTAAAACTCTCTTTAATAAACCCCAATAGGATTGTTTTTTATGTGTATGGAATGAGTAGTTTTTCCTACTTTCAAGATACTTTATTAACATGATATGTTAATTGGAAATTATTAATGATGTTTTCAGCCCATTATATCTCATGATATGTTTGGTTGAGCCCATTATAGCTCAAGATATGTTGGGTTGAGCCCATTATAGATCAAGATATGACGAATGAGCCCCATTTTAGCTCCCCAATGCATTGGGTACTCCGGAGGTGGAAGTTGACCTAAATTCTATTCCATTTGTAATATTGAATGTAATAATTATATGGTAAATATGTTCCAAGGTTACTTCATGATGTTTCTATGCATATGAGCTTTTATGATTATGGGTTTTATAGGCTTTTATGTTATCACTTGACTAATCCTTTCTTAATTTATATCCCTTAATGAGTTTTATACTCATCCCCAGTTTCTAAAATGTTATTATTATGATATAAGGATGGGTGAGAGATATAATGGGGTCATGATGTTTGATATTTATTGTTGTTAAAGTAATCATGTTTTAAGATTTAATGTTTTATATTTTGAAAAAAATGGATACTATTTTAATAGTATCATATTGTATGAATGTGGTATGTAATGTATGTAAGATATCCTAATTATTTAAAACTATAAAACATAAAATATCCTCAATGTTTATTAATTTATGGTCTTGTTTTTAATTTAACATTGAGTCACATTTTAAGGCTGGGTTCTTATAGTTTATATCATAGGATAGTTTATATAACTTTAAGAGTTAGGATGATGTGAAAAGAATATTGTAAATTAATATTACTATATGGTAATTTGAAATGTTATAGAATTTATGGATTACCTTTTTTCTTCATCTACGTTATGTTTTCATTGAATGGTTTCCCACAGAAGAAACATAGAAGCTGAAGTAGGAAGGCACTAAGAGGTTGATGTCTGTCCGAATCTGCAGCCCGAAATAGAGGGAATCAGAACCAAAAAGTCTATAATAGCAGTAGATCTATTGAATCAAGAAATAACTGGGGTAGGTATACATAATAGAGATGAACATTATCAACCAATAAGAAACATGTATTCTATGTAGCATTTTATGAGGCAACATCCTCTAGCATTCAGTGGTACCACAAATCCAGTGATAGACGGAGGATCAGTCAATGCTCTTGGAAAGTTATTTGATGTCCTGGGATGCTCATAATGAAAAAAGTTAATACTAGAAATTTATCATTTCAAAGGTGAAGCTTATAAATGGTAGTATTTCATTAATAATTCGAGAGAAAAAGATGATCTTGAAAGTCCGGAATGGGATGATTTAAAGAGTCTTTTTTTGGAAAAATATTTCCCCAAAATTGTTTGACTCAGAACAAAGAAACAATTTTTGGAACTGAAGTAGAAAGGTGATGATTTTATGGAATCATTTTCAACAAAATTTACATGATTGGCTAGGAAAGTACCAGATTTTACTCGGGATTTTTAATTTTAAATTAATATATTTTACTCTGGTTTAAAACTGTTTTTACAAAGAGCATTGGCTTCACGAGAGTTGAAAAGCTATGGGAAGATTTTTAGTTATGCTGAAAAAGTTTATATGGAGTTTTTTGACACATATGTGCCTAGTGATGATATAATAAAAAGGGTTCAGGTTGGCATGAAATGGGGAAGAACTCATCAAAAAATATGAATGTGAGAAAATGGATTTCCCTTCTTGTGAAAAGTGTTGTAAATTGAATCCTGGTGATTGTCTTGTAAATTCATGGAAATGATAACAATGTGGAATTTTTGGAAACATGAATCCTAAATTAATGGAAAATTATCCCAAAATTAATGAGATGTTGATGGTGAGATTCTTTAACTATAATGAATTTGGACATTTTTCAAATATTTTTCCGAAGCTAGTTACTCAAGTAGGGAATCAACAAGATAGGAAGAAAACGGGTTTGGATTTTTCTACCACATTAGTAGATATTGAGCCTTCAAATGAGTTGGTCTCAGGTACATTGCTTGTTTTTACAGATTTCACAAATGTGTTGATTGATTCAGTGTCAACACATTCCTTCATTTTTGAGAAATTTTCAGAAAAATTGAGAATTCAACCTCATGAAATGAAACCAAATCTCATGATAAAAACAACTGGAGGAAATATTTTGGAAAAAGAAATTATTAGAATCTTCTTATCCTTGTCTGTGGAATGAGTTTACCTGCAAGCCTTTTTGTTTTTCCTCGATTATAGTTTGATGATATTCTTAGTATGGGCTCGATTTTTTTTATCATGCTATGATATATTGTAATGAAAAAAAATTTAGTTTTTCAGTAAGAATTTTATTTTCTGTAAAATAATGAACCCATACCATTAATAACATATCAAGAAGATAAGAAAATAATGAAGTGTGAAAATGATTGTTATCTTGCTCCAATTTTTGAAAATAAGGTATTATCCTGATTAATGATGTACTAGTGGTAAATGAATACATAGATGTTTGTTCTGATGATTTACTTGGTGTTATTCCTAATCGAGAGGTTGAGTTCACTATTGACTTAGTTCATGCTGCTAAGCCAATTTATAAACCCCCTTATTAAATACACCAAATGGATCTTCTGGAATTAAAAAAGCAGTTGCATGAATTATTATATAAAGGGTTAATCTGACCCAGCACTTCCTCGTGGGGCAATATTATCTAGTTTGTTATGAAAAAATATGGTTCAATGAAAATTTGTGTCGATTATATATCCTTCAATATCATTACTGTTAAAAAAGTATCTTTTTCCTAATATTAGTGACTTTTTTATCATCTCCTGGGAGAAAAGTATTTTTTGAAGGATGACCTAAGGTCGGGGTACCATTAGTTGAAATTAAATGATGAACACATCCCAAAGACTACATTCAGTACTAGATATGGTAATTATGAATTTTAAGTTATACCTTTTGGGTTAACTAATCCTCCTATTGTATTCATGGATCTTATGAATAGAATATTTCATGAGTTCTTGGATATGTTTGTGGATTTTTTAATTGATTACATTCTGGTATATTCTAGAAGTAAAGAGGAGCATGAAAAACATCTAAGGGTTGTTTTTCAAACCTTAAAAGAAAAGAAACTGTCTGAAGAATTCAGAAAGTATTATTTTTTGTTCCAACATATTTCTATTCTTGGGGACATTTTAAATAAGAATGGAATAATAGTTGATCCTTCCAAAAAAAAGTG
Source organism: Viscum album (assembly GCA_963277665.1). Lineage (NCBI taxonomy): Eukaryota > Viridiplantae > Streptophyta > Magnoliopsida > Santalales > Viscaceae > Viscum > Viscum album. The sequence goes on from OY728131.1 coordinate 1,014,055,080, forward strand.
GTTAATGAATGGCCAAGACCTATAAATGTTATAGAGATTCATAGTTTTCATGGATTAGCAGGTTGTTACCAATTGGTTTGTTAAAATAATTGCACAGTTATCTAGTCTGAAAACTAAGTTAACACGAAACGGGTTAATTTCGTTTTGATAGAAGAATGAGATTTTTTTTTCAAGAATTTTGGAAGATAGTGGTGAATGATCTAGTTTTGTCCTTTCCTTCCAGAAATGGTGAGTTTTTTTATACAATGATGCTTCATTAAAGGGGCATGGTTGTGTTCTAATGTAGAATGATCAGGTAATTTTTTATGCTTCACGACAAATAAAACCTCATCAGTTAAATTATCCCACATATGATTTGGAATTGGAATCTATATTTTTTCCCTTGAAAATATGGAGGCACCATTTATAGAGATCCAAGTGTCAAATATGTACTGACCATAAAAGTATGAAGTATATTTTCACTCACAAGTAATTAAACATGAGGTATGGAAGATGGATTGATCTAATAAAGGATTATGATTTCATGATCAATAACTATACTCGAAAGGTAAAGAAAGTGGTGGATTCCTTGAGTTAAAATAATCATGCATAATTAACCATGTTACATTTGGAACATGATCACTTGGTTAATGATTTGATAAATTTTGGCTTAGAAGTTGTTGGTGCAGGGAACACATATATTTTGTTTTAGGTTTTAGTTCAGTCATCATTATCAGACAGGATTAAGAAATCCCATAAGTAATATTGTCAGCTATAGAAAAAGGTAGAACTAGTTAAAATGGTTAAGTTACCAGAATTTAACCTTGAAAAATAAGGTGTTATAATATTTGGAAAAAGGTTTTGTGTTCCCTGTGATTCCTAGATAAAGAAATATTTATTGTGTGAAACTCATAGTTCTACATTTTCAGTTCATCGTGGAAGTACTAATACCTACATAGACCTTTAAAAGTTTTACTTGTTTGATGGATGGAAAAGAGATATTTCAGAATTTATTGTGAAATGTTTGACATGTAAATAGGATAAAGTAGAGGGGTAGTTACCGAAGGGAATTCTTCAGCCACTTATAGTTCCATAGTGGAAATAGGAGAATATATCCCTGGAATTTGTGGTTGGACTACATTTGAATTCTAAAGATAACAATGAAGTTTCAGTTATTATTGTTCGACTGAAAAAATCTGAACATTTTCCTTCTATTCGAGATACAATGTCATTGGATCTGCTTTCTCGATTGTACGTTAAAGAGATTTTCAGGTTACATGAAGTTCTTCTTTCCATTGTATCGGATAGGGATCCCATGTTCACATCTAAATTTTGGAAGGGCCTTTAAAAGTCCTTGAGCATAGAATTGAATTTCAGTATAGCTTTTCATCCTCAGTTAGATGGGTAGATAGAATGAATGATCCATATTTTGGAGGATATGCTTCGTTCTTTTTCAATGGACTATCAGGGAATTTGGGATCGACATCTTTCTTCTGTTGATATTTCTTATAATAACAGTTTCATTCTAGTATACAGATGGATCCTTTTGAGGCATTTTATGGGATGTGGTGTCAAACTCCAACTTTTTTTGATGAAGTCGAGGAAAGGAAGTTGATGTGACCAGAGTTTGTAGGAGAAGTGTCTGAGAAAATTAAGATGATACAGAAGTACACGAGTATAGCTCAGAGCAGGTAGAAAAGTTTTGTAGATAACTGAATAAAAGACTTATCTTTTGAGGTAGGTGACCATGTTTTCCTTAAAATATCTCCTTGGAAAAGTTTGTTGTGTTTTAGAAATAAAGGAAAGCTATGTTTCGAATTCGTCATTCCTTTTGAAATCCTAGAAAAATTTGGACCAGTTTCATACCTATTATCTTTACCTACATTTTTTTCTCAGGTACACGAATTTTTTCATGTTTCAGTGTTGAGAAAGTATGTGCTAGCTTCATCTAATTTCGTGATCCCAGAAGTAGTTCAGCTGGAAGAGAACCTTTCTTATGGAGAGAAATGAGTTCAAATTATTGATTGAAGGGAGCAGGTATGGCAGAATAAGGTAATCCACTAGATAATGGTTTTGTGTAGAAATGACATTTTTTAAGAAAAATCATGGGAATCTAAAAATAATATGAGGGAAAGGTACCCTCAATTATTAAATGAGTAAATTAAATTGTCAGGACACAATTTCAAAAATGTGTGGATAATATAACTCCCCAGGGTTTTAAAAAATAAATTGAAATGTATGAAAGTTTGTTATATGTAGAAATTTATATCTAGCCTGCAAACATTATTTTTCAGCTTCTATGTTTTGAATTTCAAAAGAACAGTCACCTATAATTGTGATCAGTAAGTTATTTGGAGTCTAATGGAACCAACATGAGTATTTTAGTGAATAGTAATCTACCCTTATGAATAGTAATATGAATAGTAATGTGACCCTTATTAAAAGTAAATAATATTATTATTTTATATTGTTAAGGATATAAGATAATGAGATGTTGATTAATTTTTCATGGTGTTTACAGTTTCAAAAATTTTATTTTTGAATAAATTTTGTTTTTATTTGAAAATTAATCTAATAATATTTGGAAAATTATTTTCAAATACTAGATTTCATTTTTGAATTCAACACGTTGAAAAATGGTTAGGGTGAATTTTTGGTATTCTTCTGAAATAGTTGATTTTTCAGTGAATAATGAAAATAATGTTTTGAGTTTTTTGTAAGATTAATGACATCATTAATGATGTAATAAAGATGTAATAATTCCGGTCGACTTTTTGATTGTAAAATGATATATGAGGTGTCCCAAGTGTCCAATACCATGGTAAAATACCATAGTCAAGCCCATGGTTTTTTAAATACCATTAATGAGGTGTCCCTTATAAATTATTAAAATATTCCATCACTTTTGCTGTAAATACCAACCAATTCGTTCATTCCATTCATTTGTAAATTCCTCTTCAATTATGAAATGGTATTATCACCTCCCTAGTAGTCCTCCCATTTTGTCCTCAATCCCCCTTTGTCACAACCTTCAAGACGTAGGATTTACTCTATAAGGTAACAAAATTCTCAACTTCATTATTTTTCCATTCATGTTCTATTTTATGTGGTATAAATTTTAGGTTCCCATACCATCTACTTATATCTATTTTATCATTTATCTATACTATATAATGATTCATTTATGGATGTATTACCATTTTCCCTCACTTTTTAATGTTTTCTATAACAATGATGTATAGTTGTTAGGCTGCCGAATATTTCTATGGAATTTCTCTACTTTTCTTTATTATTTTGTGTACCTTTATTTTATTATACAATCGTCAACTACTCTTCTACAAGAGTAAATAATGATCCAATATCTTACATATTCTATATTTCATCATGTTTATGTAATATTCTCCATTATATTTTTTTCTCCTCCCCTATTTATTCAATGAATAAAAAGATTGTTTTTGACGTGTCGAATAACCGACATCATGGACAATGTGATTTCAAGATGATTTAATAATTTTAAATATGAACCATTTTAATCGTTAAAAAGGATAAAATATATGTATTATGTCTCATCCATGGTTCTAGAATTCTTTTTTTCACATTTTCTTAATTTCTAAAAGAAAATGAGGTCATTATTATCAAAGAACCACAAAAATGATCAAAATGAACATCATGATTATTTTAATTAATGAGTCATCATCATTTAAATATTAAAACTAATAAATGGTATAATTTATGTTTAATTAAATATGTTACTACTATTCCATTCTAATTCTTGAATTTCACTTCCATTTGACATGATTGTCCATCATGAACTGATCATGGAAACCGTGCAAATAACACACTTGAGACAATGTAAATAACAAAATATTACTGATAAATGTGTTGAAAGATGTTTTAAAAGACTATATAAGGTGTTATAAACAATAATATGTTTTATTAAGATATTAATAATAGTCTATTAACAATTATACAGGAGTTTTAGACACATTTTATGTAAGAATAATCCGTGGCAATGGAATTCTTAACCCAATATGCATTTTTTGTGTTAACCTTTTTCTTCATTCATTATCTAGTATTAATATTATCGATGTGATGATTTTTTGTTTATAGTATGTTGTTTTATGGGTATTAAAACTATATACATATGTCCATTCAAATCAATATATATTTTTCAATTGGATATTTTCCATTAACATTTTTCTTGACCAAGTTTCAATATTTTTAGAATAAATTCTCAATGAAAAGAATATTTTGAATTCTGATGTCTTTCCCCTTAGAGTCATCCCAGATTAAAATTCTAAAATTTGTATTAACATACCTAACAAATAATATTTCCTTTTATTTTTCCTCAATTTTATACTGATCCTTAGCATCCACATGGAAATATGAAAGTCACCCAAAAATATTGAGATGGTTTATTCCTATTATCATACCAGACTATAAAACGTTCTTAATTTTCTTCCCCAACAATAACGATGGAATTCTATAAAGTACATATATATTAAAATTTATAACATCCACCCAAATTTCATTTGGATTTTTTTAGTAAAACCTTATGATATCCACCTTCTATATTAATATATGTATTATTATATTATTCATTCATCTTTCTAAGGTTTTTCTGAATATAATCATATTGTTTCTTATCCCTCTGTTCTTGCAGATACTATAGATTCTCCTTCTGCTATACTCACCACTATTTTCAGGACCTAATCATTTTATTATTTATCTAGTCTCTTTCTCTAATATTATCATCCACTAAAAAAAACTTCTAATATATCATTGTATTCTTCAAAAGGTTAATTGTGGCCTTTATAGTGCAAAAATCAATAGATGTTTCCATGTTTTTTGGCCCTCAATGAGATTAGACTAGGTCAGGTCCCTAAAAATCCATGTTTTAAAGTTATATCTTATGTCTATTGGTTGTCCTTACACTCTTATTTAATGATAAATTTGGTTATTTACCAAATGCAATACTCCTATAACATTCAATGTATATATAAACCAAATAAAAAATCAATTAACTATAAGAACATACTTTTTTTATCACTTATATGCCTGAGGATATTGGGATGTAAATCCCACATCATTGAACAAAAGAAAAAAAAACTCTATGGAGTTACTCTGGACATATCTTAGTCTCATGTGTGAACACCAATAATTTAATCACTCTAGTATATTTTTGGAAATTTTAATGGTGATTCTTTCTGAGGTAATTATTCACAATTTATGGTTTAAACATGGTAAAAAATTACTAAAATAGTGTTGCATGAAATGTTCATCGGGATATGTAGATATGTTTTAGAATGATAATGGAGATGAGCAGTAACATTTCCAAATAAAGGAACCTCCATGAATATAGAAGGATAATAATACTTGAATGAAGTAATGTATTTTTCTATAAAATTTATGTGGGTACCTCATTCACAATGTTAATAAATTATAAAATTTATTTGGATTGTTGATGTATTAATTTATAAAATTAATAATTACATATTTTAATTTTAATTTAAAGTACAAAAACTACATATTATAAATATAATGGAAAGATAAAGAGTGTTTTAATCATGGATATAGAACACAATGTGTGAAACATATAAATCAACATTTCATTTCATTTTTAATTTTACTACAAAAAAATTAATGTTTTGTGTGAATTTTCAATAGTGTGTGCAGGGATTAAATTTGTATCATGAGTAAGGTGTGTGGATTCCTAACATTCAAAATACTCTGTCTAGAGAGTTCTGCTGTATAGACTTGTTTTTCTCATACATTTTATTTGGAGGTTTGAAATCTGGTGATTAGATGCTGGTGTGGATTCCCAATAATTTGTATCAATGCATTTAGTTGGTTCAGATTTCTTTAAGCATAATCTGAGGCAGGGCAAATTTCTATCACACATTACATGACATTATTTAAATTTTTCAATGAGAGATCACTCGAAAAAATTGGTATGAATTTAGATCACAATACAGTCTGGGATTAGATGTTTTATGGTTCATATTATTTCTCATAAATAATATAAATAGAGGATATTCTATTTCATATAGACCTGGATATTCTATAAACTAATTTTTTTAAGAGAATATGGAGAAGGAAAAATGGGTGTGATTGGATAGGATGTCCTTTGGGTTGGTAAATATTTCATTAGCATATAATGTGACCCTTAACATTATGTAATAAAGAACATAGTTGAGGTCATGAAAACTATATAATATATCTATATAAAACCTATAAAAATTAATGAATCAGTCAAGATGTAGAGATTATTCATCATAAGGTCCTTAAAAGGATGAACAATGATAGGGAATGTGAATTATTTCACATAAATATGAGGGAATCTCAAAATCAATGAGGTTGAAATTTATATATATTTTATGGGAAATTTTATTATTTTTATGATTTTCAGAGTCATGGGATGTGATGGAAATGAGGGTGAACAATTATTTTTGGAAAACCAATTTGGTATTTTACAATGTTTAGAAATACATACTCAATTAATATATTCAAAAAATAAATATAAGAAAAATATGGTAGTTGAGTTAATGGAAATGTATTAGGAAATTCAACATTGAAAATAAATCGAAATAAAAATTTTGTTACTAAGTCACAGGAGAATAGATGAGGCATGTCGGTTGGTCCTAGTCTTACATTCATTAGTTGTGGGAATAAAGGGTGTCTATAATGGTTTTATACTGATAAAAAATAGGATTATGGAATGTATTCAATTTTTGGAAGATCAAATTTAGAGAGTATAACTTATTGAATAAATAACTTCATTCTTAGTTTGAATACTCAGATGGAGTCACCGATTATTAACCCAGGGGCATCTTTCCACTCAATGAAATATATAGGATGTATAGAGATTTTTGTCTTTAGGGTGAACATAAATGTAAATATGGTTGAAAAAAAGGTAATATAGATAATTAAAAAATTATCAGTCAATATATAGATGAATAATGGATGATTATTGTAGTTTAAGGAAGTAAATGTATCTATGAGCTATAAAAGAACACAATTTTCATACGGATGATTTCAGAGGTTGGCTCTGGGGTAAACATTATAAACAAATTTTAAAAGTTGACTCTATTTATTATAGTTTTATCATGATGAGTAAAGGATAAGACTTTCTATCTAACCATATAATTATATGGGGTGGTATTTTATAGAGCAACAATTCCAATTAATTTAGAATTATGGGGTCTCCAATTCAGACATACTAGTGAAAAGAATGTGAATAATCTTACAAAAAAATCATTCTAAACCCTTATCATAATGATATCAAAATTTTCGAGAGAGACATACTCATAAAATAGAGAAGGTTTCCATTTAACTTTAATAGATGGAATCCCAATGCTTAGATGATTTAACTAGTTCACTAAACCATTTTGTGACTTCCTCCATATTATCTAATGAGTGGTTTCATTACAATGTGAAATTAATTAATTATGATAATAATAATTACAGTTTTACTTCATAAAGAATAATTATAATTATTTACAATTAAATCTATATGAATCTGTGGTGGATAGGGGAACTAATAGGAAAATAAAACATCTATGTTCTTAAAATAATGTTGAATACAATGGATGAAACTTCTAGAATATCTGTTAGAATAAGGGGGTTAGGATGGAGAGAAATATTCCCAATACATCATAGTATAAATTTTTTTTTTAAATAGATAAACCATAAAATAATATAAAATGTGAGAATTATTCCTAAACATTGAGGATATCCTAATACAATTTCAATGGAATTAGTTAACAAAATATCATAATTAGTCTATTGAGGTTTGTTTTCTCCTATAGTATAGGATGTTCTAGAACAACAATGATCATGTAAACATTCGAATTTTGGCCACCTCAAAATCTTTAAATTATCAATATATATTCTTATGAATGATTATGAAATTGATAAACATCAGATAATGTCTAAGGCCTTATTTATTATGGTACATGAAGATGAATGTTTTGGATTATATCTATAGTTTAATAAGAAGTGACAAGTCATTGGGAGTTGATATATTCCCTTTAATTTGAATATTTCATGAAAGGAATGAAAAGTTATTGAGAAGGAATTTGGAGGATATAAATTAAATAAAAATTAATAAGTTGATCTTAATTAGAGTACTAAATGGAAATAGGTTCTAATAAGTTCACATGTTACCACCAGAAATCAAAATGTGAGACTAGTGGAATTTGTGGGAGATGGCTCTTTGGTTATTTAGGATCGAGTGGAAGAAATGTATTTTAGGAACCCATAAGTTAGAGCATCATATATTGAATAATCCTATAAGGATAAATATCAACTATAATTGGGAAAATATGCTGTATTTAGAAAACCCATTTATAGGTTTTGAGCTAACATGAACTTCATCCTTCATATGGATAGTGGGGAACTAGAAATCTTGGATGGGGTGGAATACCTTAGTGAAATTGGATAGTGAGTGTCAAATATGAATAAAAAATGAGTTTATTTCATACTAATGGAACAAGAAAGTTGATTGATTTACCACAGATGAAGAGAGAACAAGAGAATGAGTTGGTGCTCTGATTAAAGAATAAGTTTATTTATGAATAATATATAAGGAATTATTGGGGGTGATAGTTTTTTAATAAAAATAATGAAATATCTTCTTTTATTTATTCTATAAAATATTTAAGCATGCCTCCATTCAGAGAGTGTTGAGAATTGTTCTATCTGATGATACATACTTGAATATATGGATATAATGAATTCCTTCCTTCATGGTCAGTTGGAGGAAAAGATATAAATGATGTATCCTATGGGATTTTATAGGATGATTAGAAATGAAACATATTTTTTGAGATGAATACAAGACATTGTGGATTGAATCAAGTGGTAAGGAAATTGAATAAAAAGTTCCATATGTTTATAGAGGATGAAGTATTCACTCAAAAAAGCATGGACCATTATTTTTACCCAAAATCGTTAAATGATGGGGGATTCATCATTATTATTATATGTATGGATAACATGTTGTCATATATAATGAAAAATTAAAGCATTTATAAGTGAATAATGTTATATTCTAAAGGATCAAAGTAAATGCTCTTGGATAGGTAAAAAATATATTGGGAATGAATATCGAGAGATATAAGAAAGTATGGATGTCATTAGTATATATATGGGGATACATTTAATAAGTCATAAAAATATTTTGGATGATTAGATTCAAGATAGACTAGATTATATTGGCTATAAAATTAAAATTTTTAAAGGATAAGTCTCGAAAAAATTATTTGAGGTAACATACTAGGAATTGTTTTGGTTTTCAACTGTGATAGAATGTATGATGTATTAAATGACAAGTTCATAAATGGTTAATTAATTTATAGTTACATTTTTGATATAATTCATGATTTCTATTTGAATGGAACACAGGGAGGATATTAACTAGATCATAAAATAAATGAAGTGATCAAAATGTATATCATTGTTCATTAAAATTGATGATTCATTTTAAGGTTATATTGATGTATACTTTATTGAGGATTGAAACGCATATTGGATAATTTCAAGGTTTTTGTTTACCTATATAGGAATGGTAGTGAGTTGGATGTCATGGTTATAATGGATCTCAATTTTTCTATAATAGATGTAGAGTATGTGGATATAATGTAATCTAGGAAGAATTTTGGATTATGTGATTATTGGTGATTCTAGGAAGAATATAGGAGGTTATAGTGTTATTATATGATAAGGATAATGTAAATCACCTGGTGAAAACTACAATATTAAATGAAAACATTTTTCCTCTTTGGACATAGGTGAATGTAGTGATAATAGAGAACATTTTTCTATATAAGTTGAAGGATGTTTTCTTTTGTTCGCATATTCTGTAGAGTTTCTAGAGGTTACCTGAAGTTGTCTTCGAAAAATAGATTTTTAAGAATTTAATCCTAATTAAATGAAATATGTGGATATAACTATATGTATATACATTTAGTGAGGATAATATCACTTTGTGTATAGTGGGATAAAAATCCTTCCAAAATTCGACAGTGAGTTGAGATGCTTACATTTTATGATAGAATTGTAAAGGGTTTGTGGTCTGAATATTTCAAACAAAATCTATGGGTATTATGGTTCTTTATTGGTTCACCAGGACATGAGTTCTAGTTTGAAATTATATTATTCATTATTAGTTATCATTCCAAATAAAGGCACCTCTTGAACTATATGAAGTTGGTTCTACTAGAATGATCATTATAATAATTTTATAAAATAGAACTGTAACATCCCAGGTAAATAATGAATAAAAAATTTCATATTTATTTATATTTATGAATTAAATATTAATTTTACTTTAAATGGGTTGTTATGTTTGATAGTGTACCCGATATGCAACAAAGAGTTTCTTTGAAATCTTACATTGCACACTAGTAATAAAATAATATTATTTTAAATGGTAGTTAACACGTTGCTGTTATATTGGCGGGAATGAATAGAAATAACTAAAATGTTATTATATATGTTTTTTTTAATGTTTCTACATTTATCCAATAAAAGATAAAGTCTTAAAATACAAAAACAATTCAATTTTAGGCATATATACTCTAATTTTCACTAAAGGTCGACTTATTGCCTTTTCATGGAGAACCTTCCTTAAATATAGTTTTGGTCACTCTTATACATTCTATTGGACCAAATAATACTCTCCTTTAGAATCGGGACATCAAAATTCACTTTGTGCAGCTTTTTGGTATTTTTCCGATAAAGTTCATTTTTTAATGAATAGTGAAAAATGTTGTATTTTAATTCAAAACCTCTATTTAATCTAATTTATTTATATGATTATATTATATTTTTAATTGGTTTTAAATTGAAATTAGAATATATTTTTACCATTTAATCCAATTGTGGTCGTTGGAATTAATTTCACATTTAAAATCAGACTTAAACTAGTGACAATCTTTTGATACTTTTTGTTTCGTAAAATCACACTTTTTTCTCTGACAACGGGAATTAATTATTAAATTAATTAATTTAACTTATATGATTTGAATTTTGTAAAATGGACATCATTTTTTAATTCAGAATATCAAATATATCTTAGGGTGATGTTTTGGTATATTTCTTGAAAACTTCAATTTTTGATGAATAGTGAAACCACTAAGTGGTACTTATAAAAACTGATTTTCCATTTAAATGAAATTTTACCACCTCTGGGTTTTGAATTTCAAAAAATCCGATATACATGGTTGTCATTAGGAAGTAAAATGTTGTTCAATGGGATTAAAATAATTTTTTGGTGATTAGTAACTTTTAAGTTTTTAAACGCGATTAGAGGTAATTAGTGTAGTTTATGGTAAAAATAATATTTTAATAATATGAAATTACATAAACACATGTCCTACACTTATTGGATGTTTCATGGCCAACCAATACAATCCATGGGTTATCTTGGGGACCCCATGGAGCCACTTTGGTAGGAAAATGACATTAATATATTTTTATTTAATGCTAAAATAAAAATTTCACAAACATGAGTGGATTTACTAAAACAATTTTCGAATGGGGATATACAAGTCATATATTTTACTATAAATATTCATTAAAAATATAAAAATATTTCCTACATCATGATAGTTTTTTATAATTTTTAGACATTAAATAAATTAAATTATTTATGACACCATGATGATGCAGCGATTACCTCATTATTTAATGATTTAAATAAAATGAAAAGATAATATAAAATATAATACATACTCTTTTCAAAGTCCTATTGGATGATTATATTTCGAACCCGTGTCACCTTATCCTCGAATTATTTCAATGTGGGACCTTTGAAATCCGAAAATCATTTTATAATAAAGTAAAATTTTATAACTTCCCAAGAGTGCCCCTCCTCTCCTCTTATTAAAGGCCCCCACCTCTACCACCTTACCCACACCTCTCAAGCCTTTGGTTCAGACACTATTTTCCCATTTTGTCTCTCCACATCCCTCTTTTACTCCTAGAAGCCTCACTTTGGTAAGAAGTCTTCCCAAGGAAGCCTTTGAGCTCAAATCAAAAAGAGTTACCCGTTTTAAAGGTAGTGTTTTCTCTTGTGTTCTTGTGTTTTATTTTACTTCTCCAACCCTCTAAACTCTTTTTATTAATTTCTTTTGTAACAAAAACATTATCCTAAATATACTAGGATGTTTTTATAAGAATGATTCTAGCTACACTTACACACACATTCATCTAATGGTTAAATTACATACTGTTTCTGTGGATGGAAAATTTCTGCCTCACGAAACGATGATTGTTCAACATTCTTATAACACCTTCAAAGGTGGCCATTAAGATAACACTATATTTATATATGATATATAATATGTTTATGTTTTACTTAAGCTTATGTATTTTTCATTTGTGTCATACCTTTATGGTTTCCATTGTGGGTAAACACGATAATTTCATTTTAGGAAGTGCGGACTACCGCCCCCTCAAAGTGATTAGATTCGTTAATTCCGTACGTGGGAAGTATAAAGGATGGATTTAAAGTTATTATATATGACTTTATACTGGGATCATAATATACCTTTATATAATTATTATTTATTTCCATTAAAGTATAAGATAGAAATGAAAGTATCGTTCATGCGTATGTACGTCTTACCGTCTCCATGAACGGTGCATTTCATTTCTTATCCCCAAATGTAATGAACTATTATAAGTACATATATATAATGGATATATATGATGTATGTTACATCTAAATGATTAATATAATTCTGGAATTAAAATATACATATTTCTCATTTAGTTTTAATTCCCTTAATATGAAATAGAAATTAAAGTAGCGTTCATGCGTACGTACGGCTTACCGTCTCCATGAATGGTGCATTTCATTTATTACCTCTATATGATTATGTAATATTATAAATACATGTATATTCTGGATATATATGATATATATGATATCAAAATCATGAATATCATTCTGGATATAATGAACCTTTGACCACACGAACAACATATAATTGTAAGAAGTCCACTTTCAACTTAAGAACCAAATATCGAAAAAACAAACATTATTAACTTAAATGATTACATAATGTTTATAACGTGGTAATAAGTGATATAAAAGTAATAATGAACTTAAAAAAGGTTCTTAAGCAATTAGAAATTAACTCAAGTTTATTATTCAGGATGTTAAAGAACGATCGAGTCAAGTCGGACCCGAGGTAAGGGACTTCGTCTCAATCTCCGTTCATTGAGGCATATTTCGTTTTATACACAACTTTCTTTTATACGGTGTATAAACCCCTTTGACTATTACTTTTATGCAAAAGGAATCTTTTTCGAAGAAGCGTTTTACTAAACAAAAAAAAAGGAATGTTTCTTTTAACGTACGCTGTGACAACGACCTTTTGAATTATTCATTTATTTCAATATTATGTAAAGTTTAAGGCTGGGGCCTTATAAAAAGTTAGGACCTCAATCATTATGACAATAAATTTAAATATTTATTTGTATTATAGAAGAGTTATTTCTCATAATTAGTTCAAAATGAATTGTTTTTTATTTGAATCATAAAATATGTTGCTTCTGATTATAGTGGAATGAGTGGACGTTTTTTTCCAATGATATAAGACGCATATTCTAAACAACATAAATCCGCAAATCATTTCCTTTTTCAATTGTGTATATCTCAGATTGATTTTAGGTGTGAGTTCTCTTGAGTGTGTATTGTCACGACCCGCCCTCGGGGTCCGTGTCGTGACTACCCCAAGCCCGCCTTCCATAGGCCAGGGGCTGGCGACTAGCACCAAGGCGTAAATCCCGGTAAAAAGGGAAGGCATTGCCTTTGAAAAGTAAACACACACCACAGAGTAAACAAGCGGAAAGTAAACACTAAACAAACAGAGTACGACTGAAAGTGCGGAAAGGTAAATGGGCCAGAATACAAACCCAACTGAAAGTAAAGTACAACTCAAAAAGGAAAAAACAGCAACTGAAAAGTAAAAGCCGCTACTCCGAGCTGTCCACAGGAAATCCCACCTGAAGGGTGGGTACAGATAGCTCCTCTGCTCCACGGGTTCCACCGTCCGCTCCGAGCACGTCCCGCCCAGTGGTCCACCTCCGGGTACCGTCCCGCTGTGCAAGCCTCAGCTAAGGTCAACGCTGTCTGTCGTCTGCAACCAACACAACGTAGTGCGGGCAAACCCCGTGCAGGGGTGAGTACAAGCTACTCAGTAGGGACCCCGAGACCCCTGAAGGTCTCTCAAATCCACAAAGGATAATCCACGAAGAAAAGTACAATCACGAAGTAACAACCGACACTGCTTAGGTATATGCCCATACATATACCTATGTCATCAATTCAAATACGCTCCAACCTCCGAGCCCAAGTACAACTCAGTCCACGCAGGAAAGTATACGTATTCCACATAGGAAAGAAAAACATAATCCACACAGGATTGCACAACAGAATCCGCTCAGGAAAGCAAAAGGATTCAGCTCACACAGGTATACTTCTTCAAGGACGATAAAGATGATCACTGATCCATCTAAGACGTCGGACCCACGAAGGATCGATAGGTAACTAACCCCCTCTATGACCCACACAGGATCGGGCCCACACAGGACCTGTAGGCGCTGGCTCACACAGAACCGCTGAGCGCAAGGACCCACACAGGATCGGGCCCACACAGGACCTGTAGCACTGATCCACGTAGGATCGCTGAGTGCTGAAGTCGTCGTCGTCGAATCCACACAGGATCTCTGTACTGTCGTCGTCGCAGTCACAGTAGCAGTAGTAGCAGTAGAACAGTCGCAGCCAGCACTAGGGTTCCCGCACACAGCAAGCTCGTTCGGAGGGTCCGCTCCACGATCCGAGAGGCTGATACATCAAATGTCACAAAGACCAGAGTTGATGTATCCAAAAGTTCCGTATCGTCAACAGGAACTCAACGCAACAGACGGCGCGTCGATCGGACGCCCGGTCTGAGAGTTATTGGCATTTTCGTCTCAGGGGCCCGGTTGGTTTTTAAGGCTAAACCAACCCGACCGTACTCCACCTGAGTCCAAACCTCGGGCGTAGTATGCCAAAAGATCCGTCTCACTAAGAGGAACACAACGCGACTGACGGCACGTCAATCGGACGTCCGTAGCTCAAGATATGAGCGTTTCCGCTCCGAAGGCCCGGTTGGTTTCGTGAACGAACCAACCCGGCCGAACTCAAAATAGACCGAAACCTTGAGTGCGATAAACCGAAACGACCGTCTCGATCCAAGGATCGCGTTGCCGTAGACGGTTCGTCATTCGGAGGTCCGAGGCTCAAGATATGGGCCAAAAACCGATTCTGGTTCGAAACGGGGGGGTCCGGGTCCGGGCCGACCCGGCCCGACCCCCCCTGGGGCGGCGCGGCGGCACGGGGAGCCGCGGCGGCTTGGTGCCACGAGGAGGCTGCGCGGGGGAATTAATTCCCCCGCTAAATGGAGGCGGCGCGGCCTTTGTGCCGCGCCTTTGCAACAAAACGGCCTCCACGTGGGGGCCGGTTTTGGAGAAACAAACCGGGGGGCTGCTGCCCCCCCTTCATGGAACCGCCCCCCCTCTTAAAGAGGGGGTTTTATATGATGGCCGGGGGATTAATTCCCCCGGTTTTAATGCCTTCCGGCC
The DNA here is from genome assembly GCA_963277665.1 of Viscum album. Classification (NCBI taxonomy): domain Eukaryota; kingdom Viridiplantae; phylum Streptophyta; class Magnoliopsida; order Santalales; family Viscaceae; genus Viscum; species Viscum album. Next base: position 1,014,070,695 of record OY728131.1, read on the forward strand.
ATCCAGCTGGCCGGCCGGTTTTCTCCAACGGGACCGGAAATTCCGGTCCCCCCTTCGGCTTCCGACGCCGGCGGCCCGGCCGCCGGTCTTCTCTTCCGCTGCGGCCCGGAACCGTCCGCGGTCTCCTCGTCCCGCCGCGGCCCGGAACCGGCCGCGGTGTTCGTCGTCCGGCGCGGTGCGATGGCACCGCGCCCCTTTCGCCGTGCCTTGATTCCTTTCAACGCGGCGCGACGGCGTCGCGTTCTTGAAGATTCTACCTCGGCGTAGCGCGACGGCGCCGCGTAAAATAAAAGCACGATTATCCGCGTGGTGCGACGGCACCACGCCACTTGCCTTGCATGATTAACCGCGTGGTGCGACGGCACCACGCCACTTGCTTCCACCCGCATGAATAAACAAGAACGATGGAGGGGGTTCGGCCGTGTTCGTGTGGTCCGGCCCCCTCACGTTAAAATAATAACGCAACTTTAAATAATTCAAAGCCACACGTTAGACTTGCTAAATTCACGATCAAGAATAAAAAAAATAAGGAAACCAAAAAGAATTCAACAACCCCTACCTCGGGTATAAGGTTCGAAGATTGTGAACGTTCCGCGGAAGACGACGTCGCGGAGGTCGGGCGTCGCGGTAGCCGTTCGTCAAATCCGATGACGAAGGGATGCGTTCGAAGAGACACGTCGTTGGCGAAACTTGTACGCCGACGAAGGTTGTCTGAGGAAGAAGTGGTGTCCCCTTCGTTGACACGGTAAACGAAGAATGGAGGTGCGGCGTTCTTCGTCGGAGCTTGAGCGTTCTTCGTCAAGATGAACGTTCTTCGAGTTCTTCGTCAGAGTTGAAGAAGAAGAAGAGCTCTCCACCTCTCAAGAAGACAAACAAATAACCCAAAATAAAATAAGACAACAACTTATTTTATTATTTCATAACACAATAGAATTTCAAAAGTTTGAAATTCAAAAGGATTAACTCCCATAATTAAAAAAAGTAACTCAAGTCAATAAATGAGGCGTTAAGGGAGTTGGGAGAATTTGAAAGGATTAGGGGTTCGTGTGGGCCCCACCACACTTAATCCTCCCAAGGGAGGTTAAGTGGGTGTGGGTCCCACTTCCAACCCCCTTTGGTAGGTTTTATCAAGTTATAATAAAATTTGTTCTACACAAATTTTATTTAACTCAAACTAAAAACCCCAAAATTAACTTTCAACCCGCAACAAACGCAACTCCCGAAAAGGTCTCTTTAAGCGAATATCGGCGCTGCGAGTTCATCGGTGCCCTCGGATTTCAATTCCGAGCACCGGATCAAAAGTTAGGAATTCCCGCTCATTCGTTCACTGAACGTACCCGAGACAAACTTCGGAAATTAATTCCGGGCACTCTGGGCCTCGGAATCAGGTGCCGTCTGAAACCGCGCTCTTGTAAAATTCTAAAAAAAATTAAGAAAAAATTTCCCTTGAATTTTACGGGTCTTTACATTACTCCCACCTCAGGGCTTTACGTCCCCGTAAAGATACATCAAAAACTAGGGAAACAAATGAGGGTACTGAGCACGCATCTGAGCCTCCCGCTCCCACGTGCTCTCCTGGTGATTCCTGTGCTGCCATCTGATGCGCACGAGAGGAATCGATCGCCCACGCAGGACCCGCTCCTGTCGATCCTCTATCTCCACCGGAACTTCCGTAAAAGTCGCCCCATCGTCAACGTCAAGCTCCCCATGATCAATGATGTGCGTCGGGTCGTGCATGTATCTCCTCAGCTGAGATACGTGGAAGACGTCGTGCACCCGGTGCAACTGAGGTGGTAGAGCCAGGCGATAAGCCACCTCACCAATCCTGCTGAGAATCTGGAAAGGTCCGATGAAGCGCGGAGATAACTTGCCGCCTCGGCCAAATCTCCGAATACCACGTCGAGGTGAGACCCGCAAGAAGACGTGGTCGCCATCCTCGAACCTCAGTGGCCTCCGCCTCCTGTCAGCATATGACTTCTGCCGGCTCTGAGCTGTCCTCATCCGCTCCTGGATGACCTGGACCTTCTCTGTCGTGGCCTGGACCATCTCCGGTCCCACCAGTGCTGACTCCCCAGGGTCTGTCCAGCACAAAGGAGATCTACATGGTCGGCCGTACAACGCCTCGTACGGTGCCATCCCGATGGTGGAGTGGTAGCTGTTGTTGTACGCGAACTCCACCAAGGGTAGGTGGTCCTCCCAGCTACGACCAAAGTCGAGGACACAGGCATGGAGCATGTCCTCGAGTGTCTGAATGGTCCTCTCCGTCTGACCATCCGTCTGAGGGTGAAAGGCTGTGCTAAGACGTAGCTGCGTCCCGAATGCCTCCTGTAACCCCTTCCAAAGCCGGGAAGTAAAGCGGGCATCTCGATCGGAAACGATAGATGATGGCACGCCGTGGAGCCGCACAATCTCCTGAACGTAGAGACGTCCCAAGCTCTCCACTGAGCCCTGCTCTCTGATGGGTAAGAAGTGTGCCGACTTGGTGAGTCGGTCAACAATCACCCAGATGGAGTCGTGACCTCTGGAAGTGCGTGGAAGTCCAGTCACAAAGTCCATAGATATGCCGTCCCACTTCCACTCCGGAATCTCCAAGGGCTGTACCAAGCCTGCTGGTACCTGATGCTCTGCCTTCACCTACTGACAGGTGAGGCATCGAGAAACGAACTCTGCTACATCCTTCTTCATACCCGGCCACCAATGCTGTCGTCTGAGGTCCTGGTACATCTTCGCCACTCTAGGATGTATCGCTAAAGGATAAGTGTGAAACTCTCTCAGTACTTCCTCTCGCAATGCGACTGGTACCATGGAACGTCCTCTGAAAAGGATGACGTGCTCTGCTCCAAGGGAGAAACCATCAGGTGCCTGTCCCGAGGATATCTGTGCACGCCGTGTCTCACAGTCAGCGTCCCCGTGCTGTGCCTCCCTGACTCGCTACAGTAGTGGAGGAGTAACTGTGAGAGACTGAAGAAAGGCTGCTCCATCTCTATCCACGAAGGATATCTGCAAAGAGGCTAGCTGCTCCGTCGCCTCCTCAAGTAGCTGAATGCCCGTCCTCCTGCTGAGGGCATCGGCTACTACGTTCCCCTTCCCAGGAGTATAGACTATCTCAAAGTCATAGTCCTGGAGGAACTCGAGCCATCGACGCTGTCTCAGGTTCAGGTCCTTCTGCGAGAAGATATACCTGAGACTCTGATGATCGGAAAAGACTGTAAAGCGCTCGCCCATCAGATAGTGTCGCCATGTCTTCAGAGCGAAGACCACTGCTGCTAACTCCAGGTCATGGGTAGCTTAGTTCTGCTCATGCGGCCTCAACTGACGTGATCCATAGGCGATCAAGGCCCGCTCCTGCATCAGAACACATCCGAGTCCGGTCCCTGATGCATCGCAGTAGACTACGTACCCTACTCCCTCCTCAGGAAACCTCAAGATAGGTGCGCTAGTCAATCTCTGTCTCAGCTCCTGGAAGCCCTGCTGTCATCTGTCTGACCACACGAAGGGTTTCCCCTTCTTCGTAAAAGCTGTGAGTGATGTCGCAACTCTAGGGAAGTCTGGCACGAATCTCCGATAGTATCCAGCTAGTCCCAAGAAACTCCAAACCTCAGTCACGCTCCTGGGTGGCTCCCATGCTAACACAGCCTCAATCTTCGCGGGATCCACTGCAACTCCCGCCTCAGAGATAACGTGTCCCAAAAAGTGGACCTCACGTATCCAGAACTGGCTCTTCGAGAGCTTACCATAAAGCTGGTGCTCTCGGAGTGTGTCAAGAACAACTCGCAAGTGATAGGCGTGCTCCTCCTCTGTCGTAGAGTAAATCAGAATGTCGTCGATGAAGACCACGACAAACCGATCGAGGTATGGCTGAAATATCCTGTTCATGAGAGCCATGAACACTGCTGGGGCATTGGTTACACCGAAAGGCATAACCAAGAACTCATAGTGGCCATACCGACATCTGAAGGCCGTCTTCTGCACATCCTCATCTCTGACTCTGAGCTGATGATAGCCTGACCTGAGGTCTATCTTCGAGAACCACCGTGCTCCCTTGAGCTGATCAAAGAGGTCATCAATCCTCGGTAGCGGATACTTGTTCCTCGCTGTCACTTGGTTCAGGCGACGATAGTCAACACAAAGTCGCAAGCTCCCGTCCGCCTTCTTGGCGAACAATATCGGGGAAGCCCAGGGTGAAACAATGGGTCGGATGAACCCCTTTCCCTGCAAGTCCTCCAACTGTACCCGTAGCTCTCGAAGCTCGGCGGGGGCCATCCGATATGCTGGAGTAGATATCGGGGTTGTCCCGGGGTACAAGTCAATATAAAAGTCTACCTCTCTGCGAGGAGGTAGCCCTGGGACGTCGTCGGGAAAAACGTCCGCAAACTGATCCACCACTGCAGGAAAACCAGGACTCCGCACGTCAACTGCTCCAAGGATGAGGCTAGCCAAATGATGAGTGATGGGATTTCCTCTCCTCGGCGGAAGTCCATCCTGTGCTGCTAAGGCTCCCTTCTCGCCGGTGAAGGTGAACCTGCTCTCGTCGGTGCGTACACATCGCACCGTGCGCCTAAAACAGTCAATCTGTGCATGGACCATAGATAGCCAATCCATGCCCAAGATGACGTCGTAAGGCCTCGACGCTGCTACAAGAAGATCCCAGCCGAAGCTCTCGCCTCCTAGAGTAAGCTCACACTGCCGACACCAGTGCGTAATCGTCGAGTCTGCTCCCGTAGGAGTCTCTAGCCGTAAGGATCGAGCCAACGGCTCTGTCGGAATCTCCGAGCTCCGAACAAGGGCAGCGACTATGAAAGAATGACTCGCTCCTGTGTCTATAAGAACTGCAGCAAGGGTGGAATAGACGTAGATAGTACCTCGAATCATCTCGGGTGCGCTGTGGTCGTAGGCCTCTGCTGCCTGGAGCTGTGCCTGTCGCTGCCCGCCAGCTCCCTGTGGTCGGGGTGGACCTCCTGGTGGTTGTGGTGGTAGAGCCTCAAAGCATCGGCCACCACCAGCTGCTCGTCCAGCTCCTCTGCCTCGTCCTCCTCCTCCCTGCGGACCGCCACGGTCGATCCTTTGCCTCTGCCTCGGTGGTCCATCAACTGAATGCTGCTCCTCGGCATGGCGGGTCGGGCAGTCACGAGCCATGTGGCCCTGCCCGCCGCACGAGTAGCACTATCTGCCTCTCGTAAGACTGGCTCCGCGCTGTGTGCCCCGCACTGCTGAGCCAGTGCCCTGAGATCGTCTGCCTGAAGGTCTGGTCTGTCTGGACCCCTGAGTCAACCGTCGACTGCCTGCTGCAGATGACTCTGCCACGTGCCGCCCTGCAGTGGGTCGCTGTGCTGGTGTAGACTCAGCAAGGAAGCTCTCGATCAGAAGGGCCCGCTCCAGTACTCCTGTCTGAGTCGGTATGCTGAGGGAGATCAGCGATGCCCTGATCTCGTGTCTCAAACCCTACTCGAAGGTCCGGGCCCGGAAGAATGGGTCCCGTACCATGTCGGTCGAGTAGCGCGAGAGATCGATAAATCTTGCCGAGTACTGAGCGACCGTCATGTTGCCTTGCCGCAGCTGAAGAATCTCCTGGATACGCACCGCACGAAGGGTGGCTGGGACGAACTTCGAGCGGAAGAGGCTCTCAATGTCCGTCCAAAGTAGGGATGCCTCATCGTGCACCTGGAGCATCAGGCTCCACCATCGTCCTGCTGCTGCGTGTAGTAGGCTCGCAGCGAGGATCACCATGAGGTCTGCTGGTGTCCTCACTAGCCTAAACACTCGAACCACTGCCTCCAGCCAGTCCTCTGCTGCCTGGGGATCCGTCTCCCCGCGAAACCTGGGCGGTCGCTGGCGCTGAAACTCATGCAGTGCGCTGAGGCGACGTGCATCGTCAGTGGCTGCTGCTGGAAGCATCGGGGAATCGGTGGGTAAAGCTACCGCCGGTGCCACTACTGGAAAAGGGCCCTGCACCGAGGCCTCGTCGCTCGGTGGGCTGTCGTCACGCTCGACTCTCGGAACCCTGGCTGGCTGCCGTCGTGGGGCCATCCTGAAAAGGAAACAGGTGCGCCACGGTCAGAACAGTATACCTGGTGAGCTGATATAAGTAATCACAAAGAAAACTTTGAAACACACATGCAATCAATGTTTTCGTGCATTAAGTCGGAAATCAGAAGTCAGGGTCCTGGTGTACGGATACGTCGGCCGCCGCACCAACACTGGACTCCCTAGACTGATAACCACACTCAATACGCTAAACATTATTGCTTCACATAGAAAAGATCAGAGTTCACGGTAGAACCGAACTCCTCTGATACCAATTTGTCACGACCCGCCCTCGGGGTCCGTGTCGTGACTACCCCAAGCCCGCCTTCCATAGGCCAGGGGCTGGCGACTAGCACCAAGGCGTAAATCCCGGTAAAAAGGGAAGGCATTGCCTTTGAAAAGTAAACACACACCACAGAGTAAACAAGCGGAAAGTAAACACTAAACAAACAGAGTACGACTGAAAGTGCGGAAAGGTAAATGGGCCAGAATACAAACCCAACTGAATGTAAATTACAACTCAAAAAGGGAAAAACAGCAACTGAAAAGTAAAAGCCGCTACTCCGAGCTGTCCACAGGAAATCCCACCTGAAGGGTGGGTACAGATAACTCCTCTGCTCCACGGGTTCCGCCGTCCGCTCCGAGCACGTCCCGCCCAGTGGTCCACCTCCGGGTACCGTCCCGCTGTGCAATCCTCAGCTAAGGTCAACGTTGTCCGTCGTCTGCAACCAACACAACGTAGTGCGGGCAAAGCCCGTGCAGGGGTGAGTACAAGCTACTCAGTAGGGACCCCGAGACCCCTGAAGGTCTCTCAAATCCACAAAGGATAATCCAAGAAGAAAAGTACAATCACGAAGTAACAACCGACACTGCTTAGGTATATGCCCATACATATACCTATGTCATCAATTCAAATACGCTCCAACCTCCGAGCCCAAGTACAACTCAGTCCACGCAGAAAAGTATACGTATTCCACATAGGAAAGCAAAACATAATCCACACAGGATTGCACAACACAATCCGCTGAGGAAAGCAAAAGGATTCAGCTCACACAGGTATACTTCTTCAAAGACGATAAAGATGATCACTGATCCATCTAATTCGTCGGAACCACGAAGGATCGATAGGTAACTAACCCCCGCTATGACCCACACAGGATCGGGCCCACACAAGACCTGTAGGCGCTGGCTCACACAGAACCGCTGAGCGCAAGGACCCACACAGGATCGGGCCCACACAGGACCTGTAGCACTGATCCACGTAGGATCGCTGAGTGCTGAAGTCGTCGTCGTCGAATCCACACAGGATCTTTGTACTGTCGTCGTCGCAGTCACAGTAGCAATAGTAGCAGTAGAACAGTCGCAGCCAGCACTAGGGTTCCCGCACACAGCAAGCTCGTTCGGAGGGTCCGCTCCACGAGCTGAGAGGCTGATACATCAACTGTCACAAAGACCAGAGTTGATGTATCCAAAAGTTCCGTATCGTCAACAGGAACTCAACGCAACAGACGGCGCGTCGATCGGACGCCCGGTCTGAGAGTTATTAGCATTTTCGTCTCTGGGGCCCGGTTGGTTTTTAAGGCTAAACCAACCCGACCGTACTCCACCTGAGTCCAAACCTCGGGCAAAGTATGCCAAAAGATCCGTCTCACTAAGAGGAACACAATGCGACTGACGGAACGTCAATCGGACGTCCGTAGCTCAAGATATGAGCGTTTCCGCTCCGAAGGCCCGGTTGGTTTCGTGAACGAACCAACCCGGCCGAACTCAAAGTAAACCGAAACCTTGAGTGCGATATACCGAAACGACCGTCTTGATCCAAGGATCGCGTTGCCGCAGACGGTTCGTCATTCGGGGGTCCGAGGCTCAAGATATGGGCCAAAAACCGATTCTGGTTCGAAACGGGGGGGTCCGGGTCCGGGCCGACCCGGCGCGACCCCCCCTGGGGCGGCGCGGCGGCTTGGCGCCGCGAGGAGGCTGCGCGGGGGAATTAATTCCCCCGCTAAATGGAGGCGGTGCGGCCTTTGTGCCGCGCCTTTGCAACAAAACGGCCCCCATGTGGGGGCCGGTTTTGGAGAAACAAACCGGGGGGTTGCTGCCCCCCCTTCATGGAACCCCCCCCCCCTCTTAAAGAGGGGGTTTTATATGATGGCCGGGGGATTAATTCCCCCGGTTTTAATGCCTTCCGGCCGGCCAGTTGGCCGGCCGGTTTTCTCCAACGGGACCGGAAATTCCGGTCCCCCCTTCGGCTTCCGACGCCGGCGGCCCGGCCGCCGGTCTTCTCTTCCGCCGCGGCCCGGAACCGGCCGCGGTGTTCGTCGTCCGGCGCGGTGCGACGACACCGCGCCCCTTTCGCCGTTCCTTGATTCCTTTCAATGCGGCGCGACGGCGTCGCGTTCTTGAAGATTCTACCTCGGCGTAGCGCGACGGCGCCGCGTAAAATAAAAGCACGATTATCCGCGTGGTGCGACGGCACCACGCCACTTGCCTTGCATGATTAACCGCGTGGTGCGACGGCCCCACGCCACTTGCTTCCACCCGCAAGAATAAACAAGAACGATGGAGGGGGTTCGGCCGTGTTCGTGCGGTCCGGCCCCCTCACGTTAAAATAATAACGCAACATTAAATAATTCAAAGCCACATGTTAGACTTGCTAAATTCACGATCAAGAATAAAAAAAATAAGGAAACCAAAAAGAATTCAACAACCCCTACCTCGGGTATAAGGTTCGAAGATTGTGAACGTTCCGCGGAAGACGACGTCGCGGAGGTCGGGCGTCGCGGTAGCCGTTCGTCAAATCCGATGACGAAGGGATGCGTTCGAAGAGACACGTCGTTGGCGAAACTTGTACGCCGACGAAGGTTGTCCGAGGAAGAAGTGGCGTCCCCTTCGTTGACACGGTAAACGAAGAATGGAGGTGCGGCGTTCTTCGTCGGAGCTTGAGCGTTCTTCGTCAAGATGAACGCTCTTCGAGTTCTTCGTCAGAGTTGAAGAAGAAGAAGAGCTCTCCACCTCTCAAGAAGACAAACAAATAACCCAAAATAAAATAAGACAACAACTTATTTTATTATTTCATAACACAATAGAATTTCAAAAGTTTGAAATTCAAAAGGATTAACTCCCATAATTAAAAAAAGTAACTCAAGTCAATAAATGAGGCTTTAAGGGAGTTGGGAGAATTTGAAAGGATTAGGGGTTCGTGTGGGCCCCACCACACTTAATCCTCCCAAGGGAGGTTAAGTGGGTGTGGGTCCCACTTCCAACCCCCTTTGGTAGGTTTTATCAAGTTATAATAAAATTTGTTCTACACAAATTTTATTTAACTCAAACTAAAAACCCCAAAATTAACTTTCAACCCGCAACAAACGCAACTCCCGAAAAGGTCTCTTTAAGTGAATATCGGCGCTGTGAGTTCATCGGTGCCCTCGGATTTCAATTCCGAGCACCGGATCAAAAGTTAGAAATTCCCGCTCGTTCGTTCACTGAACGTACCCGAGCCAAACTTCGGAAATTAATTCCGGGCACTCTGGGCCTCTGAATCAGGTGCCGTCTGAAACCGCGCTCTTGTAAAATTCTAAAGAAAATTAAGAAAAAATTTCCCTTGAATTTTACGGGTCTTTACATGTATGATGATTAACTTTTTATGGTGATTAGAATTCATGGATTTCTATCTTATGGTACAATCAGTCATGGGATTCAATTAGGACGACTTTGATTTCTTCTGATACATGTCATCTGGAGGTTTTATATGTTATGATTATCTATTGCGGGATGATTCCCAATAGAAAAAAATTCCATAACACTAATACCTTGGAAGTTATGGTTTTTTAATTGTATATCAATCAAATAATTTAGTAGAATATAGGGATCTTCCCTTTATTCTATAAGACACAACAATGGATCCCTAAGAGATTTTTCAAAATCCAATGGCTATGTTGGTTCTAAACTCAGATTTATCATATTTTTCCAGAAAAATTAAATTGTTTTACAAACCTAGCATGCTTCGAAATTACTTCAGATAAATATAATTATAGTTCACCATCTAGAACACAACTTCAACATTACCCAGGATTTTCAGAGTTTTATCATTAGCATAGGGAACCTACTAAATATTCTAGATGACAAAATTGTCAATGAATCCTTTATCTATTATCGATTGAAACAATGCCCCAAAATCAATGATCTTTGATTTCACAAAAACATTAAAACTCATTATTAATCTAATAATTCCATTGATTTAAAAAAAATCAGTGTGTAATTATAAAAACTTTCAATCAATAATATTCATTTCTTTTCTTGTTGAATTTATTGAGGTTCCCTCTCTTACTAAAATGTGAACATGTTGGTATTGGACTAGCCGATTTACCTAGGCCCCATTCACTTCATTTTTATCAAATTTAATCTAACTTATTTTGTGTCGAGACCATCATAATTATTTTACTGTGACATAGTTTTTTGGATGGTTCTATAGAATTACATCATCTAAGATTTTCATTTCAGATAAGTTCTGGAACATCCTAGAACACCAATTCAGGATTACCACAAGAATAACTCCTATTAGTTACCATCACTTCTCAACTTTTTGAAGGAAATTATAACAACAGTATCACATAAAAACCATATTCATAATGTTTCACTCCCCATACGTGTCTTCTGGAGTCTTCCTCAACTCTAAAATTATCTATGCCTCCCAAATATTAAATGACACATTCAGATCTAATCTCATTAAAATGATACCAAGTGACTTTTTATCCAATAACTCTCATTCCACCTTGGCCATATTCTCTATCTTGAGTACAATCAACATAACGTTATGGACCTTTTGAATGGGATAATATCTTGTCTATATTCTCAAGAATACAACGTATTTCTTATCAAATTTTCAACCCATACCATACATTCTTCTAACATCATTCATTATGATAGAATTAAACTCTGATTAAATCAAAAGAAATATTTAAGTAAAGAAAATAATAATAGATTCTACTACCAATTTCCTATTATTGAGCTCTAAACCTTGATATGATATAAAATATTAGGAAAACAATAAAATTATTAATCACCAGATGTTGTAACACTAGAACATAAGGTGAAAATAAGAAATGTATAGGTCCCACTATTACTCATAGTATGCCATGATATAAATAAAATTTCCACTCTAATCGCTATACTAGGTTATATTTCTCAAACATAAACAAAAAATGAAAAAACTCCAATAATATATCAATGCATGAAATAAATAAATCCATGAAAATGAATACTTTGATTTTATTTGTTTTGGATAATTATATCTTATGCCTATGGGATAACATTGATGTTAATTTCAAAACTATCACATGATATAGATACTACAAAATAAAATCAAAATTTACAACTCATTTTAGTTTTACATTGTTTCCATGTCACTCAGCCACATATAAAAGTGGTCTCACACCCAACCAATCATCTAATTACACATATATTCGATATTCAAAGATGTCCCAACATTGAGATGGATGATTATTGATCTATAGTATCTATTGGAATCAGACTACTAATGTCGCTAAAAAATAGATAAATGTGTATTACTCTGATATCCCTTACTATTCGATGCATAACTAAAAAATCTTAGATAATACTCATATGTAAACATCAAAATACCCTCTAAATTTTATGAAAACTTTCCACACCACAAACTAGTTCAAAATCCAATTAAATTATGTCATCATTTTGTCATCATGCATCTATTATATTCCTCTACCACCTACCTTCACCTTAATATTGATCTATATTCTATTTTTTCTTCTTTTAATAGAATGATTTAGACACATAAAAATGCATAAAATCCCAATAGAACCATTTCAAATGTTTCATGTAATGATTAATTATCTATTATAGGGCTTGTTAATGATAATTATTATATTCTATCTTCTAATTAAGGGAATGGTGTAGCAGTGTTCTGCTATGGATGTAGGACTTTGTTTCCAAACCATATAAATCTTGGTATGCATTTCTTTCTTTATTTTTGTACATGAATATTTAGTTTTCATGAATTTTTTTAGTGTGAAAATGATATCAACTTAGTGTAGTGATTTAGTGTGTTTGGAATTTGAATTTTTTGATACATTTAATTTGTGGGGTTCTGCCTATCTAGGGAGTCTCTGGTTATTTGTATCAACCATTATAAGTTATATTGGTTTAAATTATGGTGATTATGGGTAATTGAATCAAAAAATATCCCACCCTAACTCACATTCTATTATAACTTTAAAACAGCGAGTTACATGGTGGTCGGGACAAGTATCATGGGGTTGTAACACACAATGGAGATCGTGCAGTCATATAAAGATATTTTCATGGGGGTCATGTCGAATAAATATTATTCTTTCAAAATATCATTGAATATACAGTCAATAACATTACTTTATAGATTATGATTTATATAATATTTTACTAATAGGACTTAGAAATTCATCTTGAATGGATCATCAACTTATGAATTAATGGAGACTTAGGGAAACAATGTCTACTGGCGTTGATTATTTCTATGATATTGGAAAATAAATTATTTTTTTATTGATTTATTATGAAATTATTAATGATTTGATTTATAGTTTTTAAATAAATTATATTTTTGATTAAAATATCAATTTTTTGTTAAACATGTTTTTTTGGAAATTTCATTAAAAAGTGTTGATTTTTGAAAAATGATCATTCCATTCATTTATTTGTAAGTTCATTCATAGTGTTTATGCATGAAAATTTAATTTTAGCATGAAATGATTTTGAAACCTCAATGATTAATCTATGGTAGTGGGTAATCATAGAAAGTAGGAATTATGGAACAAAATGGTGGGGTTGATCAATGATGAATTGTGAAACTTCTCTCTTTTTCATGGTAAAGTGGATTGTTTGTGGTATGTGTAAATGGGTGACAAATTGGTTCACATAGCAAGACTAAACATATAGTGAATTCGTTTTTTATTAGGAAAGTGATTAATAATTTTGGGTCATTAGAAAAAAAATTAATGACTTCATTTTATTATGATGTATACATTCTTTATCAAGAGCTGATATCCTAGAGATAGAGAATTTATAGTGTAATTTGAGGAGACACGAAGTTTCCATAATTTTTAAGGAAATAAAGTGTTTAAAATAGACTTGGTAAAATACAGATAATTACAAATGGATGTTTTTAAGAATAAAGTTTGATTGATAAATTTTTTGAAAATTGTTAATTTAGAATGGAATTTTTTTAAAAAATGTGTGTTTTGAATTAAAAATTGAAATGATTGGATTTGATATCTCATTTTTGGAAAGGTATTTAATAAATAATTTTTTTGGGTTTATATTTTCATTGATTTATCATTTTGAATTAAAATTACATTTTTTAAAATTCTTATACATGGATATTTATCAATGTCCCTAGGAAAGTCTTACTATGTTTATAATCACCCCATACATGTGCACATTAATAAGACATTTTGACATAACTGGTCAAGATGTTGGGAAAGTGAAATATACATACTTTATTAATGGAGATTCTTATATCCATGTTATATATATGTCTTTAGATGTTATCTCCTTGAAATTGAGTCAAATTTATTTATTTGCACCACCTTAGAGACTTTTTTATTCATTATATGATTGTTATTGTGAAATTAAACTCATAATTATTGTGAATTTAATGGTTTCTACTAATTGGGTTTTACATCCACTTTCATTTTTATCTTTATGTTTTTTTCTTTTGAAGGAATATTATTTCAAAATTGTTTACTTTATCAAATAGCACAAATTTCCATATTCTAGTTATCATGGTAGCGCAATTAAGGCCTTATAGAAATCTTATTTGAGGATTGGTATTTAGGTCCTTAGGACCAGGTGTCACAGTTTATACAATCAAATAATTTTTCTCTCTATCTCTTTATATATATATATTAGTGTGTATGGTTATATATTAAATTATTGTTAAATACAAATAAAAATGATATTAAAACTAATATAATTAAATATGATTAAATATACTAAAATATAATATTAATTATAATTTATATAAAAAATATTTGTAGAAAAAAATTATAAACAGTATTTACAAAAAATATATTTTCTAATTCTAATTATTTTATATTTGAAATTAAATATATATATATATAACCTTTTAAATTAAATCATGTAATTGTATATTATATAAATACACACATATGGATACCTATAAATTACTAAAATTCAATTAACTATAATATTTCAATTTAATATAATTTCTGATATTATAAATAACACACTTGTTTTATATTATTTTTATTGATTTATAATGATATAGATAAAATATATAATTTTAAAATAAATTTTTCACAAATTAACCTTTATAATTTCTAATTTTAGTGTTGATAAACGTATCATTTTTTTGGGTTTTTTGTTTTAATGCAGATAAAGGCCACTATTCTCAACATTTATTAAAAAATCAAAGAAAGTTCATCAACTAATTCTTTTTGCTATGATAAATAGATATTAGTTACCAAATTGGGTATCATGAAAAATAAAACATTTGAATATAGTGATAGATATATCTTACACGGTATATTTATCAAATAATTTATGTAATATTAATAATAATAAAAATTTATAATCGTCTTTGTATCTTTTTATAAGTCACGGTTGGTTAATCTCCATTTCAAAATTTTCATAAATATTTTTTCGCATATCAGATGTGCCTTAAATATGATATTGATATTTAAAATATATACATATATCATATCATTAAATTATAACTATATTTATAAAAATAAAAATGATAATTCTCAGAATAAGAAAATTAAGGAATGAATATTGATAATAATAATAATAATAAATATTTTTTATTTCTAAAAAAAAATTAGAATAACTATACATTTTTCTTTTAACATATATATATTGAATATTATAAAAAAAAATTTATTTTAAATATACCATATGTGCATAAAGAATTAATTGTGATAAAATAAATTAATATTCTATAGTGTCTTATTTTAAAAGAATAATTTACTGTATATTAATCATCATCATGGGTTTCTGTCACTCTTTCCAGATTTCATAAATAAAATTTTATCAACATTAAATCAAACATTATTTTAATATTTCATTTAAAAAATATATTTCATGATCGTAGTCATGTTCCTGGATATTTTTCATTGAATTTTTTTAATCATCGTATAAAAATTAATTTATGTAAGTAAAAATGAACAAAATATTTTAATTTACTATAGATGTAAAATATCAATAATTATGGTTCCATCTTATAGAATCGAACAAAAGATCACACGGGTGAAAACGATGGTCTATACTAAGGAATTATAAAAACAAATTTAATAATAAAATATAAATGTAGTTTAATTATTTAATATAGTATTTCAGCAAGAATACAAAATACCATGATATTCATATTAAAAGTATAATTATGGATACATATTATGTAATTATTTATTACCATCGACATAGACATCTTTATATCTTATCTTAGTTAGAAAATAAGAAGGTTTCCTATTATATCCATTTGTATAGGAGACTCCTTATTGAACCCACACTGTAATAAACCTTGTTTTCTCGGTCAAGTAATGACATAATATTTTTTCCAATTAATTATTATATTCCATCATAAACCACTTAACACAAACAAAAATCGATTAGAGGACTGTTTCCATAAAAAACATAAATCTCCTTATGCCTTTAAAATTATATTTGAAATTTTTATAATGCATTTGTATGTTGGAGATAACATACCCACATATAGATAAAAGAAAAACCCTCCCCACAATATCTCAATAAAATGAATAAGTGTAAAATAACATTAAATGAGAATGTATAAAATCAACTACAACTTAGAAAAATTAAAATACAGGCTTACTAAAACCATCACCACAATATGGGGGTTTAGACTATGTCATGGTTTGTTAAGGTGTGAACAATGACATACTCAACGTCACTAGGTAGTGGTGTTATGGAATACAATTATTTTACTTTATAATAATTCTTATATATACCTCTAATATCCACTATATCCATAATTCTAATTTTTTCAACATGTGATAATGAATTGGAGTAGTTTGAGAAACATTCTTGAATATTTAAACATTAAACATTAAATGAGGTTATTTAACCTTATGTTTTAAATTATTTGAAACATTTGAGATTTTTTTATGAAACTATCGAATTTATATAGGTTGAATTTTATATTTCTTTGAGGCCTATATAAGTCTATTTGATCCTCATATAGTTGTGTGTGATCATTAACATCTTAATTCACGCTCACAATCCTAACACCTAATATATTTTATTGAATAATGTGATTGAAATAATAATTTAATTTTAGTTTATAAATATTGTTAATTATACTTATGAAGGAAATTAAGTTTACCTTGATTAAAGATATAATGGATAATGGGAATTTGGGTCATACTTCTCACTATCTAAAAGTTGTATTCCTTATTTAGAAAAGTGGAGGTTGGTTACATGTATCTTTATTACTCCCCATATAAGTATTATTTATCTAATATAATTTTTATTCTTTACATGAAAAAGTTTATATACCTATTTCGTGGTTTTCATTTCGATATGTGTGAATATATTTGGATTTAAATTTGGATAAGTAATATAATCTATGAGTTCTATTACGATTTAAACATAAATATGGTTTTAAAATATTCATTTAGAGGAAGGAATATGTGTTCCAAAATAAAAAATTAAAAGTATTCATATATGAAAATGAAATATAAGATATAATCTATTGAGATTAAATCCCATTTAAAATTATTTAGGGTCAAATTAATTCAAAATGAAATAATTTTTAATACCTTCATCATCCAATCGGGTAGGCTAATGCCAAATCATAGTTCTTGTGTATAATATTTTATATAAAAATAAATCAATGGGTGGCCCTGTTAGTATTAGGTTCTAGTTATTATCACTTACTTTGGGTTACACATATATGGAAAACACTTAAGAAATATACAATGGGAATAGTTTTGATTTTATCCATATAATGGATTGAGTAACGAGTTAGCCACTCAAATATACAATATTCATATATGTTATAAATAGAAAGATGGAATACCTAAATAGCTATTTGGTGATAATAATTCTAAAATGGGATCATCATTTAGTAAAATATAGATCTTGTACAACTAATTAATATGATGTATATTAAAAGGGGACACATTTTAGTGGGAGAACATTTAACTAAAATCTTCATTAAATGATTGTAAAACATGATACTCATCAAATAAAAGTTTATGTTATGGATAGATAACATAATGATCATCAAAAATTACTTTGATATCAATTTTATAATGGTAAAATATATAGGGAAGAAATGTTTTTGACCATTACGAATTCATAAGAACTGTTATTAAGTAGGAAGTGAAATTATATGTGTTGAGAAACTTCTTACATGGGTAAAAAGTAGTTAAAGATGTTCAATAATTAGACCTATATGATTTTGAAAAACATATGAGGACTCACTTAAGGATTTTATGTATAGTGATCAAAGAAACTACAACCTCTCCTCATTTACTCAAAATGATTGAGTAGTTTTATGACATGCAGATAGTGAAGACTTCTATTTTGTCTTGTTATAGGCATGAAATTCAATTTAAATCATCATTATAGATTTCATGAAAATTATAATGATATATGTAAACATTTCATATATTTTATCAACTTGTTGAGGATAAATAAATAGGTTATGAGATGTCTATGTTATGGTGTTATAATGTCAATAAAAATTCTAAAATCTTGAGAGAGAAAAAAAATATTTTATATTAAAATTATATTCCAAGATCAATGAATCCTAAAGGATGTGTCAAGAATTTGGGGTAATATATTTCCATTGAATGGTGTTATTTGGGACACTAGAAGGTATTTTATAAACACTAGGTACTATCTATGTTATATTTTTTCATTAAGTAATATTTTTTTTTGTTTTTTAAGGATATGTGATACCAAGTGTATACTTTACAGATGATGTAAATATTAATGAGGTCATGATATATATATGTTTTTATATAACATAAATTTTTCATTTATATATAGTTCAAATTGTTTTTTTATATTTGGAATGAATGGAAATATTTGATTCTTGGATGGACCAACGTAATGGATATATATTGATATGTAATTTATATTATAAGATAATAGATGTTATTTGTTAATACATAGTAGTTATTAAATTGAGAAGATTCTTTAATACACATTATTTAATAATCCAAAAATTGAATAACATGTTTTGGAAATATTAAAAGTGATAAAATTTCCTACCATAGATGAAAGAGTCTATCTATATTTGTAAAAATAAGAGTGAAAATAGTTGCCACCACATTTAGTGGAATATTTAATGAATTAAAAATTATATTCGATACATAACCTAAAAAGCATAAGATACCATACATGATATGGTTGGTAATATTTTATTGGTTAAATATTTTCCCTAAGAGTGAATAAGTGTTATTTCCTAAAAACAAACAAGTTTTTGTATCATAGAAATGGAATTATGAAGAGAATATAGTTTCTATGATGTTACATAATAAATATTTGGACATAGAGATATTCAATTACAGAAAATTAAATATTATTCTAGTTAAATTCAAATTGAATGGAACTTAATCTCTTAAAATCGTTTTAGTATATAATGGTAAAAACAAATTGAAAAGGTAAACTTTGGTCTTCAAAACCATGTGAATGGACTTTTTATCCTAAAAAAAGTATTGGATGTCTTCGGAAAGAAAAATAATTTAAATAGTTACAGTAGTAACTAAATTATGTCAATGAAATTTTTGAATGAAAAGGTTATATGATAATGATGATAAACATATGAAGAGTTTTATATATACATAATAAGTTATTAACAACAAAACATTTTATTTTGCAGAGTAATAATGTTTGAATACTATTTTCAAAGAGTTGAACATTGGGAATATGATTCTTAACACTCACCCTTATTCAAAAAAAATATTCATTGATGTTACTCACTAAAAGTGATTTTTGGTAGGGTTTTATTATATGATCAAATGTAGATGTGGTTGTATTTACATAGAGATATAGTGAGTTTAAGGAGACCTTGAAAAGTAAACAGAACATAAGACCTCTCAACCAGTCAATCATATGAGACCTAATTTAATGAGAACCAATGTATAGTTTTATTTGTATTATTAGAAAATTTTAAGAACATGAAATTTATAAATTTATATAAAATTGGGTATCTAATTTATCAATCATTTAGGTAGGATAAATATTTTGTATGAAGTGTAGTGATAAGGGACCCCTCAATGTACGAATTTAAGTTATCCTAACTAATGCTCATCATGGATCAAAATCAATTTTCATTTATATTAAAACTAATAATGCTGACAAAAATATGGAAGGATGTGGGGAGGTCCAAAATTATGAATCCCAATAATGTCAAAAATTCCCCGAGATTTTTTGAGATATTTTTTTCTTAATTTATTTAATCTCGTAGATATTTTTCATTTCTCACAACACTAAATATAATTTTATATATATAGAAGATCTCAATTTGGTTTGAATTATACACAATACCAAGATAATATAGACTCATATGAAACACTCAGGTTAGCTTCCAGTACATAAAGCACTATTTTTGTCCTCTATTACACACAATTCTATGTTTCCATGATATCTTGGGTTAGAATTAAAATTGAGTTTTACCGAACAATAATATATTATTAAAAAGATTATTATTTAATATAAAAAGATATAAACTAGTTCTTAAGTCGGTAGTTATTAATAGTATTAAATAAATTATTAAAATACATGGTTTAAATCATTTTTAACAAATTAATTAGAAATGAATACAAGAACAAATTTAATTTAAGGGAATGCTTAAATAAATAACAACCTTTATGCTTACAAAGGAATGTTATCCTAATAAATAAAATTATTTAATATTTTTGAGTGATATTACATAAATACATATTTTATATTTTTAATAAAATATTTTTTACATTCATTGAATATAATTTATAGTCATAAGATTGGAACAAACCCAATATTACACATTAAAACGTATATTTTTATAAATGCGGTATTATCACCTATTAATGATGAGCCTAATTTAAATCTAAATTTCAGAACTCTTATAAATTTCATATGTAAAAATAAACTTAATTTTTGAAATAAAAACATAAATATTAGTTTTAGGATATTTTTTGGTATTTTTTTGTGATGTTCCATTTTTTGGTGAATAGTGAAAAATAATGAATTTTAATCCAAAACTGGTTTTTCATATACTATATTTGTAAGGATGAATTATATTTATAATTTGTTTTAAATTATAATAATTTCAATTATACATAAATTAATCCAATTTATTTAATTAGAATCAATTTCAGAATAAAATTAGATATAAAAACTTACAAAACATTTGAACATTTTTTCTTTTAAAACCCGCATTGTCATCCCATATGTAGGATTAATTTTAAATTAATTTATTCATCTTAGGTGATTGGAATTTGGATGAACATATTTAAAATGTTTAATAATAATAATTTATAATGTCTAATAATTTCAAATTTGTTTTTGAACAAAAATATTAGTGAATGTAATTAAAATTAATTATAATGATTTATAGGAATATTATATTATCATAAGACTAATCCTTACACTTAAGGTCCAAAATGACATAAAAACATTCAAAAAACCATTTCATATCAATATTTGTAATATATACCTTCATGTATATAATTCAATGAGTTATTGGGATAATATTCAATAGATGTTCTGAATTTCATAAGTACAGCAAGGAAAATGACCAAAAAACAAATTTTCACACCATCAACATTTGTAAAACGTTGAGAAATGGAAAAAACAACAAATTTTTGGTTATCCATATCCTTTTTAAATATAAATGAGTTATTTTTACCATAATTATTTGTCATTAATTTCTATATATGAAATAGTTATATTAAATTCATAACAAATTCTAAGGCATGGATTATTTATTTAATAGTTAAATAAAACAAATGATGTAAAAAACATTAAAAGTAAAGTAGATTTAATTAATTATTGTGATCCATTATTTTTTTAGATTAATATATTATGTTACACATATTTTAAATTAATATTTTTTAATTCAAATTTAGTTTTTATATTTTTCAAAACAAAAATTAAATAAATACATTTAAAATTTAAATAAACATTATTTTACATTAAAATATATTTAAAAACTTTTTTAAAATTAATTAAAAAACTAAATTATTCCAAGTGAATTTTAATTGTTAATAAATATAAAATATGTTATTTTAAATGAATAAATTGTCTTTTATAATGAACATATAGACCAATAAATTGTATAATAAAATGTTATCATGGTTCGGGCTAAAGCAGTATTTTTGTATGTTAAATGCACTTGTTTTGAAATTAATGTCCAACATGCGTGAGGTTATAATTTGTTAAATTATATATCAAATTAATAATTCCCTGGGAATATATTTTATAATAAATCACATCATAATTATGTTTTAATGGTAAAATTAGATAGGTTGGAAAACTAGTTACCCAAATGAAAAACAAAAATGAAAAATAAATGGAAACATAAAGACTAAAGAACAATATTATGTAAATGCACTTGTTTTTTAGAGGATAATTTTTTAAACCCCATATTCCTTACACATAATTATTTTTCCATTTTAGAAGAACATAAAGTATTGGAGACCTCCCATAAGTGGTTACCTTTTGAATTTTACAAGAATGTCACTCCTCCTCCACAATAAAAAGGCATACAATCTTCCCCTTCATCACAAATATCAATACACTATTTAAAGTATGAAATATCTTAAGTATAGTCTCAAAATGATCCTATTATAATCCTATAATACTCTATTTAGGAATAAATACATCCACTGGATCCATTTGGGGAAAACCAAATGTTTTTACCCAAACAAAAGGAAACATTCTTCCTCAACCTCTTTTGTTTTATTTTCATTCTCCATCACTTAAAATCAACTTATTCAATGATTATGTAATATAATAATTATTCTCAATATAATAATATTTTCTTATTCTAAGGGTTCATCCTAAACCTACACACACTTCCATCTAATGGATTACAAAATTACTATTTTTGTGCCTGGCGAACTACTACCTCCTGAAACGATGTTGTTCGTTTTTCCATTACCAACTCTCATGGTTAGGAATTATGATGCAACCACAGTTTTATAAGAAATATATTATATTTATTATTTATTTATTTTTATGTAATTATTATATAATATATTCCATTAATATTTCACTATTTTTTAAATACACTAATTTCATTTGGGGAAATGTAGACTACCGTATTCTCAAAGCAATGTGATTCGTTCACACATTAGATATAATGTTTTAAGGATCGTTTTAGTAAAATTATATGATATATAAGACCTAATAATTATAATATAATGATATTATATATTTTTAATTGACTTTATTTCTTTCAACCTGAAAATAAAAAAGAAATTGTGTTCATGCGTACGTATGGCCTACCGTCTCCATAAATGGTGTATTTTTTTTTTAATATTTTTATCTTTTATAGATCACTATAAATAATTATATAAAAAATATATATGATATTATTATAAATTTTTACATTCTAGATATAATTATATAACTATGGGGACAAAAAATATAACAAATCAAGATACAAGAGAAAAACAAATCGATTACTACCCAAAATGTAATACTAACATTGAGTTGTTAATAATTAGGTAATATAAAGTCATAATCAACTAATAGATGGTTTTAGATATAATAATATTATTCTGGAATTAAATTTATAATCATATTATATTTATTATATAGGAGTTTTCAATGAGTATAATTAGTTTCAAGACTTAAGGTAAAGGTTTTTCTCGTCTCACTTTTAATTCAATGATATTTCAGCCTTATTCACTAATCGTTTTTTATGTGAGGTGTTTATACTAAACATGAATGTATTGTAAGATTATTTTAATTGAAATTATGTGTATTTAAATTCCTATTTTATGATATGTCTCTTTTTGGGGTTATGTATCAAAATCTACCAAATCGATAATGTAGTTTTTTCTCAGTTTTCCTTCGTTGAGACACATTCCCTATAATACCCCTATATTTTTCTATGAGGTGTATTTCCTACATTTGGCATGTTATATCATGAATTTATTCTATTAATGATATTTTAAGCTTCATGTAACGTTTTTCTCCTATGGTGATCATTATTTATTGTTACAAAAGTTGTAATAGTTTATTACTACAATATCATCACTTATCATGATTGTTTATGATTATGTATCCCTTGATGAAATATTACAATCAAACTATCAAGAAAAATCTTGATTTTATTCCCCTTTAGTTATTCATGATATATTTATTTATGGGTACCATTTATCCACTCTTTGGTACTTAATATATTTAATAATTATTTTTAGGGATATCCTACCTTATCTCTTTCTTTGGTTGAAAAGCGGTGTTCTTTCAAAACTATTTATTAAAAAAATGGTTTTTTCAAAAAAAAATTAATTTTTTTTCAAAGTTATCAAGATTATTTTTATGTTTTAATATTATTTTAAAGGTTGAGGTTTTCAAAATTAGTTTCCATATTCTTTTATAAGTTTTCAATGGAAATGGTTTTTAAAATGATTTTCATGATTATTTTATATGTTTTAAAGGAAAATGGATTTCAAAATGATTTATGATTTAAAGATAGTTTTTAAAATCAGAAAATATATTTTCATAAATAAATGATTTACAAGATTTTTCATGATATGTTTTAAATGTGCATTCAAACGAAACAATTTGAAAAAGGTTATATATTTTTAAAAGTGATTTTCTATGTGATATTTCAAAATCAGTCTCCATATAATATTACATCCTTGGTTATAATTATTATTATATTGGTATATAATTCAATGATACTATTCATATTATTTCCTTGAATGATTTATGTTTTGATGGATTGATGTTTATGAAACACATTTCTCTTCAATGGGTTAAACTGTGATTTTTTATTGTGATACCCATTTTTATTCCACAAGTTATATGCATTGGAAGGACACTTATTTTCTCAGGATATGCTTTGATGAAATGATTATGAGACCTATATCTTTTCCATAGGTAACAATAGGATGAATTATTAATGGTACCCATTTCATTTCATTGGTTATGATTTCATTTTGTAAGATCTTGTGGAACACATTTGAATGATTTAAATTTGAGATAAAAGGACTTATATCTTCCACCAATGAATTGGGTAATGATAAATGGAATATGAGCTCAAACGGTACACAAGTTGTAGCCTAATCCTAAAAACAAGAATTTACATTGGTGGTAGTCCATGCATGAAAATACTATGGTAAATAGGTTGTATCCCATGACTGAATGTAATAGGGTTCCCAATTTATAGCCCAATCATGAAAATAAGAGGGTACATGGGTGATTAACTAAATCCTAACAAGTTACGGAGGTCTTGTTATGTATCCTTGACAAAATATTTTCAATGCTTATGTATTTTCATAAATTATATTTCTTATTCCTATGATATTATCACATGTGTAGAGAAGCTGTAATTTCCTTGTAAGGATTTTCAATATTTCTAAATATTATTTCAGTGCTTGGAACTGAGAATACGTGCAATTCGGTGGCTCGGTGTGCCCATAATTAATTTAACAAAAATTTATGTGTTTTTTATTATGAATGTGTGTTTAACTAAATAAATAATGATATCTTTTAAATGGTTGATCGAATAAGAAACCCAAGGTCACGGTTAGTTCTGGGACATGATGTTAACCCTAGGTGAGACATAAAATGAGTCAGTGTGGGGAATTCGGACCCCTCTCTTGTTGACGGTATGTTAAATGGGCGAATTAAATTATTAATTTATTCATTTAATGGATCAAACCCAATTAACTCATAAAAGGGGATTGGGTGATAAATCTGAGACATCCATTTAGTTTAGAATGTAGGATTTAACCTAGTAGGGGTATAACATTTGCCGGTGTCTGGCGTTCGACTTTGGTGCCCTTATAGATGAGTGATTAAATAAATAAATAATTATTTATTAATTATTTAATTGATAAAACTTTTTTAACCTTATTATAGGTTATAAATATGAGGCCATGGATTTTAGGCCACATTATCCATGTAATTCACTTGTAAGAGCATTATACTTCTCTGGAAGAACTCATCCTTGATGAAGAACGAAAAATGAAGAACAAAGAACCCTTGGATCAAGGAGGATCAAATGACTATGATGGGGTTAGATCATCCTCCTCCATCAGTAGGCGTGTTGTTTTGTAGTGATAAATCCAAACATGATGTAGGACTTATCATTGATTATTTGTACCCCAGTTGAATTGTCAACATGAATTTGAATTAAAATTATTTGAATAAAAAAATTCATAGATCGAAGAAAAAATGGATGAATTAATTTATTCTTGTTTATCATGAAATTGAAATTCATAATGTATGATAAATATCTATTTGTTTATATCTCATATTTTTTATTATCAATGATGATGGCCAAAAAAATTCCATCAATCTACACATAGACTATGAAATTTTTATATTGATTCATCACACATTCTTCGGATGTTCTTCATCAACAAATAATTAAGCACATCAAAAACACAATGTTTCGTTGAGTGCTGAATATGACCCCAAATATTCCAACCTGGGGATTGTGGATTTGCATTCATCTCTTCATTACAAGTTTGATCAAAGCCATAAAGGCACGTGAAATGATTTTTTAGGGTGGCCTGACATTGAGCTGGCTGTTTGGAGAGTCTGATGTGAGTAGGTGGCAGTTCATCGAGGTGGTAGTCAGTGTGGCTCTAGGTGAGAAAGGAGGCATCGTGACGAAGGCAGTCTGGTGGTGGGTGATGTGTCTGAGGAGACTTTGGCAAGTGGTCCGGGTGCAGAGTAGGTGACAAGGTGGGGGATCAGAGCAGGTGAGGGTCGATGGATTGATGAGGCCGCTAGGGAATATGGAGCGGGCAGGAGGCAGGAGGCGATAGGGCAGCGACATGAAAGGGGGGTTGGATTCGGTGGTGATGGTTGAGTTGGATGTAGTGGTTGTTGTGGAAGTACGTTGGTTCGGCGGCCCGTGAGGGGCCCAGAAAAACCCTCTGGGGTAAAAAATGGGATTAAATAAATAAAAAAGAAAAATGATGATAATTACATTAATAATATTATTGTTATTTATAAAATCATTCATAATTCAATCGTTTGACGTCCATTTCGCATGCCCTAAGAAGTGGCATGACCCTATCCATGATACGGTTGTTTTAGAACCACTTTTGACAATTTTTTCTAACCAGCAACCTGGGCCCACAATACACTTAAGAATTTATAGATTTAATATTATTATAAAATTGTCAATCCATCAAAACTCCTACATACAATTTCTAATTTATGTGTCATCTACGGCCAAATGAACCAGTTTTTAAGATGTCTGGTACAAGAATAGTGTTGGATGCTGTCTTCTAGTTCATCACTTGGGCCCATGAAACACCCCTAATAAAAATATTATTATTGTTGTTGCAGAATATTGCATCAGTCATAACTCTCTCATACAACATCAGATTGGAGAACCGTTAGCGGCATCATGACCCTGACATTAATGTAGACTCTTTAGGTCTAATTTAAAGTGTGTATACCAAATTTGAGGTGCTTACCACATGAATATTGGTTTGCATGCATTATCATGGCTTGCTACTTTTTCCATGGGTATCCGTTTTGGGAGAATGACTAGTGGATGCCCGTGTATTTCTATAATAGGATATCAACAGAACGATTCATATAAATTTTTTTTGAGATAATGGCTTGGGTACCATTAGATTCCTTTCATGGAGAATAGGGTGACATGAATCTTTTCAATCAGGGGTATTATCGGGGCTAGTGAATAGTCTACCTCAAGTTTTTTTTCTCAAGGATCACAAATGTGTGATCCGTTTGGATGTGCAGAGCCTTTTTTGAGATCTTATTAAATGTGGATTTATCTGGATGGTTCATTTAGTGGTGACCTATGATGACTGAAATTTTGTTCCGTAGTGCATTCCGAGAGGTACCATCCAGTAGGGGTGGCCATAGTTCCTCAATGTTTTCCGAGAGGTACCATCCAGTAGAGATGATCAGAGTTCCTCAATGCTTTTCTGAGTGGTACTATTACATAGGGATGATTAGAGTTTCTCAATGATTTTCTGAGAGGTACCATCCAGCAAGGCCCAATTGTCCTAGACTAGAGGCCAAGTTGGACCGAGCTAGCCATAACCCAAACGAGTTCAGGTCAGATTGGTCGAACTGGGATAGGGCATATGGAGCCCACGGGCTGGGTTGGTTAGGTCTGTCCGACCGAGCCCAGACATGATCGATGCCCAATTACTATAATGTCAATGTCTTTAAGACCACAGATTCTATTTATGATATGTATGAGGCATTGGAACCCTTGTGATGATGTGGTTGTTTTGAAATTCTCTAAAGAGTATTTCATGGATGTTGAAATGTGACGAATGACTTGTGGAGTGGTTTCTCCTGAAATAAAATGCACAATGTGTGGGAATCCTGTAGCTGACTGAGACCAGAAAAATACTGACAAGAGACCCTATGAGGATCAACTACAAAGTGAACCTATGTGGATCAACTACAACATCCCAGTTGGAAGCAGATCTGTGTGACCAAGAAGGCCCACGGCGGGAAGTGATGTTGTGTGACCCGACAGACCAACTGTACTCATCGAAGATGAGTATCCTAGTATGATGGCCAATGTGGGAAGATTCTCTATGTGACACCACATCCCCATGGTTTAGAGAGTCTCTGTGCGACCCAACATACCGACGGTACTCATTAGGGATGAGTACAAAAACAGTCCAAGGTGTTCAGTGTTACAACTGATAGTCAAGTTTTTTTACTCACCATCTTGGGTTAAGATTTGAAATGGAGACACCCTCACTCCATCATTTGTGTTTCTTTGAATGATAATATCTATTTTTGGGTGGATTTTCACTCCTTCTACTGTACCTTATTCCCATAAAGGTGTTATTATGTTATATTTCTTACTTCACCTCACTATAGTACTTCTCTTTCTAATCCATCGAGCCTTTGGGGATTCCTAGTGAGTATTTTCATACACACCCCTATTTGGTCATTGCCTGCATTTGGGGTTCCCTTGTGGAAGACGGATAGGTAGATCATTATATCATAGGAGATTAGGGATATGGGGTTCTTTTACCATGTGCAGTTGTCATAACATGGGATTCAAGAGTGGGACTGTCCTACTTGTTTTCATTTTTCACATATTACAGGGTTGTGGAACATTTCTAATTAGGTGTATATTTTTTCCCCTTTCTCTTTCTACATTAATTTTCTTGTACTTGTACTATTTATAGGTCGATGTATATATTTTTTATTCCTTTTTATTTTAGTGTTGTATCTTTATTTATTTTTAGTCTGCACTTTTTCCTTGAGTTAGCTATGTCTGTGTTTAAATTTATTAAGCAAAGGCCACACCTAGTTTATTTTTCCTTCAGTGCTAATATCTATCCCCTGGACTATGGTGGCGGGCTTGGGGTAGTTGCGTCTTGAGCCCTGGTATGTGTCAGGTCAGAAAAACATGTTTCATGTTCTTGATTATCTTATGATTCTCGTCTTATAAACATCCACTATTTATTCAATGTATCATGTGTATAATATTTGATATACATGGTATGATCTTAAAATGTTATAATCATTTTCTTGTCCCCTTATGGTGATGTTAGTCCTACGTATTTTTTTATTTAACCTTTCTAGGAATTCGATCCCACTCCTTTCTTATGGTTCCTTTTCCTAGGTTATAAATAAATGTTTTAAGTAGGAGTACTAAAGGGGAATATATTTAAGGGTGAGGTTAAATATATTTCACCAAATGAGAATAATGTGTTCTATGTTTCCAAAGACACTAATATATTATGGTCCTCTGGCATGTACTTTTGTAATGTGATGAATATTCATCTAAAACGATGTAATATCCATGTGTGTTATGAATGGGTCACTATAGTTTGTATAAAATGAATGGTTTAGTCAACCATTGTAAATTAAGATGAGAAAACCATAGTGAGATCTCTAAGGACATGTCTAAGGATAATTTTAAGGATAATTAAATGGATAAATAAAATTATAGGAAAATTACATGGAATTTTGGTAAAGTATAGAGTGAGTGATTTAAAATAAATACATCCATGTATGAATAGTGAACATTGATGTGGCTCTAGAATAGATGGGCCTGGGGGTAACAACATTGAAAATGTATTTTGGATCTAACTTAAGCCTAACCTGGTATAAGACAATGGGCATTTCTACACAACTTATTTGACACTCCCAAGGGAAATGATTTGGGAATTTAATAACTCTTTATGAACCATCATGAAAAATATTAATTTGAATAACCTAGGATAAACATAGTGTGTTATAGATTAAATTTATGGGTGTCATGATTTAGACATCCTATATGTAATTTTTCTAATAATTATGTCATTTTCATCTTTGATAAGGGTTCCACTTGCTATGATTTCTAGTGTTAGTCAATAGTAGGAACTAGAAAGAACTAGTTTAACATTGAATATCTCAAATGTGGAAATTATGTGTATTTTACAAATTAATGTCCTAAGTGGAGATCTCATGAGGAGAATAGAGAAGGTTGTATGATTATTGGATATAATTCAGTAGATAAAGAGACGGTAAATGAAATGTGAAAGGTATGGGATGTTCTAATAGTATTTTTTAAAATTATATTAAAGAGTAATGATTAGATTGATGTTGAGGACCCTTAAGACATGATTCATAATATGTATTTTAGGACAAGGGGTTTGAATGAATAAGATGATAATGACCGAGTAGTGTTTTAAGAATAAAGTTGGATGATTGAAGTGTATATGTTTTGGAATAGAGAGATTAGGTTATATAAATAATAAAATATAAAATTATTTTAGTATAAGTTTTTAATTATGGAATGAAAATGATATGTTGATTGATGATGAAGACTTAGAATAGTGATATTTTGAAATAAGGGAAGGAAACCCTTAATGTATTCAATATATTGAGACAATTGTATCTAGCTAGGATAATATTATGATTGATATGGATGATTTAATTTGGATAATATTGATTACCCAAGATTTGATTATTGAGTTTCTGAAAAAGTGGCACATGTCATCATTGATGAATTTTAAAATTTCTTGTTTTTATGTAATGTATCTAATAATATACGGAATAAAGAAGCATGAATTTTTTCCAAAATAATTAATGGTAATTCAAACTATTATCATGCTTCAAGAGAACATACAGTGAGGGTATTATCTTGTTTGGAATGTGAAAAAGTAGATATAAATTGTGATATATAGGGATCAGTGTTAAGATAATTGTGTGACCCTCTTTCAATGTTTTTTTATTTTCTTCTTTTATAATGTTTATAAAGTTAACAATTTATGGAATGGTTTATGATAAATTTTATATGAGGTTTCATACATTAAAGTATTATCTCACCATATGTGGATTCATATATAGTGGATTACTTGTGAAAACATTTTTTGTGATAAATGGAATGACATATCATTCTATTTATAGATCTCATGATCTAAAAATGCTTCAGGAATGAAAAATTCAACTTCATTTCTGAGAATAAGAGATGAAGTACAAATTTAACAAGGAAATACAAAGATAGATGTATTATTGAAATCATGAATGTATATATTTTCATGAAAACTTCTCCTTTAGGAAAACGATATAGAAGTAAAATTTTGTCCTAATAACTTAATTATTGTAGAATCTATGGCCTTTTAAATCATCATATATTTATAAATTTGAGGCCATAAATATTTCATTGATCATTCACTAGTTTATAATATTTGATCTCAATCACTCCCTGAAAATATTTATGTTTTCTCTTCAACAATATATTTTCACTTTCCCCTTGTGTTCTCCTATGTGGAAATCTTGTTTTTGTGTTAAATTGGGTAACAATATTATTTCTAACATTCCCTTGTTAAAGGAAGTTTTAATATTCATTTTTAAGATGTTGGTTTTTAATAAAGAAACATAAAGTATAAAAAATTTAATAACCTAGATGAATTTTGAGGGAGAAATTCATTTTAATGAGGGAATAATGTAACTCCCGGAGATTTCGTGATATATATTTTATTTTAAATAATTTATTCTTTTTGATATTTTTTATTTCACACAACACTAAATATAGTTTTTTATATATTAAAGAAATAAGTTTGGATTGTGTTATATATAACACCACGTTAATATTTTGCCTCACGAAACACTTATATTTTCTTATGATACATGAGAAACTATGTTTGGATTATGTTACACACAATGTCGGGTTCCCTCAATAGCATGTGTTACACAAAAGAATGACTTTTATATAACAATAATATATTATTAGAAACTTATTATTAAATATAGTAAGATATATCCTAGCCATTAAGTGAGAGGTTATTAATTTGATTAACTAGCTTTGGAAAATACATGGTTTAATTCATTGTATATAAATTAATTAGAAATGAATATAAGAACCAACTGAATATAAAGGAAATGTTTCTACAAAAATTACTTTTATGATAAAAAAGGAATGTTAGGCTAATAAGTTAAATTAATTATTATTTGTGAATGAAATTAACGAAATATTTTTTTTATTAAATAAAATATTTGTAAATATTTCTAATATATTTTATTGGCCTAATATAAGATCAAACATAATATTAGACAAAAAACCTATATTTTTATAAAACCAGTATTACCTCCATTTAATGGTGAACCTATTTTAAATATTAATTTTGGAAATTTTATAAAGTTAATATGTAAAAATAAAACTTATTTTGGAAAAAAAATCATAAAAATTAGGTTAGGGTGATTTTTTTAAATTTTCTACGAAGTTTCATTTTATTATGAATGGAGAAGAATACTGAATTTTTATTGAAAAATGATTACTTATCTAATTTTTTAAAAATGTTAAATTATTTTAATTATTTTTTAATGTCTAATTATATCAATTACAGATCAATTAATCCAATTTAAGTCATTTTGATCACATTCAATTTGAAATTAGATATAAAAACATAGCAAACATTTTTTCATTTTTACATAAAACTGGCATTATCATCTTGTATCCTGGATTAATTTTAAAATAAATTATACCACTTATTTTTTTAAAAAATTTATCAATGTATTACATATTTATAATTATTAATATTTATAATTTCTTATAATTTGAACATAGTTTTTTTAGAAAAAATATTAGTGTATGTAATTTAAATTAATTACAACGGTTAAGATGAAAATTATCTTAACTTGGGAGTAAAGCTATAACTAAGCGGATAAAATGACCTATATACTTTTAAAAATCAATTTTCTATCCATATTTATACTATATAACTTCATTTTTATAGTTTTATGAGTTATTGGGATCTATTCAATAGAAGTGACGAATCTCATATGTTATGTAAGGAAAAACATTAAAAAATGAATTTTCCTTAACTTTAAGATTTATAAAACATTGAGATATGGAAAAAAATAACATATTTTAGGATATAAATATCCTTTTAAAATATATATTTGTTATTTTTATAATAATTATTTATCATTAATTTTTAGAGATGAATTATTTACATTAAACTCTTAAAACCAGATAAAGAATGAATTATTTAGGTAAAAATTAAATAAAATAAATGATGCTAAAATCAATAAATGTAAAGTAAATTTAATGAAGTTTTTTATTCCATTATTATTTAGATGAATATATTATGTTATACACATTTTAACTTAATATATTTAAATTCAATTAATATCTTTTTATTTTTAAAAATATAATTAAATAAAAAACTCAACATTTAAATTAATATTTATTTTCTACAAAATTATATTTTATTAAAGGTATTTTGAATATGATGAAATCCCCATACCGATTTATCTAGTATCAAAATCATCCATAGTTATACCATCCGATAAAGGGATAACCCATATTGGAGATCTCCCATCTGAGTTTGTAGAGGCTTCGAAAAAGATTGATTTCATTTTTGGGGGATATGTTCTATCATCTTTGCCCATCAGTATTGGTTTTTGATCATAATTTCAACTATTATTTTATCTTTTAGAACCAAATTGTTGTCGGACTCTTGGATGAATAACACATGCTAATATAACTCTTCAACAAGGTTTATTTTAGTTTAGCTCGGTCTTGAGTTTCTCATACCTTTCACTCCATTTGGTACATATTTCAGATGTTTTAGTTTGATATTTATTTTCTCACAGATCCTCCGACATATGTGGTTTTGGTTTTTTTCCTTCATGTGCCTCTAACATTCCAAGAGGCCTCAGTTTTGAAACTAGTTTTTACATATTTTGGGAATTTCTTATATTATGATTTACATAATCAATCTCTAAAACATCCAATTATCTCATAGATCTGTGTTAATACTGATGTATTTAGGCATATTCCTCATCACATTTTTATTTTCATATTAGGAGAGATTCAGTATGAGAAACCATTAACCTAGGAATCTATTATTGGTTGATAGTGTTTTTTTATTTTCTATGGGTACGTATTGAATAAATGGTGTCAGAGAATTTATTATAAAGAGAATTCTAAGGAGATTTCATAAGAATATAGGATTTTCTAGGCTATGGTCCATAAGTATTTGTTTCCTCAAGAGATTTTTGAAAAATAGAGATCCACTATTTACAGTTAGGATGGAGTGATAGATATGACATTAAATAGAGAAAAAATGAGTTGTCTATTTGCAATTTAATAAATTTTTCTCATCTGGAATATCATTCTACTTAAGTGGTGTATAAATAAGTAGCTTATGTAGTCACGATAGAATCAGCAGACATTCCTGATGGAGTCACCTTCACAAATGTGGAAGTGGAAGCTCTTCCAGGAGAATTGATTCCTGGATTATGTTATGATTTATGCTATATAAGGATAATGTGTATTGTTTTTCTCTTATAGGGATCTAGTGAATGTCTCATCATTATTGAAAAGAGGGACACCAACTGTAAGAAATTTAAGAAGGTTAGAACCCATCATGAACTTTCTTATAGAGTATAGATGTGTGCCTAATTAAAAGGATTTTATCTCAAAGTAAATACAAATAATGGTATTTCATTAATGAATCATTTTCTCTACGTCAGAGATTCCACTAGAAAAAAATATAATGAATTATATATGATATTATTTTGAGGAACAATAACAAACATTCAAAAGAAATATATCTAGATAACTCAGAGTCTTCGGTGACCTAAACACAAAATGTGTGCTTTTAATGTTCACTGGATGAGGGCTTTGATGGTATTTTTGATTCTTCCAAGGAGGGGGATGACATCTAGTCTTCATCAGAATTTGAAAAAGATATTAAATCTATTTAATTATTTTATATAGGTAAAATTAATGGGAAAACAAAGTTATCACTCATGACCCCGTGGAACAAACCCATACATCAAAACTACTCTAACCCTGACCAAGACAATGATAACCAAGTCAGTTACTAAAACTATCAGTGATAAGGGTGTGGGATTTAAGAATTATAGGAAAAAAAGTATCATACCCATGATTGGTAATAATTAGTCTGATAAACTTATTCTATAGAATTTTTTTAGGATATAATTAATCATTCCATCACCAAAGTAAAGGCAATGGAAAATTATTCCCCTACGGAGTTCATTTTCCCTGATGAGTTCTCTGATCTAGTTAATAACTTCTATAAAAAGATTGGAAGAGATTCTTTAAAATAAATAAATAAATCTCAGTCATTAATTAGAGATCTGATATGGGAGGACAATAATAACCCGAATAGAGGATGTTTCTTCTATGGGATTACTGACAACAAAATAAAATGGCATGATTTTCATCTTGGAACTATTATTTTGGAACATGATAAACACTCCATCCCTATGGATGATTGTATTTGGTTGTGGATTCTAGAGACTTTTTGATAGATGATATCCCATGTTCATTCCATGAGCTCAAAATAAAGGACATATCTTGAAAATATTGTAGTTTTTCCTCTATTCAGTATCTTGTAAATATGTGATGGTGTTTCTCCTCAATTTTTTGTTATTGATTCTAATTAAAATTGGTTCGTGGGTATATATTATTAAATGATTTAAAATTAATAAAAATAATATCTTATTCCAAGTGATTTTTAATTATTAACAAATATAAAATATTTTATATTAATAGACCAAATTATCTTTTATATGGAAAATATAGACTCATAAATTGTAAAAGCAGTGTTAGAACGGTTCAGGTTAGAGAAGTGTTTTTTCCTTAACATGTCATTGCATTAGAATTAATCTCAAACTATATGAGTTTTTTATTTTTAAAATTATATTTAATTTTTATAATGAATTTTTCCTATATTTTTTAATAATTCACACTTAAATTTATTCATAATGGTAAATTTACATAGGTTGAAAAAATAGTTACCTAAATAAAAAACCAAAATGAAAAATTTAAGGAAACATTATGGATGAGGAAATTTTTATAAAATTCCAATTAGTTTTGTTTCATGGAGATTTATTTTGACCATAAATTCACTATACTCCATTATTTTTCCATTTTGGTATCACATTCTGTAAGAGATTCATCCTATTAGTGCATACCTTTTGGTATTTACAAAAATTACACTCTTCCACTATTAAAATGAATTCAATATTCCCATTCCTTACACCTCTCAAGATAATATAGATCATACAATGACTCCAATAATTTTATCCCAATATCCATAACCTAATCCTATAGTCCTCTATTTAGGAATAAAGTCTTCCAAGAATGACTTTCCATGCAAACCAAAAGTAGTTACCCAAATAATATGTAGCATCCTTCCTCAAACTCTTTTGGTTGATTTCGATTCTCCACCCCCTCAACTCTAATTATTTAATTATTTTATAATAAAATAAATATATTAAATATATTGAGATATTTTTAATATATGTTTTATTCCTACACATAAACACATTTCCATATAATGGGTAAAGAACTTACCATTCTTGTGTTTGTCTAACTACCACCTCACGAAATGAATTTTTTTTGCTTTTTCTTTACCAACCCTCATGGTCAGGAATAATGATGTAAAATCAATTTTTATTTGATATATATGATATGTTTTATGTATTTATGTTTCATGAATTGTTATATAAAACATACATTAATGATTTATATTTTCTGTATATACACTAATTTCATTTGGGAATGGTGGACTATCGCCACCTCAAAGCAAAGCGATTCATTCAAACATTACCTGGAATGTATTAAATTTTAGTTTGTTAAATATATATGATAAATATGAAATAATAATTATACTATTATAATATAATATATATATTTTTTGTCCTTATGTGTTTTATTTTATTTCATTTTTTCAACATGAATATAATAAGGAAACAACATCAATGCATACGTATAGTCTAACGTCTCTATGAAATATTTATTTCATTTCATATATATGTTATTTATAAATTACTATGAAAAAATGTATACTAAATTTTTTAATATCATGTTTTTCATTTTGGAGATAATGATATAATAATGAGGGTAAAAAATATAACAAAACAATACATAAGAGAAAAATCTATTATTACCTGAAACATAATATTACCGTTAAATTGTTAATAAATGAGTAATATAAAGACATAATAAAATTAAAAATGGTTTTAGATATAATAATATGGTTCCTTGGTGGATTTATAATAAAATTAAATTTATTAAACAAGAGTTTTGAATGATTAAAATAGATTCAAGAATTAATGTAATGGATTTCCTAAACTCACTTCTAATTATATGAGATTTATGCCTTATTCACCACACAATTATTTTTTTGTTTTTATAATTAACAATATTTTATTCTATTATAATTTAACATAAATTTATGTGTGTTTACATATCCATTTTATTATCACTCTTTCAAAGGGTTTATGTTTCAAAAGATACCAAATCGGAAAAGTTGTATTGTCTCAAATTGCCATCTTTGACACAAATGTCATGTTATACACCTATATTTTTTTGTGAGGTGTATTGACCACCTTTGACATGTTATATAATTAGTTTTATTATTTTCATGATATTATAATCTTAATGTAATGTTCTTATTCTTTGGGTGTCATAATTGAAAGATCATATTGTGGTAATAGTTTATTAATACTATGTCATCGCTTATTGGGATTGTTTATGATTACAAATTCACTGAGTAAATATTATGATCCATATCTCAATAACACTAATTAATTTCATTATCCTCTTGTAATTGATGATGTTTTCATGTATTGGTACCATTTTTCTACTCTTTGTAACTTTAAATAATTAAGAAATCATTTTTAGGGAAATCTAACATTATCATTTTTAGGTAAAAAATCTATATCCTTTAAAAAAATGTTTTCTAACAAATGTTTTTTTAAATTAATATTGTTTTAAATGTTTTAAATTTTTATTTCTAGTTTTTTAACTTATTTGAAAGATAAATGGTTTTCAAAATTATTTTCAACCTTCCTTTATGAGAACATACAAAGATAGTTTGAATAGATTCATTGACGAGGAAGTCTGATCAGTTTTAAATTGTTAATTATGATTATTCTTTGTGAATAATTTTTTTCTATTTTTTTGGGTATGCCCTGTTATGAGTTTGACTGAGCGGGCCGGGTGAGGGGTCATTGCTCCTCGGGGCATTTTGGTCGGGGAACGCCAGAATGGTTTTAATTGAAATATTAATGTGTTAAACTATTTGTTTAATTTATTAAAGCCTGATATAAATTTCTATAGGCATTTAAGGCCTCAGTTCTAGTATGGGACAACACCTTGCATAGTGCAATTCAACTATTTAAATTGTTTTTCCGTTATGAGTTCTATTTGAATATGATATATATATATATATGCAATTGTTGAATTCCACATGCTGGACCCTTGGGGTTGTGTTGGGCTTGGCCCGGTTACGTTTGAATGATGTTGATCATCAGGTTGGGCTTGGCCCGGGTTACATTGGGTGGTATTGACCACGGTATTTGGGACTCATGGAAGTTATCAAGAGGCAGTACGACTGTCAGGTTGGGCATTCCCCGGGATACTAGGATGGTCATGCCATCAAACTTGAGCGACATGGTCACAGGGAAACGAGGTGTCAGATGTGTTGGTGGAGATGGGTCGTCTGCAGTGCTTTTGTAGGGAATTTCCACCTGTGGCTAGTGAGAGGGGTTCTGTGTAGCCTCTGTGTGCGGCAGTAGGACAAGCAGCTTCTTACAAGTTGGGAAACTGGAATACGTCAGGGTGTGCAGGTAGGGATGGTGGTTGTGGTCATGGTAGCGAGACACCAGGATCTCAGAGGCAATAGGGCAGGATAGCTCGGGGTAGCCAGCTTTGTCGCAGGGTCGCAGCCCTGGGCAGGTATATGCAGTGCAACAGCCCCAGCATGAGTAGGATCCCAGACCTTCTTTTGTCAGAGGTAATATTCTAGTAGCTTCTATTTTATCTTTAGTACTTTTCGATATGGTTTCTGCACATATCTTCATATATGTAACAGTTGTGGAGTGCCTTGGGCTCTGTGTTTCTTTTTCTTCTGATGTTATGATGCTAGAAACGTTGTAGGGAGCTAGAACGGCTAGTGTGTGTCAGTGTAAGGAGTTCCCCCTTGAGGTTGGTGGGTGTCAATTTCTATGGGACCTCTATGTCTTGGAGATGAAGAGTTGTGATGTCATTCTCAGGATGGACTGGTTGGTTCCCTTTCGAGCCTTTGTAGACTTCTATCGTCGTAGGGTGAGTTTCACGTCACCAGAAGGTAGAGAGTTTCTATACAAAGGTGAATGGGATGTTCATGAAAGTCGAGCCGGACCAGAGCATCGTGGGTGAGGTGGTGTGACAGCCCATATTGTGAATTTATATCTGGATGATCAGGGGACTTGTTAGAAGGATTTCCCTCCATTGGTTGATCATTTCAGGGATGTCTTTCCGTACAACATTTCAGGTTAGCCTCCGAAGTGTGAGGTGGATTTCTATATTGATCTTATTCTAGGGGCAGCACCGGTATCCATTCCTCCTTATATGATGGCTACACCTAAGTTGCAGGAGCTCAAGGGTTAGTTATAGGAGTTACACGAAAAAGATTTTATCCAACCCAGTACTTCTCCTTGGGGTTCGCCTGTCCGGTTTTCTATGAAGGCGTATGGTACCCTCAGACTCTACATGGATTATTGCAAGTTAAACCAGATAACGGTCAAGAACCGAAATCCCTTTCCAAGGATTGACAATATTTATGAACAAATTTGTGGATCACGTGTGTTCTCTATGATTGACTTGAGATCCTGATATCATCAGATGCGCGTTAGACCATCAGACATACCACTTACATCATTTCGAAGCAGATATGGTCTATATGAGTAATTTGTTATGCCTTTTGGACTAACGAACACACCAGCAGTTTTCATGGCTCTGATGAATTGTGTGTTCCATCCTTATCTAGATTCTTTTGTGGTAGTATTCGTGGATGATATCTTGGTGTACACTCACACTCGACACGACCATTCCACCCATCTTGAGATCATACTGAGTACACTGAGAGAGCATCATCTATTTGCTAGGCATTCAATGTGCCACTTTTGGATGGACCCGATTCACTTTCAGGGTCATATCATCTCACAGGAAAGAGTTTCTGTGGACCTATAGAAGGTGAGAGCAGCAGTTTCCTTGGAGCAGCCTAAGAATGTGTTTGAGATACAGAGTTTCTTAGGGCTGGCTGGTTACTACAGACGCTTCATACAAGAATTCTCCCGCTTAGTAGCGTCGTTGACATGTTTGACTAAGAATGGTGTGAAGTTCGTTTGGTCTGAGGCTTGCGAGACAGGATTTCAGGACCTGAAAGGAAAATTGACATCAGCACCAATCTGGATACTCCTAGAGTAGGGAAAGAGATATGTAGTTTATTGTGATGCATCAGGTATTGAGCTGGGAATTGTGTTGATGTAGGGAGATCAAGTTGTTCCATATGGGTCTCGGCAGTTGAGGCCACATGATAGGAATTACCTGACACATGATCTCGAGTTAGCTTTAGTTGTTCATGCATTACGTCGTTGGAGAAATTATCTCTTGGGAGAGAATTTTGTGGTTTTCACCAACCAGAAAGGTCTCAAGTATATCTTTACTCAGCGTGACATAAACCTGAGGTAGCGAAGGTGGGTCGGATACCTTCAATCCTCCAATTTTGAGCTTTCCTATACACCTGGTAATGGAAATTCAGTTGCTGATGCACTTAGCAGGAAGACTCAGATACAGGCAGTGCAGGAGGCCAGTGGGAAGTGGCAGCTTATGGCTTTGTTCTTTGAGATGCATTTGGAGGTGCACGACAGTCAGGGACAAACCTATATTTCAACTTTACCTGTGACTTCAACCCTCTTGGATAGAGTGAGGATGAGATAGCTCTCTGATTCAGAAGGCCTAGTTCTACGGGAGTCTGTGTCAAGTGAGGACACTCCTCCTGGATGGACGATACGTGATGATGAGGTATTGTGTTTACATGGACGAGTATGGGTTCTAGGGGATATAAGTGAGGAGATGATGCGGGATTTTCATGCTTCAGTTTGGTCAGTTCATCCCACAGTTACCAAGATTTACCGTGACTTGAGACGTCAGTACTGGTGGCCAGGTATGAAGAGACAATTAGCTAGTTTTGTTACAAGATGTTCCACCTGTCAATATGTGAAGGCAGAGCATCAGAGGCCAGTCAGACTGTTACAGTAGATAACTTCCCCGGAGTGGAAATGGGATGATGTCGCGATGGACTTCATGACTGGGTTGCAGAGGTCACCTCAAGGTAATGATTCTGTATGGGTTGTTGTGGACAGACTCACGAAGGTAGCTCACTTTTTTATGATCAAGGAGATGTTCGGTGTTGACGAGATCAGGAAGTTATATATCCGAGAGATCGTACATCTTCATGGGGTTCCTCATTCTATCATTTCTGATAGGGACGCCCCTTTTACATCTTGTTTCTGGAAGATTTTTTAGAGGGCACTAGGTACATAGGTTCTTCTGAGCACAGCTTACCACCCTCAGACCGATGGCTAGTCAGAGCGTACAATACAGGTGCTTGAGTACATGCTGCGTGCAGGTATCCTAGACTTTGGGGGATCTTGAGAGAAGCATATACCCCTAGTCATGTTTTCCTACAATAAAAGTTTTCAGGCAATTATATAGATGGAACCATACTAGGCTTTATATTGTAGGCCATGCCGATCAACATTATGCTAGTTAGAGGCA
This sequence comes from Viscum album, assembly GCA_963277665.1. Classification (NCBI taxonomy): domain Eukaryota; kingdom Viridiplantae; phylum Streptophyta; class Magnoliopsida; order Santalales; family Viscaceae; genus Viscum; species Viscum album. Next base: position 1,014,111,970 of record OY728131.1, read on the forward strand.
GGTGAGGCAATTTTACTAGGACCATGTCTCGTGCAGGAGACTTTTGAGCAAGTCCAGTTGATTCAAAATTGGATGGCTACTGCACAGTCTCAACAGAAATCTTATGTTGATCGCCACAGATGAACCTTGGAGTTCGTGGTTGGGGATCAGGTTTTCATACATGTTTCACCGAGGATGGGACACAGGTTGATTAAGAGACATGGTAATCCTTCACCAAGGTATGTGGGGCCATTTGAGATTCTTGAGAGAGTCGGGATGGTTTCCTATCGATTGCAATTACCACAGAGGTACCAAGCCATGCACGACGTCTTCCATGTATCTTAGTTGCACCGCTATCATTCAGACTCATCTCACGTCTTTCAGCCTGGGGAGGTTGATCTTGAGATAGATGCGTCCTTTGAGGAGCATCTGATTCGTTTCATGGATAGGAGCATGAAGGTTCTCTGAGGCAAGTCAATTCCTCTCGTACGGGTTCTATGGAAGCATGGACGAGTGCAGGAAAAAATGTTGGAGCGAGAGACCGACGTACATGCTCATTGGCAAGAGTTGTTTTGGGACTTATATTCACCACCCATAGAATGGAAATTCAGGGATGAATTTCTTTAAGGGGGGGGGGAAGTTTGTAGGATCCCGGTTCATTGTTTGTGGTACGTGTTTCTTCTTTTCTCTTTTCCTTAACCATTTTTTTAGAGAATATGTAAAATGGGGAAAATTACCTTTTTGTGTGCACATGCCCTGTACTATTCCACACACCGTGTACTTTGGCCGTGTCATATCAGTAAACAAGGTGTGTATCTGTGTTGGTGATGAAAGGTGTAAAAACCGACTACATGTCATGTAGTGGGTATTTACATGCTGTGTAGTCAGTCGGCAGGCGAATAGTAAGGCGGTAAAGGTAGCCACTAGCTGAGCATCATTACACGCTATGTACTCATGGATTACATGTTGTGTACTCATGTCGACTGATGAACAGAGCCATACTAGTGAGAAGACGCTAGAGGAACAGTTAAAAAATGGAAAGTACATGACGTGTACTCAATAGTACACGCCGTGTAGTATGTTTGTTTCTCTTAAAATCTAAAGTAGCCTCCCCTATTCACAGGGAAGGCTTAGAACCGGAGGAGGAGTTGGGAGAAAGGGCTGAACAATCATGTATCTCTAGATCGCACTCCAGGAGTCCGTTTTCGCCTCTGTCGATCTCGTTGGAATCGTACGGGTAAGCCTCTCCTTCTCCTGACATCGTTCTTACAAATTCTTTCCCGTGGAAATGTTATTTACTTTTTAATGGGATTTCATTCACCTCAAATCTTTGTCGTTCTTGGATGATTCGAGGAGTGTAGTTCACGTATACCGATCAAGGGCGATCGAGGTAGGTTGCTTAGTGGTTAAATTCCAACTATTGTGCATTTATGTGTACCGTTGAGATACGAACCCATGTTGGAGTGTCATATGGCTGAGGCATTGGATTTTTTGAATACCTATAATTGTATAGGTAATTAAATGTGATAATAAACAGTTGTTTGGGATCGCTGCTTGGATCCAGGACCACCCCGAGGGTGCGTTCCTCTGTTTAGCCATTTGGCCAGGTTACCCGAGGGTATACTGTAAACTTTAGCATGATTTAAATTGCCTTGAGAGGATTTATATATAATTTATTGCATATCTATTGGGCTCGGCCCAGTTACTTGATTCTGAGGGCAGTGTTCTATTTAGCCTGAGGGCAGTGTTCTATTTAGCCTGAGGGCAGTGTTCTATTTAGCCTGAGGGCAGTGTTCTATTTAGCCTGAGGGAAATGTTATATTTTTCCTGAGGGAAACTTATTCGGTGCCTGAGGGTAGTATATTCTGTGCCAGAGGTAGACAATTTGTACGCCGGAGGTAAATATCTATTATACTCGAGGGCAATTAACTATGGGTTATGATTTTGTTTACCTAAGGGTAAGTGCTTTCATGTCTGAGGACACTATCTGTTTACATAGAAAAATCATTGTGGTGATATCCTAAATTGAATGGTTAAATGAATATTAAAAATGGAAATATAACTGGTATAGTTAGTTACTTTTAAGTACTGCTTAGTTTATTTCATTTACTACTACACACAGATGTTGCATATTTTCACACAGTTGGACACGGGCCTTTGGTGGGTGCCTACTGGGATTTATTTCTCTCACCCTATTTGGGTCATGTCCTCAGTCCAAACAGATTACATTTCCGTAGGTATGGATAAGGACATGGGTCCCTATACAGGTACTTGATTGTTGCTGAGGAGTATGGGAGCATGGGACCGAGCATAGGCTCACGATGCTGCTGGCTGTTCTGTTTTGTTCTATTATACCTGTACTTTCAATTTTATTATATTGTACTATTGTGTAGCATGTTCTGGCTGTTTTCTTAGAACTATAGACATGTTGCATCATTATCAAAAGAGTTGTTGGTTATCTTTTACTACATTTGTTAACTTTTAACAATGTATAATTTATTTCTTCCCATGTTGTATGATTGTATATTTTCTTCCACTGTGCTACACATTTAAAAATGGGGGAATAGTTTTCCCACTATCAGACATGGTCCCTCATTGCTAGTCGGTAGCCTCTGGAATTTGGGGAAATGCTCTTGAGCTTAAGTTACCAACTGGGTTCGGGGCACTCTTGTTTCAAGGAAAACGTTTTTCCAAATGATTTCTAGGTTTCTTTTATAATATTTAAAGAAAAATGATTTCCATAATGATCATAAATATTATTTTATAATTTATCATTGAAAATTTCTATCAAAATTAATTATCTTTTAATGATATTTTTCTAAGTAGAAAATATATTTTCCTCAAAAAATGTTTTAAATGGTTTTTATGATATGTTTTCAAAGTGGTTTCAAATAAAAGTATTTTTAAAATGAAATATTTTTTAAAAAGTTATATTCCAAGTGATCTTGGAAAATAGTTATCCATATAAGATGAAATTTTTGGTAATAGTTGCATTACTAGGGATATGGTCCAAGGACACCGTTCATATTATTTCTCTAAATGGTTTATCTTTTGATGGATTGATGTTTGTGAAACTCATTTATATTTAATGGGATTCACCATGTTAATTGATTATGATACCTATTTCTCTTCCATGAGTAATATTATTTTTAAGCCCACTTTTTTCATAGTATATGCAATGATGTAATGATTATGATACCTATCTCTTTCCCATAGTTATTGATTTGATGAAATGTTTATGATACCCATTTCATTTCATTGGTTATGATATGATTGTTAGTGAACATGTGTCATGCATATGTATGTTTTCATTATGAGATGGGTGGAAACTATATCTCCCTAAAATGTATTAGGTAATGATAATTAGTATATGAGCTAAAAGGTTACATGAGTTTTTGACCAACCCCAAAAATAAGAAGGTACATGGGTTATAGCACAAGCCTGAAAATAAGTACATACGCAGGTTATAACCTAAGACTGAATGTAAGAGGATACATTGGATATATCCAAAGATAAATAATAATAAGGTATATAATTTTTCATCCCAAGACCAATGGATGTACGCCTGTGATTATCCTAATCCTAACATGTTATGAATGTCTTGGTAGGTATCCTTGATATAAGATTTTCTATATTTATGTGTTTTGCAAAAATTCTATGTCTTATTCCTACACTATGTTAGCATAGTTAATGTTATTTCTTATCTTATGATTTATGTCTTATTAATAGTCAATATTTATTTCATGCCTTATGTGTATGATATTTTATATGTAGGGTTAGATCATCAAATGTTATGTTCATGTTATCATACCAATATTTCCATGTTAAGCCTTCATATTTCCTTTATTTCACCTTTCTAAGAATTTGAGCTCACCCATTTATTATGTTTCCATTCCCAAGATTATGAATAATGGTTTTAAGTAGTTGTAATAAAGGGAAATATCTCTAAAGGATATGTTAGAGATCTTTCAATAAACTAGAAGAATGTGTTTCAAGTTTCCAAAGGTACTAAACTATTAATTTCATTGGGAATGTATTTTTAAATGTTCATAAATTCCTCTAAAATGATGTAATATCCAGGTATATTAATCTATGTTAACTATAGTGTCCTCGCGAATAATGGGAGAAAATCAAGAGGAAGTGAATCTATACTAGAAATTGTTTTTGGAGAGTCTTCATGTTTTCCATTAAAATATCATATATCAGCTACCTTATTACCTTCACACCAAATATGGTGGATCCTCCTATTCTAATCAACAATTAAATTTCAATCATTGATGACATACACCAAAAAAACAATTTTCATAAGAAAACCCTCAAAAATTTTAACAAGTAGAGATGGGCCTAATTCAATAATAGAGGGTCCAATGTTGAAGATTATACAAATGAGAATACCACATTGGATTTCCCTTGATTCAACCATGATAAATTTTGCAACAACATTTTATCATGATGTATTATATATTTTTTTTAAATTTTAATTTCAACATGGATATGATTTCATATAGAGATATAAATAAACTCAAATGATATAAATAGGGTTTCTATACTGGATGACCCTACATGTATACCACATTGACTACCACTCACTATGTATTTTGTATTCTATGGATTTATTATTTATATTTAATCCCCTTATAAGAATTTTTTAAGATAACTTGCATGGGAACCTTTATACTATGAATAAAACATTACATAAATATTGAGGCCTATCTAATCAGGGTTTTTTGGGTATATGATTGTTTACATCATCGATTGAAGTTTAACCAATATGTGATTTGTACTCTCATATGATGAGTTTGGAATTTAGGCCCTTGGTTGAGATAGAATGTGTAAGTTTATAAATATAACAATATATGGTATGTAATATTTGATTATTTATTCATATGAGGCGTGTGTAATATGGTTATGCACTTATATACATGAAAATTGATGTATTCATTAACCGGGTAAGTTTTACTTAGATAATTGGGAACATGTGAGTATGCTATATGGGATTCACATACATCATGTACCATGGATGCTAAAATTCATGGTAAAAGAGTTTCTATGATTAGGTATACTTTTATATAGCATAATTGGTGGACATGGGTATGGAGATACAAGTGTTTGGTATAGTTCACATCAGATACCTTTATATCATGAGTTTCAACGATCACTTTATTGAAGCCAAAATGTACTTAAATTTATAAATTAGGGAATTCATATTTTTTTAATGGCACAAGGGATCATAGGTTTATACATTGTGGTTTTAGATATGTGGTTCGTGTTTATGAATCATTGATAGCTACTTGAAAAGTGTTTTGAAATATATTAAGAATAATTTCCTAAAATATTTTCACAATTTTTTTCATGCGATATAAAGATTGGTGAAAATATATGATTTATTTTCAAAAATTTGTTTTTGATCTATTTTCAAAAGTTGTTACATATGATGTGGCATAGGTTAAAAGTGCACTAAGCATTGTAACCTAGTGGTTTTGTGTTGGATTTACCAAAAATAGTTTTTGGATGTGTTGGAATGTTTATAAAGGTTTGGAAATACTTTAAGAGATATGGTTAATACATAAATACCGAATACATAAATTTAGAGGTGAAATTATTTGGTAATTTCATGATATATAAATGTAACTAAGACTCAATATATAAAGGTAACATGTTTTTAAAATAGAAAATGTCCTACAACATTAACATTATATATTAAAGTAATATTTTAATATGTTTGAAACATAGTAAAAGGAATAAAGGAATTATGACACATAGGGTTAATCAATATAATACATAAGGATTGAGAAATGTTAAGTTATCATACTTAATCTCATAACGATTATATGTAAGGGAAACAATTACTACTATCAGGAAAAATAGAAAAGTGCTTAAATGCACTATATAACATAAAGGTGACCATGATGAAAAATAAGGATCCTTAATTTAACACATAATGGTAACCAGTATTCAGAGGCTAGAAAATTCACAAAGCCCCAAACACTTATTATGATATGTAATGGTAACCCATTATGTTATTTAAAACTAATCCATGAGATAAGTTTGGAAATTTCCACACAATGGTGTATATGTAAGACTATTATTTTAGAAAAGTGAACACTGAGGAACTTGTATTTAAAGAAAATAATGTTACAAAAGTGTAAAAAAGGAAATTTTACATTTATCATGGATTAAGAGAGGTAAAAAATCATCTGGATGAGCGGTTGAGTAATTGAAACCTTCAGTAGTGACCCCTTTTTTACAAGCCCATATGAAATGAATTTAGCTTCCCTGTATGCATAAATGTTGAAGTTGTTCATGTTAGAATTCATTCTAAGAAATTGATCCACTTTCACGTAATCTTTCTAGATAACTAAACACTCCCTCATATTTTCAATTTCACAATAGTGGATGAATCACATTCAAACCAAAGCCATCTTCATATTCTTTTGTTATCAAGATCAAATTCCATGAAAATTCCATCATTTCGGCCACTATTGGATTGGATTGACCACAAGAACCATACTAACATTCAAGCACATCACCATTGTAGCCTCTAAATACTGCTCCATACCCTGATGGGCCTGGATTACCTCTAGAGGATCCAATTTTGTTGAATTTAATCCGATGAATAAAGGGGGATGTTCAAGAGACATCAAAAGTGCCACAGGGTACTCTAAAATTACTGGGGATTTGGAGTCATCTTAGTACATAGATATCTGCAACATTGTCTCGGAATTTTATAGCATGTAGTATGTTGGCAGTTTTCATAGTAGTGAAAAAGGCATTCATGGCTAATTCAGCACTGAAACGTGCCTTGTGGTGAAGGATGTCATTCCAGCTCCTCCAAGTGGAGTGTAGTAGTTCAACAAGTGTTGTTTGAAGGATAATCGTAATCTTCTTTGAATGAGAAGCTTTATGTATGTACAAAAGTAAGGAGTAAATACATTTTGTTTGGTGAAATTGAATATTAAACATTTGGAGGATATTCTTCCATAAAACTGAGGAATTTTTGAGGCATAGGGTGAGGTGGTAAACATCCTTTATGTGTTGATTACATATCATTCCCTTAGATCATAAATATATGCCCATTTTTTTTGTAGATTATGATCCATTGGATGTTTGTTTAAAATCAGCTGGCAAATTAGAGTATACCTGGAGGGAGGAATCCTTTTCTTATTCCAGCTACTTATCCATTTCATGTACCCACGAATCAAGTTCATGTAGAATCTATTAAAGTCTATATTACCATTCATGTGGCCTTTACATGTGATAATATACTTTTTATTGACGAAATCGTTGTTTTCCATGAGTGAGACAATGTCATCGGAAACAGCTTCCATATCTTCCAGCTGGTCCCTAATACTTTTTTGTGTTTGAAACCACTTCCTTTGCCATTAACCCTATCAATAAGTGGTTCACCTATCCAGTTTTCATACTAAAACATTAGTGAAGAATGAGCACTAACATTCCATTAAAAATGGTTAACGATCTTTTGAAGGACTAGCTTAGCTCCATGCCATATCAAGGACTCAATATATCTTTCTTTTCCTAACAGTATTCTGTCTAAAAATCAACTCTGAACAAATCCAAATTGAAGAGAATTGTTGTTGATGAGTTTCCATATGAAACATTCATGTAAGGATTTATTGAAAAATTCCTGATTCTTTACCCCCAGTCCTCCATGTTTATAAGTCAGACAACTCCTTTTCAACAAAGCAGTTATAATTATCTTTTCCTGGACACATCCACTCCATAAATTTTTTTCATCATTATATTAATAGTTTTGAGGAGAGAGATCAGCCAAATATAGACCATGAATGAGTAGACTAGTTTTGAAATAGAAACATGCTTGACAAGGCATATGCAGCCTACCATTGATAATTATTTCCCTTCCCAGGAGGATAGAGTTCTTCTGATTTGATCTATAATATTAGAGAAGTAACTAGCCTGTGGTTTTCCCCAGAAAAAAAGGAACACCCTAGTAGACAAAAGACAGAGATCCCTCCTTCAATCCAAAGTCATTAATAAGACGTGTCGTTCTTGAGATTTCAAGGTTCATACCAAAGTAAATGAATGGTTTGTCCCAATTGATTTATTAACTAAAGACATTATCATAGAGGTAGAGTTCCTTTTTTCGATTATTAGTGTTCCTCCTATCCCTCTACATGAAAATTACAATATCATCAATGAATATAAGGTGGGACAGGGAAGTGGTACCTCATCATACTATGAAAGTATTTAATTAACCCTTTTCAACCATAACAAGGATGAGTCTACTCATGTAGTCCTCAAAAATGGAAAAAATTATTATTAAAAGTGGATCTCCCTATCTCAACCCCATGAGCAAGTGATGTAACCCTTTGATGATCCATTGACAAGGATAGAGACACGTGCCAGCTCAAGGAGTCCTAGGATCCATTAAACGAAAGTCATGTTGAAGCCAAAAATTCTGTAAACTCTTCCAATGAATCCCCAATCCATAGAGTCAAATGCATTCTTTATAACAATATTTAGAGAAACATTTCCTCCTTAGACACTATTCTTGAGAAAGTTCACACATTCTGAGGCAGTGAGAAAGCAGTCCTGGATTTGACTTCCTTTCACAAATCAAAATTTATTTTGAGTGATTATTTTCCCCTAGATCCTATAAAATCACGACTGATATTCACATATCAACTATTCAAGGTTTATTTCCCATGCTAATGTGTATAGAAGCACTCTGGTTGAATCCTCATTGATGATACTATTTAATAGTCGATTGTTTTTTGTTGATTATATTCTAATTGGGGGGTTTGTTTTTAGAGATTATGAAATGATTGATTTATTACGATTGATTAAAAAAATTGATAAATATTGAGGTGAGTTCATCATTAGGTAGTTAAATATTGTGATATCCTTTAACCTTGTTTTATATTTCATTAAATTAACACCCATGTCACAAGTTGACGTTGATGGTAATTCCCATGTGTTAAGGCTTTAATCCAAGCCTTAACTTAACTTAAGGTTCTAATCATAATAAAATCTTTCTTATGGTAGTGTATTTATAGTTCTAATAATCCATGGAAGCTACTTATTAAATAAAACAAGTCATTAATCCATGACATGTTAAGTCTAACTTACACAATATTAATTTAAAGAATATTTATCGAGAAATAGTTCTAAATCACTTAACAGACATAAATTATTACTCACCACAATGATATATTTACTCATCCATTTGGGTGTTTATAATATGCTTATAATTTTTGGATGATTAATAACTAAGTGAAGAAAAATAAAGTGAAAATAATAGAGTTGTTCATTGAACACACACACCCAAGTAGTAAAGGGAATTAAATACTGAACTTATATTGAATGAGAAATCACAATAAGGGAATGAGAATAAAATTTATTTAAACTATCTTAAGAATAATATTATTATTTAACAGAATTTTGTTGAGAATAATAGATGAATAAGAAGACACTTTCATTAAAATAGTATTACAAAAATAAAAACATACACTATTACAAATGGAGAACAACACAAAAATAAATGAAAACAATGAGAGGAGGAAAGGTCACCCAAGTGAAAATATGAGTATGGAAGGTGCTCCCAAGCCTTTGGAAAGGCTTTGGAAAGCTCAATGTATGATGCTATCTTCAGAAATGTAAACCCATTTCAAGGAGAGTAGGGGGAAGTATTTATAACCCAATGTTGTGGGTTGTATGCATTCCAATACTGCCCCTCAACTTGCAGCACCACATTAATAAATTAGACAGCCGAATATCGAGATATGATCTTCTATCAAGTTTATTATAAATATATCTTATTTCTTCTCAGAAAATTTGGCAGCCATTGGACTTAAGTATCCAATGTTATGGTGATTTAATTAAACAATTTTAATCTCCCCATTTCAATCCAAACTTTTTAAATTTCAAAATGATAATGGGTTTTTTAAAAGGAATATACCCTCAAATCAGAACACTTTATTAAAAAACTTCAGCAGACTAAATCTCCTCATTTTCAATGAAGAATGTCAGCTCGAATTGATGTTTCTCGTAGTAGAAAAATAATAATGGTGTGATAATGTTATTTCCCAGAAAGAATGGTGGGATGGTAATAAAATCATCAGTTGGCCACCTTGACATTTTATTTGGGCCTCGAAATTTTTATCCAAGATGAATTTAGTTTTCCCCCAAACTTTGGAAGATAATTATAAGATTTTGACATCTTGAGTGATCCCAGTAAATCTATTTTCATGGATTGTCCAGTTTCCTCATAGAATATTTGGGCCTTTTGTGTGGACCATACAATCCTATAAATGGAAGAATTAGTCTGATATCCCTTATAATAAAATGTTTTATATTGAATGAGGAATCCTACAAAATTAAAATCATGCAATTTGGATAATTATGGTGAGAGTTATAATTACAACAGTAAACTAACATGAATCTGGATGAATTCTAATAGTGCTCTAAAATTATATTTAAAATTTAAACATTCATATTTCACACAAATTATGCACATTTCATATAAAACCTGTAAAGGGGGAATATAAAAAGTAATGAAAATATTAATAACACCAACTCCTCCACACTTAGTCTTGCGCATGTCCTCATGTGCAATAAATATAAAAATATAGCTAAATCATTTTTACTAACCAACAAATATTAAAATTATGTTTTCCCCAATCAGAGGAGTTTTAGACAATTTCACGCATATATATTTAATTCCACCAAAATTTGATACAAAAACAATGCTTAAAAACAAATACTTTTTTCATACTCAAATTTAGAAATGGAAAATGGTGGCACAACAAACTTACTCTTCTCAAGATGATAAAATTAATTTACGGAGCTTCACTAATTCACCAAAAAAAAGTGAAAATCTTAGAGTTTGAAAGAGATATCATCTTCCATTCCCTATTATAAAGTTCTGAAGAGTCAAATGGTCTTTTTAAGGGGTTTTTCTGTGGATATGGGATGGTAGGAATATAATTTCCAAGAGAGATGAGAAGAGGGGTAAAAAGTCACCATGGGTAAAACAATGCACAATTTTTTTTAAATGAATAACTGAAGTAAATGGAAACTCATATATTCAGGGGTATGATTGTGTTAAGAAAGACACAAGGGAGGAAGAAAATTTTAAGGTGATGAGAAGATGAAATATTTACAAAACAAAAAGCTTTTCCCAATGACATAAGTGTTGTTTTTTTTCTTTTTTTCTTTTTTTTCATTTTTTGAAAGCATAACAAAAAAAATATCTCACACTCATATCCCAACCCATGATTTATCTCCTCACGACACTTATTATAATAGTTATAAGAAGATTAAAGTATGATGTAGAGTGATTTATGGCCTTCCCATGACACAAACATTTTTTTTGTTCCATTTTTTGAATGATTTTTTTTTTATTTTTTTTAACACTTGTCAATAAAATTTACAGAATAACATAAATTAATGTACATTAAATTCCCTAAAACTTATTCAATGAAAAACAGTCCCCCAAACTAAAATGTATGCTTGCCCTCAAGCATATGATAACTCATTGAAAATAAATAAAAGAGCACCCAAAAAATGAAATCCATTCTCCCTACACTTAAATTTTAAAAAATTATGCAATGAATATCCATGTAGATATTGGGTGGGATAAGGTATTGTGCTTGTAATGTGGCTATCAAATAAAAGGTTTTCATAGGATTTATGGGGATTTCTAAAATAGTATTATTGTATGTTTAATGGGAGGCTATTTGAATTTTATAATTCTCATGGGGTTTAGAAAATGCCTCTATCATATTAAGGAATAATAAAGTAGGAAATTCAGCTTGAAGGTCCACAAACTCAAGACTCAAAAAATAAGGGTGAAAACACACATTTTTAAAAGATTTAAATAGGTGGCCTTAGTATGAATGAAAATTTTGTTCCTCAACGGTCGGGAAAATCATTTTACAAATAAAAAATTGAGCATTCAATTTTTTTTGGTTTAGACACAATGTTGTTTATCCAAATTTATGAAGAAATTAGAGGTTAAACTATGTGTTTTGAATCCTCAAAATGGTAGGAAAAAATGTCAAAACTGGATGGTGAGTAAGTAGGCCTCTTTTAGTATTTTTTTTGTTTTTTATTTAGTTTTATTAGTTTTTTAGTGATTTTTAAAATTGACCCCCACAAAAAAATGAAAGAGAAAAAGAAATATTGTGATAAAGAAATTGGTAAAAGAAAATAAAGAGAGAGAGGAATAAGAAAAAAAATGTTTAGAGAGGAAGAGAGAGAGAGTAAAAGTGAAATAGGTGCCCTTAGTTTGGATTTACTAGCTTGCCATCTCTATCTAGTGGTCAGTCGGTGGATGTTGATCTTCCTTAGGTGGGATGTTACCTAAAAAAGAAAATTAATTATTCATCTAACAAAAAACAAAAAATAAATTAATATATCACAAAATTAAAAGAAAGCATGAGTTTCCTCCCAAGAAGCGCTACATTTATTTTCCTATACCATGATTTTTTCGGTGGACTACCCATAGTCTGATGGTTGCCACCATATTTTCTCAACACCAGAGTTCATTCAAAAAAAACATCCCTTTGGGAATGTTGGATTGTTCATTGGATAAATTATCCTATTAATTTATTTATTTCTTGCGATTAAATGGGGGTGGAAAGAGAATATGGCTATCCTTCCTTTGGTCTTCAACTTGAGGAATGATGTTTTCTGCAATGTGCTGGTTTTCTATTCTCACAAATTCAGGAAGAAGCCTCAACTCTGATGGTGGGTTTTTATAAGATTTAGATAACATTAAATAAGAGTATGAGATCCCGGTTGATTGTAACTCATTTATTTAATCACTTACCTATGTGCAGTAATGAGGATCATTAGATTCAAAATAATGCATAAAATTTTCAATATCCTTAATATCTATGTTTTTTTCTAATGATTGGTCAATTTCAACCTCACTAGTGATCACTTTATTAATTTAGGAAGAAATATCACAAACATCAGTACCATCGGGAAAAAATAAACACATTGGTTCAGGGTTCACATCACAAATAACATAATTTTTAAAATAATGGATAAAAAACTGTGAATGTTGGATAATCATATTTGAATCAAAAAATGAACGTTCTTGTTTGCGTTCCTCATTACAGTCCAAGTGGGGAAGTGGATGTAAGAGTTGATGTGGGATTCTAAAGAGTTTTCACTATCCTTTATATCAATGGAATTTTCATTTGTAATGTAATCCTCAACTTCTCAATTTATGACTTGGATAATGAGGACGAAATATTCAAAATCTCCTCTATCATTATAATAGGAAGACCATGATGGATTGGGATTCAACACACACATAGAGATACTTTCAGAAGAATGGATAGAGAATATAGAATGATTCTTTAATTGGTATCACAAGGATTGAAAAATTTTGAACTTGACCAACTGGTCAAAAAATTACATGGATAAGATGCCAGTATAGACATGAATTTTAGTTTTATATGTCATAAAGAAAGGTCTTCATAGAATCAGAGGGGATTGAAAACAAGTTGTCTCCCCTTACATTTCAAGGACACAGAAGTCATCAGGGAAGATAAGATCATTCACATGAAGAAGGGCGTCCTCGATTATAACCTCAGGACTAGCAGTGCTTTGATTTCCCAATTGGATTACAACACTTGTTGGGTGCAAGGTACATAGGCCTAGGTCAGAGAAGATAGATTTAGGCAGGAAATTTATTGAGGCTCCTAAGTCTATGAGTGCGTCATCAAAGTTGGAAATTCAAATTTGGAATGGAACCGTAATGGTCCCTGGATCCTTGCACTTTATGGGAATAAGCTACTGGGTGGAAACATTTTAGAAGGTCCTAAGTTTCTTCTTATGGATGCAAAATTGTTTAAGAAACATGACGTACATAGGCATTTGTTTTATGGAATATAAGAGGGGAATTTTTACTTCAATATGTCTAAACATGTCGAGCATTTCATGATCGAGTTCAAAGGAATTCTTTGGCTAAGAAACGGCTTGAGGAAAAGGAATTGGGTTCCAAAGTGGAATAGAAAAAGGTGAGGAAATGGCTTTAGGATCCTTTTCATGTTTCTTTTTCTTTTAATTTTCATGGTAAACTTTCAAAGTGGGGTGGAGGACTTATCTTGAGGCATAGAAATTTTCTTCCCAGATCTAAGTGAAATTTCCCTTATATTACCCTTAGGGTTGGGAAATGGTTGAGCAACGAGTTAGGAATAATTTGATTGTTGTTTCTGGCTCAGGTTGGATGATAGTTTACCAATTAAGGTATCTATGTTCTTGAGGCTAGTATGGGTGAATGATACAAGATATTCTAAAATTATTTCCCATGGTTTCTTGGAAGAAGAGGCTTGTCCCAAATTTGGATTTCCTTAATTTTGGTTCTTCAAAAAGTTATTGAATTGGTATGGGTATTGGGATGGATCATTAGGATAGTGGAATCTAAGAGGAGGAAGGTGAGGACCATTCCATTGAGGTTGAGGAACAAAAGGGTAAGGTTGTTGGAAGTTACAACTACCTTGACCATATTGGAATTGGTTTGTGTTTTGATGAGAGAATAGAGGGGAATGAGAAATGGGATTACCGTACCTCTATACTTGGTTATCAAAAGAATAGAAAGACATAGAGTGGAGTTGGTTGATGATTCTAACAAACTGACCTAATATTTGAGGGTTGGTGTTTTGCTGAGAATATGATGCATTGAGATCCATTCATCCAGATGAATCATAGGGATCCTCTAGGAGTCGTGGTCATGTGTCTATTTTATGAGTTGGAGAGTTTCAGATTCCACATTTTTGGAAATGTCCAAGAAACATTGATTGTGGAGAAGATGAGCTTAGGGGATTTAGAAGCCACAACTAGTTGTCGCACAAGACCTATATGTTCACTCACCCACTCTGTCATCATGTTTGGCTCTATATATTGATTATCTTGAGCTTTTTTGACTTGAGAATGTTCTTGAGTATCGAATTGTTGTGTGTTTTCATCCATGTTCCTAATGAGATCTCTTGCAGGTGCAGTAGTTTTATCAACAAGATCACCGCCACTTGCGACATGAATGAGTGTTTTCTACAATGCCAATAACCACTCATAGAAGTATTGGATCAATAGTTTGTTTGAGATTTGATGGTGTGGGAAGGTTGCAACAATATTTTTTAACCTCTCTTAGTACTCATGGAGTGATTCATTTGGGAATTGATGAATACCACTTATTTTATTTCTAATAGAAGAAGAACGAGAAGAAGGAACAAATTTCTATAAAAAGAGTCACAACATATCATTCTATGTTGTCATGGAACCATGAGGGAGGTTTTAAATCCATGACTTAGCTGTGTCAGCTATGGAGAAAGGAAGTACATGGAGTTTTATTTGTTCTTTAGAAACCCCTTGAAACATCATCGAAGATCACACCACTTAGAACATTTTAAGGTGGAGATGTGGATCCTCACCAACTAGCCCGTGGAAATGAGTTTGAAGATGAATCAAACCCAGTTTGAGTTCAAAATCATCCTCTATGTTTTGATATTGAAAACCAATAGGTTGGTAATTCATATAATTGGCAGAAAGTTCTGTAAGGGAATGTTCCCTAAGATTAGCCATATCTAGTTCAATTTGTTGTACAAGGACTCATTCTTGAATTATTTTATTATTCATAATGTTCCTCCTATTTTGGTGAAGTGTTCACTCAATTTAATGGTCAATCAAATATTAGGTATTATTTGGGAGGCTATGAGGTATTCCGAGAGCTTTTAGAAGAAATAAGAATATGTGTTTTTCATTGTGTTTTTTTCTTTTATTATTTTTATGAGAATCCATGTTTTTCATTGGGTTCTTATAAAAAATTAAAATTTTGTTTTTTTACAATTACCAGAAACTAATGACTATTTAATATAATCATCCCCGGAAACGATTCCATTTGAATGTATGGCCAAGTTTCACTTATCCACCGTTTAAGGTTTCAGTTCTCTGCTAATGTGTATAACAGCACTCTGGTCGAATCCTCGGGGATGATACTTTTTAACAGTCAATTATTTTTTAATTGTATTTTGATTGTGGGGTTTGTTTGTAGAGCTTATGAAATGATTGATTGATTAATACTGATTCAAAAAATTGATAATGATTAGGGTGAGTTCTGCATTAGGTAGTAAAGCTTGTGATATCCTTATGCCTTTCATTATATTGCATTAAATTAACACCCATAGCACATGTTGATGTTGATTGGAATTCCCAAGTGTTAAGGAATTAATCCATGACTTAACATAATTTAAGTTTCTATTCTTAATAATATCTTATTTATGGTAGTTTATTTATTATTCCAGTCATCCTTGGAAGCCACTCATTATACAAAACAAGTTATTAATCCATGGCATGTTAAGTCCAACGTACATAATGTTAATTCCAAAAATATTTATCGACTAAAAGTTCTGAATCACTTAACATTCCAAAATTCCAACTCACCCAATGAAAGATTTAGTCATCCATTCGGGTGGTTAATAATATGGATATAATTTTATGATGATTAATTAATTATGGGTGAAAATGAATGAGATAAGAATATAGTAGTTCATCGAACACACACATAAAAAGTGAATGGAATTAAATATTGAATTTAAATTTAAAGATAAATCACAATAATGGAATTGGATTAATATGTATTTAAAATATTTTAATATCACTAATATTATTTAGCATATGGTGGATGAAAATAATAGACGAAAAATAAGAAACTTGTATTAAAATAGAATTATAAAATAAACACTTACATGATTACAAACCAAGAACAACACAAAAGTAAATGAATACAACGGGAGAAGGAAAGGTCTTTCAAGTGAAAACAATTGTTTAGAAGGTCCTTAAAAACCATTTTCAAGGCTTTGGTCATGACAATGTCTGCTCCTCTCTTCTAAAATGCTAACCCCCTTCAAAGAGAAGAGGGGGATGTATTAATATCCCATTGTTGTGGTTTTTTTCATTCCAAAACATCCCCTCCACTTTCATCGCCACTTTGATAAATTAAATAGCCGAATATCAAGAAATGATCTTCTAAAAAGTTTTATATAAATATCTCCTCTGACAACTCTAAAAATCTGGGTACCATTGGACTTAAGAATCCAATGTTATGGTGGTTTGATTAAAAATTTTAATATGTCCATTTCAATCCAGTCTTTTTAAATTCCAAAATAGGAATGGGTTTTTGAATATAAAGTGCCCTCAAATCCACACACATTCTTCAACTAATTCGGCCACCTAATGCTCCTCTTTCACACTCTGAAATCTCAGCTCGAATTGATGTCTCTTTCAGGATAAATATCAATAATAGTGTGATACTTTTACTTCTTGGAAGGAATGGTGGGCAGGTTTCAAAATCATCAATTGGTCCCATTTTCTTTGGAGTTGGGCCTTCCAATTATCATCAACTATGAATTGAACTAGAAACCAACCTTTAGAGTAGAATTAATGGATTTGGACATCTGTAGTGGGCCCAGATATTCTATCTTCATGGTCTGTCCAGTTTATTCAAAGATTATTTGGGCTTTTTTGGGTGGACAATATGATTCTTCAAATTGTAGAATTGGTCCAAGATCCCTTCTAATGAAATGCTTTACAATGAATGAGGAAACATAAAAAACATAAATCTTGGAATTTGGATAAGTAGGGTGAGTGTTATAATTAAATTACTAAAAATATTTGAATCTAGATGAATTTAAATAGTGCTAAAAAATTAAATTTAATATTTAAACATTCATATTTCACACAAATTATGCACATTTTAGACAAAATCAGTAAAGAGAGTATATAAAAAGTAATGAAAATATTAATAACATCATCCTAGAATGCATGTTGGCAAGAATTTTTGTAATCACTTTATAAAGAGTGTTATCCAGAGAAACGAGCCTGAATTGGCTTTTCACAATTCCATTTTCATCCTTCGGAATCAGAAAAATAAATTGGTAGTTGAACCCTTGGGTGAATGTCCCACCCCAAAAAAAATGTTTAACAAGTTTTAAAAGCTCTTTTTGAATAATTTACCAATAGGTTTGGAAGAAGTAGTTTGTGAACCCATCCGTATCTAGGGAGTTATCCCTGTTAATCCCAAACACTGCTTCCTTGATTTGAACATCCAAAGGCATTGAGGTAAGGAGAAGGTTATCTTCTTTAGTGAGAAATTTTGGAATAAGGTCTTACTGAATCATTTCACACTCCAGTTGGGTCATTAAATATCTCCCATTAAAAAGACACAATTTTAATTGATAACTAATATCTTTACTCCATGATTTGACTTCCATATTTAAGGAGAGAAAGTGGAATTTTTCTCTTCGTACACGTTGAAGGGTGTTAAAGAACATTGGGTTTTTATCTCCATATAAAATCCATCTGGTCTTTAAGATATTTTTCTTTGTGTTTTAAGTGAGTTTCATGGGGTGTAAATGCTTTACTAAAGTCTTGGTTTCTTGAACCATGTCTCCATTGAAATTTCCACTATTATTTTTTCCCTGAAAATCATGTAGAGAGCATTTAACTACATTAATTTAATAATACCCAAACCTGAACGTCTTCTTTCTCCATTCTTTCAGCTTCATTTTAATCAATTTCATATTTGAGATGTTTAATAATGGTATTTAATTTGGGGTCTACAAAGCCTGGGTATCATGGATTATCCTTGAGAAGTTCAGAAGAGATTCCTAGAAATTGTCGAATATGAGGGGAATTGGTAAATTTCTCTCATTGTTGAGCATGCTTATTAAGATGGGGTGGTGGTTGGAGTTGTTCTTGTCCAAGGTAACATAAGAAATGGACGTCTATATAGTGAGACAGTCACCATTGACAAAATCTATATAAATTTGGCTAGCCCTCGTGCCACTGAGATATTGCCTATACCAAGTGAATTTTTCCCCAGTGAGATTTACTTCATTCAAATAAGCACTTTCAATGCAGTCCCTGAAGTCATTGATGGAGTCAACATTATTAGTCGTTCCAAAATTTTTATCCATGTGAATAATGGAATTTAAGTCCACTATAATAACGCATTGATACATTATATAAATTCATATCCTTGTGATTATAGCCCATAGAGACCTCATGTCAATGTCGTTGTTGCATGAATACATAGAAGAACAAGAAATGATTCTGCCAAATTCCATAAAGCTATAGGTAATAATCTATTCATCCTTAGAAACAAAAGAATGACTATCCACTCTACGGGGATAGAGGATCCATATTCTATCTATGGTGTCATTGTCTCTACTAGTATTCAGAATGTGGTACGCTTTGCAGCTAAATAGATTACTGAGTTTAGTACGAAGTAATTTTTGTTCAGTTATTCCTATAAATTCATGTTTTTACCTACAAGTCAAGAGCCTGATGGAACATTGTGTATCATGGTTTTCCAAACCCTAACAGTTCTAATAAATGATCCTCATTGTTTTTTGTCCTAGGCGTGGTTCCCACATTTCCTTTATTTTTTAGTATTTGATATTGTCTTGAATTTCCTTCTAATGATATGGGGACATCATCGTTCAAGTCAA
Organism: Viscum album; assembly: GCA_963277665.1. Lineage (NCBI taxonomy): Eukaryota > Viridiplantae > Streptophyta > Magnoliopsida > Santalales > Viscaceae > Viscum > Viscum album. The sequence continues at coordinate 1,014,131,448 of OY728131.1, forward strand.
TATGATTGAACCCATAATTCATTTGACTGACATATTCCATATAATACTGTTCATTCATCCCATTTTCATCCTTTAGACCCCCAATATTGGTATCATCTTGCATCTAATCCTTTATCTTCTCATCTATTATTGGTATCCCACATGCCAATTTTTATTTCCCCTATGAGGTGGCATTTATACTTGTTGGTCTAGAAATTTGGGCAATATTTTTTCCTTCCTACTCCTTTAATGTCACTGAACCTGGTTTTCTGAATTTTAATTGGTCATCAATTCTATTTGAGAGGAGGTTCAATAGAATTTTTTTACTCTATATTGAAATTACAAATGAGATAATATCATGGGAGAAAACAATAAATACATCCACCTGTTCTTCAAGAAGAGTGATGCTGGATTTTCCATCCTATGGTGAAATCTTCTCTTCTTCCTTCACCAGTGCTGGCCATGATAACCTAGTTCCCTATTCCTTCTGTTTTTTCATTGGTATCTTGATTCAGCCATGTTGTCGTCCCTTTATCCACCCATTTGGCTACTTTTCCCTTTAGTACTTCCTTCCAAGATTGTGGTTGAGGATCCAGTTGTACCAGCTTATGCAACATACAATAATTATTGACAATGTGTCCACCCATTTTTCAATGATCACAGAACCTAGGAAGGTTTTTAAATTCACTTCTTACTTTTATATTCTGGTTAGATGTCTCCAAGAAAATTTTCTTAGGAGATTTTCCTCCTTATTTAATTCAATTAAACCTCTTGCATACATACTTAGATCACCATTAAAAGTGTGTTGGTCAATTTTCAAGGTATAACCAAACTCAAAGACAGATCATTTAGAGTCCACAGATTTCAATACAGCCATGGAAAACCATGGAGTCTTGTCCGCACCTATGCCAGAGAGTTCCTCTTCTTGTAAGAATTGAATTTTTCATCCCATTCGGTGATTTTGAAATATCCAGGATTGAGATTGAGGTTTCCAAAATCCAAAATGTTGTTGAGATAATCCGGATTCAACCGAATTATATGAAAGACGACTTTGCCTATTGGGATGAGTCTCCACCTCAAAAACCCCCATAAATGAGAGATTATATTTTTATCTTCCGAGAAAGACCAAGGCTTGTACCTTTGTCATCATATGCTCAGCCGAGGATTGAGAATTTTTACAAATCCATTCTCTGAATAATGGTATCCTGATCTACCACATCTGCAACCAATCTATCCCCTAGATGATTAATGATAGGTTGTTTACTCGACTCCATAACATTAGATATGACTAGGGACTCAAGAATGAGATTTCTTTTTGATTAGTATTTGTGTCCTGGACCATCACACATTCCCTCTCGTGACGATTAAAGGACCCCTCCCATTCCAAATATAAAGACTCCATGGTTGAACTATATTTCAACAAGTTAATGATGTGTCGTCCTCTAGTCGTGGAAGGTTTCATCGCTCTCCATCTATATGTAAGAGCAACAAGGCTTGAGAGAGCCAATACATAAGCATCATTGTCAATAATATTATATTATTGATAATAATACTAACCATATATTATGATATATGGTGCATTATATGATACATTTGACACTTTGGATAATCATAGATGATTTACATTCCATGATTGGGAAGATCATGTTGTAATTAAGGGAGGATCACATTGTGGAATCTCATTGATTTTAATATAATATATGGATTGAGAATATGGATATTTTATTTGAAAAAGAATCATGCAATGAATAATAATATAAATTCTTGGTAAAGATGATGAAATCAAAGATCACACTATATTAGAGGATATCATGACATTAGGAATATAGAATAAGTTAAATGAAGATTGAGTTGAATTTAGAAATAAGATATTTTCCTTGATATTTATGTGTATTTTCCCATATTTGAATGAGTTTTTTTGAACATATTAAAATTTGTGTGACACCTATAATAATTTTTGATAATTTGGAGGAAGAAGTATTGATCTGAACCATTGGTAGAAGGGTTTTTTTTATTCAACAACTATTAAACAATTTTAGTACTTCTAGAGGAAAAGATAGAGAATAGAAATATTAAATATGTATAAACAAGATAAAGGAACTAAATTAAAGATATAGTTTTTAAAGAGAATAATAATTAGAGATTGAATATATTTCAATATATAGTTATTGGAGAAAATAATAATAATAGAAGTTTCACATTACCATATTCGACTATTGAATTTGGATGGAAACATGATAATTATAGTGTATAATTTTCTTCATATGCATAGAATGTTTTCGGTGAAATGATTATTTGAAGTAAAATTAATCAACCATTATATTAAGTAGTTTATTTAATCAACCATTGGAGGAAAGGATGAGTATAAGATACGTTCTTCAAAGAAGCATCAAATATAGAGTTAAAATGTTATAAAAATTGCATGATAAACATCTATAGACCCTAACATATATATTGTAATAGTTTCCTTCACTTAAGTAATTTTCATTGGATAAGAATGAGTATCCTTATGATTCACAATATTTATTCCTATAACCTTATAAGCGTATCACCCCATGTCATGGTTGAATTTCGGACTATAAACATTCAATCACTGAATGTGAGTATAGTGGGTTGTAATACATGGGAACACCACAGATTGTATGATGTTTTTATTACCCTTAGTGGTAAACTATGTAAATTACTTATGTGTACATGCACATAATTTTATTTATTCTTTTTTAATATATGGTGAGATAAGAAAGAAGAATAATATGAATGTTAAATGTGTTTCTTTCAATTAGGGGCCAAGATTTAATTGAACAATGGGTGTTAAAATAAGATAAAAATATGTAATTTGTTGTAAACCCTGATCCCCCCTCAGGGTTAATTCATTTATTTTGGTACAAACATTAAATCTATGATGTTATTAGTGAAATTGAGAGATTATGAAATAATTAAATAAACCCATCACTATTATGAGGTGGTTTAATCCCTATGTTGGACTATGATGGGGTTATCTATATCATAATGAAGGTCACTATGTCATTGTTCTATACATAAGAATTATCATATTTCATAATAATTCTGGGTTCATCCTCCATCTTCCGCTCTAAATTTCATTTTAAATTATTCAACAAGTGATGAGGAATTGGATATGTTTAATCATATTTCATGTATATTTATTCAATAAACAATTGATGAAGTGATTAAACCTTATGGTTAAAATTATTTAAACCGTTTGATAGATTTTTTAAATGGTTGAAATAATATAGAATGATGTTTAGTTGTGTTTAATGATTATATAATTTTGTTTCATCCCCTTAAACCTCTGTTTAGTCGTAAAAAATATTCATATCCAAAATATTTTAGCTCCTGATTCCCTCTATAATTTTAAAAATGAATCTAGTAAACCAAAATAAATGTGAGATACTTCCTATAAATTGTGAGATTTATGTTATCCGTAGACACACTGGGAGGGAGGAACACATCAGTTTCTCCTTATTGGTACACATAAAAATCGTATGGACAAAATTGGATTGATAGGTGTACGTTATTCCATTATATGTTTTATTAATCATTGGAAATGTATCAAAAGATCCTAGTTTTATGGGGTTTTTAGTTTCCATCCAATTCATTTAGGATGAGTATTATCCCTCTAGAACCCCTCACATTCAATAAACAAGATAACATAAATAAACAATGACACCATCATATTATTTATACTATACCAAACTCCACCAACTAATCCAAGATCATGCATCCTCCATGAATAAATTCTAGTATTTTTTTCAATCTAAAAAAAGAGAGATATGTTATATACATAGATTTGTATAAAAATACAGATGTATACTTGTAGGTGATGAAGATGAAAACTCCGTAGGATTCCTCAAAACCATAATTCCCTCTATATATTTTGAATAAAGTTTATCCACATGATTATCAATATTAGGTGATATAACCATATCTAAATAGTTTATAATCAAACCCTACCAACCCTAAATATATACAATTGAAAAAAAATGCCCAAATATCCATATATAAAATCACTCAATCTACTCAAGTAACATTTTTCCCCCAAGTCGATTGACATTGAACCTACAATCGTGGTTTTTTTGAAACATACCCATCTACCATATTACAATAGAGACACTTCCACTCTCACATTAAAATTAGCCTTAAAACTAAATTAAAATAACATATAAATATGTGTGAACTAGTTATAAGTAAAATTGTTTGTAGAAAATAATCCAATAGTATCTTATGACCCCAAAAAAATTCCATCCTACACTCACAATGAATTCTACAAAATATATCATAGAAAATCTAAACAATAATAATCATATAAGGAAATTATCCAAGGATCATTAATTTTATAGGTTAGATGATGTATTACAAATTCCTATGAACTAATGTATTTATAATTAAATATATATTTATTCTAACCATATGATTAATCCTAAATGTCATTCAAACTAGTTCCACATATAGGATATAACCCAAAGGACAAAAGAGTCACCCAAGGGCCACATCTCAAAATTCATCATGTTTTCTTTCAGGATTCTAATACCAATGAAAAAAATAAAAGTTTTTATATAATACCATGTTTATACTAAAATGAAAAATGAGCCTTCTATTTGATAACTATTGGATATGAAACTTATTCACTGAAAATCATATTTCAAAGAGCTACTACCCATTCACTTCCTGATGGAGGGTCTACTATGGATATCTGGATTTCCCTTCCTAACATGTAAAATCAAGTAAAGAATAATGATAACATAATATTATCACCAATTATTTGACTGAAAATTAATTTTTTATTATCAAAACACTTTTATGGAGAAAGTGGTAACCCATAAAGTTCAGCATACAACTGAAAAACCAATCTTGGAAAATGACCAAAAAACTAGGATCTGCCTCACCCCAGCACCTAAATCGTGTCAACAAACCTTAACCAATTCCTGACCACTCAGCATGATGTACCATTAAAGGATGTAGGCGCATAGAACTGATGGCAATTCTATACCCTCTTAGTCCCAAAATCCAAATAGCATGAATAGGTGTTGTCTTCTAACTCTGATCCTCATCTAAAGCAGATCCAAAAACAAAGCTGACTGACACTATCCTTCACTCCAGAAAAGCACAAAGACAAACCCAAGTGCATATTCAAACTGAACTAGATGAACTCCTAAATCAGGAAACCACATCTATCATTTTATCTAGAGTCTTGTAAAAGCAATTTTTTCTTACCAGAATCCATTTACCTAAATAAATTCTATGATATAGATAGATCATGAATGTTAGGATTTTCCCTCAACAGAATTTCAAATTGAGAAGTAATTTGGTCCCAGGACTACATGTACTCCTCAAGAAAAATATTCCTATTGTTGAATCCCCCAAAAATAATAATGTTATGATTTTCAATCCAAGCATGTTTCTCTAAATTAAGGGTTCCCCTTAGAGGTTGCCCCATCATTTTAGCAACATCCACCTCAGAAGCATTGAGTAGAAAGACCTATCCAGCCACTTCTCCCTCAGAGCTTAACAGTAATTCCAATGGTTGGTCACCCTAGTCCCTTGATCCCTAGTGACTCACATCCTCATACCCAGCCTTTTTTATGTTTTTATTCTCTACAGAACGAGTCTCCAAAATAGGTGGTAGGGATGAGAACTCCCTCCAACCCTTCCTCCTCTTATTACTCCAATTCCCTGTTGGACTCAATGATTCACCTGCTGAATGACTAATTTCAGCTTCGTTGATCATTTTCAAACATCCCCAGTCTATATCTATTGGGATAATAATTTCATAGTTCAATCCAACCATTTAATGCCCTAAAATTTTGTTTTTCAATTTAATTGATGATTGGTTCCTTGAACCTGATCCCCCTGCTTCCCCAGAACTGGCCAAATCATCCACCGCCATAATATGCCCCTAGAAATCCTTTTGAAAAGTATCAATACCCGGTTCAAGAACCTAAGCCAAGACATCTTCATTTACATAAAATATTTTCACTGTGACCACGTTATTCCGAAGCCCCGGAGAGACCCCTCACATTATCTCCTAGTTAAGAAAATATCCCTCCCTTACACTGTCATTACGATGCAATGATGAGGGAGGGATGGCTAGGTCCATTTTCAATATTCTAAAAATAGGCACCACTATTGGGCTGTCTCGATGAATCGATGCATTCTGCCCAGGTGACTGTGATCATGGTTCTCGACCAGAATCATCCTTAATAACCACTTTGTGAAGTCAAAGATAAGAAAAGGCCTATTCTGTAGACTCTCTTCCTCCTCATGCGCCTCCAGCTCCGTGACACTTTCTTTGTTCATCCTCAAAGTGGAACGAGACCCCTTACGTCAAGAATTCCAGTGAATGACCCAATAACTTTCATCCTGAACAGAAGTACTTTTAGGTTTTGTAGACAACCCATTACTGGAATTGATATTACTCACAAACAATAATCCATAGATATTAAAATGGATCTCTTGACACATCCATTTCAACCCATACGCGGGCCTTAATAGGGTGGAAAAGAGATTCAGTTATACTATTAGAACACATATATCTACCTATCAGGTTTCCTAGCATATGTATAATAAAGATATTTTTCAATAGAATGGGGAGATCATTGAAGCGAACCCATGACTCCATAGAAGGAGGATCCTGATTCATATGTAGATCAAAGGACCACTAAAGAAGGATTAATCTGAAACCGTTAAAACTACTAGGTGCGGTTGACCAGGCCATGATGAGGTCTTCCTCCAATGCAAAGCGGGTTATAATCTGGTGATTATCCATTAGACCCACAGTTGCCCTGTCCTGTAAGTCCCAAGTTCCAAAGATGTATCTATCGAACGAATCAACTAAGGGATGTCGTTTTTAAAATCCAGAACATAAGGTAAGCTTCAAAATATTTGATGATTCCAAGAACTCCGAAAACAACATCTGGAGGTTAGGACACCCATCCTGAAAATTAGGGACTTTCGGTCCGACTACGACTTGAGAGAAAAAAGTGATAGCATCAAGATTTGAGAAAGGAATAAAGGATTATGCCAATACATTGAAGGATATTGATGTTCCCTCACCCATCGGAGGGGGAGGGACTAGCATAGAGTCTGGCATCATCACGGAGAAGAACTAGGGTTCTTCAAGAGGGGTGGTCCCACGTGCCACATGAAAATTACTCCTATCACATATTGTTTCATCTCTAAAAAAACAAGGCTCATCCAACCACCACTTCAAATTACATTTCCACCATGAGGAATTCAAAAATCTTCATCACTATCACTATTTACATACATAAGTAATATTTTCTTATTTTTATATACTCAAATGAAATTTATAATTTTTTGGATCATATAAAAAAATATTCCATTGTTCCCTTAACAATATAACCCATAATAAGTTCAATAAAATTCCCTTACCAAGGATTAACCAATCAAGAACTCAAAATCATACACAAACCAAAAATCATAATGAATTAAACCCTAAATCATAATGAATAATTGTATTATATTTATTAACAGAAAAACCAAACAAACATGTTCATTCATATAATAAAAAAGGTTTATTTATCAATATTTTCTGGACCACCATCCCATTATGTTTCCTTAACAACTCAATCTGATCATTTTTTATGAATTAACATGATTCATCAAATTAATTTATTTCTATATGCCTCCACACACTACTAAACATTCAAATTATTTTCGTTATAGTCAACACATCACACACTCAAAATAAAACATTATTTAGAATTCCATATAATTAATTTGTGGAACTAATTAATATATTTTTTAAATTAAACAATTTTTCTCATTCCCTAAAATATATTATAATCATTTAAAACATGTTTCATAGTCTATAAAAGCACATGCATATAATAATAATATGAAACTCAAATGGAAGCTATAATAACCTATTGAAATAAAATCCATGAATATGAATGTGTAAACTCTTAAAAAACCAATCATTAATAAATTATTAATGAAACAAATAACCTTTTTATTTTATGAAAATGACATTAAAACCATCTATAAATTAAGGAATATACAATTTAATCTTCCAGTAATTTCAATTGGAAATATAGGAATAAAGAACAATGAATTATTTTACTCAAATTTCGGAAACCCACCTTTACCATTTGAATAATAAAATGAGATAGGATAAATTTAGGAAATACAGGGAGGAAGTTTGGGAGAGTGAGACAAAAGGAAATGGTGGGAGGGAGGGTGAAATGGGGTTCAATTTTACAAAATTCACCAGTGAGATGGGGGGTTTTCATTAAACATGGGAATAAAAAATCCCATCACATTAAGTAGTGTGGGAGTGAATGATTTGTTGAAATAACAAAAAGAAGAATAATATAATGAAGAAAGAAGAGAAAGAGAAAAATATGGAGTGGGGGATTGTGGTTTAATGTCTTAAAATCCACTATTGTGAGTGGGGTTGTTTTCAGGACACTTGGGATTAAAATCCCCCACAAATTTGTGTAATGGATGAGTGAATGATCAAGATAATGTATGAGAAAAATAAAAAAAGATGAAGAGGAAAATATGAAATGAGGGGTGTTGGGATGGAAATATGGAGAGGGTGTGTATAGAGTGGGTTGGGGGAGGAATATATTCAATGTCATTTGAGCCACTAATTGTGGTTATAACAACCCCATATTCACATACATAGATATTATATCCTTTCAGATGAATATTCATTACATTAAACAGACAAAAACTATGGGATCATAATTGTATGGTACCTTTGGAAACATTGTCACATAAATAACTGGTCAATAAGTGAGCAATGTCATCTCCTATTATGTTAACGCTACCCACCAAAACATTTGTAACATGTTAGGATTGGGATAACCACCCGTGTACCTGCTCTGAGACTGAGATAACCTCTTATGTACCATCTATCGGGATTGGGATAACCTCTATTGTACCCTATTTTGGGCTTGGTATAACCTATCATATACCCTTTGATCCTATATAATATTAATCATTACCCAATTCATTAGATAGATATAGAGTTCCCACTTTTAACATAATGAATAGCATATGTATGAGTTCCAAAAAATGCATAAAAATTAATTATATAATCACACACTAAATCAAATGGGTTTAATGAAAATTTAATGAAATCATAAACTGTGGAAAAGAGACAGGTTTTATAATCATACCATTATTCTATCAAAGGATAACTTTTGAAATGAAGTTCATTTCATTGGAATTTTCTCATGGTATAACAAATGAAAGTGAAAAAAGTTTCATAAACATCATTCCATCATTAACATAAAACCTTAATAAAAACGATAAGAATTTTATCCTTGGTTAATTTTAATATTAAGTAATAGGTAGATCAATATATTTCATCTTATATGGAAAATTATTTTAGAATATCATTTAAATAATTTCTTTGGGAAAATATACATTCCACTTTGAAATGAATTTTTTAAAACAAATATCAATTTTGAAATAAATTTCATTAAAAATAACATTGGAATATTATAATTGAATATTAAAAGTAAATAATGGTCATGATAGTGTAAAATTATGTTTATTCCATACACGTTAAATAAATATTATTTTCACATTTTTAGTAAAATCTAAATGGGCATTTTTTTCGAAAATTACATAAAGATAAATTTCCAAAAATTTTGTAAAAAATTAAAACATCGGTAAAAATATCATTAATCATTTGTAAAATTTTAATAATGTATTTTTGGAAAAAAAATTATTTAGAAAACATAGTTTTAGAAGACGATTTTTTTCAACAGAAGAGATAAATAAAGAATGTTTTTCGTAAAAATGTTTTCATAAAATCTTTAGTATATAAAGAGAGGAAATGAAGGGAAAAATTTTACTCTCTATAAATTACCATAGGATAATAAATCAAATTATTTACTTGAGATGTAGGCCAATATATTTCATCATTTTAATCATAATCCTCAACAATTGCAATAAATGATGGCATTGTAACATAAAAACCTTACTACTTTGGGATCATTGAATAAGACCCGTGAAAGAAAAGAATTAAAGGAAACATATATTATAATTAAAATAATTATATCTTTGATAAAATTTGTTTAATTTTTCGTATATACACATCATAGAATAAGGTTGATGAATAACAAAACTTAGTTCTCCAACAGGGAAATTAGAGGCACGAATATCGTACCGCTTTGGTAAATTTTGAATCATAAGACACAATAAATCATAACCTAAAATAAAAAATTAAATATAATTAAAATTGTAGATTCATTATAAAATATGTATATTTTGTATTATATAAACCACAAAATATAAATGAGTGGTGGATTTTTATATTTCTCTGGTAAGTAAAAGAGAGACATGAAATATGTTATCATAAGTATCATCTTCATTTGTACATGTTTGAACCACATATATAATAAATATAATTATATTATAAATATATTATATAACCATAAAAATAATTATATCCTACCATATATTTTTTAATTATAACCTTTTATTACCTATTTATTTAAAATTCTAGGTTACCGTTTTGTTTCAGGCAATAACTACTTTTTTCATGTACGTTTCGATTTGTTATTTTTGGTCATATTACTTATATAATGGTTCCATCATCTCTAAAGTGTGAAAATTTATTTAATAATCATATATATTCAATATATATTTATTTATAGTTATCCATAAATTTTTGATAGAGAAGATGATTTACACTGTTCATTGAGACAGTAATTCATACGTACGCATTAAAATTGTTTTCATTTTCCAGATGAAAAGAAATAAATAAAGGTAAATAATATATATTACCATTAAATAATATAATTTAGTTCATATATAAAACATATGTTCATTTAACCCATCCTGGTTACATTTCATGTAAATAAAGAATGAATCATGTCGCTTCATGAGGTGATACTCCATTGTAATCATGAAAAACATTATCCTATTCCCATGGAATGGAAATTAAGAAGTATCATGTGATATAAGGATTAAAAAATAATAATGAAATTTTAAATATAATATATAAATGATAAATACATTATTATATCCATAAATTATAGGCATTTATGTAAAACTAATAACATCGGTTCGCAAGGCGGTAGTCTTCCGTACACAAAATTAGGTATTTTGTAAGCCATTTGATAGAATATGAGAAGGATATAAAATACTAAACTAACATAATAACATATAAGTATATTTAATATAAATATATTTTTATATCAAAATGTATTTAAAATTAATTGAATGAGTTGTTGGAATAAATAAAATAAAATGCTCAATTATGGTCATTGCCTCTTCTTTGGACAACTTCTTTTGGTTTTCACTAAAAGGTTTTTTTGGATAGATATATGAAAAAAAAGGATTATAGAATAATATTATATAATTAAGGAATATATTTTAATATATCTTATCCAAACAAAGTGTTTTTAGACGTTTGAAGATGATATAAGAGTGGGTGGCCTTTTATAAGTGAGGTGAGTGTCACACTTGAAGCTTTTGAAAAGAAAAAGGTGTACCTGTTTTTTTTAAAATACACATGGCTCCAAAACATTTCATTATCATACCTAGAAGAGAAAAAAATATAATATGTTCATGAAATGAGTTTTTGGAAATGTTTTGGGTCATTTTTAACCATTACCTTTAATGGTTAACCCCCAGTAAAATAATATTTACCTTAACCACTGTAAATAATTTTTACGCTTTTTGTTATTCATTGTGGTAAAAAAATTATGCTTATATTATTAGATAATTTATAATTTTCTAATTTAAAATATATAATAATTTTTTTCAAATTTCATTCATAAAATTAGAAAATTTTAATGAAAAATTAATCTCCAGAGGTGATGAGAAAGAGAGGTTTCAAAAAGAAAATATTTTAATGCTTAAAAAATGTATCAAAATTAAATATAAAATTTATTATAATTGAATAAATGAAATTAATAGTACTTATATATATATTTTTATATTCTAACTCATTTTCCATTTAAAACAATCTAAAAACAACTGTTATGTTTTTAAATTTTTTAACGAAATGAGAGTTCTTAATAAAACCCATTATTTTTCACTATTTATTAAAATCTTTAACATCTATGAAGATTCTAAATAATTAACAAAAATATAATTTTAACATGATATTTTCAAAAACTAAATTTATTTTGTAAAAAAATTATTTTTCCAAAAATAAGTTCATATAATAAGTGTATAAAATGACACAAAACTATTTTTTACCAAAAGTTTTTTTTAAACATAAAATTAGATTTATTCCTAACTCTAGTATAAAAAACACAGAAGATGAATTTTCAACATTTAATTAGATATATAATATGAAAATTTAAATTAAATAATTCACCTAAAGTTATTTGTTTAATTTTATCGATATAAACACATTTTGGGTGTAAACATAGTCATCAGAAAAATATATGATTTATTTTCAAATAAGTTTTATTCTCATTTCCAATTAATTTATAAATTACTAATTCATTATATAAACATTTTTAAATCATAAATTCTCATAATCTAGTTAAACCTATTCATACCCTCCATTTCAATAGCTCAGTGATAACTATAATATTTAATAATAATTTCTTAATAACTAGTAATATTTCATTTAAAATTAGTGTTGTGTGTAATGAAAGATAAAATCATTGTTGTGTGTAACACTACATATTGAAAAGATTTAATATATTTGAAAAAATATATTTCAAAAACACATTGGGTCTCTTACGGGGGTTCGTTTCATACCACTAGGGAAGAATAAATCCATGAACTTTAATGATAGAGGGAGGTCATTGTCCTGTGAATGAATAAGAAAATGAAAATGACGAAGGGAGAAGTGGGTGGGAGGAATAAGGGAGAGGTTTATTACTTGATGTAACACCCTGACCCCAGTTACCTAGAGTCGGTGCATTATTACAAAACATTAGCATGATCATAAAAGATCAAATCTTGAAAGACTGATTAGTTTAGTTGCCTTGGAAACTCTAGATACATTCATAATGCTTACATTACATCATAAATTGAAAACAACAACAACATATTTTATCCACAATCATATAACCTTATACTATCCATGTAGGTGATTCATAAAATTCTTCTTCACATGCATGGAAAAATAAAACATAGAAAGGGGTGAGCTCAAATTCCAAGTAAGGATAAAAATATAGCGGAAACTTTCATAAATAAGCATAAACATTTAAGGGAATGTATAACTAAAATAGAATCCATTTAAACATGAACTTCAGCATAATATGGAAAACATAAACTAAAATAATTCCATTTACTTATTCAGATTGATATTATACTAGTTGAATAATCACATGCAATATCAATAACCACTTTCATAATGATGGAATGCATAATTCCAGACTATCATAACCACATAGTCAAGGCCTTGTGCCAAGACTACAAATATGATTTTTTCAAGGCCTTATACAAAGACACTAGTTTTTCTCATGATATCTACTGATGCATCGAGGAGCTATGGCGGGCTCCCCCATCACTTATTAAGTCCAATGCATTCCTCATATGAACATGTTTAAACATAACAAAAACATTCGTATTAAAATTAGCATAAGAAATTTCAATTCATTCTCCATAAACCATGAATCGTATAAAAATAACACATCCACAATCAAATATAACACAAAACCTTCAATTCAATATAGAAGTTTTGTATCATAATAAATAAACTTAAAATAAGATTAAAATCCATAAAAGGATGTTGACATAGATGAAATCAAAACAATTTGAGAGAAATATCTATTTTTTGAAATCTTTTAAAAGTCACATATTTATAATAGAAAAATTTACTTTGAAAATATTCTTATAAGATTTTAAGGGAAGATTCAATGATTTTATAACGTTAGAAAATAGCCTCCCCCATCGTGTAATATAAAAAATACATTCTTACCTTCATTTTGTCGAAAAGGATAAAAAGGACCTTGTTTGGAAAATGACGGAAAGATTCCTTTATAAACGTATTATAAAAATTAAAACAAGGGTATAAATGAATTTAACTTAAATTCTATAAAATAATAAGAATGTTTTGAAATACATTTTTAAGAAACATGGATTTGGATGATAAAGAGGTCCCAATAGATAATTACATATAAACAACCTCGGATAATGAAGAGACTGTGAAATAAACCATTACCTTGTACTTTTCCTTGGTTGAGGGTAGGTTAACCTCTTTTATAATGGTGAAATAATTGTTATTAAATTATAAAAGAATCATATACATTAATATGATATCATATATGATCTTTTAACATTTCTTTGTTAATAATAACTTAGTATTATCATCATTTCGAGTGTTAACTTACTCATTTTCTTTTATATGTCTTGTTACATAAGCCATGTTTTTTTTGGATATGCTGTATCTTATTCATATCCAGAATGATATCAAGTCCTTAAAAAAAATTTAATCATCAAATGAGAATTAGACTTGAATAGATACGATGGGGAATGAATCGTGTCACGTTCATGGAGACGGTATTCTGTACGTACACACGAGTGACAATATCACTCTTTTGATATTAAAATAATATATAATTGGATATTATATCATATATACAGAATCATTATCATGTTATATTTATTATTTACATGAATTAAACATCATTATTGTACCCATCAAAATAATAATGTTTTGAATAACAATTACACCGCGATGTGGAGACAGTAAGCCCTACGTACGCACATATGGAGACATGTCATTTAAAGGATATATAGAATACTGAATATGGTTGTACCATATTTATAATAATATCACAGTATATAGAAGATACTAGAGTTAATATTTTAGAATGAGAATAACAAAGAAATAAGAATTTGAAGAAGAAAGGAACTTGAAAGAGGGTGGTGAAAACATTACCTCTTCTTCGGGTTCTTCCTTTTGATTTGATCAAAAGGGATCCATATGTTGGATTTATAATCAAACGAATTCCTCTAGGTTGAATTTAGTGAAGTTGAGAGGATATTTGGGTAGGGGTTGGCTGATCTAAAATGCTTTGAAGGTTTTAATTAGAGAGAATGGGAGTTCCCTTTTATAATAGGGGTGAGGGGAACCATTGGAAAAGCTAGAAATATTATTTTAAAATAAATTCATATTCGGTTTATAATGGCTCCAAAGTGGATTAAATAAAGTTTAAGGTAGGTATTGTTCTAAATCCTTTCAACCAATAGATTTAAGACTGGTTTGGGTCACTATATTTACATTATCTTTTTTATTTAACTCTTAGTTAAATAGTTTGACATTTACCATGTCTCTTTGTATTTTTATATTATATAGTCAATAATCATACTATATACCTCTAATCGACCCCCAAGTGGTATATTAATGACACACCAATCATTATATAAGTCCTTTTCCGAATCATAGATTTTTAGGAATATAATATGAATTAATAATATAATATTTGTTTTAAAAACACTTTAATGTCAATTCGGACACTATTGGGATTTTTTTTGATAATTTCATAACAGCATTATTACATAGAACACAATTTATATAACCTGTAATAATATATCATATTAACCTATAAAATAAGTTGAATGCATAAAAAGTCTAAAATTACATTTGTTTTTATATTTATAATATCAATTGTTTTAATATTTCATTAATTATGTAATTACTGCATCACCATTGTGTCATAAATAAATTAAATTATTTAATGTCTAAAAATTATATATAAAATACCATTATGTGGGTAATATTTTTATCTTTATAATGAGTATATATAATCTAATTTATCTTATGTATAACCATTTTTTAAAAATGTTTTAGTAATTAACCTTTGATTTTAACTCTTTTTACTCTTCTGTGAATTAAATAATAATAAATGTCCTAATGTAATCCAAGTGTACCAAAATGATAATATTTTATTCCTAAGGTTGTTTTGTGTCGAGATACACTTGTCGAATAGAATTAGGACATGTTTTAGGGCAATATTAATATCATTTTACCCTTAATTACCCTATTTACTTTTAACCGTGGTAAATAAGAGTAAAACGTTACTCTACACCAAAAATTATTTTTATCTTATTTAGCCACACTTTACTGCTTGATATTAACCATTTATCTCAGATTTTTTAAATTCCACACATAGAAGTAGTAAAATTATGTTTTATGTGAATTTCCAAATTCTCGTAGACGGTGGGTAAAAGATGGTGAAAAGTTCCATAAAATTTTTATATATCTAAAATTTTTCTAAATTAAATCCAATTAATTACATTGAACTTATATAGGTATTATGTATCCATTTTGACCTAAATTAAATGTAAATAAAATAAATAATTATTTAAAAAAAATTCAGTTTTAAACTATAACTCAGTGTTTTTTCACTATTCATCAGAGATTGA